>OZ038475.1:54401119-54548619 GCA_964036315.1 Acanthosepion esculentum
TAGTTGGTGTGTTGTAATTTTTGAGGATAAGGTTAGCTATCTTAAATTTTTTATAATAGGTAATTAATTTGATTTTTTACTCCGGTCAATTGGGGTAGTGTATTTCTTTATAATATGTCTTAGTGAGATTTCATCTTATTTGTAATTCGTATTCATTTGCTTTTTGTAATAAATGTGTATGTGATTGTTGACTATGTGTTCACTATCGTTTATAATTAGTTGAGGGAGAAATAGTCTAATTTGGTGGTCTATAAGGTGGTTAGGGAAGCCGTTGTTGATTAGCGTTTGTTTAAAGTTATTAATTTCTTTGAGGATGAGTATTCGAGGGGATGAATTCTGGTGTGCTCTTTTTAGAAAGTTTTTTATTACGGCTATTTTGTACCTAAGTGGACATTCGCTTTTATAATTAAGGTGGCAGGAGTTTTTACTGGTGTTTTTTTTTGTATAATGATGTAATGAAAGTGTTATTGCTGTATTCAACAAGGACATCTAAGAATGGAATTTTTTTTTGCTGAGTTCATAAGTAAATTTAAGGACGGAGTTTTTCTCACATGTGGTCTTAAATGTGTCTATATCTTTAATGTTTGCTAAAATAAAAATATCATCTACGTAGCGAACATATATTTTTGGCTTAGGGACTTGTTTAAATATCGTATTTTCTACGTGGGGCATATAATAGTTGGAAAAGCATGGACTGAGTCGATTTCCCATACTAAGGACATTAGTTTGGGTATAGATATTACCATTATGGTCATAAAATGGAACTTTGGTTGTGGATGCGAGTAGAAATTTTTTTTAATATGGATGGTTTCATGGATAGCGGAGGGATAGAATTATTAGTATATATAGAATTGAGGATAATGTAATTAGTTTGATCGACGCGGACGTTTGTAAATAAGTTTTCGACGTCTAGTGACGCTATTATACCTTGGTTTGTTTTTTGGTAGAATTTAAAATTTGCAAGAATTCGTGGGTGGACGTGATAATGTAATTGGTGGGTAGTCATGGAGTGATGATTTGGTTCAAGAATTTTGATAGCTCGTGGATAGGTGTTGGGATATATATATATATATATATATATATATATATATATATAATGTGTAAAATTAGAAATCATAGATATATATATACACACATATATATATATATATCTATGATTTCTAATTTTATATATATATATATATATAATGTGTAAAATTAGAAATCATAGATATATATATATACACACACATATATATATATATATATATATATATATGATTTCTAATTTTACACATTATATATATATATATATCTATGATTTCTAATTTTACACATTATATATATATATATATATATATATGATTTCTAATTTTACACATTATATATATATATATATATATATATATATACTGTGTAAAATTAGAAATCATAGATATATATATATATATATATATATATATATATATATATATATATATATATATATATATATATATATATATTAGCATCCATTTACGTATGTATGTACCAGCACAATTATTCTGGTTAGTGCATATTTACGAATGTGTGTTAAATAAATGCTATAATATAAAGGCCGGAAAACAGGAAAAGTCTTGGTCAGGTCAGGGTATACATATATTTCTCATCAAGCTACTCTTGATGCGAGCTCTATTCCAGCGAAATAATTAAAAAACTAGACGCTGTTATTTTCTATGCTTTCTCGAATGATGGCGTTTTTGTTTTTGATAATTAGAGACGTGTTTGTATTAATTCTAAGTTATCCGTAATTTCCAACCGCGTGCACACAGAAGATTGTACCGAAACAGTTCTATTTAATGTATATATTTGTATTTACTGAATTCTAAAAGTAGTAAAATTCCAGCAGGTTTTCTCTTACGATGAGCGTGGTTATATGCGTCACAGGGAGACTAAATGGTCATCTGCGTGGAATCGTCGTTGCCAGGCCAATACGAAATGGCTTATGTGAACGGACACTCCCAGCATGATATATGAACAAATAAAAATCATCAACGAACATGGCGTGAGCTTTCATGGCGATTCAGTGTACCAGGGAAATAGAGTATAAAGAAAACACTCCTTTAAATGTATTCTTGGTGATATTGTTCGCCTGGGTAAAATGCAGGAAATGTACAGAAAGGGATGGGAAAGAGTGACAAGGTGTTTTGAAAAGAAGGAACGTGTAAAGGTGTAAACTTAATCGTAATAGAAAAATACATTAACAGAAAATAATGGAAATAGGAATATTAAAAGTAAAAAGAAAATTTGAATAATAGCAGTAAAAAAGTGAAAAGAGAAAAGAACGAATGTCGTAGATTATTACGAAAAGAATAGAACGCCATCGTTTTTACAGTTATAATATGAAAATCAATAAAAATATATAAACTCTAAAACGGAAGAAATAATGCGTAAAGGATACATATTAAAATAACAAACGAAAACTAGCAAAACAGTTTACAATAGAAACAGAAAGGTAAAAATGCGACTATACATAAATGAAGCAATCAAAAGAGAAAGATAGGGTAAGAAGATAAAATGTGTGTGTGTGTGCTAGACAGCTCGGAGATCATAGGAAAAATTACGTACAATTCTGACCATAATTTCATTAGTTTTGTCATTTCACTTATCCTTACTCAACACTAGAACAGAATATAGCACAGGACCGATTTAAATAGGGAGTCGAACGAACGTATGGGGGCGGGAGATAAACATCGTATCGCTCATTCAGTACATCCCTATGTGGATCTCACAGGCTTCAGAGATTGAACATGATACTCTCCCTGTTTAATATAATATCTGAAGTCCTGTATGAGGTAACAATATCACTGAGGCTGAAGATATTAGCAAAGGCACATAAGAAAAGTAATTGTTATATATGCAATAGGTAACGCAACGTGGAATAAGGCAGAATTTAAAGGATGTGTCACATTCGTACATGAAATTAGGGACAAATCCTGCTAATCTATGCCAGATACTAATTGAAGCTCCCGGCCTTAGGAGAGTATCGTCTCTAACTGAGTACAATAATGTGGATCACATGAAAAATGTCCTCGCTATTCATCCAGACGAACATTCGATCAGTAAATAGCAGATGAATTTAAAATGGGAATCTCTCGCGTATATGAGAAGAGATCTAATAATAGTCCTGTTACCGTCATCGCCCTTGAGGAAGGAAATGCTCGGAGCAATTTCTCTTTGGAAATGATCTTAATAATGTCTGCAAAAGAAATGCCCAATCGAATGTAATATGAAAGATCACAGGGATTAAAATGGGTGGCCCACGCACACATACACAGGAAAATCACAGTAGGCAGAGATTAATAATCTATTACAGATTTTCGTGTTCGGACACGTTTCAGGCTCAACGGATTAAACAAATCTACCGCACCACATAGAAAATATATTAACCCGAGAGACGGAAAACAGCAGCTGAGTTTGATAAACGGCATCTTAAATACTGTCTAACGCTAGACCTCTGGAGAACAACACACTGCGCCTTCTTGGCCTGACGTTTTCATCTGACTTGAAATGGAGCTACTACATCAAATAAATATATCCACTGCAAGGAAAGTTATGTGCGTGTTTCGTGCCAGAAAGTTTTCTCATCAGACTCCATCTTGCACAGTTACAAATCTACCATTCGTTCATGCATTGAATACTGTTGAAATATCTTGTTTGGTTCTTCTGCTATTCATCGCGATGTTATTGACAAAATAAACAAAAATGATTTGTAATGTAATCGATCATAACTTACCATCTCGGCTTAGATCACTTTCTTACCGGCATGGCGTGGCTTTCTTCTGATTTTCTACAACTATTTTCATGGCAACTGCTCCGACGGGATATTTTTCCCCTGGTGCTCCGACAACTTTTAAGCGAGCTAATACATTGCCATCTATGTCCCATCCGTTTACTCTTGAAATATCTAAATACAACTGTCACTTCCCCTCCGAGACTTTCTTTTCTCGTACTTCCTGTCTGTAGAACTCCCTTCCGTTTACTTGCTTCTCTGATAACTATACTCTTCAAAAATTTCAATGAAGTGTAATCACCTTCGTTTGACATTTCCTCAATACTTCCTTGTCCTTTCCTCAATCCTCCATATGCTCTTGTATTTCACTCCTTGTAACCCTCTATGTACGAGTAGCATTTCAGATTTGCTTGGAATGAAATAGTTAAAAAAAATAATGATAATGAATTTAAAATCTGAGTCTCATGATGGGATGGCCAAAACTTGTTCAAAGCACTACGTATTTTGATTATTTGGAACACCTCACAAAACGGCGACCAATTTCCACTATCTAAATAAAAATAACACTTGGAGAGGTGTCCCATGTAATGTAGCTTAATGAGAAGACATCATACAAAATCCATTTTGGATATATTCATAAGATCGCTTGAACAGAATTTGGCACAAGGTTCAGATTAAAGTGGATATCTCAAACATATACGTCATCCAGGGATAAAAATAGTTATGTCACAAGCTTCCTCCTCTTTATAGATGTCTGAGGCGCCAAGGGTGATCTCTCGCTCTATCTCATGGAAGTGGGATTAACTAGGAGCAAGGATCTGTGTCTGAAGTTATTAATGACGACATAAGCCATGTACTTTGTCATTCGTACCGTCTGAAACTACTTCAACAAAGCGAAAAACAGCTTGGACAGTGGACAGTTTATCCAGAAAGTTAATCACTATACATATTAACTTATTCGAAAACTGTAAAAATACAATAAAAATAATTCAATATTAGACTTATTCCATTCTTTTAAATTAAACTTGATTGGATGGGAACTTGCTGTCCATATGCACAATATTCACACACATTAAAATATGTTTGATAATCTATGTACCTCTTATATATATATATATATATATATATATATATATATATATATGTATGTATGTGTGTGTGTGTGTGTGTGTGTGTGTGTATATATCTGTTCAGAAGGCAATGGATTAGCAAACACATTTTAATATAATAGTAAAAGAAGATTAATAAACCTATTCCAAAAGAATCCAGGTTATTTTATTCAATATATATCTCAAGTGAACACCACACGTAACGTTAATAAGATAAATTACCAATGAGACAGATTAAACAAAATATGCAACTCACCGTCCGCTTCAAAATTATTTAATCAGATAAAAGAATGAAATGTCAACGAGTACTTTCTTCGTCAGTTTCATTTATCATCACTAATTTGTTTGGTTTTCTTTTTCATTCTTGCTATCTTTGCTGATGGTAAAATAAGGTGTTGTTCAGATAGCAAAATCTGGGCAGAGAAAACAAAAACATTATATATATATATATATATATATATATATATATATATATATATATATATATATAACATGTATCGCAATGAGATGTTCTCACATTCGTCCCGTGGTTTCCTCGTTACCCGCGAAGATCTGACGCAAGAGAAAATAAACGTGACACTCGCAAACCCTGCGCGGCAATTATTTTTATTGTTTTATTTCTTCCTACATTTCCCCGTCAACGGGAAGATCTCTACGTGACATATCGCTGGAACATTTTTGGGCAGAAAATGAATAAAAACAAAAGAAATTAAAGTACAGAAAAGAATGGGTATGCAAATTGCCTACATTATTCTGATTTTGTCTCATGCTTTCTCTTTTAATCTTTCCATACATGATTGTATTTTGAGCTTGAGAGACTTGAATATTTAAGCAGTGCTTATCTGAACCGTGTTGTATTGGATTCTTGCAATTGAAAAAGTGGCAAAGAATAATTTTTCTAAACAGGTTTCTTGATATTTTTATTTGCTTTGGATTATTCTCAGGTAAGTACAAATTTATTTGTTTACTTATCTTATTAGGATAAGACTTTTATTTAGTGGGTAAATTTGTACGGGTTGACATCCATGTTGCTTTTAACAGAGAAATTGAAGACTATCGGCCTAAACATCGAAAAGCCTATTAAAGGAAATGTCCCTCCAAACTGGTATCAATTCGTATTCCTGTTTTTATTTGGACAAAATATGAACTATCAAAACCAAGCGTGCTTTAACATTGAGATATAAGAAATAATTTCCGATTAAATAGATCCACAAATTCCTTAAAATCACTGTATATAAATGTCTTAGCATTAATTTTTATACTATATTATATTTTAGTATGCAAGGTAATGTTTCACACTACAATTGGTATTAACAACCCAATGTTGCCAAAAATTTGGGATATATTTTTAAAATTTAAATCATCAATATATAGTGTGAATTTTCTGAAGGGATGAACTGTTTCATAAATGATCATATTCATGAAATGTAGCATAATATTAATTGTTAGAAAATGCTGTAAAATAGTTTTTATCTACTTCTTTGTTCAATGTACTATATACACATTCTGATGTTGACTTAAAGGTTGTATGTCTTCAGACAATGACCTTAATATTCTAAATCGATATGTAAGTAGTGAAACGGTTAACGGTGGGGTAATTAGAATGGGGTTAATGTGTCTACATTTTAATCTGGATTTTACAGTCATCTTGCACTAATGCTTTGAGGAATTGTAAGATTTAGTGAACATTTAAATAACAGTTGGTGTGTTCCGGACTAAGAAAAGGAAAGGTCTGTATAGAAACCAGTGCCATGAAGCGCGCGAAGGAAATTATTTGAACGTTCTGGTTATTCACTGCAAGTAATTCTCTAGCAACCATCGTGGAATGATGTGGTGAGTGAAGTCATTGGCTTAGCATCTCCGAAACTAAACTGCTTTCTATCTTAAAGAACACAAATACCTTGTCGAATAAAACATTATCATCGATTGCGATAGATATTGTATTTGACGTTACAAGCATCAATTTTAAAATATTTTTATAGTTAGTGAAAATATCTTACTGCATATTTCCTTTTTTAAAAGAAAAATTATTTTTGGAAATATTAAAAAATACACGTTCTTATCTTATCAGATTTTTAAAATCCTTTATTAAAAAAAAAAAAATTCATATATATATATATATACAAAATTTCGCCTACTTTCAATCACCCATTAGAGGCTTTTAACAGAGAAATTGAAGACTATTCACACTACAATTGGTATTAATGTGTATGCAAGTCATTTAAATCGTATAGATAGATGGCTACAATTTCTTTTGAAGTATTTATTTTTTTCAAACGAATCCTGGCCATATTTGTATATCTCTAATCGTAAAACAAATCACAATAGATATGCTATTCTACGTTTTGGACAATTTTGCTGTTACTCCTGGTACATATTAATTTGGAAGAATTTATTACACAATCGTTAGCTGTCAAATCGAAATAATCTAAAGATAGATAGATAGATAGATAGATAGATAGATAGATAGGAACTGAATGTGGCATAGAAATAATCTAAAGATTATTTACTTGGAAAGAAAAATTCCATCATAATATGCAGAATCTGTTCATCTACCTCACTACCTATCTATCTATCTATCGCAGTTCATATCTGTCTATCTAGCTATTAAATGTTGCCACTTATCTGATTGCTGTTACTTTCAGCATCCCGACTACGAGTGTCGTAAGCGGACTTGTCCGTCCATTCTTCAGGGTGTATCGCCAATTCATTCACACACACACACACACACACACACACACACACACACACACAAATATATATATATATATATATATATATATATATATATATATATATATATATATATATGATTAAGTTTATAGCCATTTATCTAGCAATCTATCTATCAATCTCGTTCAGTTCCTATCTATATCAGTTTGCTCATATCTAACTCCATACACATATCTATGGATATTTACATATATATTGCTATATGCGAGTGCACTAACCAATACAAAAATATACACAACAACAAAGTTGTTTGTAACATAAGCGCATTTACTATTAATAATTGAAAGTTAATTGAACATTGTATAAAAATATGTACAAATGTATGTTTATGTCAGTTCAGTTTAGTGTAATTTCATTTTGAAATTTTGCTAAAGTACGTTAGAAAGTTATAAGCGGATTAAATCTTCATATATTTTTGGGATATCCATTTTGCACACAGATTTAACAAGAGGACACTTACAAGAAATACTTTCTTTGACCGTTATAAATTGATCATGTTATTAATTTAATGATTATTTAGTATGGAAGTGCGTCTCTGGTTGATATTGATTAAGTAGAAATGTTATGGAAGTTAACGCGTTTGTTTATTAGTTCGCAGCAAACTAGTCACATATATGACATGAAAAAATTGTTTAAAAGCCATGTATTGTTCTTCCTTAAAACATACCTTGAATGAATTAGGTTCTGTTTCTTTTATGCGGTATGCAATTCATGAGTTTGTCAAGCATGACTCTCCACAATTTCCTGTCCCTTATAGCTCTTAGTAATTTTTTTCTTTTTCCTGTCACTCCTGAACCCTGTTTTTCCATCCATTTAAGAAAACCCGTTATGTAAACTATGCACTCTTTTTTTTGTTGCTCCTCTTGCCTTTAATATATACTGTTAGAGTTAAATTCTCCAAACTTTCTTTTCTCATTAAGTGCGCTAGTATTTTCAACTTGCTCTTTCTGATGCTAAGTACAGTGTAACCCGGATGTAAGAGAGTTGTCGGGACCGGAGAAGAAGTATCTTATATCCGGGTTTCTCTTATATCCGGGTTTGGTCTATTATATATACATTAACACAGGCTCTAATTTGGGAGCAGAGGAAATCTCTCTTATATCCGGGTTACACTGTATAAGTGTTCTTTTTGTTTCCGTTTTCTCTAAAACTTAGCCATTTCTCACATGTTCCACCCATTTTCTGCATCCTTGTGTAGGACAACATCTCTATTGCCTATCGAAGAGATTGGTCATCATTTACAAACCTATACAAACCGATATTTCATAACCGTCTTGTTCGTTTTTAACGAATTGTTGTAGCATACTTAAGAACGAAAACGGGTATGCACCCATTCACATAAATACAGTCGTAGATACTATATGTTAGTTTGCAGTTGGACATTAGTTTCCAGCTGTGCTGGTCAGACTCCCCGACTCCGGACAGAGAGGATCCCCAGACGAGGTTATGGGAAACGGCTACCCGACACCATTTTATATGCGTCTACGGGGAATTTTTGGCCTAGTAGGGTAGTTGGTAGGTATCCTGCAGTTGGGGATTCATTGTGCAACTCACTTGACTTACTTCTAGCAGTTGACTACTTCTTCTACGTGCCGCTGGCGAATCTTATATGTGTTCTTCGTGTCCTAAGTAGTATCGTTCATTACAAATCTTCGTGTAATTATTCTATTCAATAACCTTCCCTACAACTTTAATATTTTCTGTTTTTTAATACTTTACTTAGCTTTTGGGAGGTTATACAATTTAAATGACTTGCATAAACATCCAAAGAAAACAAACAAAAATAATATGGAAAATAATGTTGAGAAAAATAAATTATATTTATTATTAAATGCGATCAAAAGTGGAAATATACAATCTTGCCTACAATTAAAGATAGTTTTGTATAACTTAATGAGCCATTTACTTGGTCAGTGAAGGAATATATATCTCCAAAATGAGAACTGACATGGCAAAGGTTGTTTGTTCCGTGTCATTATATATAATATTTGGCGAAAATATAAACAAAATGAAAGCTTAAAAAAGAAATTATACTTACAGACAATATCAGAATATTGAATAGAAGATGCACAAAAGACCACATGCACAACGAATGTGTTGAAAAACGAGTCAGTGTTTCTGAATGTAGTGTAAAACATTATCTGAAGACATATAGATTTTCATACAGAGAAGCCATATGAATACCTGATCTATCGCTTAAACAGAAGAAAGCAATATTGTAGTGGGCTACAGAAATGCAATCATGGATTGTGAAAGATATCCTGAAATACTATTCAGTAAGTTATCACGAATCTCTATAAAACCAGGCGATGATCCTATTTCCGTTTTAATGCAATATATAAAGATGATTGCCTGAAGACAACAAGCAAATTCACTCACTCGATTATGATAGGTGATTGCATGTCAAGTAATGAAGCACAGGCTATTGTAATCGTTGTATCAACGATGTGCAAACGTACATTGATAGTTTATACTTTTTTCACAATCCATCAAAAGAAATATGTTTTATTATAATGAATCTTTTTGAAGATGATAATGCATGTTGCTTCCTTTTTAGTATCACATTTCTTTTGGGAATGTTACATCAGCAGTGTCATGCCAGTACTCTGGTTCTCAATCTATTGAGGTGTTATGGTAGGAATTTGAAAAACTGGTCCCTAACAAGGATCTCTCCAGCATATCTTATATGTTGATTGCTGTACGAAATAATTGCTACCAGCTTAATGGAGAAGACAGTTTTTCATTAACGAAGAAAATACCAGTCCGTTATAAAAACCCAAGTAGCATTTTTTTCTATATACTGTCTCCCTTCAAACATTCATTATGTTGCAGTTCCCTATTCCTAATCTCTGCTCTGCCATCCAGAAACTCATTAGATACGCCATTTGCTGCTTTACTCTGTCCCTCATGCCCTCAGTATGTCCTATGAGTGTGAAATTCTCTAAGCAATCCTACCTGAGTATGTACTCTAGAAATTTCAACTGTCCATTTTTTTTCTTAATGTATGTCTCCTTTGTAAACTCGTTCTCTCTAAAACTTCCCCATTTTCCTCGTATTTCACGTATATAATTCTTAGCATCGTTTTTTACCAACATATTTATATTAGCTGAAACCTCTTCTTCATCTGCGCGGAGCTTGTCCCGATTTCGATGATATATAAGGGGACTGATCAACATATAAATCTAGAATCTCTGAATGGTTTGATAATTCTTCCACCCCATTGAGTGTTTCTTTAAGTTTTTCCTGTATCTTCTGTGTAGCAAGTATCGCATTAGTTACAAAAAATGAATCTGTATTTTTTATGTATGTTTTTGAAGCCAGAACATTTAGTAGTAAACAAAACTTAAGTAGTAAACAAAAATTACTTTCGAGTAATTCGAAAACTTGAAATAAACATATGGCTGAACATCTACTAGAAGTGATTTTTGCCGGGGGTTATATACGTGAAAATAAACAGAATCGTACACAAAAATGCACACACGATGGAGCGTAGACACACACATACATACATACATACATACAGAAATGAACATACAAACGCATATATGATAATAAATATTGTATTACGCCCCCAAAGCAAAAAATATTGATCAGTGTATTTCTGTATTGAATGATTGATTTCTTTTTTTCATTTTATCAACACATTTCATGTTATTTATATCAAACACAGACACACACACACACAGACAGACAGACAGACACACACACACACACACACACATATATATATATATATATATATATATATATATATATATATATATATATATATATATATATATCATCTTATCTTGTTTCATATTAATCTTTTGATCGTAAACCCAAATGCTTTCAGTGAACAACAATACAAAGGAATTGGCCTTACGTTCCAATGCTTTTGGAGGGGGACTGTAATTTATGAAGTTAAGTAAAAAGTTATCCGCTTTATATGTGTTATGACTGCAGATAATTTTTGACATTCCTTCATATAGGCATGAGGTATCACTACAGGTTCGCGAAAGATTTAAATGACTTTCTTTCAAATTAAATTATTTTGTCAAGCTTTTCAGTATTTAATCTCAAGCTAATAGAGTAAATTTAATATTTCCAATATGAAAATAATTTGCCCTATTTAAAAACTAATTTAATTAAGTGAAAGAATTTTTCGTTTTATAATCAAGGAAATCGCTGATTTTAGCGCCACTTTTAGCCATCCGTTATTCTCTTTATTGAAAAGTCTTTCAAACATAGATGTACTTTGGTTTTAAATCTACTTTAACTATTGCTTATTTTCTGATAATATCGTGTATGGATACCTGTATTTACAAAAAGATTTGCACGTTTATACAAACACAGAACAAGTCAAAAACTATTGTTGTTCGATGAATTGTACTAAGATTTCTAATTATGATTAATAATAATATAACCTAACCAGCATAGAGTAAAGTAGAAATTTAATAAATTTAAATCCTTATGTATTATTTTAATTATTTATTTTAACTGAAGAAAAAAATCATTATTCATCGCAATAGTGTCATTAATATATCCATAAAATCAATTTCATTTTTTCTTAATTTTACAATTCAAAGCAGATACTTGGTAAATAGTGTTCCTACTTTACAAAAAATAAAACACATGTCGAATTAAATTCACTAAGATGTACTTCTTTTTAACTAATATAAGCATAAAGTGGCACAAAATTTAATTTCTCGAAATTTCATAAAATTAAATAAGATTTGTTTAAGAGATACAAAAAAATTATTTTTCCCAAGATTTTCTAAAACAGTCATTTAATCAATATGTGAATAAGACCTGGATTATTTGATTTTTGCAAGAATTTCGAAATCAGTGATTTTTCACTGTAACAAATTTCCTCTGCAAATCTTCGGCCACTGCGCTGAATAAAAAATGTAAAGATTTTTAACCAAAATTTCGAACGCTCTAAAAAGGATAAAAAATACAATTTTATATATATATATATATGTATGTATGTATATATGTATGTATGTATATGTATATACCTCAGTGTACACATTTATATTTACATGCGCTCTATCCCTGATATCGAGCACTTTTACCCATGCATTTAATGTGTATTCCTGACTTAAAATGAGATCTAAATATGAAATCCGAGATATATATCCAGTATAAGCAAGTAGATGTGATAACACATAGGTTAATAGACTGGAGGATCGTTACCTAATGTGTTTTATGTATAGTAGGAAAAGTCCAGGAAGGTGATTCAATGATGAAGATAGACGTATTTGATGGTAATACATGGCATAGCGTCGTGTACCAATCGTGACATAATTTTGGAAAATTACTTACCCTTTATATATATATATATATATATATATATATATATATATATATATATATATATATATATCGATTTTGATTAGTTTTCTTCTTTTCAAACAGAAATTAATTTTATCGCAGTACTGATACATACAGCAAATGCCTTTCGCTGTTTATCTCAACAATTTCGTTTATTTATTCCATATATATCTAAACATGTTTAAAGTTATATGTTACTGTATAATGTTAGCTCTATTACTATTTAAGTGTCCATTAATGTCCATAAAAGACATTGTTTAATACAATTTAAAAATGTACCTATCAGATAGAAAATTGTAAGGTGCCATAGCCGTCTTAACAGCAATATAGCCCCCCAAGACAAACCAGTGAGCAGGGGCACCAATGATAACCTCTCACAGAAATAAAAAGTAAATAGTCGATAATATTAAACATACATTAATTTTATTGGTAGTTGAAAAAACAGAAATATACTAAGTAAGGTAAACAGATTAAATGGTTCATTATGAAATTACTTCGAACTTTTCAGAGAATTGCTAATTATTGTCTTCATGTTAATGGTCTTCAGGAATAGGATGTCATTTTTCATTCACATGAGGGAAAGCCAGTTCAAACGGTGCTGCCCCCATGTGCTACTAAGCAGATTTTTTTAAAAGTTTTTAATCTTGTAAAGGAATATCTCCTGTACCGTTGCCCACCTTCATTCAGATGAACGCTATGAGTGCAATTTCAACGTTTAGGAATACAGATTCCACATTGTCCGAAATTCTTCTTCTGTATAGTGCCGAGAGAGTCTCACAATTCTCAGCAAGAACCATGTAGTGCTTGAGATGCTCACATTCATTTAATCACATTCAATTCAGTTATTTGTGTTATATATTACCCAATTGTTCACACTTTCTCTTTAGTGCATCAGAAGAAATTAACTGAAGAAATAAAATATTTCCAATCTGTAAATAAACCTCTGTGCGTTTTGTCTGTTTAAAGATTAGACTGTCCAGAATAAGGAGGAACGTTTCCACCTTGGAATTTTTATTTTACTGTGAAGTACCTTTTCTGCAGATCTATAATATCTATTAAGACGCACGTTTCCATTATTTTCCATCACTGTAATATCGGTCTGGACGAATCTTTCTGGCTTTGAATTCATATGCGCTAAATGTGTCTCTAGTTTCCAGAAGACAGGTTTTCATAGATTTAAGAAGATTCATGGAAATAAGGATTTCACTTCCGTTGACTGCAAGATCTTGCTTGATATACTCATATTTTCGAGCAGGTCATTCCAAAGAAGTGTAGGCAAAATTGTTTCCGGGGTTTCATTTATTTGCTCATTGTTTATGCTTCTCACCTTGTATTCACTTACTGTTTATTGTCAGCTGATAGAGAATCCAGTGCGTATTTCATATTCTCGAAACCCCCATACAGAGCATGAATAGCATCAAAATGTGTTGACCATCCTGTGAGAGAAAGATGTTTAATCAGAAGATATTATCCTATAGATATTGTCAATAATTTTCAGTGATGAGTAGAACCAGCAAAAACTGAATATAGACATTGGGCAAAGTCAAATAGTGTGAGAGTCTGTAGACAACACACTGCCGCTTTTACTCCAATCAATGTTGGGCTGTTTCCAGCACAGAAGGGCATAGATGTAAAACTCATTGTCTTGATGAATTCGTGCATGTAACCCAGTATATCGTCCAGACGTATTTGAAGCAGGAGTGTCCACGGCAGTTTGATAGCGACATTTTAGTCTCATTAAGAAAATCCCATCCAGTTTATGTTAGATATGTGGTGCCATGGGAAAAGAGGGGGACAAATATCAAGAAAAGTTTACAGACTCGCAGTCTTTAATGTATCGTACAGTGAATGGCAATTGATCTGAGTGTGAGATGTCTGGAGTGGAATCTGCGCTTATTGAATAATTCTTTGACTTTTCTACGTTTTCAAGAATGTTACAAATAACATGTTGTTCCAATAATTCAATAAATTCGTCATAAATATTTACAGATAAATATGACGGATTCCCTCTTCCGGGATATCCATACTTTTTGCGATGTTCTTCCAAGAAAGTGTTAAATTCACTCAGCAACTCCAGTATACCTAAATAGTTGCCATTTTTTGCTGACCCAATAATCTGTTTTTCTCCACGAAATTGCAAACTTCTGGAGGCAATAAAGAGAACTGAGAAACCACACGTGTCATCGCTTTATGCCAATATTTCTGCTCTCAGCGATGTTGCTCAAATATTAAAGAATCTACATTTCCAGTTTCTTTATCCTTTATCAAATATTTTTTCATGCACTTTCAAGCCTCGTTTTCGTTTTCATTTTTTACAGAAACATTGCTGTGCTTCCAGTCATGAAACCCCGATGTAGCAATGGGGGATTCTTTTGGGGACAATAGGCGAGATACAAAGCAGTACAAGCGACCTTGGTATGGTGAATAGAATAGCCATTCACGTTTTACACGCTCGCCATTCCGCAGTTCACGTTTGAACACATTGTTTGATAAATACCTTGCCATCATATTCTTTACTGAAGTTGTTTTATACACTCTGCGTGAGTGTGAAACGTTGCTATCATAATTCTGACATGATGAGAAACCACTACAATTCCAGTAATCTATTGTGTTAGAATCATTAATGTTCCATAAGCCCGGATCTGTCTCTTGGATTGCAAATTTCTTTGCTGTTAGAGATTTGGGTATTTCCGTTTGTAAAATGTCACCAAAAGCAGCAACATGCAATGATGGTATGATGTGTCTTCTGAAACTGGATGATTAGTAGCAGGAA
Source organism: Acanthosepion esculentum (assembly GCA_964036315.1). Taxonomy (NCBI): domain Eukaryota; kingdom Metazoa; phylum Mollusca; class Cephalopoda; order Sepiida; family Sepiidae; genus Acanthosepion; species Acanthosepion esculentum. The sequence goes on from OZ038475.1 coordinate 54,416,802, forward strand.
TGGATGTAGATATTGATGCTAGGAAGAGTACTAGTGGCTGACATTGCAGAAGAGGATGCTGATCTGGATGCTATATCTAAAAGAATTATATGAATACCTGCTGTTGCACCTGTGTAGAGCCACGAAGTTACTTTTGGAAGTTTTCCCATTTTCTTCTCTCCTGCAGCTTTATACTTCATCTATGCTCAACTCAAAACAATACGCTTTATTTCTGCTGAAAGTGTTATTCGCCTTTCTAAATATTTAATATTTGTCCCATACTAGGATGTATGGTTGTATTATATGTGTGCTTGCAACAAACATAAATATTTAAACATTCTGCTTCCATAATGAACATGTCCTCCTTTTAATTGTACAAAAATATTGATTCTTAATAGAAACTCTCTACTGTGTGCTGATTCCCAAAACTTCCGGATAAAACCTAGATCTAGCTTAGTCGCATAGCTTCGGTGCCTGGCACTAATCTAGCCGTATCTATGTATAGGTCAACAAGACCACATTTAACACTTTTCTCAACTTGCACAATTTAAAGCTTATCCATTCACAATCTTTTTTTTTAAGCTTATCACCCCAAGCAAGGCTGGAAGCCACTAGCACGCAAGGGGTTACAGAAGGTTTGGAGGAAGAGCAGATAGGAGTGGTAAAGGAGAGGATTTGGAGGAAGATATTGGATCGATCAAGGCAAGGGTGTTACAGAAGAGTTCGAGCGAGAGCAGATAGGAATGAAAGGTGAAAGGATGTGGAGAAGGGAAGTGGATAGATCAAGGCAACTGGAGATGTCGTTTGACGTTACACTTAAATAGTTGGAGATTGTATTTGTCAGGGAAACAGGAATAATGAAGGGAGTTCCACAGGCGAGATGTGCGAGACATGAAGCTATTGGAGTAGAAGAGACGTCTACATCTAACGGTGAAGGGGTGGGAACGGGATGTCCGCCTCGTAGGACGTTTAAATTCACGAGGCCTAGGAACCAGCGAAAGCAGCTCATCGGAGAAATTACCGTGAAAGTATTTGTAAAAAAGACTGAGCGAGGAAATGTCGCGTCTGTGAGAGAGCGACTGCTGACAAATTGACAGACCAGGGCCAATACATTGCATATCCGTCTCTGGATCTTATCAAGAACCCTGAGGCAAACAGCAGGGGCTCCAGACCATATATGGCAGCAATAATCCATGCAAGGGTGAATGGTCGATTTATAGATTTGGAGCACCTATCAATAACCTGATAATAAGGTTACTGAATCATAAATTTATAATCTTTAATAACCACTACATGCTTACCGTACAAGTGTTCAATGTTGTGACTGAATCTCAGGTTCGATTAAAAATAATGTATGCATAGACCGATAGCTGGGTCCATATACAATGTATAATATATATCAAATAATTTCATTGGTATTAATAGTACTACAGTAAGTCTAATGATACTTCTGCTTTTTTCATATTTGCATTAATGGTTACATAAGAATACGAAGCTCGTGGCAATAACTGTTTTTTTTAAATAAATGAAATACTTCATTAAATTTGGATGAAAAAAGAAATTCTTCAACAGGAAAGGAGATTTTTAAACAAACACAAATACAAATTTAGTTCTATCAAAAACATATCTGCAGGTAAGTATGAATTGCTGTTTTCGTTTTGAAATGAACATGAAAGCTTAGGACGAGCTCCCATTTTGTCAAAGTTACGACAAAAAAGAAAAAAAAATGAAAGAAAATTTGAAAGAAAATGTGAATAAAGAAATATTCTCATCACTAGATTTTTAAGAACCTTTTTGTGATGTCAACGAACACACTTTGCCACTTTTGTGATGCCAACGAATACTCGTTGTAACTTTTATAATGCTCGTTGTAGTAGAGACATTTTATTCGCAGATACAACTATAGTACGCCGTTGAACAATACTGGTGTCAGACGCCTTCGAATATCACTCGCAGTACTAGTACTTGCTCGATAATACTAGCTCGGAATGTAACCACCGTATAGTCACTGAATAGAGAAATAGTATAGTGAATAGAGTCGAGAATAGCGTTCCGAATAGTATAGAGGATAAATTAGAAATGGTGATCCGAATAGTAATAGAGGATAGACTAGAAATAACGATCACTTAGAAGTCACGCGATTTCCTATATATGCATTTCCTCTATGGTCTCGTGCTCTACTTAATTCAACAATGGGATCGCCTGTGTTTTCTCACTGGCGATCTATGTTCAAACTCAACTTTCGGCAGTGACACTTTATTGCTCTATAACAACAATAAAAATAATTTATTGATAAAAGTAAAAATATAAATATATTAAAATTAAACATTCAAGAAAATAGTGATTCAGTATAGGGGAAATTTAAGAATTAAATAAAACCAAAGAGAAAATAAAACATAATATTGTCTCCAACAGAAAGTCAACTGTAGCCTTGCTCACAAATATTAAAAGATAGAAATGAGAATTTTACTGGCGTGTCTGTACTAGGACTGTGCGAATAATGATCGTCGGGACTCAGGTTGAGTTCTTTGAATTTTTCCTGTGACAAAGATATTGTCTGTAAGTGAACTGAATTGGCAATAGAAACCAGCCCTTCCATTGTTATTTGTGACCGGCCTCTTTGAAGAAAGTCTTCAATATTTTCGGTGTCTTCTAGATCAACAGGGGACATTCGTTCACTTTTTTTTTTTACTCGGGAACAAAACAAATTAAATGGATCTTTCTATTATGAAATATATTCTAAACAATCGCAATACGCGTTGCTTGTCGTAGTAATTTCTATTTTTAGTATTTCCTGAAATTGTGTTTCTATAACACGTCACTTAACATACACAGGGCAGCACCGGGTCCATGCGTTAAAACGCCTCTTTAACGTGCATATACGTGCATTTAAATCTACGTAAATTTCATATTCTTCTATACGCCATGAACCTCTAAGAATTAGACGATTAGGTATCTCCACAAGTTCTCATTCTTTTTAACTCCTGGTAACGTTTGTCAGTCAGTATCACTCCCAGTTCTTCTTCTACCATCCAGTCGCACCAACCTGTTAGCTAGCTTACTGGATGTTTCCTGCTGTCCCTCTTGCTTTCAAAATGTCTTGTCAATCTCAATTTCTCCAATACCTGTTTCCTCAATATGCGTCCTAGAAATCAGATTTTTTTTTTTGATTTTAAGTAGAAGGGATCTTTGTTTTTCGTTTTCCTTAAAACGGCGTCTTTATTTACATGTTCTTTGTTTGTACGTTAGCTTACTGGATGTTTCCCGCTGTTCGTCCTGCTTTCAAAATGTCTTGTCAATCTCAATTTCTCCAATACCTGTTTCTTCATTATGCGTCCTAGAAATCTGAAATGTTTTTTTGATTTTAAGTAGAAGGGATCTATGTTTTTCGTTTTCCTTAAAACATCTTCTTTATTTACAACTTCTTTATTTATATATGAAGTTACTGGATGTTTCCTGCTGTTCCTCTTGCTTTCAAAATGTCTTGTCAATCTCAATTTCTCCAATACCTATTTCTTCGTTATGCGTCTAAGAAATCTAAAATGTTTCTTTTTCATTTTAAGTAGAAAAGATATTTGTTTTTCGTTTTCCTTAAAACGTCCACTTTATTTACATGTTTGGCCAATGGCATTCTCAGTATCCTTCTGTAGAACCAAATTTATGTTGCTTCAAGGCTCGTCTTCATCTATAAAGATATTATACAGCATTCACTGTCATATAAGAGGACAGATATTACATAGCATTTCAGCACAATTTTCTTTGTGTAAAACGATTTTTCCTGTTTCTTAATACTTTGCTTAGTTTTGGAAGATCTCTTCTTTATGCCAATGCGCCTCTGGATTTCAATGTTACATTTTCCATATATTTGTTTGTTCGTAATTGCATCTCCGTTTCCTTGTTCGCATTTGGGGCTGTTCATCTCGCTGTCAATCAGACATTCTATTTAATTAAAATCAGGGGGATGTTCCACAATTACGCGTCGTTACCAGTTTTCTGAGGATTATAATTTTCCGCCTTCTCATAAAAAACGAAATTACGAAGATACTATAATTAGATAGTATAATGTATAGAATAAACGAAGGTATTTTTCTTTTTATGTGCCAAGTCATTTCAGGATGTAGGCGATCATGCCTCTCCACCTCACTCTATCCCTTGCAGCTTTGAACAAGTTCCTTCCCTCTGCTTCCTCCCAAAGACCACGTTCTGTCATCCACTTGCTTAAGTCCGCCAGGTATGTCACTCGTTGTTTTCCCTTGTCTCTCTTTCCCTGTATTGGACCCGTGAGTATCAGATTCTCCAGGACTTCCTTCCTCATTAAGTGTCTCAGAAACTTCAGCTGCCGCTTCCTGATATTAAAATTATAAGCCTCCTCCTTTTTTGCAACCTCTTAGCATTGCACAAACGCTCGGTACATGTTAAGTTAAGGAAGATATGGATAAGTTAATAACGGTAAAACATGAAGTCACTTAAAAACTATCTCCTCCCACAAAAAAACAAACAAACCCAAAAACAAAAAACGACGGAATTAAGGTTTTTTATCTCCAGAATCCCAGAAATGTCTGTCTGTTCAGAAGTCCTCAGCGTTTTGCAGAGAACGGATTTTGGTAGTCCAATCATTCTCTTGTCTTTCTAAAGGTACTTGACATATTAATCAATATTAAACGGATGATTCGTCAAAGGAAAAATTAATGAATATATCTCCGAATTGTAACTGTTAAGCCTGGATGTTTATGAATAAATGTTGACGTTATTTTTATATAGTTTTCCCCAAAACTTAAAATTCATATTTCACATTATTTTAATGCAGTATTATCATAACTTGTATTTTTAAATTGATTTTGTCCAATTAAAGTGAATAAATAGATTTTGTGTCCAATCAAATTGAACAAATATATATTTTTGTCCAACCGAATTGAATCAATATATAGGCCTATCTATGAATTGGTAAATAAATGTATATATACATACAGTTTGAGGTATCCACATGTATGTACGAGAAGGTATCAGAATGTTCCCGGATTAGATTTCCTTGCAGGCGATATAAATTATCCCCACCGTCTGATGGCTAGATAGTGGCAATTATCCAGATGCATGTGCTAGTGAGAATTTTGCACATTTGCAGGTGTTTTGTATGTGGATGATAACCTAAAATCTTTCTGATATTGATTTGACACCCACACACTTAGAAACAGTGATCCACTCAAATGACTTTGTTCTACATAAAACATTTTCATCGAAGACCTACAAAGCTTTTTGAAGGTGTTATGGTCCAGGTTAGGACCAAGGACGACAAACACGAACACAAGAGTAGAAATAATGAAGATATATTACACGGAATAATAATGCAAGATGTGGAAGGTGTTAGTATGACTGTCAGTCTGGTTTGGAGTGAACTACTATCGGCTCGACTCGATTAGTCTCTCTCTCTCTCTTGAGAGGCGTAGTATACATAGTTTTAGGAAGAGTTAATTCTGTAGTTATAGGTAAGGACCGATGACAGAAAGTCTCTGTAACTAATTTTCCGTACTTCCCAGAAAATTCGATGCAGTCATTTACCTCGAATTTGTCAGCAAGCCTAAATATATCAAAGCTGATAAAACAGATCATTAACAAACATTGTGTACGAGCAGATAGCACGAATCCTATTGATAGACATAGTACATTGTGTGACAATGAGTGTCAGATATGTGTCAATTTATATCGTAGAAAACTATAATCATAATATGATATATATATATATATATATATATATATATATATATATATATATATATATATATATATATATTGGGCAACAACCTTTCTTTCAACATGTTTCGTTGAATATGAAAGACAAGGAAAATTTGATGGATTTTTAATTGATTTTTTCTGGGATTCTTAATATTTTCCGTTTGGTGGAATAAAGGGAATGCAGAAATTTTACAGTAGTGTCTATTGTTCCAAGTTATTCGGAAAAATCTTTACACATTTAAAGGGGTTTGTTGTAAATTGCTGTTAATTTCTTTTCACGGTTGTCTTTTAAGATGTAATTGTCTGATGAATATTGTCTGATATTAGTCTTTATTCCGATTCTCTAAACAATAAACAAACCTTTCGCACATGGCATCCGTTGTTAAATAAATTAAGATTAATATATTTAAGTTAGTACTATTAAAAATAAGATTAAATTCATCAAATTTTCCTTGTCTTTCTTATATATATATGTATATATACACATACACATATGTAGTGGAGAGAAAGGATGAAACATCTTAGGTTTGCTTTTGATTGATTTTTTAATCCTTGGATAATTTATTTCTCGTTTTATACTGAAGCACAACATTTTCTCCTAGTGTTTATGATTAACCAAAATAGCTAGGTTAACTCTCACCGATATACAGATAGCAATGGGTGAAAGTGTATGCGTGTATAATCTCGTGTATGTGTATGTGGGGTCCAACTACAATGTAAATATGTATATTTTATGTAATTATTTTCAACAATGTTACGTTTATTCTTTAGTGTGCAAGGTTAGTTCAGACTGATTTTTTTTATATTGTTACTCGATATGAACTTGAAGCAAGCCATCGGAATATCTATTGAACTTCCCACTTGATCAACTCGCAAGCCGTTGTTTGCAAAGCTGATATTTTCCAGAATCGGAACCCACTTGAAGAATTAGTGTCCTACAACAAATACGACACACACAAACAAACACACATTAAAACACACATATCATGATTTATATAAATGATTATAAGACTTCTTGTCTCAACGTATTTCAAATTTGGCCCATGAGTTTAGGAAACAGACTATAGAAAATTTGCGGCATAACTCGAGGCATGTTCTTAAATATTCTCATCAGATCACACACAGCTAAATATACACATACACACACACACACTACTTTATTTGGGGGTGAGGAGAGTTCTTGCGCCTGAGTAAGAAGGAAGACTGAGTATCATTACACACATGCTATTCGAGCTAGTCAACATGCATTTCAACATATATCATTTCATATGTTGGTTTATCCTTTCCAAATTTCGAGATATTATCGATATATTTCGAGATATTATCTTTTCCAAATTTTGAGCTTATTGAGGTATTGCTCTTGAGAAGTGAGCCAGGTTAAAACAATTTAGAACCTCAACATACATAGGGTTATGAATAGTGGCGAGATATCTGGGGCATGAATTTCGGACTTTAACATATTTTGTGAGTCTCGACATCGCAAGTAAAATTACTTCACGGCACATAAAAAGGTTAACCTGTCCGCCTTCCCAGTACAAATCATCGAAATTCTGAAAGCATAGAATACCGTTTTGCCGATGTTAAATAATTTATAAGAATGAATGAGACGCGTGGGTGTCTGTCTGTATAGTGCTATGCACCTGCATATGGATACCGTCAATATTAAATGATTAAAATATACGTTTTTTCTTCTTTTAATCAGGAGGTAAAATGAATGTCCAACACAGACTAACAAAGAAAAATCGATCATACCCCGGTGTCGTTCGTAATTGAACGGATTTCATAAACAAGGACCAAATTAGAAAATATCGATCACCAGAAATCGAAAGGGTTTGTTATTTTAACGATTTTAGGTAAGTTAGCCCAATATAGATGTAATATATTCTTATTTGAATCGATAAGGACAAAGCCGTTACGTTCAGATATTTTTCAGATTTTCTATGACAAAATGGAACATTTGTAATGACTCATTCTCTTGTAATATGAATAAATTTATTCTGAACGAAATATTCACTATAACTTAGACATTGACATTAAATCTTATTTTGATTTTATCATAAAACATCAACTTATATACATACACACACATACATATATATATATGTGTGTGTTATCATCATTATTATTTTTACTACAATCTACATATAAAATTCTGTGAATTCCCTTAGTCCATCCGTCTGACCGTCATACCCTCTAAAAAAGCCCTACACTGATCGACCGGGACTAAAGTTTGAGAAGAAATGCATAGAGGTGAGGAGGTACAAAGTAAAGTCGGTTTTACTAGGGTGTGTAGATTAATACATTAAGTTTTTTTTTAAGTTTTTTTTTTTGAAAAAATATATGCTTTATTATTTGATATGCAAAATACTCCCACTATCTTAAAAACAATTTAAGTGTTCAAATAACAAATACTTATTCAATAAAAACATAATATTTTTATGCATAACTTTTCCTTAAGTTCTTATATACAACAATACGATTTCCAGTTTACCCTCCTTCTGCGAGATCGATAAACAAATTAAAAGGCCAAAAGTCAGAATTCGGCTACAGAAAAAAATATTTACGTATGACCAGGTGTATGTTGCATGCTCAAGAGTAAGAAATTCTAAAAATGTATTCTTGGCTGTTACAAAGGAGAAAAAAAAAAGAAAAATTACTTAAAAGATATTGATTACCATGAAGTCCTATATAATTAAATTAAATTAAAGATATTAGTAAACCGCGAAGTAGGGATTTTTGTCATATCAGCTTATTCAAATTTCACTAAATGATTTCTGAATTTAACCGAAACGTAGAGTTTGTAAATGTCGACAAAAATGTTAGCAATTACGTCAACAATACTAAATAGTGTGAGGATTTCAAGACGTGTAAAAAATTCTATTTATATAAAAATCATCTACTCAGTGAATGGAACAGATGATAATATGTTTTTGGAAGGTCCTAGGAAGTAAGGTGGATGGCACACTGTCTCCCAACTTAATCGCTGTATGATATCCCTGATCACACCGCCAGATAAGAACTTGCATTATCATGGACGAATAGTATCCCCGTGAGATTAGCCAATACTTGAGCTTTTTGCTCCAGTTTCTGTTGCACAAGTTTCTACTGCTGCGAGTACAATTCCACTGTGGTGGTTTGGTCCTTTCTTAGCAGCTCACAGAGCAACACTTTTCGACTAGTCCATCAGATACAGATATGATCTTCAGTGGGTGTAGATATAATCCTGTTTTGTGAGACACAGGTTCCGGTGGTGACAACTAAAATCTGGCACGCTTGGGAGTACGCCTTCTCTATGTGATGCAATTGAAGTCTGGAAGTTTCATCAGAAACCTGGAAGAATTCGGCAAGATTACATGTTTGGCTGTTGGCTTTCTCTATGGTCGCCGCCAGGGCCACATTAGCGACCATTGCAAGGTTGAACACAAATTGCGACATCTCCAGACCTGAAACGTCTGGGACCAATGTCGGGTGGTGCGTTCACTCATTATCTCTGAAGGCTTTTCGTATTCGGCAACATGATGCAGCTGCGGAAAAGCCCAACTTAAAGTCATGAAGCAGACATCTCCAGACGAACTTCTTCGACATCGCCATGTTTTCTCACCGAAGTTCGAGCTATGACTGATGAGCGTGGGCAACGCATCTGCATTGGTCAAGAGAAATGCCTCGCCAAACTTTTTTCCGACAAGTGACACACTCATTTGCTATCAGCGATCAATTCTTCTCACACGTTATTTGGTTCATCCATATACATGCCAACAAATATGCGCGCACGCGCACACACACAAACATATAATAGAGCCTTTTTTATGCATACATGTACGCATATATACATACGTACATACAACTATTTCTTATATTTACACACACACACACACACACACATATATATATATATATGACTGTACACGCATATATATGAGCCCTTCATATACAACGTGCACACACACGCGCGCAGGTATATATATATATATATATATATATATATATATTTCCTATTTGAGTTGTTTTTCGCTGATATTCTGGGTTGTATGGTATGTCTGCTTGTTTGATTACACATACGTATATATATATATATATATATATATATATATATATATACACATGCACATATAAGCATATTAAATGCCTTGGGGTCTGTAGGTTTATAAATCGGACGACACCAAGTAGATCTTTGTTTATTTCTCTACTATATTTGTGCTATTATTGTCTTTGCGATGATCGGTGATAAAACTTATGGTTCTGGTTTGTGGGATTCAGAGGATAAAGTATGTGTGTGTGGAGGTCTGCGGTAGACTTAATATTTAGGGCATGTCCGCATGTTGATTTAGGTACGTATATTTTACATAGTCATATATTGTATTCAATAAAGTTGTTTTTGACGTTTGTTCACAGTTGGTTAAAATATTTATAAGAACTCCCTCGAAGTACATACAACCTAAAGAATTATGTTTTCTTATTTGTTTTTTTTTGTTTTTATAAATTAGGGTTGTATTTGTAAAATCAAATTTAGGGCTACTTTTATTCCGAGCTAGTTTAAAGGGTTGTCCAAACGTAGATGCCTTTTATATTTGTAGATATTAGCTTATAAATGTAAATGCTTTCACCCTGCAAGCTATTTATTGGATAAATACCTGCAAGATATATTTGACTTTCTAATTATATTCTCCATTGTCTTGGACGAATTGATAAAGTCTCTTGTATTATGGATAACTAATTTGTTTTCAAATTTTGGAGATAAAATCTTAGAGGGGAGGATTCTGATTATTATGGATTTGATGTTAGAATTGCTATCGGCGTTTCGACTTTTTTGGCTCGGTGAACTTTGTATGTTCATTTTCTATCGCTGAAGTAATGAAGAAATTTTGTTTTAATGTATTTCTCTTCTTTACCTAGATATTCTGGGCTACATATTCTAATGCTTCTGAGGCAGAATCATTGGAAATAGTCCTGATTTTATTTTTTTAATGTTGTCGGTATAGGAATTAATTAGATCGTGTTTCTTGGTTGGATTACGGTAAACTCTAAAATTTAAATTATTTTTGTTACGTATTAATAAGATGTTGAGATAAGGTAAAGATTTGTTTATTTCAGATTCATGTGTGAATTCGATGATAGGTTCAACATTATTAATTTTCTCTTTATGTCTAGTAGATTTTTATTGCGAGGATACAATAAAAGAGCATCATCTATGTATCTTAGGTAAGTCGGGTTTGTAGATATGATGTATTTAAATCGCACAAACTCTAAAACGTCTAGGAAAAGACAACCAAGGACACCACTCAGAGGTGATCAGATAGAAAAGCCTAAGTCTTACTTATAACATTTCTATTGAAAGAGAGGAAACATTATTTAATCATTAGATTACATAGTTGTATAATTCTATGGACAGGTGAAGCTTTTCTCTGACTTTTTTGAGTTGGTTACATAATATGCTGTGACATTTTGCAATGGGTATATCTGTGAATGATGATTTGATATCTAAACTTGTCATGACCTTGTTTTCCATGTTTATGTTTCATATCCTATGAATTTAGTCACCAAAGTTTTTAATGTGCGTTGGGTATATGGTGCCTAAGAACGGAGGTACGATTTCTGCAATCGATTTAGCTAATTTTTGTGGTGCACTGTTGATAACGGATACAGCAGGCTTGATGGGTATGTTGGGTATGTGTTTTTAGGACAATCATTTTAGTGTGTGTGTAGTAAGCTGGTATTCTATTAGTCTAGTTAAGAATTTGTTTTCATTTTGTAACAGTTTGCTGGCTGATTTAATCTATTTTTTTTTGTCTATATTTATTATTTTTTCGTTATTTTTTCTCCATATCTCATTCTATGGTGAAGCTTTAATAATAATGAAAAATGTTAGATTGATAAACGTTTCCTATTTGTAATTTATCTTGAGGTTTTGTCTGCTGGCGTTCCATATATGATCTGTATTTAATCCCAATTCACATACACACACACACACACACATATATATATATATATATATATATATATATATATATATATATATATATATATATATATATATATATTACTTAATTTAAAAGTAATTCCAAGTAAATATAGATTATAATTGATTTTCCTGAATAGAGTGTTCAATAACCAGAGGATAGAATTGCATCGATTGTAATGACACGTTTTATAATTTTTTTATTATAAACGGTACAAGTATAGGCGTAACTAAAACGTTTTACGGTCAAATCGACGCTTCCATTTAAAACATGCGGTTAAATTGCAACTTGCAATATCTAAATTGTCTGATGATCAGTTTTATCAAAGCACAGACGGATAATAACGTGTACTTTATTTTAGCACAAAAATTTAAATACGGTTTTTTTTTCACGTTTTAATAAGATCTAGAATGCGAAATATTCCATTAACTTTTACTTTTACTTTGATAATGTGACAATAATGTTTGAAAGATAAATATGGTATAGTTTCAGAAGCATACAACACGTTGTATTTACTTAGACATTCTCCTAGAGTTGTTAGCAGTGCCATGAAAAGAATTGAAAATAAGCCACTAAACAATATCTGTATCAGAAATAGGTATAAATATTATTAAAATTAAAATACCTTAGCATACATAGATATTTATTGTGCAGATAAAAAAAACAAACAAAAAACACTTTGACAGTTGATAATTATTATGGTATTTTGAAGATAAAGAATGTCAGGTAGAGTATTATGTTTTATGAATTTTGTTCTGTTATATAATTTGGCGCCTCGTGCTTCGTATTGAATTAATTCGAATGTATAATATAGCTCAACGAATAAAAAAACAAATCTGAATGATGTTGTAATAATAGAATTAAACCCGTCTTTGTTCAAGCATAGAAATGTTGCTAAAACATATTATTTCCCAATCGGTACAATTCTATAATATAATTCTACACACACGTGTTAAAAGTCTGGCGTTTGATGAATCAGGAAGCGCAAGCCAGCCGACCTCATGTAATTAAATATACATTTTTTCTTTGCTGATTTAATTATGCCATATTGCAAAAACATAGTTTTGTTAAGAAAGATAATAGCTAGCTGAACCTGAAACCAAAACAAGATATAAGTTATAAAAATTAATTAGCGAACATTATCTGCATTTTAGTTATAACAAATGATTTTCGCTTTGAACAAAAACTAGATTTTTCAAGGCAATATATATATATATATATATATATATATATATATATATATATATATATATGCATGATTGAGTAAAAGCAAAAAATGCCAAAGCATATCTTAATACAGGAGTGCGGATAATTTTTTCATATACCCTCAGACATAGATTATTTAGAAAGAAATATAAAGAAACTCTAATGTTACGCGTTTCATAATCCGAAAGAATTCTTTCAGACGATTGTTCCAATTAATGTTTTGAAGGAGGAAACGAGTAACGTAGGACTTTATTCTCCATTTTGCCATTGACGTAAGCCTATATGTCATATATGTACCGTTTCATCATTCATATATATATATATATATATATATATATATATATATATATATATATATATATACATACATATATATATACATTATATATATATATATATATATATATATATATATATATATATATATATATATATATATATATAATACCTTACATTCATTGCACACCTTTGAGTTTCATGCCAACGCTATTTACATTGCCAATATTTTAGGAGTTAACATCGGATTTTGAATGTATTTCTGGTTATCGCGAGATATTTTATTGTTGTAGTGGAGGAGGAGGATGATTATTATTATTATTATTATTAATATTATTAATATTAATATTACTACCAAAACCACCGCCCCCCACCACCTTTGATATCTGGAGTTTACACATTTTTTTCCGGGTCCCGCCCAGGGACTTAAGGTTAGAAATGGCATCATGCCACTTTCCACTGCAAAAATATAAAATATAAAATAAAATAAATTAAAAAAAATATTTACATAATATTTTTTTTCCTGGATGTCGGAGTAAACAGTTCGAAATTAAATGTGTCGATATAATGCTATATATAACTTTTAAATACTATTAATAAAATAAAATAAAGAAATATAAGATTATTAGAATAATTATTGTTATAAATGCTGTTCTTATATATGTGCATGTATATATATATATATATATATATATATATATATATATATATATATATATATATATATAAGTTATCATAAGTATAAAATAAAATTTTATTATTATTATTGTTGCTGTTATTATTCTTGTTGTTGCTTAAAAAAATTTAACGATAAAAATAGACATTATTATTATTATTATTATTGTTGTTGTCAAATTATTTAAATGAAATGTAGTTTTATTTTGGATTTGATATTATACCCAGATTAACATTTAAGATTGAAAATATGGTAGGGAATAAGAATTACAAATTTTAATTTAAAGGGAAGCTGGTGATATCAAGAGAAACAAACAAGAAAAACCTTAAAAGGGAGGTTACTCTCTTTCTTTGAGAAGATCCACAGAGTGATTAATAATAATGTTAATATTAATAAACTAAATGAAATTAGTGATCTCAATAATCATAAAATATACTCTGATAATAATTTTAAGTACAACTAAAAATAAAATAAAATAAAATAATGCTATATAAATAGAAACATATAGATATGTGAATAAATCGATCAAATAAAAAAAAGAAATAATTAAAAATAAAAATAAAGAAAGTATAAATATGTAAATAAATAAATACGTTTCTTACCTTAAAAGTAAAGATATAATAAAAAAATGAAAGAAAGAAGACAAAATGCAAACAATAAGAATAGTGGTTGGCTATATATTAAAAATGGTAATGATAATATAAAGGAAATAATTGATTATCAAGAATGTTTAATTCGTTACAGTCTAATATTGTCAATAGTTACATAGTAAAGGTGGTAGTAGTAGTAGTAGTAGTAGTAGTAATAATAATAATAATAATATCACTACTCGTATATCTGTTACCAGGGTCCGTGTTTGAGCAGAAAATGGCTCTATGTAGGAAGGCAATCATTAACTCAATCCTTTTGTTTAAGAGAATATGGTTGTTTATATTTTTCAGGATTATCATGAGGCAATATCAAATAGAGTAACAGCACTGCACTCTTGATATGTTTCTGGAAACTGAAAAGCGACAATAAAAACCAAATTAACACATGGGAATTAGTAGCGAAAGCTAAGCCATTTAGCGGGAAAGCAACAAATGTAACTTTCTGAGAAATTAATAATCCTGTGTTGTGCCATCAATGTAAAGTATTGTGTAAGTTTTAATATATTAAATAGCTATGTTATGAAACATTGAGCACTGTTCTTTCTTATATTAACGGGTACATATATACGTATTTGTATACAAACACTGGCTCGTACTTTTTCCTATATCTTCCATATATATATATATATATATATATATATATATATATATATATAGAGCGTGTGTAAATATAAAAGTGGACATGGAAGTCAGCACTTAGAGGCGACAGTCTGTTTCATGCTAGTGCAATCGCCTGACGATTGCACTAGCATGAAACAGACTGTCGCCTCTAAGTGCTGACTTCCATGTCCACTTTTATATTTACACACGCTCTATCTCTGATATTGAGCACTTTACCCCATAAATATAGCACACTTTAAGACTATATTTCTGCATATATATATATATATATATATATATATATATATATATATAACGGTAATTTACACACACACGCATGGATTCTCCCAGCTGTAAATAGGAGCAGGTACTGCCTTTTCGAGAGGGAATTTTCCTGCAGTCAACTCTGACAGTCGGCTCGAAAATTCTAGTTGTAACACTCTCGTTTGTATATATTTGTATTACTGTTTCTCCTAATATAATGGCTTAACTCAATTCCTCTATTTGTGTCTTTATTTCTAGCCCTAAGAAGGATACAACAATATATATGTATATATATATATATTTAAAATTAAAAACGACTGTCATGGTACAGGGGTTAATCTTTTTATTTATTTCTAGTTAAGTTTTCTTGTGTTCTTATAATTATATTCTTTTCTGGGTATAACTCATGTAGAAATAATTCGAATGCTTTGTATGTTCGTACAATTTCCGGTATATTTTTTAGCTACTACAGAAGAACGCGTTCGAACTTACAAAACATTCGGTTAATTTCTACATAATTCATGCCCAGAAAAGAAAAGAAAATTTAAGAACACAAGAAAAATTAAAATAAAATAAAAACTTAACCGCAGTACATTGTATTAGATTAGTATTAAATTAGTAGTATTAAATGAAACTTGTACAAAAGAGGGATTGTTGCCGCAATGCAAAGAGAAGGAGGGCGTCAGAAAGAGCACGTGAGAAAGATTCTTACAATATACAGGTATGTATGCAAATCGTCATATCTGCTTGTGTGTTCCTGTGATCTATATAAGATTTGTATTAATAAGAATACGCATATAAACCAATAAACCAAGACACGCTTATCACAGGAAACACGTGCGTGTATATATACACAGATCTGCACACACACACAGACATATATATATATATATATATATATATATATATATATGCTCGAGGACAATCAGGTAGATGAAAAAATAAACTCATACATGCATGCAGACATAAACACATATAAATATATGCAAACACATCATACATATACCTGTTTGTATTTATAAATTACGAAACGTAAATTCATGCCTAATTTTATTTACTGCACACACATACACACACAATCATATATATATATATATATATATATATATATATATATATATATATATATACTCGTTGTTCCTTATCCTAGCAGACATTTTCGTCTATGCAAGAATTATGTGCGAATATAAGTGTTTGTACATAGGAGGTAACTATATGTAAGTATAAAACGGCTGCGTAAAATTATTCAAATGGATAATTCACTTGAATTCATGAGAGAAGAGAATTTCCCCACTTTAATTTCCTGTTCTTTTCATGAATATATTGAACGAACATTTTTCATAAAACTTATAAGCAAATATTAATGTAGGCTTTTGCATTAGATTTTTTACAAGTTTTATAAATGTCAATACAAAACTTTCTTATGCTCTATTTATCTTATGCACACACACACGCACACACACACACACACACACACACATATATATGTATGTGTGTGTGTATGTGTACATTCATAAAGTCTATACGTATTAAATACAATACTTATTTCTGCATGCATGTATAATATACATAGACGATTTATATATATATATATATATATATATATGTGCGTGTGTATGTATGTGTGTGTGCGTGTGCGTGTGTATGTATGTGTGTGTGTGTGTGTGTGCGTGTTTTTGCAAACATTATGAGGTAGCTAAAATTTTTCGTCCAGACTCATTTCCCGAAATCAATAATTTGATGTTTGGTCATGGAAAAATTAATTTGGTCATATGGGTCGGGACAATAATATTTTGGCCACCCGTATTTTATGTTCTCATTTGCAGACACCAGTTTGTGTGAATCGTGTTATAAACATATTTATATTTTTCCTCTTGTAGTAGTTTTTCATATATTGCATTTCTTACTTTCGTTAACTTAAAAGATAATGTTAAAAGATTCAACACAACTTCATTATGATAAGAAAAGCAAATACTTTTGGGAAATATGCCGAAATGCACGAGTACACTTCAAATTTGCAATACCGATTTCAGTCGTGACAAAAGAAATTGAGAGTCACACTTTTTATTACCGTTAGCTGACGGATCCATTAAAAGTGGCCCTAATGTGAAAAAAAAATCCATTCGCCACTTAAAATGGACGAGCGTTTGATTTGAGATTATTTAAATATATATTCAAGTTAAAGGAAAAGAGTTAATCGGCGGACACATCGGCACACATCGGCACACATCGGCTTTCGCAGAGAAACTCTTCTTTCCTGAATTAGACAAGAAAACTTGAATCTCATTTGTGATCACACCAGATGAGACCCCAGATTTTGAAAAGGGTATTGCCAGAAAATAAGCCATAAATACCCCACTACCGCTATCTCGTACTCGCCCTCTAACAACCGCACTTTCTATTGGTATCTGCGAAATGTTAGAACAGGCGATGGTCAATGTGATTCGGACATCCGTTGTCGTAGGGAAATAGCGAATGATGTCTTTTTAATAGCTGAACGGAGAATAAACAAAACAAAAAATTATCGTCAGAAACAAAGAAAAGATTGCTGAACTATATAATATAAATTCTCACAGTGAATGATGTAGATGACAAGGAGACATGCGACAACAGAGATGATGATCTCCAAGAAGATATGGAGAATACCATGGAGGAAACATTGGAGAAATTTGGAAGTTGTAATATTGACAGGAACATAAATCTTCACCTGTACTTTGAATCGGATAGAAGCAGTCGAAAGATGAAACACACAAGACATACTGAAAGCAATAGCGGCAAAGGGAAACAGACGATAACCTACGTAACGAGTCTGTGTCAATGGATGACAGGAGACCTACTGGTGAGTTTTGTAAGGGGACAAATATTTCTTAGAGCTAAAAGGATTGGAAAAATAGATCGCCTGATTGGAAAATCATAAAAGCACAGAGACCGCAGTCGGAGAACGCAAACTTACTTGACAATTGATATTGAGAAGATATTGGGAATATTTTGGGAATATCAGTTAATTATGTGCCATGCGCGATACACGCGTAGGCGATCATGTATCGTTCGATACATGACTGACGAGGCAGATTTTTTTTCCCCGCAGTAGGTTGCGATTTCTTTCTACAGTAGACCAACCTAGTCTGTCCTGCTATTTACTCATAGCTGGGGGAGAGAAGAATAGGATCCATACCTTTCCCAAGTGTATTAGCGCGTAAGTGAATGTAATGGATTCGACAGGAATTCGTACTCTATTCTCCGATTCCTCAATCCGAGCCGATATCTATTATTCCGCCATCCTCCTCTCTATTGGGAATATCTTAAGAACATATTGGTAACATATGGAGAAAATGTTTGATAATATAATGATAACATAGTGTGGACATATTGAGAAACTATTTGGAACATACTGAAAAAATAGTATCTTGTAGTGAAAAGAGTCCAAGTTCTATTTATTTATTTACAGTTAGTTCACGTAAAACAAGCCCAGGAGTCACTCGTTAGATCGTTACTGAGTGGATTGCCGTGAGAGAGAGAAAAGAGGGAAGAAAGAATGTATTTTGAGGAATATTAACTTAGGTAATGGCTGACCTGAAGCTAAAAATACTAATATTGTAGTTTTCAGGAAAGCATGTTCTCGGGAGTTTTTTTCCTACAAAGTAACCGTTCTAATGGAAGAAGCGGTTTGAGGTGAAGATACTTTTTATCAAAGGAAAGGAATGTGGATGGCTTGCTACTGTGAACATGCAATGGCGGTTACTCCCTGTGGAAGTCTGATTTGGTGGACCTAAGGAATGTAACTCGACCGAACACCTGTAATAATAATAGCGAAATAGACGTGCGAGACTAACAACGTTTCGTCTCTGTGATAAAGCTGTAGGATGTAGAATATTTCATTATATTAAGGTATTTGCGAGAGAGGCATACGTTTTTGAAGATGTACAAGCAATATTTTATTATTTGACAATGTCTTAACTCGACTCTAAGCAGGTAAAGTTATCCCTATGGTTTGGAGATACATCACTGTAGAAATAAAACTGAACTATTTGTTTTGGTAAACCGGTTATTTGCAACACATAATTTCCATGAAATTATCTTCAATCGAATCTTACCGCACTTAAATACACATCTCGTCTGTATTTTATTCTCGTACACAAGAAGATACACACATAAAGAGCAGATTTACTTTTAAAACTATACAGCGTCACGTTTCCTGTTGTTGACAGGCCTGCCATCATAAATGAGCATGCGTGACTTATGTTCGGGAGAGCAAACATCATGATCATGGTATCTGTCGGTCTCATTATATAAGAAATGTGGTCGGTTGTTTTGGTCAAATGTCACATTTTCATAAAACAACTGACACAGATTTCGAGCAAATCCGACGATTGAGTTATCTTCAAATATGTGTTGTGTGGATAGTGATTTTTTATATTGTCACCGATTTACATTCTGTCTGTGCGTACCACGTCTTGCATCAGTAGAAAAAAAAGTCCCTTTCCTAACGCGTAAAGACAATTTTCCGGTCTTGACCAAAAATAGCGTTTACACATATGCGGTAGGTTTTAGTTTGCATATCATTTTGAAAGCATATTTTAAGAAATATTTAATCTGTGTTATTCCTTCTAATCAAATTTTAAAAAAAATGCTATCTAAGCAAGTTTTTTTCTCAATATATATATATATATTAACGAACTGCGCTTGCATTAAAAATATATCTTCGATGTCAACATTTACTCGTAAGTTTAAAAAACTACAGCTTTCATTAAAATAAACATTTCTTGTCGTCGAAAATATCAAATTACTACACATTCGTTGACATGAGCCGAAAAATATGGAATTGTTTAAATAAGTCAATATAATCCTTTTAATTCCGAAATATTTAAACAAGTCAAAAAATAAGTATAACATTAGAAATTGTTTCCGTAATGATCGGGTATATCTCCAGCGTAGGATAAATTAAATGCTCTCAGCGTAAAGTACTTAGGAAAAGACACGCCTAATTTCAAAGGTTGTTTATGAAGAAATTTTAGAGATGGAAGAATGCGACTCTGACAACATTTTTCTGTTCGTAAAATGGGTATTTGTGTATTTGTTTTTAATTTATTGAATTCAAAGCTCAATTCATCCAGACGGTTTTACTTTTTTAGCACGCACTTTATTGAAACTGTTGTATGTATCAAAGTCTAAAGACTTTAATATATATATATATATATATATATATATATATATATATATATATATATATATATATATATATATATATATGAATACAAAAGTGGACATTGAAGCCAACACTTAGAGGCGACAGGCTGTTTCATGCTAGACACAATCGTCAGGCTCGACATTGAGTGCTGCCGTTAATAAAATACTTCTCGATTTAATATAACAGAACTATTCAGTATATATTAATAAATATACTTATTATTTCTCACCGGTAGCAAGACTCAATCTGTAACGCACAGGAATCTTCAGTTGCAGAGTAGAGACACTACTCAGCACCTGAAGATTGCGTTGTGTATTAAAATCCTTGCCGTGCTATCGGTGAGAAATAATATGTATCTTTATTAATATATGTATGTACACCTGAGCGCGCGAGCACACACACACACAGGGTGATTGAACATTAACTACTTTATGCAGTAGTGGCCAGCTAGTAGTTTTGACTTAACACGCTGTTATTTTTTTCTTTTGGGGTGTCTAAAGAAGCAAGTCTACTATACCAAACCAATGATTTGGAAGAACTTGAAAGGCGTATACAAGAGGTTATGTCTTTCATACCACAAGAGTTCCTGGTGAAATCATTTGACGCGATTCCTGGGCGGCTCGAGAAGATGGTAGCGAAATCTGGTGCCGATATCGAATTTTAAATAAAACCCAAATTTTCAATCTCATTCAAGGTCACCTTCAGGGGTGGGGATTGTTAAGACAAAGAATTAATGTAAGTTATGAATATGCATGAACGCTGTTAAATTAGAAAATATACCACTATGTAAGGGAGGTAACTTAATTTATGTAAATTCTTATTAAAAATTGTAATTACGTGTTTTAAAATATTGTTTTTAATTGTAGTTTTTAACAAATAGAATTTAGATATTTTAAAACCTAGCTGTTATAAACACTTTAGAACTCTGTTGAAATACTCATAATTAATTTATTTTTTTCAGCAACTTTTTATATAAAGGGTTTTCAGTATTTGATTTTTTTTTCGTGGTGTAGTATACTTGTATTGTCGATTAATATTTCTATAAATCAGGAATGTTGATTATAATATACATTGTAGCTATGAATTTTCTTGTTGACGTCTTAATTTCCGTGTCTTGATACTAGAAATGTATAGATACTTTTCATATTACTTTTTAAGCTTCCGTGATTTCGTCTGGTTTCAGACAATAACATGAATGAATGTAGCTGAGATTTGCATCCGCCAAGAGATTATTTGACTTTTAAAGTTTGTGACATTCGATTAGTAGTTTATTTGGCGTAATATATGGAGCTTCTAAAATGTGTAATCGTTATTTGATAATCATTTGCTTAACATTATAGCGGTATTAACAAGGATCTGACATTATAATTTTTGTCGTTCAGTTTTGTCTTTGTTGTTGCATATCATTTTGTTCGGAACAATGACACATTTCAGTCGATGAGAAACAGATTTGTGCCTGAGATGCAACAATCACATCTCTGTCTTCAAAGTACATTTAATTTCTTTCTTTATAATGAGTGAAGCCAGTGGAAAACGCGGAATCTTAATAAGAACTAACGCGATCTGTGCGTTGTTCCTATACAACTTCACCATCAAGATACGGAAATTAATCCGTCAACAAGAAAAACTGATAAAAAAAATGTAGACATAACTTGTCTGTTATCTTCAACAAAACGTATTTAAATGAATATTTGCTGCCAAGATACTGACAATATATGTTTTTTGTGTGTATATATATATTCCTGATTGTTAATCGATTAGAAGCCAATCGTTAGTATCTATACTGTATGCGAAAAGTTTCTTCTACAAGCATCGTGCTGTATTTCTCTATGTCTAGTTATTTACTCCACCTGATATTGTATATGTTGAATAAACTGATCTAAAATCATATGCATAAAAATATGATCTCAGTGTTCCGCCCAAATTATTTCGCTCCTAATGAATTAATTTTTGGAATCAATGTCAGAATTAATTCGAAATCTCTAGCTACATGCACAATTACAATGAAATATAACCTGGGAAGAAAACATATATTTTGTATTTAATTATGTGAACTGGTAATTAATCACAATGATCCAAGTCAATAAATATGAAATGCATCAATGTTGTAGTAATTATTTAAATGTTTATTTACAAGGCTACCATTCGTATTTGATTTGAATAATGCTGTCACTTCTGATCTGCTACTCCTGCTATATATTAAGACATTATTGATATGATGCAACTAATCTGCAATGTTATTTACCATAAGCGTGCATCTCGGTTTTAGTCACATTCCCTCATCCGTAAAGTAACTTCATTGTGCCCGTTGTATAAATACATTCATGGTAATTGTTCTGATAAACGTTCGACTATGGTACCTAGATTTTACGTTTATTTTAACGTAGTATTAGATTGGTGGCAAGAGCTCATCATTTTACAGTTTACATGGCTACTGTAGCCGTAAGTTTTATGCTAATAGTTTCTTCTATCGCACGTCTTACTCATGAAACAGTTTTCCATGTTCTTGCTTCTCAGTTAACTTTGTTTCTCAAAAAATTAAATACAATATAAATTTTTATCTTCTGTTTTTTTAATCTTTGTAGTTTTATTGTTTTATATCCTTAATACCTTTTCTCATATTCTCTAACAGTCAGTAACCCCTTGCATTTTAGTGGCTTTATTGCCTTGCTTTGGTATAGATTATGGGAAAAAGGACCGAAATTATCTGACATAAATGTAGAAAATATGGAATATCGGATAAACCTGCCAATGCGAGATATCGATTTCACTGTAGCGAAGGAGCGATATGTTTAAATAAATATCAAATTCAGAATGTAGGAACATGTAATGAACACGGCGAAAATCAGTCCAGTGGTGCATGATACACGGCCAGGTAGAAACCAACACCTGGTTTCAAGAACATCTAATATACTTATGAATATGAAGAAGGCCAGCAGGTCAAACGGAACAACAGACAACTACATAACGATGAATAAAAGATTAATGTCGGCATTCATACGCTATAAAAATTATCCAATCTCCCACTTTCGGAACGAAAGGAGACATGTGATATGTAATCTCCGAATAAAAGTACGGAAATTAAAGAATGCCAAAGCAAAGCCCAAATTGCAATACGACAGATTTTTTTAGGGACCTACGTCGAAAAAGGATTGGCATCATTAAAAACAAATGCGTTGAGCTAATTCAACATAGAAATTCAAAGTGTGACATAATCAGTGAAGCTTGAGTGGCAGCAACATACAAGAAAAAAATGAAAAGCAAAGAAAGAGAGACAATTAAAAAAAAGTATATCAAAAGAAATTCTCGTCATGATGAAATAGATGCAACAAATGATGCCAAATGAATGGTACATAATATGGGGAATTATCCAAAGAAATTAAAAACAAATTCAGATGGGAAAAAGAGGAATGGTTTAATGATAATGTGCAGAAATATAAATAATGAACATCACTGATAATGCAGATAAATACTTAAAATATGAGAAAATAACAGGTAAAAAAAATGTGCTCTCCGACAGGATGCAAAAAGTTGAGAGAATAAACGCTGATAATAGTGAAATAAGAACAATTTAAACATGCAAAAGTTTACGTTGGAAAAGTCTACTACGACATAAAAAGGAAACCTGAAACACCCCAAAAATGAAATAACTAGAAATGAAGAGCTATCAGCATTGAAACATTTAACGCAGTCCGATCCAATTTAATGGTGATGCTGGCAGTGTTAGACTCTTTTGCATTAATAAAATTACAGAAATAATAAATAAATATCTTACAGTGGTGATGCATCGGTATTCCTTTCCTGGTTCATTCTCAAATGAATGCTAGCTTGATCGGAAAATCCGTCTAATGAACCATATGAGAAAAATTATCATCCGAATTCTAATGAATAGGGCGCGCAGAGGAATTAGAACGGAAATAGGATAAGAGAAGGGAGGTTTTTATTAAAGAAATGCGATATTTATGCTCAAAATTATATCGGAATGCGCAATAAAAAGGTGGATCCATGAATACCTATGTTTTCTAGATTGAGTATAATCTTTTGATAATGCCCGGTGGAATAAATTGCTTAGTCGGCGAGTTAAGCTGCATTTACTTGAAACCGCCGGAAATAAATTTACAAAAATAGAAAGCGGCGTATTCGAACCTTTAAAGTGAGACGGTACTGAGATAACTGCAATTTTTACCTGGATATCAGGATTGATAGACAAAATCTTAACTACGAAATATATGCAGATGACAAAGCAAAGATATACTGAAAGGAAGCATAACAATGAAACTACAAAGAACGTCTACAGTAAATAGTAAAAGAAAGCAAGAATAAAGGATTATCCATCAATTGTAAGAAGACAGAATTTATGCTTGCCAGAAATGGGAACACCTCACAATACGAACTTCAAATTCGATATATGGAAATCAAGTAAGTACGAAACTTTAAATATCTCTGAAATATTCTAAAAGAGAGATTAAATGGAAAGATGTGATACGAAGGCGCATTTCAATAGCAAACGATGCCTTCCAAACCTAAGCAAAATATTAAGAAACAGGGAAATTACTTAGTAACAAAGAAGAGTACTAAGATGTATATGCTATACCAGTTCTATTCTATGCCTGAAAATATTGGACTTTCTCCTAACTGGTGAAAAAGAGACTTAAAGCAACAGAAATTATTAAAAAGGCTGAAAATCCAATTGATTGAAAATATGAGAATCTAGGAAGTTCTAAGGAAAATTTAAAAAAAATGGTTATACGTAGAATCGGAAAAGAAAGAATCAAAATTTATGTCATTCACGGGGCATATTGAGTATAGGATGGACAGAGGAAAACATGATGTTACCTATGTAATGAACTTTTAAAAATGGATGGTAGGACAGGAATTGGGAGATATAATTAAAATATAAACCTTCATAATAACTACAAATGATAGGAAGTGGTGAAGAGCCATGATCACCAACGAACTGTAGGAACACAGCATATAGAAGAAAATATAGTTGTGCCATAATATTGTCTCACTACTGCGAGTTTAGCTAAGTTCTTCCGAAAATATAATAAAATCCCGTTATTAAAAATATCAAGATTGTATTTAAGTTATATTTGTAATCAGTATCAGAGAAGTCAGAAATGCAGTTATGTTTAGTACAAATAATACTTTTTTAAAAATCTAACCAAAACAAATTATAAAATTATTTATAAATTTTAAAAATTTATAATGACTTAAGAAATACCGACTCACATTTTCAATAAATAAAGTCGAGTTTTCCCATAATAATATCGTAAATAGTGCACAGGCTGAGATAATACATACATGACGTGGTTAGCGTCACAGTGAAATTGGTGAAACTAGTAAAATTTTAGATTCACCGGAGCATTCACATTAAAATCAATGCAATTTCTAAATAATAAATTAATATTTGTCTTCACATCTATGAATTAAATAACGGGATATACAAATCGATCCTCAGTTGGTTGGCCACATGCCTACATGAAGGAAAAATTAAATTTCAAACCTTTTACCTGGAAACCATACCACTATCATTTCCTACAAGTTATGGGAAATCATAGATTATGAAGAGAGTACGCCCTGAAGGCTTTGTTAAATTTAACCGACAGTGTTTGTATTTATAATATATATTTTAATTTCCGAATGAGATGGAATTGAAAGTTAAAAAAAAAACAGTTGTAAGCTGTCCGAAGTTTGTGTTTTGTTGTTTTTGTCCAAATCCTGCAAACTGAAAATTCGAAAAGATATTATAATGCAAAAAATCAATAAATATCATCAAATGACTTTCACCAGAGGAGATCGTATTCAAATATCCGAATAAAATATTTCATAATAATCATGATACTTTTGAATATTTCATAAATACCAGGAAGAAGGGTAAACGCTCTTGTCTGCAAAAATTATTGACAATGTCTGAGCCGGCAGAAAATACTGGAACAAAAACTGGAACCAAATATTAAGATTGACAAGTTTGATTCGAATTTACATCTCATTTGAAAATTGCAAAAATACAGTGACCACACACAATTTCTCAATGGATCATAACATAACAGCATATCTGAATAAATTTTGTCTGTCCATTATATATATATATATATATATATATATATATATATATATATATATATATATATATATATTCACACAGGGTGCGAGGAATAATATGTCGTCTAAATTACGCAAAAATGGTAACACTGAGATCTCATTTTAAAAGATGTATTTACCAAAATTACAAAAACATATCTTGAAGTACTAATGAGTAAATTTCTTCAATAAAATCGCCACTGACTTCAAGCACGGCCCCAAGACGACGTCGGAATTTCCTAAAACAATTCTAGATAGTTTCCTTCATTAAGTTGATGAATGCTGCCATAATCCGTGCCTTCAGGTCATCATTGGTGTTTCAAGGAGTTTTACTGGTCTCTCGCTCAACTGCGCCCCACACATATTAATCAAAGTTGTTGCAGTCTGGAGGGATTTGATGCCCAGATGTAATGGTTTATTTGGTCGCAGAAAATGTCTGGCAGCCCTGACTGTGTTCTCCTGCTTGTGTGGTATAGTGCAGATATAGAGGCTCCCAGCAGCCACAGTCTTGACCAAGGCATTTGATGTAGGCTTAACGGAGGACCTCACCAAAAAGTTCTTATCTGAAAGATTAGAGTCAGTTTTCCGAGCTGACGTATGTTCAATTCATGCAGTTCTTTCAAGATCATTTGTAATATCCACGGATGAACACCCAAACAAGCTGAAATGTTCAAATTGGAGCTTCCGGTGCAAATACCAAGATGTACGACATGCCTTTTTCATATTACTGATGGACTGAATTGCGTCATGGTGCAATTCTTCTCACAGGCGGTGCCGAACTGATTCTACTATAGTGTGCAGTCAACGACAAAAACCAAGGCGCAAACTCGAAATTAAAAGATATTGAATCGCAACAATTTACCCATCGCGACCTGTGTGTGTGTGTGTGTGTGTGTATATATATATATATATATATATATATATATATATATATATGTATGTGTGTGTGTGTTTGTGTGTGTGTGTGTGTATGGGTGTATATATATTTATATATATATATATATATATATATATATATATATATATATATATATATGTGTCTGTATGTGTGTGCGAGTGCGTGTCTGTTTTTGCATGTGCATATATATATATATATATATATATATATATATATATATATATATATATATATATATATATATATGTATGTATATATAAATAAAAAGAAAGAACAGTAAGATATAAAATCCGGTGTTCTTATAGATATTTTTATTTTTACACAATAGTGCTCAATGTAAATTTACAGAGCATTAATATTATAAATTAATTGATTTAAAATATGTTTTCTTCGCTACACAGTGATAACCATGTTTCAGAAATTCTGAAACATGGTTATCACTGTGTAGCGAAAAAAAACATATTTTAAATCAATTAATATATATATATATATATATATATATATATATATATATATATATATATATATATATGTTGCCCCGAATATGTTTGAACACATTACAAAAAATGTTTCTTTAGGTATTTCTATCAAAGAATAATGAGACTTTTGCTGCTAATAATATATATGTTTAAGCCTTCAGTCAAACAATCAGATTTAAAAATATAATCAATAAAAATATCCCACGAAGATAAACCAATATTTAATAACGCAAAATTTTAAAATACATTTAATAAATCAACTATTAATATTTCGTAGCGTAACCGTTATTGCTAATTACAGCATGTAGGCGTAAAGAGTAGTCCCTTACGAGTTTCGAGCATGTTTATTGAATAATATGTTTACATTCTTCACGGCAAAATTCCTTTAATTCATGCAAGTTTTGCAGGTTTCCTTCTTTGAATTCTCAGTTTCAGCTCTCTCGAAAAATTTTCAATCGGATTTTGATCTGGAGATTGACTTGGCCATATTAGAACGTCTATTCTGTTTTAACTTGACCATGATTTTGTAAGTTTTGCAAGTATGTTTAGCATCGTTATCTTGTTGAAGGATCGAACCTGGTTTCAAGCCCAGCGTATGTGCTCTCTGACGTCAATTCCTCTCCAAAATAAACCCTATAATATCCTCCATTCATCCTTCCTCCTACTATGCTCGCTCCACCATGGGCACTAAAGCAAACCCAGATCATGATTAATGCGCATCCACATTTTACTGTTGGGATTGTATTCTTCGGCGAATATTCAATACCCTTCTTTCTCCAGACCTTTGCTACAGTATTTCTGCCCAAAATTTCAATTTTCGTTTTTTCGTGTGACCAAAACACATTTTCCCAAAATACTGCAGGTTTGATACAATACTTGTTTGTAAAATCCATGTTTAGCAAGTTCATTAAGCGTAACTCGGGGCTAGTTGCTAACTTTTCCCGCCAATAATCTTGCCGCACGTTCCATTTCTGGACGACCAGAGCTTTTTTTAGGACGAATGGAATAACACGACTTCTAGTGACGAACTATCGTACCAACTGAATTCAATGGGACATTTTACTGACTAGGTATCTTCCTATAACCAAGTCCATTTGTAGACATAAGTTTTGATCAATGATTTTTCTTTTCCCATTTTGTCAATGTTTAAAGGGCGGTTGACAAAAAAAAAAATGACGCAATACTTTTAATCAATATCGGTTTTCTTCGTGGGAGACTTTTTTGAAAGTTTTTAAAAAACATGTTTGACTCAATACGTAAATATATGTGCTACGAGTAGTAAAAGTCTAAGATAAATGTATTTTGTAATGTGCTGTAAACTTTTGCTGTGCCACTATATATATATATATATATATATATATATATATATGCATGTGTGTGTGTTTGTGTATGTGAGTGTGAGTTTTTAGGCACCAAATTCTCTTTTAGACATGCCCGACTGATCAAATTACCGACATTATGTCTGCTAATTTTTAATAAAATCCGTTTATACTCACGAATAACCTTCACTGTATTGATGTTAAAGGATGAGAGAAATGTGCTATAGCTGCTTAAATTTCTTTTATTTCCATTTCCCAAGTAATTTCGACCTTTTCCCAAGATCATCTTCAGTGATGCAAGTGTTACAAAACTATATGTTGTTCATTAGTATTTATATAAAGATGTGCGTTGTTATCTATTACCGTATTTTTTTATGCTTTTAAATGCAAAACGGTTGACAATGTGCTGAGCGTTCATTAGATAGTGAAAAACCTCATCCATTATGGAATAACATAGAAAAAATCATTCCATAATGGATAATTTATAGTTAACATGCATTTGCTCCAGTGCAGCAAGGATAAAATCCTTGGTTTCAGCTTTCAACCCTGCACCACGTAGCCACTGATGGCTACGGGGTTTGTCTATATTAGCTTTTTTGATACGGGCAGAGTATTGAGCGTGAAGCGGTTGATCTTGCCAACATTTATTTATGTGGTCGGTTGTAATTGCTTTTGCTTTATTATTTAAGTATTTGTCAGTACAAATCGGTGTATTTTGCATTACTTGTATTTCTACACCTATTTGTAACTCCATTTTGAACTAGTTGGCATCCTTTATTACGGAATAAAGTCGCTTACTACTTTCATGTTCTTTGACACATATCATCATCCAGTCTATTTTTGCAGGCCGATTTCTGTAGTTTTGTAAGACAGTACTAGTTGAACTAATTTTTTGCCACCTTCGGATCTGGGCACATAGAGACGATCAACATCAGGTTTGCGATAATGCATGCGGTAGCAAATGAGAAGTTTTCTCTTTTTGGCGTCCATTCGCTTAATGTCAGCAAAGGCTCAGTTAAGGATTTTGTAGCTATATTCCCTCGCAGAGATAGCCAAGGTGTTTATAGCTGATATTCTGGGTTTTTTTTTGTATTCGGCCCGGTATTCAGTACCAGACGCACGCGCAGTAGTACTTTTTTTTTTATCTCTCCTCCATTTGGTTATGCTGTATAACATTTCCTTCTCAACTCTCTCGTTACTTATAGGCTTTAACTTGTTCGAGTTCCATTATCTTAGTGATAAAATCTAAATCTACTGAGTGTGTTTCTCTAATTCTCCCTTCCTTGCATTTTACTTTTGAACATTTATCTAATCCGAAATCCATTCCTATGACGACACTGATACATTTTACTGTATTGAGGAGACACTTCAATTCATTCTCGTCATTCGCAAAGAGTTTGAGATCATCCATCTATAGTTGGTGATTGAAAACTTTCTTAGTTAGTTTGTAACCAGAGCTACTGTTGTTTAGTTCATGAATACGGGGGATTAGGGACAGACAAAAAAGTTAGGGGTGACAGCGAGTCTCCTGAAAAGTTCCTCGTCGGATATCCAGTCGATTGGTGATGGCACTATCTCTGGGGTGATTTAGGAATTGTGTAGTGTTCCACATTCTCATGCTGTGTTTAAGGAACTTTACTATAACGGGGAAGACGTTGCACATTTCCAAAGTCTTAAGTATCCAAGAGAGTGGCATATTATCAAAGGGTTTACGGTAATCAATCCGAGCCGCGCTAAAATTTCTACATCGTCTCCTGCAAATTTCTAGGATAATTTTGCTTATCAGTAGTTGATCTTTGCAACCATATGAACCTCTCCGGCGCCCCTTCTGTCCCAGTGGAAGGATTTTGTTTCCTTCGTAAAAGGAGTAAGTACGGTTTGTCAGGACACACGTGATCAATTTATACGTGGTGGACAGACAGGTTATAGGCCTATAATTTTTCGGATGATCAGTTTCAATAGTTTTTGGCACGAGAAATGTAATACTTGCACTGATCAATTCCCGGAATATATTGGGGTTATTTACAAGCATTGATAGTGTTTGTTCGAGGGTTTTATGGATAGATGAGGGATGATAGAACCAGAAATGGGGAACCTTGTAATTTCTTGGGGATTTACATTTCTTTGGATTTCGTTAGAACTTACTTAATAATATTTGTGGTTATATTTCCCATTCTTGCAGAGGTTTATGCAGCATTCGTTCTTTTTCAGGTTGGATCCATTCTGCATTTGGGTTATATACCTTTTGACTGCTCCAAATATTCTCCCAAAATTTCTGCACCATGTCAATAGATGTTGGCTTTTTGACATGCTTTTCCAACTTCCCTGTAAATTTTCTTAAGGTCCTTAATATTTTATTTTGGCGATAGAACCTACAACCCCCGCTCTCTCTCTCTCTCTGTTTATATATATATATATATATATTTAAAAAAATTATGTGATCAGACAATCACGCTACCATGGTTTCAAAATTTAGGTATTCTTAGGTAGCCTATATCGCTTGCGGATACATAAACCTTGAAATCACGGTAGCGTGATTGGCTGATCTCCTCATTTTTGAAATTTAAAAGCACTGCATGTTTAATATTTATTTGTTATTTTCATTATAAGTTTGAGCATATGTTTAATAAAATTGTTTCCTGGTTTAATTTATCTCTGATAAATAACTGTTTTATAATTATGCACAAGACATACACACACAAACATATGTGTGTGTGTCTTAGGAATAGAACACGGCACTTCTGTTAATATCATGATTTAGTTCGAACTCATGACCATATCTTTATAATCGATTAAACCTTTTCACAGCCTAAATAATTTTGATACAGTGGTACTGCGTTGCTTCGTTAGTCGAATTGCTAGTTGGAAATAAGTTCTTCTATGAATGATTCAGATACGTAATAACGTCCCCTTCTATAATTTCGCCGACTCTTTTGTGCCTCGTAACATCTACTGAATATAATCAAGTTCCCCCAACCTATTTACCAAAAAGAAAATAACCAATTCTATCATTTACATAAAGGACAATTACAAAGAACGAGATTACACATGCAGTATACATCGTATTTGCAAATAAGTGTTATTCATATGTCATGTCTTAGTGTATGAGATATGCAAGCGTTTATGCTTGCTCAATATGTGAGATGTTACATGGTGTATAATGTTTTGAAGCATATTTGTATTAACTATTTCAAGTTATCTTTCGACAAATGAAATATGACAGTGATTTCTTTCTTTTTTCGTTGTTGTTTTTTCTTTCTTTCTTATTTCAATATGTTGAATTTCATCAATACGATTATTTCTTACCGATTATATGAACTTTTCTTTCCCTTTTATTTCTTCCCTCTTCATCGATTCTGATATATTTTATTAGTTTTCTTTTGTTTACAAATATTTGTTTTGATTTTTTATTCATTTTTGCGTCACTTATTTTAACTTCTACATTTGCACTTCGTTAGTAGGAAATTCTCCGTTCTTTTTATTTTCTTTCTGTCTTTCTTTCTTTCTCTTTTCTTTCTTTTTTGTCAAGAATCAGCTTATATACTTTTATTTGATTCAGTTTTCTGAATTTTGTTTTTTCTTAACTTCATTCTTGTGTTCTTCTATATTTTCGCTCATCCTATACAGTCTGTATTTTATTCTTCCATCACTTTTCAGTTTTTATAACTCTATTAAAATTTGTTGTTTTTTTCTTGAATAATTTTCTAAGATTTATTTAGCATTACTTTAACATTTTCTATTTCAATCCGGGTATTTTATTTCTCGCAACATTTCTTTTTACTCATATTCAAACAACTGAATTTTAAAGTAATCCGCCAACACTTCTAAATAGCTAACCATAATCTTCTAGGAAATAACAGACCTTTTAGAAAAGGGTTAATTACAATATACGTTACTGCATATTGAAAATCTGATCAAATAAATTCGAATATGTTTCAGACATAACATCGGCCACGAGCTCAAAAAGTGAGAATATTTTTTGTAAAGAATGCCTGGAAGGTAGACGATAAAGGAAAGAAAAATGACGCATTTGTGTAAGGACAACATGATGGAGAAAAACATAAAATTTTTGTTGTGATTTTCTTGCTCTAATGACCTAAAAGCGACAATATGTCTGGAAAATATAAAAAAATAATTCCTTTTTATTCCACATGTCGTTCATTTCAGAGTAAATGTCGTTGCATTAGTCAATTTAACTTGACATTGAATGACGACGAACACAGAAAAAAGTTTCTTAACTATCTCTTTATATCTACTTTTATTTATATGTATTTATACATGAATACACCCCCATATATATATATATATATATATATATATATATATATATATATATGTGTGTGTGTGTGTGTGTGTGTGTGTATATATGCATATATATATATACATGCGCACAGAAAGAGAAAGATAGGGAGATAATGCTTTTGTCATTTTCTCTCTTTGAATTATTCTTAATTTTTGGTTATTATTCTGCTCATATACTTAAATGCCATATTTGGCATCGTTGTAGTAGTTTTCATTCTTGCTTATACTTTCTTTCTGAATTTTTTGTCATTATTTATTTTTCTCTTGTTTCTTTCTTCTTTTTTTGCTAACATAATACTGGCGAAATTGCTAGTTGAATTAAACTTTTCTAATAGGCAAAAC
Source organism: Acanthosepion esculentum (assembly GCA_964036315.1). Lineage (NCBI taxonomy): Eukaryota > Metazoa > Mollusca > Cephalopoda > Sepiida > Sepiidae > Acanthosepion > Acanthosepion esculentum. The sequence continues at coordinate 54,450,752 of OZ038475.1, forward strand.
TGAACTTTTCATTATTACATGTCATTTATATAGCGTCTTTTTCCAGCTGAATAGGAAATTAGTTTTACAGAAGGCACTTTAATATATGACTTAACAGTTGTTTCTCACTTGCAATAAGAATTTTCATGTCCTTTGAAAACTATGTATGATTATATACACTCACAGGATATTAATTAATTTCGCTTGAACAAATGCCTTTTATGCCGATTTCTAATCATCCAGTACTTTCGCAATAATTAATGCTTTCAGCATGTAAACATTGTCATGGCAACCTACTGAAATTTATCACTGCATTTGTTTAGTTGACTTTGAACGGAGAATGTTCGTTGTTATCATGTGGCTGAGTGGTTTGGAGACTTTCAAAAAATAGTGACTTACAAGGTTTTTGGTACAACCCTCTCTTGTGTTTATAGATATTGAACAGAAAAAATGTATTCTAGTGAGTGTCAATACTTTGTGAAGAAACACTTATTGGTAAAAAATTGAAGGGAATTTGAAAACGTTTCAAGCTGAAACAATGAAAAATAGTATCTCACTTAACCACGCTTTAAAACGGAGATATACAAAAAAGCACTTCTAAACGGATAACACGTCAGACCTTGAAGCAGATGTGCTACTGTGGTGGAAGACCACAACATTCAGATTACATTACAAAATTAAGGCTACATTCCGTTAACTGGACAACAGAATACTGGAAAACGTTGCCTACTCTGAAGAACCTCGATTTATGATAGGATATATTCTGATGGTAGGCCAAGAATTTGGGGTAAGGAACATGAAAATATGAATACATCCAGTCCTGTATAATCGGTCCAGGTTGCTGCTGCTGGTGAAATGTTATTGGACATATTTTCTGACATAAATGCAATGTCCTAGGTATGATGTCGACGATTAACCATTTTCTGGCGGTCACAAATAAATAATAGCGGTAGATAATTTCACCTAACACAGTAATTTATTTTCAGCGTCCAGCTGTCCTCCAGAGTCTGCTCATGTCAATCCCATTAAGCACTTGTTGGAATTATTTTAAAGGGAGATTAGAATTCTCAATTTGCATCTAACCAAACAAGAAGTATTGCGAGATCTCATAGTAACAATAAGGATGGAGACATTTAAACAACTCTTCCAGAACATTGTTGAATTGATACAGAGAAGTAGTCAGCCGGTTCCAAAGATCAGCATCTCTTTAATCCGGAAGATTATATCTTATAACATAAACAATGTTTTTTCCACTCTTTCTTTTTAGTTTTGAGTACAGTCACTCATAATCATGCCTTTTGTTTGTAGTTTGTGATGACTTATCATGTATAATATGCACATCTTTTGTTTTTACTTTATATATTCAAAGAAATGGCGCCATTTACAGAATATTATGTTTTAGGTTAAGAAAGGATAATTCAAATGAAGCGCCAAACATTTTAGCATGTTTAGAACAATACGTCGTGTCTTATGAAACATGTCAAAAATGTTTGGTAAATATTCGTATTGTGGTTTAGAAGGGCAGGAAGAGCAGTTGAGGTTGACAGAGATCAAATGAAGAAAACAGCTAAAATACAATATATACAATTTTTTCACATATGTTAAGAGTGTACGACACTATTACGAAAAATATATTGCCAAATATCGCAGTGAAAGCGAAATGAAAGTCTAGATAAATACCAAATATACTTTTCATTGCCAAAACGCGAAGAAAAGAATATAAAACGAATCGTAGAGAATCTTTTACTCGGAAATCATTCAGAATAAGCAACGATAAAATCTTTGTTCAATTAGTTTAAATGAAGGAAATCGTAATGAATATCTACGGAATTGTTTAAAAGAGGATTATAGTTATTGTATTAGTACAAAGCGAAAGACAACATTGTTTCGTATAATCGAGTAAAATTATCACAAGTTTGACTGAATGGTTAACGGCTTGGATTGAGGAATCGGAGAGCCGAGTTCGAATTCCAGTCGAATCCATTACATTCACTTACGTGCTAATACCCTTGGAAAAAGTGTGAATCCTCTTCTTCTCCCTCCAACTATGGGTAAATAGCAGGACAGACTGGGTTCTATAGCCTTGGATGGAAAATGCTCTAGAAGACGGACAACTCTGAATTCAAAACCTGCGGAGGGTCGTTTGGGGACCTTGTGGCACTCGCTGCACCAGGTCCCTGTATTCGTCCCTCCAAAAAGTGTGTATGGCCTCTGCACAAAGCCTTCATCACTATAATCAAATCTCATGTGTCGGTGTCGGGCGCTCAGTTTCTGGGAACTGATCTGCCTGACCCTCATACGTCGAGTTCGACGGGAGAGTCGATCATATATGAAGATTATGTATAATCTTCAATATAATATTGAAGATTATAATTATGACTAAAACATATACCGAAAGCACCGACAAACGGAATATAACGAATGCAAACGGTACAGTTCATGCCAATGATCGAGTTTTGCGCATTTGATAGTAAAAGTTATCTTTAGTCATGTCACAAAAACAATAAATTTAAAGTGTAGTATACAAGTGGATTGAATAAGACGTTCATATTTAAATAAGACAAAATGAAAGCAACAAATCTACCACATCTTTTAAATAACTCTGGGAAATTAAAATTTTCCCGAAGAAGTACAGGAAAACATTGTTTAATAGATATACATATATGAGTAAATGTTACGTTTATTTATCAAAGTGTATATATATTTTCGTCTGCAGGTCTGAATGTTCGAGAAATATTATTTGAGAAAAAATAACTCCAGCAGGATTCGAAACTGCAGATACGAATGCTTGGAGTATCGAGAAATAAATACGTTTATTAAGGACAATATAACTTGCTTGATCATCGACGCATTCCGTGGCTGAAACTGTCTGAAAACAGGTCATATCTTACAAGAGTTTCCAATTACCAAGACCAGACGCAGGTTTGTATCCTGCCGGAGATCGCATATTTTTCTTGTCCTGTGGATATATTTTCAAAACCGTGTTGTTGCAGTTCCTTCACAGTTAGGATGGCCTCTTTGTTGCTGTTTTGATTAATACTCTGCTTGCCAGTTTGCGCGGACGATTTTCTCATGGTAGGTTAACATTTATGTAATATTCATTACATTTTCGCCTGACGGATTTAGTAGTGCTCCGTGTGATGTTCAAATACTGAGATATATTTTATAACATCAACCTGTTTCAAACTTCAGAACAACATTATTCCTAACCTATTTGTTGAGAACCTTGGTTTCGTGATGTCTCTTTTGGGAATATTCTCTAACAAAAATCCGGGGCCTTCCAGAGAACAAGTGTATTTAAGTAGGTATTGAAAATTCAAGGATCGTATTTCATTTTCCATTCACATTTTACTGAAAAGTAATCGTCATATTCAGATGAAATATCAGGTTGATTTCTGGATGGTACTCATGACTTTTACGGTAAAGGTCTTTTAGATGCTTACCCATTCAACACTTTTCAAATTTTAATTTTGTTTTTGAAAACCATCTAATACTTCCTCACTACAGAATGATGTATTGTGTTTTTGTAAGTCCATTAGATGAAACCCCAATAAAATTTAAATTCATGGGTGTTGCCCATCAAAATGTGAGAAAATTCAAGCGTGTACGCCTGTATTTGTAGTCATTGTTTTTAATTTTGTACGAAATTATCCACGTGAAAATTGTGGATAAACATTTCAAAGTCTATGATTTGTTCTATTTTTGTCCAATCAGTCTCTTTTGTCTCCCTTATTATCAATTATCACTTAAAGTTTTATTATTGGCTATTCTTTTTTGCCTTCCTAATACTGGGAGTATCTGGTAAAACAGCTGTCTGGGTGGAGGTGCTACTCCTTGTAAATTTATCATTTATAATGTGTTTATGTAGTGGAGTAAGAGAGTAGAAAATTAAATATTATATTGACCTTAAAACTACGTATTAGACATTTTAATTTAAGCAAGACACTGATTTATATATATATATATATATATATATATATATATATATATATATATATATATATATATATATATATATATATATATGGGTGTGTGTGGGTGTATTTTCACATAAGAATTCATCGAATCTAGAACAAGAATTCTCCTCAGAATGCAGACAGCACTGGACGGCCATTTCATCCTTTTTGTGGACTCAATAGCAGTGCGCATCCGCTACCGAAAATTGAACCCGGACCGTTACGATACAATGCAAGCGTCATACCACGAGGGAACTAACTAGACTAATTATAGCGCAGCTACTCTTAACTCTGGTAGTGATACTCATCCATGTATACATAACCAACCGGGAATTCATTCAACAAGCCGCTTCATCCAGACTATTAAACATGGATCAAACATAGATTTATAAGGAGTAACATTTTTTGTAGATCTTGAATATTTCTGTATAATAATTCATCGAGTCTAGAACAAGCATCCTCACCTGAATACAAAAATCACTGTCCGGCCGTTTCATCCTCTTATACAGGGTGTCCATAAAGTTCGTGTGCATATTTAAAAAAATTATCATTTTATTTGTATTTGCGATAGAAATAATTTGTAAAAAGATTTAGAAAGAAGTAATGTATATTTTGTTAAGATTTTATTGAAATTTAACTTAAGTTTCCACATGTCCTCTATCATTAGCAATACAAAGGGGAATACGATTTTGCAGTTCAGGGAAAACATTTACCAACTGAAATCACACTAGTTATTTTAGCTATACTTAAAACTAGGTACATTAAACTTTATAACATTTTTTACAGATTATTTCTATCGCAAATTCAAATAAAGTTATAAATTTTTAAAGTGTACACGAAGTTTATGGACACACTGTATCTATCTATATATATATATATATATATATATATATATATATATATATATATGTCTGTGTGTATGTGTGTGTGTGTTTTTGTGTGTGAATGTGTGTGCGCGAGTGTGTCTGTGGTTAAGGGAATGTGCTGAATTGTAGTGAAAGGATTTGTGAATATTAAAAATATTACAACTTTCAGTTGCACCAAAACCCTTCCTTATACCCATTACTGGAGTTGGCCAGTCGTAATATGAAATATTAAATACAGATATCAATAATAATAATAATAATAATAATAATAATAATAATAATAATAAGAAGAAGAAGAAGAAGAAGAAGAAGAAGAAAAGATTCTTATATCCTTGGGAAGTCAAACTGTAGGAAGACATAGAAGATAACTCTAAAGTGAATGTAACTGTTTAGTATAGCAGACGCTGTGTTAAGTGAGAAAGTTTCGCATTCAGCATTCTAGAATGGAACGCAGATAATTTAGAGCCAACGACGGCAGAGAAAGGGAAAAAATGATGGCGTCAGCAAATATTTACCTAAGTGCGCAACAAGGATTTGAAAAATTCTCGACTCAAGCAACTTCTAAAAAACTATACAAGAACCGAGACAGACATGATTAATTTCAGAATCCCTTCTTTGCGTTTTGTGGTTTGGAGAAGATTTCATTTTGCCATCTTATAAATTATACTACTATAGTTTTCAGATACGCGCCAATTTGTTTGATTATCATAAAATGAATGTGGAGATATTTGTCTGCATAAAATAAATTAAATTACTATATTTATGAACGTCTCTGAGGGTGGAGTCAGGAAGTATATTTGTCTCGTTTTTTTTTAAGTTGGATATGCGTTTCGCTGTAATGGATATCGGTTCGGAGTGAAAGAATCGTTAGAGCCGAGTTCGAATTCGAATCTGTTTCGTTACGTTCACTTATGCACAAATACCATTGGAAAGGTATGGATCTATCTCTTCTCCTATGTTGAATAGCAGGCTAGATTGGGTTCTATATTCCTTTGTTTGAACTTTACATTCAGAGGACTCTCTTGAATAAGTCACGTGAAACTCTGTTCAAGGTAAAACAAAAATAGAGATTAAGTTAAATAGTCCCACCAGCATTTGGATTGATACTGAATTACCTGAAATATGCCTCTGCCACAACTCAGCACTCATCATCCTGTTATTTACATATGACTTGTTTTTTGGATCCAGTGTTGAATGTGAGTCTATCTATTTATCAACTAATCGCCGGCAAAGAAGTCACATTAAATAGCAAATATCGCCTTTCAAAAGCCCTTCGCCACCGTCGTCAAAAAAAAAAAAAACTTTTCATCTGAAAAATTTTTTTTTTAAAGCTTATCACCCCAAGCAAGGCTGGAGGCCAGTAGCAGGCAAGGGGTTACAGAAGGTTTGGAGGAAGAGCAGATAGGAGTGGTAAAGGAGAGGATGTGGAGAAAGATAGTGGATCGATCAAGGCAAGGGGGTTACAGAAGATTTGGAGCGAGAGCAGATAGGAATGAAAGGTGAAAGGATGTGGAGAAGGGAAGTGGATAGATCAAGGCAACTGGAGATGTCGATTGACGTTACACTTAAATAGTTGGAGATTGTATTTGTCAGGGAAACAGGAATAAGGAAGGGAGTTCCACAGGTGAGATGTGCGAGACATGAAGCTACTGGAGTAGAAGAGACGTCTACATCTAACAGTTTCAACGGTGAAGGGGTGGGAACGGGATGCCAGCCTCGTAAGACGTTTATATTCATGAGGCCTAGGAACCAGCGAAAGCAGCTCCTCGGAGCAATTACCGTGAAAGTATTTGTAAAAAAGACAGAGCGAGGCAACTGTGAGAGAGCGACTGCAGACGAGATGACAGGTCAGGGCCAATTACATTGCATATCCGTCTCTGGATCTTATCAAGAACCCTGAGGCAAACTGCAGGGGCACCAGACCATATATGGCAGCAATACTCCATGCAAGGGCGAATGGTCGATTTATAGATTTGGAGCATCGATTCCGGGGAGAGAAATTTCCTGGCTCGACACAGGGAGCCAGCTTTCCTTGCGGTGGATGATGCGAATAGTGCGCATCTGCTATGTAATATCGATACTTCTATTTGGAGGTTCGTGCTGGGCAATTTCCGCACAGATAAAAAGCAAGCTTCGGCAACAGACATGTCATTCTCCAGAGAATACTGAATGTAAAATGCATGTAGCACATTAACAGCGTAGAAGCTTTAAAGAAAATAGAAACAAAATGAACACTTATATTCGAAAAGCTGTATTTGAAATTTCTAAACCACGTAAAGAGGAAAAATAGTTTGAGACAATAGCAAAAAAACGTAACGAGCAACCAACTTAAGGAGTTTGTGTAAATGGGTAACGGAATGTGTGAGATTGTAAATAGACAAACAATGCTCAGATTTAGACATAAGAAGTTGAGGAATTATATGAACGGACACGCCTTGAAGAAACACAACATTTAAAAAAAAGTCTTTATACTATCTGTTCAACGGGAATTAATGATTTTTTCTTATTTTTTTTGTTAATTATTTAGAATATATTCGTTAATCCTGGATTGAATTTTATCGATAATCATATAACTCTGCCAAAATTAATGCTGTACAAAAGAGACGAAATATACTGAGTTTTAATTACTTCCCATTATGTCATCCCCAAAAGCAATGTTGACAGTTTGAGAAAACGTAGGTGACAGCTGAAATTCGCAGCACGAGTGCTCTAAGCTCACCAAATGAATAGGCGTTGTCACGAGATGTTAATAGTTTTAGTAACATCGCTCGGGTTAATATCGGTTTAAATGTAGATGAAATGTAACGGTAAATGGGAAAAAAGAAAAGTGAACAACTGATAAATGTAAAGTGAAATGATGGGCTGGCGGTTGGCGAAGCTAAATTTAATGTAAGTGTGAGAAAGGGTCAAGCCTCCGGGAAACAGGAATAGAAGAACATTTTATTTCTTCCCCAAAGTTTAGATTCGATCACACGGATATTCTACACTATTCAATCAATAAACGTCAATATATATATATATATATATATATATATATATATATATATATATATATATATATATATATATATATCTCGATTTACTTGCCGGGATACATGGAAGTCATTGCATCAGAAAATCAGAATGACTGCTAAAACATACTATACTATGCTGCTATAACATATGCTATGATATAAATCTATAACAGTCCCATATATATGCATGTGTGAGTGATGTAATAGATATAAGTTCTGAAAAGAGACTCGGGATCTGTTAACAAGTCGTAGTCTTGACATTTACATATAAGTAAATGGTCTTTACTCTTGGGAAAGGCATATACTCATTTTTGCTTCACCTCAGCAGTTACTGGTTTAATAATAGGGCAGTTTTGTACCTTCAGTCCTGGTTGAGTAAACCAGTCTAGAAGTAGGAGAACTGGGAATTCGAAACATGAGGAAGGTCCTTTAATGACCTTTGGTCATAAATTTGCGCTAGTTATCTCTATTCAGATGTGGATGATTATACATACTCTTTCACCATTATACTGTTCGGGTAGTCTGGATATTCTGTTTTATGTACTGAGCATTTGAACGAAGACGACAGGTTAGTCAAGTACATACACACACACACACGTGTACATATATATAAATATAGAGTTTATGAAAAACTAGGTAATCCGTGTGGGTAGACCCAAGGAGGATAAAATCCAGAGACCTCAATGTAAATCAGAGCTAATAATTTAAATAAAAACAGACCAGTTTAAGGTTCCATGTAATAAATTATTTCACCACCGCCCTTTTAATGGACTGCGGATCATCATACGTTACTTCGAAAGGTTGAAAGAAGAAAGAAAAGAAATTTGCACACTTTTGACGGGCAGTATTAAGCATATGTAAAGTGAGGAAGTGAGGGTGGAATCATGATTGAGTTAAATGTAATTTAATATTTCTATTCTTTCATACTTAATATTATCTGAGGAGGTCCAGACATGGACACATTTAATCGGTTAACTTAACGGAAGTTTTATACTGATATAGAAGGGGGAGAAGAGAAAAAAAACTAAAAAGAGAAAGAGAGAAGGAAGTCATGAGAGAAGGCGTCACTGACTTTCTTTTGAATGAACGAAGTAGACGCTGTCGTTTTGCTTTACTTTGAAAGTGTTATTTTGGGGGTTTATAAATATTATAATGTTTGATATAAATTTGAATGTTTAAACAGTCTACAAGGAATTTGATGTTTGTTAGCGATTTATTTTTTAAAAAATTTTATTACACAAATGTTTTGGGGGATTTAATATGAAATAGTCGATGAGAAACAATATTCATAGAATGTACATTAAAAGAATAAAACTTTATTTTAAAATATAAGTTTACTTCTAGTTGTAATTGATTATTAAGTTGACATCTCTATCAGTTTTAATTTTATTCATGAATTTAATTCCTGACTGTTTTTTGATGGGTAATTTCTTTTACTTAAAGTTTAGTTTTTAAGTTAATATGGAGTGATTTTTGAAGGTAATATTAGAGATCTTGCTCTGTCATATATTGTATACACACCCATGCCAGTTTCACATATACATACGTTACTTTACATGTGAAGTCACTCATACATGTACACATGTACCTATATACACGGGTAATTTCGTGTATTAATACATATATCTTTTTAAATGTTTACGCATACTTACACATATATGTATATATGTGTACTTAAAAAATTTCCCTAAAAGTTTTTTACAGCTAATATTAGGTGATGACTTTAGTATTCAAATATCAACAAATATTTCCTATTTAAATAATTTATCATCAATAATGATTATTAAAGGGTAATACATTTAAATTAAATTATCAATTTTAAAATTTCTTACTTCCATATTATAAAGAATTTTAAACTCACAATTTCAATTGGAGAATATTAAAGGAGAAAATGGGGTAAAACATTAATAACATAACTGCAAGTCCTTCATTTATAATTCTATATATGCTCATATATACGCATATACACACATACACATATACGCACACATGCACACACACATATATATACACATATATATCCAAACACATACACCCCGACACATATATGTATATACTCATACATACACACATACGCATGTAGATATCCACACACACATACTCACATATATATATACACACATATATACACATACACATATACACCCATATATTTATATATACATACATATGCATATACACATATATACACATATAAATACACACATACATCTACACACATCCACATCTATATATATATATATATATATATATATATATATATATATATAACCACATGTTCGTGTATGCAAAAAACATATCAATTTTCAAACGTATTTACATTATTATATTTCACCCACATTCTCCCATATTATATATACGAACTCACAAATTCTTATATTTATACATACATAGATATATACATAAATACATACATAGATAAATTACCCGCAATCCCATATCTATGGCACGACACACATGTACCCAAATATACATACACCCACACACACACATACATACATACATATATATATACACACACATATCCGCACATATTCAACTACCCACATACCTCACATACATATATACACCCATTTGGAAGTAAAGTCTGATGATCCGCAGTCCTTTAAAAGGGCTCTGGTGAAATAATTTATTACATGGAACATTAAAGTGGTAGGTTTTTATTTAAATTAATATATATATATATATATATATATATATATATATATATATATATATATATATATACATATACATATGAATATTCAGAGATTGCATCCACTCGTCAGCTTGTTTTATTGTAAAATCAAAGCAGGGGTCATTCAAGCCAATGAGATGTTGATATAAACGCGGCAACATTCAGAGTAGGGTCAATTAACATTTTGTCTTAACCATTTCCTTATCTCTTGATATATAGAAATATAACTATAGAAGTATTATCTTCTAAATATTCCCTTTTGAAAATTTGGGGACTTTCATATACATATATATATATATATATATATAGATATATACAGATATATAAATAGATAGATAGATAGATAGATATATGTATCGGCAGGTGTAAGTTTGTTTTTTGTTTTGGTATATATACTCACGAGTGAAATTTCGCTTTAGAGGAACCGTCTCCAGTATGTATCACAAACAAATCAAAGAGAATGCTTTGGATGAACTGCTTACGTGTCTTCGATGGTGGTCATGTATGTTTATGTGTAATTGTGAGAAGGAGAGGAAAAGTGCTTGTATGTCGTGGGCATCGGACCTGAAAACAGCGACAGGAAGCAAATAGACCATTTACTCATAAGTATCTATATCTAAATACCTATTTACATCACAAAGTTTGTTTGTGCATTTGTGTGGTTGTGCATAGACACATTCGAACACATATCAAGTGGGAATATGCGGGGAAGCGGTATAAAGGGAACAAGAGATTTGGAAGAGGAGAAAGTTACGCATGGTTTTGACGCATGCACACAATCGTAGGCAGACACATGATACAACATTGCCATGTCTGGAACGAATCCAAAAGAGATGGGTATGTTGTAACTTTACTGGTGAAATTAGATCGACCGAGATTTGGCTGGATGCCGAAGAATCCTTGGCATGGCGCCATTTGAAAGGCAGGTACGATAAAGAGGGCTTTTGGTTGCCTAAGCAGTTCATGACATAACAAGTGGACGCCGCGATTGTACAAGTTATTGAATGCATATTATAACTGGTTTTCAAGCCTACATCAATTTCAGGGGCATAAAAATGAGAGAAAATGAAAGATGAGAGTAGGAATGACCATAAACAAAAATTAATCTACATATCTGAAATGCATATTAGCATCATTTTCACTTTAAAATAATAGAATAGGCCTGATAACATTGCTGTCGAATTTATACACGATGTTTTTTTATCCAGATGGCTTGGAATTAGGTGAGATTTTATATGTATTTTTGTACTTTGAATTTTAATTGCGAAGCTACTTTTGGGTGTGATTTATGCATATATCCACTTCTTCTAAAGCTTAGGGTTGAGAACAAATGGAATTGGTACGGTTTTATAATATTGATTTACAGGATCATCAAGCGTGTCTGACACAAAGGTATGGGTCAATAAACAAATATGCAGTTTAAATATATTTATAATGGAGGATATACAGATGCATATATAAGATTTACGATGCTAATTAAATCAGAATAATAACTTTTTATGTTAAGCGTTTCATCCGTCGAAAGAACATCTTTCGGTTAATAATAGTTTTAAAAATGGAATAAATATATTGGCGGGAAGAGGAAGAAATACAGAAATAGTTTGATTACAACTTTGCATCGAGAATCGCTGAAAATACATGCGCATTTCTGCAATTAGATTTTTAAGATTTCAAAGATCGATGCATCGTGATACATAACAAGGCAATTCCAATTTATCTTTTAATCAATATCGTTTATTCATTTTTATTTCTGATGTTTTTAAATATCCCAAAAGGTAATAACAATATTTTTTTTAATTCAAGCTGGGCGATAATGCGACTATGACGCAAGGAATTCCTGAACTGATATAAACCGAGAAAATGTTGAGCATAAAATGGATATTAAAAACAAGTGGACAAATATTGATAATCGATGCTGAATTTAAATTTTTGAAGGTAGTAGTTGATGGAAAAACAAACGGAAAAGAGTTCCACAATCGAGTAGTGCGCGAGAGACTGCATTTTGCTAAGTGCAAGTTTAAATCTATTGAGAGATATTATGTGAGCAGTGTACTCCAATCATATCCCGTTTTAATAATTTAACCTGCCCTCATATATATATATATATATATATATATATATATATATAGAAATTTAAAAAAAAATTAGGACATCAGAAAATTACACTACATTGGTTTCAAACTTTCAGTATATTCAGGCATTCTGGGTTGAAATTATATTTAGCGTGGATCGCTTGAAAATACTGAAAAATTGAAACCAACGTAGCGTGATAGTCTGATCTATTTTTTAAAATTCAAAATCTCTGCATATAAAATTTTATTTTATTGCACTTTCTCCATACGTGTACTAAACACTTTTTAATACTACTGTTTCAGGGTTTAATTCAACTTTGAACAATATTATATATATATATATATATATATATATATATATATATATGTGTGTGTGTGTGTGTGTGTGTGTGTGTGTGTGTGTGTGTGTGTGTGTATGTATACCTGATGTAACAGCAAAATTGTCCAATTGTTAGAGTAAGATTTGAAACGTTTTATCTTGAAAATGATATCTAGATCGAAATCTCCGAGGTTTTTATAACTCTATTTGAATCTACTATGAGCAATAATAATGTATATTTGCACACGAAGCTTAACAGATGAATCGTGATGAAATCGATCATAAATGATGAAATCATGTTCATCATTAATAAATCATAGATAAGGATTGGAAGCTCATGAAGGATGGAAATAAGGTTCATATATATATATATATATATATATATATATATATGTGTGTGTGTGTGTGTGTGTGTGTATATATATATATATATATATATATATATATATATATATATATATATATATTCCCTAATCATATTCGAACTCATTTAAGATGATCTTCGCCCCATCTAACCTTCTAAAATGTTGTCCTGGAGTAACAAGTTGACTCGCACGTTTCACGTACGATTTCATTTTCAGTTCCTTTTAACTGCTCTTTGGACTATCATAGCTGAAACTCTTCTCTCGCGTGCCAAACGATGTATGGATTAAGCTGGATCTTTTCTAATTGATCTCTTTAGCGCTACGTTGTAATGATGATTTCTCTTGCTATTGTGACTTCCTGGTCCATTTTTTCCTCTCCATGTTCCCCATTTTTAAAATTATACCGTCTACTTGATCATTCTTGAAGGGACTTTGAAGATGGAATCCTGTGTATTAATTTTGGTACCATTAGTGAAGGTCTGAATGATTTTTTAGTCTCACCATTGCTCATTATGTGAGAGAGTGAGGGTGACACAAAACGATTTAAAACTATTCCATTTCTAGCTGAATAACTCAAAGGGTTCTTTCAATGCTTCTTACGACAAATGGTATCAAGATAGCTAAATGTATGACCTGAAAACCTGGAAGCAGAAACTAAATTAGTTTAGTGGGTTTTTCAGATATTAAACATTTCTTTATGATGGACAATTATGCTGCAACACGATTTGTACAAATTTGCTGTTACACCCGGTATGTCTGGTTTGTGTGTGTGTGTGTGCGTGTGCTTGTGCGTGTGCTTGTGCGTGCATTATCTCATATTTCGCAACGGAAGAATTTGATCCGTAAAAACATATAATATAGAAAATCTGTACAAACGAGGCAAATATATGCACAGACATATGTAGATTACTGAATGCTCTTAAAAACTCCGCTTATTCGTCATTTTACCGCGTATATCAGGAGACAGATCTGGCTCTATATCGTTTAATATCATAATGGGTGTTTTCCGGGAAGCTGATCCTTGGTCAAAGTGCGATTTGTCCTATTCTTATCGCGAGCTAATAAAGGGAGTTTTTATTTATTTAAGCAGTGCAGAGATCAACATTGTGCAACAGGCGATACACTTGTGATAATGTTATCCGAGACAAGATGGCGTATCTAAGAAAGAATCAGAAGTCAAGGTTAAATTGGTAGACCTTCTTAGAGAATAAGCGGAGTCGTTCTGAAAAAATTACACTAATCTAAATGATGGGAAGAAAAGACAAAAATTATCTTGTAATTATTAGTAATTTTGTAAATGGAGATGATCAACGCCAAAAGTAAAAATAAAATCGGAATAAAGAAAAAAACATTTCTCTTGTATTTTGCTTACAGAAATGCCAATAAGTTTGTTAATTTGAGGGATGGGGTGAATTGAATTATTTTGTTCTGTTGCGTTTAACAATACGCGTATATTGTGACTTTACGAGTTTATTTAAATATACGAGAAATGAATCATTTTCTGGGGGATTTAATTGAGCTAGAAAAATATAAAGCAACAAGTAATATTATTATCATTATTCACAACATATCTTTGTCGCACGAACTCAGACTCCACTTTTCTCAAAGATTCGTAGGTGATTAAAAAGAAAAATGAGACAGAAGAATCGTGTAGTGCGAACGGGAAGAGTATCTGTAACTTAAAAAATGTGTTAAATTTTAATTTCATTCGTTTGAGCAGCTGCGTGTCTCTCTATCAGATTATTACTATATATTATTTCCTAAGAAAACAAAAAAAAAAAAAAGATTCAATCATAAAAAGGATTAATTCACCAAGAAATCGACCGAAGATTGGAAGTAATAACCGTGATACATGCTGATCAGAATCTATTCACTCTAAATAATATTCGTTAAAATCCTAAGAGAGCATTTCGAAAATCTCGCTAACAAAGGACGTTTACGGAATATTCCATGTTTGCATGCTGAACCAATATATTTAAAATCATGAATTTATTTCAGACGTCCCACCAAAACCCTTGCAAAACCACACGCTGTCAATGAACACACACAAGGCTACAGGCAAACTGTTTCGCATCTACAGACTCAAAAATTTTCGACACGACCTTGTTTTCTAATTTCCCCAGCAGTGGTGGACCTGAGAATTACTTTGTCCTGTGCACTCTGTCTCGCCTCAATCTCTGACTAACCGTCTTCCTCTCTCGCTTTCACTTGTCCAATATATATATATATATATATATATATATATATATATATATATTTGTTGCGTGCTTTACGTATTTTGTTTCGTTTCAGGATCGCCTGTCGGAATAGTACTGTTTCGGTAGGGTCTCTTGGGCAATCAAGTATGCTGTTGGAAGACCCGAAACTTGCCATGACCCCAAGTCATAACATCACTGACGAGGCGATCCTGAGCACTCATGGGAGTGTTTTCATATATATATATATATATATATATATATATATATATATATATATATATATATGTGTGTGTGTGTATGTATATAAGGACATTGGAGCCATCACTCATGGGCTACAGTCTGTTTTATAATAAACGCAATCGTCAGGTCATGATAGCTTTTAACTTCAAACAGACAGTAGCCTCTGGGTGTTGACTTCAAAGTCCACTTTTATATTTACATAAGCTCTGTGCCTTATATTGACCACTTTACCCCATAAATATAGCACTGTCTTTGGATAAAAATCAATAATAATTCTTTTTTCTTTAAACAGGTCTGACAGGTTTATATTAGATTTTATCCTTGTGTGCGTCCAAGTGTTACCTTTTCTCGACTTAATGAATGTAAACTTGTCGAAAAGTTTGTTGATTCCAAGCGCTTTCGGGTAAAATATTCTTAATTTCTGAATAGGACCAGAACATTGTGGTCATGTTCATAGTCTGTTATTGCTTGGTTTCTGATATTTTAGTGTAAACACTTATCTCTTTGTCTCTGGCAGAACATACACCATGGGTAAGGTAACCAGTTGAATCTCACTCATACAATGTAAGATATTCCCATGAAGTGATTAAATTTGTGCGATTTGGATAAGGGTTTACACGACGTGGCACCTACTTAGAAGAAACCTTTGTCATACCAATACATTGTTCAGAATATTATCCCCTCTCTCACGTGATATGCCAATATCATTGGTTATTTAATGAGCTGATGTAAATGAACTACATACAACGAAAAAAGTGATGATAAAAGGTCAACATTTATTAAAGTAAAAAATATAAAAATAAAAACAAATTTTATTAAGACGCTTGATCGTTCGCATAATAAATGAGCATGGCCACCAGATGCAAAACGCGTTTTCTCTAACAAAAGAAAATCATTTATTCTGATACAATCGTTCCAATACAATGAAACTTTTGCTTACGTAGTCGAGATCTTCTTCTATAAATACTAGTCTAATTTCCTAATGACAGTTAATAGGAACATAATTAATATGAATTTAGACTAAGAAAAGTTCGACAAATTCGCTGAGTCTCACAAAGCAGCAATATTTGAATTCATTTTTTATCATTTCACCCCAAATAAAGCAATAATTTTGTTGCTTTTGTTTTATGAGATATTTAATGCCGAAATCTAAAAAATTGTATGCAATTAATAACAATGGTTTAGTGATAAAATTAATTTATCCATAGGTGGCGAAGGAGCTTGTAGTTTCATGCATTTTCCAATGTTAATAGCGCGTAAAGTGAAAAGAACGAACCCAAATGAAATCGGAACTCTGTTTTCCAAACTCGGTGTCCGAGCCTTTATCAGTTACACGAACGCACATCCAGGCTTACAGCACCTGGTATTCCCAAGAGGTCACCCAACTAGGTACTGGCTCGACGTTGCTTAACTGCGATGATCGTACGGGGAACCGGTGTTTCAACATGATGTGGCCGTAAGCCTAAAAGGCAATAAACCAACAAAGACGCGGTGGGGGAGTTTACATTGTGTGGGATAAAATGAAAATACAACATTATTAAAGAGAGAAACAATAAAAGAACAGGATATTATGAAGACATTTTTGAAGATCAAATTTGGCTGGAAAGTAAGAAACCGGAAGAGAGCTTCAAAGGTAAGAACTTACGGTAACATATAGAAATAGTAACTACAAAATGAAGTAACAATGTCGCCTATATTTTTACTTAAAATTCATAAATCTAGGTACCAATGAAGAAAGCTCATCAGAAAGATTACCATGAAAATATTTATAGAAAATACACGGATATATTAAGTTACGCAGAAGGTTGAATGGGGAGATGACTGAACTGAGATGCCATGTTAATACACATAACATTGCAGATTCTTCTTTGTCACTTGTTAGGAATCCATATTTACAGGGCAGTAATATTAAACCAGATGTGAGATCAATTATCAATTTCTCATATATTGCATACACATAATTTTCTTAAAATAATATTCTCACTATCACTTAAAGAAAATAAAATCGATAGACAATTTTAAGGTATGCAGTCAGATCAAAAAAAGGAATATGAGAGAATTATAATAATTATTCCAACAAAGTTTTACCTAATATCCTTACTCAAAACATTTGGCAAAAACTATGTCAGTTTTTTTTTATTTTCTGGAAAAATGTAACTAACAAAATTATGGTTTCTTCCACGGAAACTTTGGGTTTATTAACTGATATTCACTTGCAAATTATATATATATATATATATATATATATATATATATATATATATAAAACGTATACTAGCAAAATAGCCTAAATCGTGTCCACCCAACAAAATGTTTAATATCTAAAAATAAATAAACCAATTCAGTTTTTACCAGGTTTTGAGATAAGGCGTTTGGTCTTCTTGCCACAATTTGTCGTAGGAAACTCTTTGAGTTATTCATCTAGAAAGAAAACTGGATAAAATTGTTTTCTGTCAGCACGACTCTCTTCCCAAATGAGCAATGTTGAGAGGAAAATGATTCAGGCCAGCAGAAATAATACCAACATCCTACGCTGATTTCCGTCTTCAAAACCCATTCACGAGCCATCAAGGGAACGGTGATTAAGTTTAAAAAAGATGGAATAATAAATGGAGGAAACTGGATCAGGTGGTCACAACAGGAAGAGGGGGTCCTCATTTCAACTTAGAATAAAGAAGATCCATTAGAGAAGATCCAACTCAATCAATAAGACGTTTGTCCCGTGAGAGAGGAACTTCAGCTCTGACCATCCAAAGAACAGGGAAAAAAAGACTTGAAAATGAAATTGTCGGAGTTAACTCCTCCTTAAGTTCCTGATTTTCGCTAGGCCACGCTCTACCTACACTATAAATACTGGGTGACTTTTTGCCGCGTTCTCTTCTTTATACTTTGCATTTTAGCAAACACATTTAAAGGATGCGATCTCTCGCAAAGATTTGCGTTTTTGCCCACTTGGGGGAAAATGTGATGAAACACAAAGACACTTACAGGTAAGTACGAACATTCATCAAAATACGAATTCTTTACGTCCGCACAAACACAAATGTTGATGTCTTTGTCCATTGTTATTGTTTAATACTTATACTTGTTGTATATATATATATATATATATATATATATAT
This sequence comes from Acanthosepion esculentum, assembly GCA_964036315.1. Lineage (NCBI taxonomy): Eukaryota > Metazoa > Mollusca > Cephalopoda > Sepiida > Sepiidae > Acanthosepion > Acanthosepion esculentum. Next base: position 54,469,560 of record OZ038475.1, read on the forward strand.
ATATATATATATATATATATATATATATATATATATATATAAGTCTTGTTTGTTTTCTTTATATTTCCTTATGGTGGATTCAATATCTGAGTCCACCTTTTAATTCAATCAGGAGTTACACACGTGTTCCTAATTTAACAACACGGTCTGGTATGGATTGTTGACCTCCAGACGTGATTTATTTGTTTTAACTCCTGCTAACAGTAACACAAGACTGTATATATGTACAAACACACATATACACACACTTTCCAAACGAGAGCCAGTGAGGAATAAAACAATGAAAAACCTCTTTTTACTATCTTACTACGCATGCCAGACACTATTAACCATATATATATATATATATATATATATATATATATATATATATATATATATATATATATAAAAGTGGACATGGAAGTCAGCACTTAGAGGCGACAGTCTGTTTCATGCTAGTGCAATCGTCAGGCGACTAGTGCTGTTATTTTTCTCGGCTATTTATATAAGGGTCAGTGGTGCATTATGGGTAGTCTATTTTGGCGGTTACTTTTACCGGAAGTCGCTTTTAAAACCACAACATCACACCCCAAAATTCAACAAACAGATTTAATCAATGACAAATAAACAAATATATAAGATAAAAAATAAAAATGAAAACAAATAAAAACAAGCAAAACAATTTGACCCAAATAAATAAGCGAACAAGCAACTTCTGGTAAAGGACGGCCATTATAGACTACCAACAATAAGCTATATAAACAAATTTTTACTACGTTAACCAAAAACACCGATCAAAATAAAAGAATAAATAAATAAATATATAAGATAAAAAATAAAAATAAAAAAACAAACAAAAAACAAGCAAAATAATTTGACATAAATAAATAAACAAACAAATAAGCGACTTCCGGTAAAAGTAACCGCCAAAATAGACTACCCATAATGCACCACTGACCCTTATATAAATAGCCGAGAAAAATAACAGCACTAGTCTCCTGACGATTGCACTAGCATGAAACAGACTGTCGCCTCTAAGTGCTGACTTCCATGTCCACTTTTATATTTACACACGCTCTATCTCTGATATTGAGCACTTTACCCCATAAATATAGCACACTTTAAGACTATATATATATATATATATATATATATATATATATATATATATATATATATATATATATATATATATATAGCAACAAAATTTGTGATTAGATCATATGAAAGTGTAAAAAGATTAAATTTTAATTCACTACAATATGTCTATACAAAACACATTTTTCTGGCGCGGCAAATAAAATCTTTCTACAACACATGGGGAACCAGACAAGTCTTAATCGCCAAGAGAATGACTACTACAATGGAAAGGTTCAGCAAGCAACAACACAACGCTCCTTTTCCCTATTGGTCTATTTGTCTAGCCCCTTCTTTCTCTCTCGGCGACGTTTGACCCAATTTCACCCGGCAGGCATGCTTACGGTCTTATAAAATGGAAAAACGCAACGCCATTTTCTACTAATCAACACTCTGTTATTCTGGACTGAAATAGATAAAGTGTGACATACCTCAGGCAACTTGCCGTCTTTCAACGATGCAAACGTGAAGACCCTAAGAATTTGCAAGTACGATATTCAATCGGCAATAATAGCAAATTTTCATAAGTTCTGAATCATATATTCGACACAATCAGATCAACTTTACTACAATATTGCTTCTACACATTTTCCAGAGAGTGCGACACAGTCAACACAAATATAATTACTAATAGCACCCTGATGAGACACATCATTGCTTCACACATGCAAAATAATTTTTCCAGAGCGTGCTACATTCAACTAGAATGACCACGGCACCCTGATGAAAGAGCAGAGCACATTTCGTCGAAACGTTTTTAACACGCATCTCTACAAACACGATTTCTTTTTAGTTCACAAAGACAATATTCAAACCTTCCATGAACTTTTCCTATATCCAGAAAATATTTTCTGTCTATCTGGAGGGGGTATTGTCGGAGTTAACTCCCCTTTAATTTCCTAATTGTTCACTAGGGAACACTCTCCATACACTATAAATACTAGGCAACTTCTTGTCTCGTTATCTTCTTTTATATTTGCATTTCAGTGGACACATATAAACGATATGATCTCTCGCAGAGATTTGCGTTTTTGGCCACGAAACACTCATACACGTACGTACGAACATTCATCAAAATACGAACTATTTACGTTCCGCATAAACACAAATGTTGATGTCTTTGTCCATTGTAAACTTTGTGTTTAATACATATACTTGTTGTATATATATATATATATATATATATATATATATATATATATATATATATATCGGTCTTTGTTTTTTTACATTTCTTTATGGTGGATTCAATATTTGAGTCCGGCATATTCGTGTAGTGGATCTTTTAATTTTATCTGGAGTTACACGTGTTCCTATTTTAACAACATGTAAATCCCCGGTCCGTTACAAAATCATACATGTGAGGCAACGTGTTACTCCAGGACGGAAAAGTAGTAGAATTTACAGAGTCCAAGTATTATCTTGAATAAGTTAGAAAATGATCCTGAAATAAAATATATATATATATATATATATATATATATATATATATATATATATATATATATATATATATATATATTTGAATTTATTTCAGTCCTTAAGGATCTTTGATCCTTAGCTCTGGTTAATTAATGATGAAGATTTCATTTTCGTTTATGATTGAAGACGTGAATGTTACTCTTATTTCATCTCGTGAGGAAAAAGAACATGCAAGTCTCTCCAAAATGACGAGTAAAGGCTGAATACTAGTAACTCTGCTCTCGTAGCCAAATCAAGAGCCAAAGCTATTACATAAACCTACTACCAGTCCCCATCTCAGGAAAAGTAGGCATAGCAGATAATAGCAAAACAAGAACTTGATGATGCCTATCTTAAAGCTGAATCTAACGACATCAACAGCAAGATAGATGGCCTTTCAAGACAGTACATCAGCAAGCAACACCATCTAGTCAGGAAAATGTAAAAGACATATCCAGCAAAACCTCTGGTTCTACCATCAGAATCAAGGGTGGAACCACTTAAAAATGTCTCGAAAACTGGTCAAAGAAAATGGAAAAGAAGCGAAGCTTCCTGAGAACTGGACACTCTCAAATTTTTAATTCTCAGATCAACTAGAGAGTGACACCTCTCTCTTTTTGAGCTTAAATCAACTACAAACTACTCAAAGTTTTCAAGCATTTTGTCCAGACAACTTTCCAACCCTTATCTGGAAAGATGTGAATTTTCAACAGCTCCTACTCAACCTTGGCAATCACATCTCAACATGCTAAGGTTCAAACATTTGTTAGAAATCACAGATCATTCCTATACCAAAATATGGAGAATTCTCTCTAACCACCAACTATAGAAGAATCTCAATGATGCCAATTGCTGCCAAATTCTACAATAGACTCATCCTCAACCGCTTGATACTCTTCATTGGATCTGTAATCCGGAACAATTAAAACGGATGTGGCCGATCTACCCTAAACCAAGTCTTGTGTCTGCGCAGGCTTATTGATGGTTCCAAACCTAGCAAACTACGCCTTGGATATGGTTTTCGATTGACTTCTCCAGAGCTTTTTGTTCTATTGACAGATCTAAAATGTTTGAGATTCTGAAACTATGTGGATTCCTTGACAAAATGATTGACTCCTTCAGGGTCATGTACAGGGACACTTTATCAACCGTTCTCACTCCTGATGGAAAAAACATCACCTTTTTCCATGAGAGCTGGAACACTGCAGGGTTACACACATGCACCGTTTCTGTTTATTATTCATGTGGATTATATGCTTTGAATGTCACCTGGCAATGTGCGTCCAACTATGTCCTGCAAGAAGCTCTCGCTTCCATGACAAATATATTTCAGATACTGATTTCGCCGATGACATTGCGCTTGTCAGTCAGTCTCTAGAGAAGGTGCAAGCTCTCCTACAATCTCTTGATCACGGTACTTGAGTATAAATGCTTCTTTCATTTGTGTTCTGCTCTGGTTTGCTTTATTGGCGTTAGTATTCTACACTTAATATATTATGGTAAATTGCATGTTTGTAAAAAAAAACATTCGCATTTCTGTACACACACACATATATATATATATATATATATATATATATATATATATATATATATATATATATATATGTATATATATATTTATATATATATGTATAAACTTTAAAATTTACGAGGTCGGATAGAATATGCGACCTTGATTTTGACATCACGATTTCATCAAGCTAATTAGCCTGATGAGACCGGTAGGTCGAAACCAAGGTGGCGTATTTTACCTGACCTCCTAATTTTTAAATTTTAAAGCTCTGTATGTTATTTTTATTTTTTACACGTGTATTGAGCAATTTTTATACTACTATTTCCTGTACTAATTCAACTCTGAACATATATATATATATATATATATATATATATATATATGTGTATGTGTGTGTGTGTGTGTGTGTGTGTGTGTGTGTGTGTGTGTGTGTGTGTACCAAACGTCATGTATATATTTCTGTACCTACCTCAGATATTTAAGCTCAAATTACCTTCTGGTATTTTGTATATTACTTCTCACCTAGGTTGTCCCACAGGAATTATAAAATGATAGAGATGCAAATCATTGCAATATCTTTTATTTTTACAATAATAATTATTCCATTTTTTGTTTTATTTTTGACCTTCTGGCGAAAAGTATGTTTTATATCCTGCTATTTATTCGATTTTTTTGTACTTAACATTTAGGATATCGTCACATTCTCCAATATTTATAAAAGTGTGAAAGTATTTATATTAATTATATTTATAAACCATACTTCAATTTGTAATTACTTAATGGATCCTGCTTCCTATTTGAAAGTAATTGTTATTGTTCTAAATTTTAGAGTTTAGTGGCTAAACATGTTTGGAGAGACGCCCTGTTTTTTTAAACAGTGTGATTGATCCCTGTTTTCTCCGCTGGGGTTCGAACTTATGTCTTCTCTTTTCAGGAAAACAAAAGCAGCGTTTGATCCGGCATTCTATAGACCATCCGGCCTCAGAGAGTGTAAAAGTCCGGCAAAGTTAAATTACCCTTATTACTTAAAACATGGAAATTCCTCTCTAATCAGCTATTCTCCAAAACTGACTTTTTACTTTCATATCCGGAATGTAAGCGAAGTAATCTCTAGGGAATCCTTCTGTATGTGCCGTGTCCTCTCAGAACGTAGAAGTTCATAGCTCTTCACAACTTCCTGTCTCTTGTATCTCTTAATAAAGTTTGTCTTTCTGTTATTTCTCTTAAGCCCATTTCCTTATCTATTTATTCAAGCTCATTAATTATCTTATGCGGGGTTTTCCTCTGAACCTCATGCACTCTATCTGTCTCATGAGTACATATTTTCCAGGCTCTCTTTCCTCATTATCTTCCCCAGAATCCTCAACTATCTCTTTCTGATGTTAAATATTTGTTCCCTTTTTGTTTCTATTTTCTTCAAAACTACGACTTGATCACATGTCCGGTCCATGGAATCCTCAACATCATTTTGTAGAACCACATTTCTGTTTCTTCAAGTCCATCTTTGAGGGAATCGTCTAGCACTCACTACCATACACAAAGATAGATATCGCATATAATTTTAGAACTGTTTCCTTGTTTCTTGTTTCAATTTCTTAGCACTCTGCTTAGCTTTTGGAATGCTTCCTTGGCTCTCCCAATACGCCTTCGGATTTTAGTGTCAAACAATTCATTCTCTGTTAAAACACTTCCCAGATATTTTAATTTCCGCGCTTGTTTGATTTTAGTATCTCCGATTTGTGATTCGCGCGTTTTCTATCAATCATACATCCTGTCTTCTTGTAGTTGCTGTTAAAACCTTTTATCAAGTTTTTTCTTCGCTATCTTTTGTAGGAGTGTTTGTAGGGAATTAATACATCCTATTTCCACTGCAAAACTATTAATATAAACATTAGTTTCCCATACAAAAAGGGACGCAAATAAGAACACCGCCGAAAAAACACATTTCCTTTATATAGTTTTTCGAATAAACATTCCAGTAGACGTAATTCACCAATTAAAAAATAATACAGATATGGAGTCTACTCAAACATGTCTGTCAATTAAAAATAACTTTTAGAGTGATATCAACTGTCTCTTATTCATTCGATAGAGAATTATACATATCATTCACGTTTTGTTTTATTGTCCTTTTCTTTTCGTTATGATGGAATCATTTGCTGCTGTCACTATAATTCCCTTAGCATGTTGAACTTTGAATCACTGACATGGATTAATGTATAATGTAGAACGAAAACAATCACTTCCTGTCTTTTTTGGAGACACTCTGAAGTAATTCCATATGTAATCATGCAACAGAGCCAATGTAAGAGGCCAATTACTAGCCCACGTTTTGTCTCCATTCTCAATCTTTTAAAACTCTGCTTTGCGTGATTCAATACTATATTTACCCACCATAACTTGTATTTTTCTATCTTTGCGTTTCCATCAACTTTGATACAAATTATTTCTTGGGGCATGCTCTGAGATTTTGACATTTCTAAGTGTCTCATAAAATCTTTAATTTGCATTTTAAATGTTTTCAAAATTATGTGCATATGACGTTATAGCCACTGTACTTTTTGGTTTCTGTGTTAGCTACAGTAGTGGGATTGAATGTAATCGTTACCAATACTTTAAAAAAATTGACTGTTTTCATTTGGAGCAGTACAGTTCTTAATCCCATTTTATTAATCTCTCCTTATGTCTCGCTGTATTTATGTGTATATAATTCAGTGATGATCACAAATAATACATTTATCTTCTTTATACCATGCTTCACTTTATCCTAGCTTGTTAATCTTCAGGCGTTTAATCACTTCTTTCCTATTTTTGAGTCACTGTTTGACTCCATTCCAAATCCTGTTTGTTATGTCTTTGTCAGTATACATAAACAGAAAATAGACGACATGTACAAACTTACATGAGAAATGTTCTTTGTCGAGTGGCTTTCATGAAAATGAAGTTTCAGAGAGAAGACACATTGTACAAGTACACAAAATTAGAAAGAGTAGAAACAAAGAGATGTATTTTCTCATCGGATTTATTTAATCTCTAATCGAGACCATCCAAAGTAAATAAGAAAAGCTATAAAGATTTATTACCAACGGATATAATTTTAACCACATATGATATCTGCTTGGCACTGGGTTGATGTCAAAAGCGTATCGAAAAAGTAGTAAAGATACAAGAGAAATAAAAAAAAAAACAGACTATTAACTGTGAAAAGAGAGAATGTATGCTTTTCGGGAACATATACAGAGGAAGGCGTTAGCTATAAATTGGTAACGTATGACGTAAGCTGCGAATTGGAGAGGTAAGGCCTGGGTTATGAATTAGAGACGTAGTACGTGGGCTACGAATTGGAGACATTAAGGCGTGGGCTACGAATAGGAAACGTAAAGCATCGGTTATAAATTGGAGACATAAGACATGGGCTATGAATTGCATAGATCCAAGGTCTAGGCTACCAGTTGGAGACATAAGGCATGACCTACTAATTAGAGACGTGAGCCTCAAGACTTTAACTATCTGCGTCATAGTAAAAGAAAATATTGGGGCTTTAGAAAAAATTACTTAAGAATGTTTGCTATTATTATATAAATGATAAGTTTTTTACATCTTCATAAAAAATATTTCTCATTTATCGGAAGAGCAGATATAGTTACATTTAACCTTTGCAATAGTATACTGTAGATAGGAATGTCAACATGCAAACTTTTCAAAACACACACGCACACACATATATATTCATTGAAAAAGTTAAAATTTTAAGAAAACGATTTAATATTGTTTTATTAACATATTTATTTAGTTAATATTTTTGAGAAATGCACATTACACATGTATATATCTAATATTATGACATCCACTGAGAAATGTTACACACATTTGACCTGATATTTTCAATGATTTCTTTTTTATTACTGCAAAGTAAGCAAAACATGGACTTGGAAAATGATTTGATGCAAATAGAGACATAATCATCTTAACGCCGACAAATGCGCATGCGTGAATTATTTCTGCAATGAAGCATATACACTTAAAAATAAAAAAAAGGAAACTTCATTTTTTTTTCATAGACGCAGCAAAATTGGTATGAATGCCTATTATATGACTTCCTTGTTTGGCTTATATATTTTTCTTCCGAATTCAGTTCAAATCTGAAATAGCCACACTGAATTTATTATAAAATTTGTTTTTTTCTGTCAGTTTTATTCTTTTTTTCTTTTTGCATAAGAAAAAAAAAACAATAAAATTCCATTCGTTTTTTAACTTCCAATAACATTTTTAATGTTGGGAAACAGAAAAGCAAATAAAAAAAGATAAAATGAGCAGAGAAAACTATTTGAAATAAGAAAAGAAAGAACATTTTTTTTACCTAGAAACCTATGTACAAGCCAGGCTGCATTTACAAATGCAAAGTAAAAATCCTAAAAATGAAAGAAACACAAATACAAGTACATGTGTGTTCTGTCTGGGTTTTCACAGAAATGTACAAGCGTACGTGACGCGTTTGTGTTAACTTTATAGGAAATACACTAAACGCGCGTTGGCTTATATATATATATATATATATATATATATATATATATATATATATATATATATGTATATGTACGGGTGTGTGTTTTCTAGTTCGTACAGAGTATCGTTGCCTGAATTACTGAATATATACATGTATAACCATGCTTAAACTCAATTATTATAACAGCGCCATATAATTACAGAAGCAATAAGAAGTCTCTGAAATCGTGCTTATATATATATATATATATATATATATATATATATATATGTATGTATGTATGTGTGTGTGTGTGTGTGTGTGTATGAGTAATCTATAATCTGATGTTTTATTCATTATCTATATAGGTATATATGTATATATATTAGCAACCTTCTTATATAATTGTTTTTTCCGAATACGAAAGCAAAATTACTTTCTGTTTTCAATTGTATGATTATACGTGTTCTGAATATATCATAATACAAATATGTTTTCTGTATATACAATCAAAATAACAAAGCTATGCATGCAATGCATATGTAATATTATGAATTTTAATTTTGCGATTAATTATAGATAATTTACTTTGAGTAAAATGAGCGTTTTTCAGATGCCATGTCCCTTCCGAAAATCTGCAATCATGGCTCTCCAAAGCTTCCTTTTCTATATTATCACTGAATACTCATACGTTTTGTGAACGCTACGTATTTTCGTTAAAGGTTTGCTTCTCTATATCTTTATTCATCAGAGTAGTCTTTCAAGAATGGATGCCAACTAAGGTTATGTTAAATTCTATCCTGTTATTTAACCCATAGTTTGTTGAGGTGATGCTGGGTGACCCAAATTTTCGCACCGATAACTGTTTAACTACTATCCCATTAAGAACAAGAAGGATTTTGCTATTTCAGAAAAATTTAGCATTCATGCTCTCAAAAAATGCTGTATCAAAAGGACGGATTTCAATTTTAAATTCTATCAGGTAAGCTTATTAAGTTTCAGGTGAATACAATTCATTCTTAACAAATCCTGAACACAACACATTTCTGTGTTTAAAAAAAGCAAGGGGCGGATAATGATATTTTGCATGCCGAAAGAACTCGGAATAAAATCAATTTTCGTCACCATGGCAATTTTCCCCCCCTTTAATAAGTATACTCAGAGATTTGTCCGTAATTACGAGCTGATCCTATTAAAAATAAGTAGACAAAACATGTCGAAATTACTTAATGAGACATGTCTAATATATATATATATATATATATATATATATATATATATATATATATATATATATATAACTAAGTTTAGTGTGCGAGTTAAGATGGGGCTTGAACATCAAACATTGGGATTAGTGTGTAAATGAGGCCGGGGCAGTTAAAAATTCAATTATTAAAATTACTGGAAAACAATTGGTTATTTAAAATGTTTTTTTAATTTTATTTTGAATTTACAGTAGAAAAACTATGTGAATTTAAAAGTTTTTGTTTGAAATTCAATTTATATCATCTCCAAAACTTTGTGAATTGAGCAACTCTTGTTTATTTCTTCAAAATGCCTAGGAATCAAACTTAAAATGACAAGTTTGCTAGAGTGTGGTTTTGACGTTTCTCAGGGTTTGTGAATTGAAGAAATCAACTCAATTAAAGTTCTACATAAATTAAGATTTTAAGAAATCAATTTTCGGCCCAAATCAAAATTTCAACTCAAATGGGACTTTCGATACAAATCGACCTTTTCGTTTGACTTGGACTTATAGTCCGAAACAAAGGTAAAATCTTCGTGGAGTGAATTGAGCAATTCACAGTTATTCCTTTATGATCATCACTGCTGTTTTCTAAGTTGGACCTGAGGTGAATTTAGTTTTGGCCCGGATTCCAATTAGCCCATCGCAGTAGCTAGCTTAGAATCCTCAATGAATGCCACTTTTTATATATTACAAATTAAATATATTAACAACTTTTTTTGTGTTTGATTAAGTCTTAAGTTGTGCTGTCACACGCATAATGATAATGGTTGTTAAATCGATCACTGCTGTACATTTAAAACACTTACGATACTAATAAATACAAATGTTATAACATATATTAATTTATTCAGAATATAATAATGAAATTATATTAAAAGTATGTGGGGATAGTACAATAGGCGCTTCCGAGGGAAATGATCACGTTTTTCAATTTCTCAACTCTACAGTTTAAGCAGTCCAGCTAAGGCATATCTATTTCGTATTTCAATGTATAAAACTTAATAGGTTGATATACTTTGCTATGAAAATTCTTTACAAATGCATACCATTTTGCAACACTCCCAGCAACAAAAGAAGAAGACCAATACAACGTGATTTATTAAAATGTAATTTAAAAAAAAATAAATACGTAATCTGGTATTCTTTTATGAATATATTATTATCGATTAAGAATACCAGATTACGAATATCAAGAAAAACATATCCTTTCCATTAAAAAAAACCCAAAAAACCCAAAAAACTCTCATGATCGTATTTGTTTTGGCTTGCGTAGGCGTATTAATTTACAATAAATTTACATAGCAAAGTCGACCCCATTATTAACTTTTGTAAAATATGACAGATTTACATATTTCTCATCTATATTGTGTCATCTACAGTGATATGAAAAATGAACAATAAAAATGTTATTATTTTTGTCGCTGTCTACAAAATACACCAAAGTATCAAATAAGATGAGTTTTAGAAAAAAAAAACACGATCGAATAATAATAAAAAAAGAATAAACGTATAGCTGAAGTGACCTTGATACGTTCGAACGCCTCATCTCGTTCTTTATAAGTGTGGTACGCTGAAGTAATTAATAATCGCACGAATCCCTGTAGAGTTCGTTACATTCCCTTACGTGCCTTAGAAAAGGTATGAATCCATCGCTTCTCTCCACCATCTATGTGTAAACAGCAGGACAGACTAGGCTTTGTAGCCTTGAGTTTAGAACAAGTCAGAATTTAAATGCTGAGTAATCAAGTGTTCGGCGGCCAAACCGGCTCCTCACCAGACTCTACCCAGTTAAATATTCTCATCGACAGGCAACTGTCCAAGCACGGAGTGTAAAGCTGCACTACAGAAAACCATGGTCAATCGTGGATGCGTTGTTTGAAAAGGATTGAGTAGGGGCTAGATTTGGATTTTGTTATGTTTTCAATGATGTTCGCAGCAGGGTTATAGAGAAATAACGAGAAAGCCGATTTAGAAAAAAAGAAGCAAAAAAAATAAAAAAAAACCAAAACAACAAAAATCTCATCAATATAGTATAGTTAATAGGTAAAAGAAAATATCGCAGAAAATATTTTCCTTATCATTATAAACAACATACAAGTCGGTGGTTTCAAAATACTCAAAGTCGTAATAATTTCAACATCAATGAGGAGTTAAGGCAGATATTTTCAGATCCTTCCAGGAATTATCGAATTTAAATGTGGCAAACTCAATGGCGTACTTCCGTATGTTTCGAGGTGTGCATAGTCCCCTGATATCGTTTTGTATATCCTGCTCGTTCTCGATAACCACTATAACCGCATCTAAATAGCGTCGTCTGTAGCGATATTTACAGATATTGATGACGTCTTGGTCCATCGGCTGGATGTGTCATATGCCATATGCAGGCAAATACATGATTTTGCTGTCGACATTTACAAGCTCATCATCACTGGAATGTTATGATCGGAAATTACTAACATGAGAATAGCTTTTGCATCATCAGGATTAATCATCAGGCTTTTAACACGTCCGCCTGGTACCTTCGTACTTCTGATACAAAACTAGTGAAAGTAGTAATATTGAAATTTGAAGGTGTGCACGGAGCGAGTATCTTTACCAACAATCACCATTTCATGTCGAAACATACCAATAGGGTTAGCACAACAATATACTGAATTCCTTTTGTTGCTCATTTTATTATTGTTATTTCTGAATCCTTAAGTTCTTGAGTATTAATTCATCGGCGTTGTATGTCTGGAAAGGAAGAAGACATTCTTTCTTGATCAGCTCATTAAGCTTAACGCAATTCACCACGGCACCTGTCGTAACTTCACTGCTATTCTCACCCAACATCTTCATATTACAGTACATGTTTATTACGGAAACGCCACAATCAACCATCACTTACATTTCACTGAATACCTAGATGCCTACTGTGTTGTTGACACGCATCTCGTAGGTTACTTTTGCGGCACATAACAATTACAGACAACTTCGTCTAAATATTTCTAAATACCAACCCTCCTCGGCTTACGGGACGCTATGGAACCAGACTTGAACAGAATACTTCAAAGCATTTCCAGTAAGTTTAAAATTTGCCTCACGTATGTCTGAAATTTTTAAAAATATCGGATCAACTCAAGCTTTTTAACTACTGTTAAATCCACCCTTTTTTGCTTTTCTACTGTTCCTACAGACGACATAGTTATAGAAAATTATCAGTATTAAACAAATTAAACTCACTGGCGTATAAAAAATGGCGCAATAAGCTACACGATTAATTAGTGATTTTCTAAGCCCGGCGTAGATGTGGGACAAGGCCGAAAGTACAGTCGTAATTGTTCTAGCGAGACAAACTTGCTAACCATTACACCACCTGGAGGTGCCCATCTACACGATTAATTACAGTGTAAGTAAAATAAGGGTCCGCCAACTAGCTGTCAGCTCACGAAGTAACGGATTGTATCCAGCGTTACCACAACTTGATTGGTAGTACTCATAACTTACAAAATGAGTTGGCTTTTCAAGATGTTACCCATTGCTTCCGATATCCGTTGAAGGAAAGTTCTTAATACGAATGAATGAGTGTATACGCTTTGCATTTTATTTTACGAAGCCTGGCGAATGGTACACTTTTAATATATTTAAATTAAATATATACTATGGAATAGCATCAATGCAGATATTTATATTAACAAATTAATGCACACAAATGGTGTTGTGCGCATTAATAAGTTATAAAGAGAAACATATAATTAATATCATCATCTTATATCCATATATTTAATAACAGGTTTTGTTAGAAACCTATAATTAATGCAAATATTTTAATTTTAATAATAAAATGTTGTTTATACAGCTGTATTATACTTCAGTATTTTACCAGTAAAAAAAAACTAAATATTATTAAATCAACACTTGAAGAAAACTATAGACTGTTTATATAAGTAAATCCTAGCCAAAATCTAATAAACTGATTATTGAAAAAAATAGCATAAACTATTATATGATGTCAAGAAATTTAAAACAAAAATTATAATTTATATGATTTTATATCTATCAAATGCATGACCATTACATCGATTTAGATTTCAGAAGATTCTTCAGACATATTCTAAAACTAATTCTACCCAAATCTGCTGTACATGAATTTGAAATTTACAGAAAAATGACGATTTTGATGATTTGTCTACTTTTTAAAGGAATATATATAAACGTCAAAATTGAAAAGATATATAGTAAAAGTCACTTTTCACATTTAGGACAATTGGAAGATATTCAGAATGCAAAATTTATAAATCCATAAATAAATGAAAATGTTAAAAATATTATAAAAATACGTGCCTAAATCATCGGGGTTATAAATATGTAAATTTCGTTTTTTTCCCATTCCATTTTCTCAAAATACCGCCGCATAAGAACGCATAAAATGAAATTAATGTAAAAACTGAATAGAATAAAAACACATGCACACAGACACAACACACACACAAACTTACGCGCACACACAGAAAAAAAGACACACGCACACACACACACACACACACATATATATATATATATATATATATATATATATATATATATATATATATATATATATATATATATATATATATATATTGGAATACTGGGGTGATGAAAATCTTTTTGATCGACAGTCTTACAAAAAAATCGAGTAAAATCAGAATCATTTGTAAGGCTTCCCCATTACTGAGAAAACTTTTCAGCACTCCTCACCCTATATATATATATATATATATATATATATATATATATATATATATTCCCCCTTCATCTATCTTTCTCTCTGTCTTTCTCTACACACACACACATATATATATAAATATATATAGACAGAGAGAGAAAGAGAGAGATTAATATTTGATTTAAATAAAGCATGTGAAGGACGAACAAGTGAGGAAGCTGACATGAGAAGAGCAAACTGAATATGGGATGTCAAAGAAGAGAAAATTCTCTGAAAAAATGAAATGTATAAAATGATAAGAAAATAATAAATAATCGCGTAATGTTTTTAAGAAATTTTAATGCATTGGGAATGCCTCGAGGTGACAGGGCAAATGTCATGTTCTTTCTGGGAACGTAATGTCTGATCGATCTATTTGTGTCTCTTTGATTAAGGTGTGGCAGTTTGGAGCAAACAAACCGAAGATTTATGTACAACAAAAGGATGAAACAGTACGTAGTTTGCAGAACATTATGGAAGGAAAATAGAAGAGAAGGATGTAAGAATAACTTAAGGACATCAGAAAAATAATACGAATAAAAGAAAAACAGAAAGAAAGCATGAATTAAAGAATGAAAGAAATAATATTAAAAAATGATAGAACTTACGTTTAAAGACTGAACAAGGAGGAAGAACAATGTATATATCGGAAGTATGAAAGCAAGTACATATTAGAAGTAAGAAGAGAAGGAAAACGACAAAGAATATTTAAATTCAGTGATTAAGAAAGAAAGGACGTTGGAAGAAAAACTGTTATGATTTTCACGAAGGACTATAAAAAGTAATAACTTAACAACGAAAGGAAATTGGTAAGGAATGGGGTGAAATAAATCATATGTATTCAAATAAAATAATTTAAATGAAAAAAAAAATGACAGCAAATATTGAAAAAAGCTGAAGTATGAGGAAGAGACGAAAGAGGAGTTTCACTTTCAGATATTCAAAATACAAGTTCCAAAAATATGTGTATAAAACAGTCATACAAAAGGCATAATTTGAATAGAGACATAAAATACGTTTTTTTGATTCCTCTGTTAATTGCCGAAATTTAAAATGATTATTTTGATTGTTGGTTGATTTCGGTAAATGGCATATCAAACTTTAAGTGTAATTTCATGCCCAAATCTGAATATTAGGTTGTCACAGCGGAAATGACGCACTTTATGAATAAAATCTTCTGAAATGTTAAGCAACACATTTACATAGATGAAATAGGCACCATGTTGATGAATGACCGTTCTTGAATGTGCATCAAAATTATTGATGCCATCTTAAAAAAATAGTTATCCTTTGATGTGATAAAAACGTCGAATTCTACGATTACCTCTTTGTTATTGGAGATTATTTTATTGCGAATGAAATCACAAAATGTTTAAATAACTCTTAATCAGTAGAAGAGTTAGGTGAATATGAAGCATGAATCAAAATGTCATAATACTGTGTGTGCAGCTTTCGGAAAATTGATTGAGAAGCGCGCGGCCGTTTATTGTCGTGTAGAAAGATTTGATCATCAAGCCAAGGAAGTTTTCTTTTGCAATGTCTCGTGCATACACTCAAATACTCCACATTACGAGGTTGCTGTTATTGTTTTCTCTTGAGGCAAGAATGAATAATGAATAACTTCTTTGAAAGACCACCATACAGTAACAATTAACTTTTTAGAGTGGAGTGGAGGCTTTAGGCATTGTTTCGATAATTCACTTGCATCTAGCCACTGGCCTACTCTCTTATTATTGTTAAAGAGTATCCCTTTCGTATCGCATGTAATGATTCGATGGAAAAATGATACTTTTTACCAGTTTGTACACATACAGTAAGATAACTCGACATTGTTTCATTGTAATCATTTTCATTGGGCTTATGCGTAACAATATATTGAAAGAAAAATTATCTGGAAAAAATTAATTGTCAGGATAAATCATAATTTTGTTCTTATATACTAAGTTGGCTATTAGACGACCGGACAGACAACCAGCCTAAAGCAAAAGTCATTTCGTGACAACCTAATATTTTGAACACAAATTTACGGCTTCCACTAAGTATATTTTAAATGAAGTTGTATGACTTCAAATACAGATAATTCTTCTTTAAATATGTATTCTTTGTAATTTTAGCATCAATAGGTATTGTTGTTTGTTTGGTTTTGTTCAGCGACATATCAACACCTCGATGTAATATTTGATTCCGAAAACTTAATATTTTCCATACGATTATATTGTTTCAACTACAGATAAAATATATTGCTGATTATGTTTTGGCGCTCTTTTTATACAAAAAATAGTATTGCTGGTATTTTTACTATTAAAATGTAATTAAGATTTTCATACTGTTTTGTTTTTGTTTGTGTATTCACTATCTGCCTATAACTGGAACCTAAGAGGTGCTACCACTCCGGGTCAGGATGGATCTGGGAACAACAGAAGTTGGTTCCACGCTCCTCAACATATCCAATCTCGCAATCAGAGGCCTTGCTGCCGGATATAGTTTATCGTCATACATAGGACTAGATCCTTTTTATTTTACTGCTGTGAAGTTAAATAATTCTTATTTTAACGACAGTAGATGAGTATTAAGGATAGTTTATTGAGTGTATATTTATTTAAAAAAGAGACTAGGATATATTACAGTAATTGTTTCCTATATCACCTAGATCTAGTTTCATAAATGGGTTAAGCATGTTATAAAACACGTGAGTGATTATTAGGGAGAATTTCCTGAAATATATTAGTATATAAAAAGTAACTAGGCTATTTTAGCTTAACTTCCTCATCAACTTCGAGCAGCCGTAGGAGCAGAGGGTGCAACTACACCAGACATCCATATCGGGGTCATTCAAATGTGCAATGAAAATTTAATTTATATTTAATTTGAAAAAGTCTTTATTTTATGTTTCACATGTTTTTAAATATTTAGAATATCTTCCTTTATAATTTCTCAGAAGTAAGCCCTATAGGAGCCCCTACTTGAATCTTAGAAGGCATAGAACCAAAGAGGTGGTCCGGAGCATTAACAGACGTCACCAAACCTCTAAACGTCACGGACTGCAAATCATGCAATCGAATATATCAGATTATCGCAAAACCCCGATTTTAGTGTTAATATAAAATGACTGCAACTTGACACTGGTGCATGTTTTGGTGTCAGTTTCTGATATAACCCAGATTGAAAACGTGCATCGTTCAGTTGCCTGTCAAACTTTGTTGAATGACAAAGATGGGGATACAAAGTTGCACTTTTGCCATATTATGATCTATGAATTTCAGAAATTAGTAAGTAACGCAACTGAAACAAAATACTCAGAAATTTTTTGGGATCGTGCTCTAGCTTTTCGGAGGCTCATGACTAAAAACATTGAAAAATCAGTTCACAGAAGTTAAGCAACGTCGAACCTGGTCAGTAACACGATGGGTTAACACTTGGGAATACCAGCTGCCGTAAACTTGGAATTGCGGTTTGTGTAACAAATAATTGTTTGAAATTGTTAATTGAAAACCGTGTTCCAATTCAATTTGGAATTCGTTATATTCACTAACGCAGAAATATCCTTGTCTAAAGATAGGAATTCACTTCTTCTACCAAACCTCGGATATTGGTTAATTATTAAGAATTGTATCAGTAAATAATTATAATTTCCCCCTGAAAATTCTTACAATCTAAAAATATCCCCTGGTTGTAAATAACATGAAAATGATTGATAAGCCGCAGAAAAGGTATCAATCCACCAATCAAATCAAATTTTCGGACGGTCAAAATGTGGTTTGGCAGATTTCGTTAGAGGGATTTAATCGAAACGATCAACCATTCTCCGGGCAAAATTCCGACGTCATTGAAAATATTTTTCCTGACATCGTGGCGGATAAATCGAATATTTCAATTGAAAGGATTACTAAGTGTTTTACGATCGATATCTCAATTGCCTTTCGCTCTGTGAAGTGACTTGATTTTACTTCCCAACTCGACACGTGGGAGCCACATACTCCGACGGCACAGAGCAAGTTCGAGGTGTCTCTTTGGTGTTTTTCTTGTGACGCCAAAAAATGGCGCCATCCTTGAAGTGAAGTGTCACAGGCGATGAAAAATGCATCTATTATGATAACGTTGGAAACAAGTTTGTGAATGCGCAGTGTCCGTGGCTAAAACAGACATGCATCCAACGAAGTTGTGTCTGTCGGTTTGCTGAGATTGCAGTAATAATTCACTTTGAGCTTATTTCAGCTGGCGAAAAAAATAACTACAAAAAAAGTATTGCTAACAAATCTCCAATTACAATGCGGCTTTTCAAGAAAAACAGACAATTTTGGCAAATCGAAAAGGTGTCACTTTCCAAAAGACATCCCAAGAGAGCATGTTTCAAAATAGAACTTACAGATGCTTAAAGAGTTGAAATGGGAAACACTCAATCACCCACTGTGTTATCTTGATTTGGCTCCTTCGGATTTTCAGTTTTTCCGGTCTCTATATACCAATTTATATGACAAAATATTTAACAGAAAATACGCAGTTTCTGCGAGAATGAGATCCACAAGCATGGAAACCTGTTAAAATCAATGGAGACAATGTACAATATTTTTTTCTACTTTGAAGAAAAATTTTGTCATTAATTTTCTAATCGGGCATGAATTTTTGCTATGATCTAATAGATCTGAAAAAATATAATAAAATATAGCTTTTGTCCAAATACTTTAGGGGGATTTACGGTGGATTGCTAAGTGTATGTTTATTTTAAAAATAGTGGAGTACATTAACCTAATTTCTCCATTAATTACACTGGAAATGATCTAGTTTATTATATATGTTAAGTGGATAATCATTTTCAACTTCAGCGCAAATACATAATTGTAAGACACAGTTAAAGGATGTCGATAAATAAAATTAATCAGAAAATGCAAGAAAATGAGATAATTTTACAAGCGGTGGTGACAAAAATTCGGAAAAAAATATTTTTGAAAAATAACTAACTGAAAGATTATGCGTATATCATGGAAAACTATGAAAAATAAACAACAACAGAGGAATGAATTTTAAATATGAATTATAAAAGGAGAGAGTGGGGAAGAGTATAGAATGGTTGCGTTTGGTCATTGTCGTAAAGCGAAGAAAATTAATGGAAATTCGTAGGAACAATCAGGAAACGAATATAATAGAATTGGACATATTGAAAGATATTGATGGAAAGAAACAATCATTCACAACTGTAAGATTATTGGCGAAGGGTTAGCCAATATTAAATTATATAAAATGTGGAATGGTAGAAATGTAAAAAAGAATGAAAACCTGTAGTTATTTTAAAATAAAACAAAATAAAACGAAGAGACATGAAAAAACACGGAATAAGGAAAAAATGTGAAATCAACTACGAAATGTAATTGATGTCTTAAGCAAGCATGAAATCGAAATAGTTACATAAACAAACAAGCGAGAAAATGAAAGGTAGAGTAAAAATAAAAAAAGAAAGAAGAGAGAAAGAACGAAAAAAGAATAAATAAAGAAGAAAGAAAAGAAGCAATGTAAGGACAATCCACGAAAAAAACAAGGGAAATGAGAGAACGCAAAAAGAAACGAATAAATAAACAAGAATATAAGCCAAAATAAACGCATGAATGAAGAGAACAACTAACCAAACCAACAACAAAGAGCGGAAAAAAACAATGAATGAAAGTAAACGTAAAGAAAGTTAATAAAAAAAGTAATTGAACACAAGAAAGAATGCGAACAAAAAAAAAAGAAGATAAAAGCAATGAAAAAGAAAAATACAACGAAAGAAAGCAAAAATTAGTCAAACAAAAGGAAGACCGAAACAAAAAAGAAATATGAAAGAAAGAGAGAATTAAAGAAATAAATGATTTACGAAAAGTTGAAATAAGAAGGTAAAAGCAATTGCTTGGATAATGTCATCTTAAGAATTTCATTGAAAATGACAAAGCCCATCAAAAACAGTATGATCGATTTTAAAGAATCACAAAAGAAACTCTTGAATAGAGCATAAGTGTTTATTTTCATAATAGTATGGTTTTGACATAACTTGATTTTATAGAAATGGACATAAGTTTTGAAAACGTTCAAAACATCTTATATTCCATTATATCTAACCTCTTTCATTTTATATAACAAATATTCAGATTATACACACCAATAAAGAATGTATAAATACAGAACTTGTTGCAGAAAAATAGTTTTAGTTTAAATCACTTAGCAACTTTTCGGATTAACCGAATCAATCCAGTTTGATTCTGGAAAAGTTGAGTAAAAATATACATTAGTGTACAGCTCTAAATGCTCATTTTAAGCTATTGTAAATTTCTCATAATTCCAGCATAGAAGTGAATGTTATATGTTCAGATTGTGTTAGAGGAAGGCCGTATTTTTTCGAGTATGTTCCATACTTAACTGTCATTTTAGCAGTAAGTGTACATTATGAAAGGGGAAAATTACCTTAAAAAATAGTCCTGCCAAAGAAAATTATCTGTAGAAAACGTGAAGATTCGCCCAGTATTCAAGACAATCTCAGTTTATTATGTTACAGACAATCATGAGGTGTGTGAGAAGAAGGAAATAGATCGTGTTGAAAAAGGAAGATTACTAGGATAAGGAAGGAGGGTAACGATTGACCATTGAAGTGGTCAATAATGAAGTGTTTCTGGGGAAGCAAACACGTGTAAATCTTTTTCGCAAGTCGTACTTCTTAAGGATCAGTTTTCTAAGTGAGACTTTATTCTGACATTCTGAAGACGCGAGAAATTACATGACTTAAAGGTCACAGCTGGTAAGATTTATGCTTATCTGAACAGTTCACATGGAAATAGTGATTGTTCAGCAAGAGGCTTTCAGCTTTGCGTCTGTGCGAAAGAGGATTCACAGTAGAAAGCGATTCCTCAACCCCAAGTCCCCGTAAACGATTTGAACTCTATTCAAAGTTGAAAAAATAGGATTAAGCGGATCTGACTCAGATATGGCAATAGAAATATGAAAAGCCCTGAGTTGTTAGATATTTTCTGAAGGGACAGAATGAGACGAATATTTATCCAGTGGCTATCATTCGAAACTACCATTTATTAAGTAGATATTATTCGAAATGATCATTTATCCAGTGGCTCTTATTCCAAACGAGCATTTATCGAATGACTATTATTCGAAAACGATCATTTATCTAGTGGCTATTTTTCAAAATTGAGAATCGTTAAATGTCAGTTAAGATTTTATCACTATCCTGTATAAAAAGATAAACTTCATGCCAAAATATTGTTGATTTTGTTTAGCGGCATATCAACCTCGATGAGTTATTTCATGCCGAACTCCAAATATTTTGAACCCAAATTTATGTAATCAACGACAGACATTTTGTACATAATTTTATACTTTCAGAGTAAATGTATATATTATTTAGATAAATAGTTTGTAAATGAAACGTATTGCTGTTAATTTAACTGCAAAATTGTATTATTAGTAATTTTCTTATGAGAAAATATATTGTTGACTAGTCTTTTTAGTTGCGGGGGAGTCACTATCTGCCCATAGATGGGTCCTTAACAGGTGCTACTACCCCGCATCAGGTTAGACCTGGCATAACAGCAGTTAAGAGGTTGTCCCACAATCCTTAGGATCTCCAATCTTCCGATCAGAGACCTTGCTACCGGATGCAGTTTATCATCATACCCAGGACGGCAAAAGTATAGTAATTTCTGTCGAAAAAATAAATGAATAATTTAACCAAATCCATAAGAAAAAATAAAGTAAATTATTTATTGTACTTTTATTAAAATGATCACCCATTGCCCTTTTTATTTTTCTCTGTTATAAATGTTAGATATTGATTTGAAAAACAATGAAACCATTCAGCTTTTCACACACACACACACACACACACACACACACACACACACACACATATATATATATATATATATATATATATATATATATATATATATATATATATATACACGTATGGTGTGATGGATAAATTGTCGTCTAATTACGCATGAAAATAAAACTGACATCTCATTTTAAAACATATATTTACCAAAATGAAACAAAAATATATTGAATTATTAAAGAGTAAATTTATTCAATAGAATCAACATTGGCTTCAACCACAGCTTCCGGACTACATCAGAATTTTCGGCATCAATTCTAAACAGTCACCTAGCTTAATTTGGTGAATACTGACGTGATTTCTGTCTTCATTTCATCTTTGGTGCAACAAGGAATTATGCTGATCTGTCGCTCAACTGCGTCCCACATATAATAATCAAGGGTATTGCATACTGGGGAGGTAGGTGGTCAGATTTAAGGAGTGATATGCTCACAGAAATTGTCTGGCAACCATGACTCGGTTCTCCTGCGGCATAGTGCAGAGCCCTGTTGCTAAACATAGCGTCTTCCAACAGCCATCCTCATGACCAGGGCAGCACTACGTCCTCAAATATTTGATGCAGATCCCCGCGTTGAGTCTGAGGCTATCACCAACAAATTCGGCAGTTCTTTTCTCATGAGAATACTCAGAGTGAATTTTCAGAGTTGACGTACCTTCATAATCACCATTAGACTCATTTAACTCTTCACTAATTCTCTGCACTGTCCTCATTGACATCCAGATACTCTGATGTTTTCGTATTGGAGCTTCCTGCACGAATGTTAAGCAGTACAGCATGCCCTTTCCAAATTTCCGATGCAGTGAATTCCGTCATAATGCTCTTCTTTCTTTTGCCCAACTGAAATTTCTATAATGTGCATTCAATAAAATAAAAAATAAACAACACGCATGCTCGAAATTAAAAACATACAATGGCAACACTTTCACCATCGCACTCTCTTATCTAAAAATGATAGAAAATAATCGTGAATTTTAGTTTTATTTCGGTATATTTTTTTATAATTTTAATACTTTAGTTACAGTTATAAATAATTTCAGTTTATGTATATCAACATTTTACTTAAAAATAGAAAAATTAATTAAATTTTATCAATTATATATTAAGATTGTTACGTGGTTTCAAGCACCACTTTTATATCTTTTGAATAAATTTCCGCAGTTTTGATGCGCAAATTTTTTCTCTGATTTCTTGACTCAGATTTTTATTAGAGAATTCTTTTTTCCACAAAGCTTTTGGAGGAGCTCGAAACATGCAATAATTTTTTGCTTCAAGGACTGGTAAATATGGCGTCTTGAGCAGAGCAGACAGACCAAGTTAAAAAAAAATCCTATTTTTTTCCTGCTGTTTTCAGATTTGTGCTTTGATGGAGAAAAACAATCCCATTTTTTTCCTTTTGAAGAGAGCATGTATCTTTTCGACCACGCTTTTAAAGCTACGTTGCAATTGGTCATAAAAATGTATATTTCGCTTTTTCCTCGTGTTTTAAGAAAACTAAATGAATAATAACCGGACGATCCCACAATTGTAGTGATTTATCCGAGTCAATCCCCTGCGTTTTGTCTTATATTTGTTTTTGTATATACCCTATTTTTCCCACCTGATATAATATATTTAAATAGATTTTAGTTAGGATGATACTTTCATATTTACAATTGCTCTCCCAAAACGGAAATTACGTATGACACACGATAAAAAGTTTCATTATTATTCATATATATTTTTAGAAGACTTTATAGATAAACTCACTGAAAGATCGATTTCATATTTAAATAGAGACATTCACTCGTACGTAAATTACAATTTACAAGCAACAAAAGGAAGGCAATAAATGACAAATAAATCTAGAATAATAAATAATTCTAGAAAATATATGCCTAATTGATCAGAGGTTGAATATTCTATGAATCGATATTACAGTATTAGAAATCTTATAAATAACTTTAGCAGAAGTGAAAAAAGCATCAGCTCCGTAAAGAATGATTATCGTAAAAATAAATATGATTTAAAAAGAAAAAAGACCATATAAGGCATATATTCCGCCGCACCTTGTAACATCCGGAATCATCTAAAAGGGAATCGATGGGGAACTTCCCCCTACTTTCTCAAAATTGTGTAATGTTTTTAATTAGACGTCTGTCTAGACGTGTCGAAGGCAAGTCCACGTAACGGTAGACAGGAAGTAACGATCGATTAAAATGTATTACTTCCGCTTCTAAAGCCTGTTCCGGAATCTGTTCCGCGAATATGTATGGAAGAATGAAAGTGAAACAACCAATAACAACCTGCCGCAATCTGTTTTTTTTTTATATCTGTTCAATTCAAAGTGAGTTTTCACACCGTTAGAATATGTAGATATTGTGACGGTATGAAGCAAGGTGGAATTGTAAAATTTTAAGTTCCGATATATTCTGGGATTAACACCAGCGTCAATTCGACACGATCAATCAAAAGTATCAGCTAATTCATGGGTGCCGCTGATAAGAAGTCATCACATCACAATTTATTATAATAGGCATCAAAACAAAGGAAATAAATCCTTGTCTCATGAAACGTTAACCGGGCTTCTGACATATAGCCTCCCTCGATATTTACTAGTTCCTGAGATATTCAGAATATTTTTATTATCAAACTTTTATTTGAATTATGATTACTCAAATTTCTGGCAGTTCTTTCTACCTGTCCTGTCAACCAAATTTCAGCCCGGGTGACAAGACTCTGAAAATAAATCATTTGAAACATTCATCAGCAAATTCCCTAAAGATTGTCCCTTGAATTTAAACTTTTAATATTATGAAAATTTTCCAATTTCAAACATAGTTGGAATAAGGTAAACTTTAAAGCCAACTATTATTCCTCCTGATGTAATCTCTATCTATAAAATTCAGTATGTGTGTGCGTGTGTATGTGGGTAACGAATGCACGGCCGAAATTTTCCATGGATTTGCACCAAAATTTACACGCACATACTCCAAGTTAGCGGTAAGTTTAACACCGACTGCGCATTTCCCAACTCCCATCAATAGTGGAAATAATCGATTTTATCATGCTTCTACGGTAGGTTTCATGTAGTTTGCGGCCATTTTCTACTGGCCGCGAATAGGCAGGAAGATTCTATTGGCCAGCGTGAGAGCCAACAGCTGACTGACACGAATGTTAACTACCATGCTAGCATGCAAAAAATCGATAACTGCATTCGTCACAAGTGGGAAAAATTTAAATCTGCATGACACTTTACTCCAATTGGCTCATTCGTTTGCTGAAACTCAACGTTGATTCTGATTCCGCAGAACTGGGTTGGGTGTGAAAAAATATTTGTTGTTAACATTCTTTTTTCATTCGGTTTTTCCCGTTACGAGTCCTTTTCTAAAGCTGATCGTTTTGTGTTCATTTTGTTTAGTTCTTTTTTGTAACAGATTTAATGTTTAGAAATAATTCGCAGTGTGAGATAGGCAAGAAGTAAGGCATGTAGAAACATCAGCACGGCAAATGGCACTCCTTTAAAGACAAGGAAGCGCAAAAATAGTTTAAGTCAAGTGATAGCGATTGCTGTATGAGTCGTACGATTTTTGAATCAAGCACGGGCAACGCCGGGCCATGCTGCTAGTATAATATATTTTACACATTTATTTTATTTTCTATTTAATTTTTATTCTATTTACCTATTTATATAAATTTGATATATCTATAAAAATTATGAATAAAATATGAATACAAATTAAGAAATAAAAATAGTATAGTAAATAAATAAAATGAAAGAAATTAAAAATAATAAAATAAAATAAAACCAAAAGGATAGGTTAGAATAAATGAAAATTGTAAATAAAATAATCAATAAATAATTCTAAATCATAGAAGCGAGAAAATTTGACAAAAATAGAATAAAAATAAAATGAAATAAATAGTTATTAGTAAGTAAAAACAGTATATTAATTTAAAAAAGAGAATCTACTTAAATATGAGTATCCATTTAAAAGATAACATTTAAACAATTAAGTTAAAAATCTGTCTACCTTAATCCATTTCCGAAGAAATTGTCATTGTTTACGTTAGGATATAAAACAGAACAGATATGTGTATTTCGAGAATCAGGAAGATGTGTGTTCAAAATCAATATTCAGCAGAGTTGGTCTAATGGCGGTTTCTCTTAGGGGACGCAGGTTTGAATATGTAAGAGGACGCATATTTTTTTACAAGATATCTGGAATATGAAGTCTAATGTGTGTGTGTGTATATATATATATATATATATATATATATATATATATATATATATATATATATATATATATATATGAGTGTGTGTGTGTGTGTGTGTGTGTGTGTGTGTGTGTGTGTGCATAGCTAGCGACTCGTATTCAAGGATAACCATCTACTAGGGCGGTTAGTTAATCCCTATTACAGACGCTTGCTCAGGCGCGTTTATATTTATTCAATAACCACAAGTGTGGTTTATACTGCAACTATGCAGAGCGGACCTTATCTACAGTTTCTGAGAAAGAACGTGTTATTTAGTGTGATCAACAATTTGAACAAAGCCATCACGCTCAACCCCTCGACCATGATGACTTAAGACTTCATGCTAGCCCAGCTAGCCATGAGTTCCGTCTTCCCAATTTTCAAGGTGCTGGAATATTTGTAAAGTTTATAATTTACTTCTGAACTAAAACGACGTAGTCTAAAAGTTGAAAAGTGAAATAAAAAGTTGCATAGACATATATTGTCGGTATTGGTCATTAAAACGTGTTTGAAAAAACACCTCCCTGTCTAAATACACCTTATACTGGTACGAAGCATGATTATTCTCTGATCGGCGGTCCAAGCCTGCTTGTGTCAGACCGGAATGGCGGGTTTCAGCAGCGCATGTGGGCTTCCGCCATTTTATCAATAATTTTTCTACCTAAGTAACATATTCAATTATCAAATATAATATACACGGTAAGATTTTGTTTTTGTTTTTTCTATCTCCACTACCACTCAAAGCAACCTTTTCTAAGTTGTAATACGTAACAATATTTTCAAGGTGAAATATCTAAATTTACGTAATGTTTGTCTTTTTTCAAAATGGATAAATTACCTGTTGTTACATTTTAAAAACGTGGAAAACCAAGTAAATATTGGTCGTAGGCAATGTCTCCTATTTGTTTCTTGTATTTTTATCAACGTTAAAAGGAGAAAAATATTCAATAAAATGTTTTAGAGATATTTTTTTAATGAATTAATTTTATATGTTACTGTAAAAACGTTTGCTATTTTATCACTTAAATGTAACAATGTTGAGTATGCCTAATGTAAAGAAATGTAAAACGCATCTAAATACAATCTTTGTGGTTAGCAGCATTATTTGGTACGATGTTCTGTTTCAGATGAACAATGTTAGTTAATTGTTGCAGACTTCTGATGTTACAATCGACATTATGATTGCCGAGGTATATGCAGATTTCTTGAATAATATCGTGAAAATGTTTATGTCGACAGTCCGTGGAATTTCAGAAGAAAATTACATTCGTGTAAGATTTGGGTTAAAAATCTGTTGCAAAAGACGTTTTTTGTATATGAGTCCTGCAAACACATGAAGACCGTTTTCGTCATAACTTATTTATCTCTCTTGTGGACCAAGGTTTGTCGTCAATTATTAATAGCTTTTTTTCAGGTTTCCCAGTGGAAGGAAATTTATGGATTCATTCAGAATGCAGATTCACTATTGAATGCAGTACAGAGTGTGGATCTGAATGAGCAGTGCAAACAATCCAACAAAAAAAAAAGGTGCGTGATTTTGAAATAGAAAAATCGCTCACGAGATCAAGAACATTCCCTCAATTCAGCAATGAAAATTGGAGATGAGGAATAGAAAACGAAATGATTTTTTTGGGGTGGATTACTTAGTTAAAATATACTTGAAGTTATTCATTGCATTGCGGGTGTTGGCTTACTGCACAAGTATCAAAAGAATTTTCAGCAAATTAAAACAGAAAAAAATGCTCTCTCGATAAAACACGATGCAAATTTATTTATTTTTCAGCTGTAATGTTGAATGCATTATCAGTCTCCAGGAAAAGAGGCGTTGAGTCATACTTGATAAGTTCAGCATTTTGAAACCAATAAGATGCGCTTTTACTAATTTTTCTGAAAATTATCAATCATCAACCACATTGATGGCAATCACAACGATTTCAGCTATTCGCTGTTCGTCATATAAAAAGAACTTGAGTTCTGTGAGCAAAGATGTTGGAGTGCCACGTGTTGTCACTGATGAGTCAGTCTACATGGTCATTTTCTTAGAAAAAGCACAGGAGTTGGTCTGTGCCACTAAATCCATCCGAGAAAAAAGTATTTAAATTATATGAGCGGAAGCATATTTTTTATAAAGAAATTGTAAGAAATATATTTATTTTTGGACTACCACAGTATTCAAATATTTATGAAGAAAAAATGTCATGTTGACAATACAAATTGCCGCAACGCACATACACACATACAAACATTCGCACACACACACGTATATATATATATATATATATATATATATATATATATATATATATATATATATATATATATATATATATATATATATAATGGTCTAATTTGTGTCGAGAACTGTTTTTTTAAATAAAATTATAGCTAAAGAACTCTGGATTATAAATCTGACAGTTCTTATTAATTGATTATATATATATATATATATATATATATATATATATATATATATATATATATATTATTTATAAATTATATATGCGCGGTACTTATTGGAAAGCGCTAGATATCAGTGATAGAACTAACATATTTAGCTGGATTGATGTCAGATTGTGAACCTGGGTTTCACGCTCTTTGCGATCATCAGACAAACTGTTTAAATTTTGGATTTATGTATGGTTACGTATATCGGTGTTTTTATGGCAGTAGGAGGAAAAATTGTCGTTGGACAATTTTTTCTCCCACAAAAGTTGTGTGTGTGTGTGTGTGTGTGTGTGTGTATCTGTGCGAGAGAGAGAGCGCTTATAATGTGACGAAAAATCTTCCTCGTTTTTTTTACGTCGTGTTGGACGAAGTGACGCAAATGAGTACGTTTTGTGTCGGTTAAGGGTTGGAGATGGTGATGCGGACACTGCTCTTGACGAATGCAGGCGTATTGGGCACACACATCTGTAATAGTTTGAGCAGCTGCAAGGAAAAATGTCTGTGTGGAAGCATCTTGTTTTGGATTGACTGCTTTATGATTTAAGTTGCAATTATCATCAAGTCGCCGAATAGGTCAATCCTTTGTGGATAATGTTGTGACTGAACGTAACGCCAGGCATAGTTCGCAGATGTACAGATCGGCAGATCTGTCTCTTTGTGATGAACCCCGCAGTGGTTGGCCACTGCTATTGAATGATGAGGCTCTTGAGGCGGCTATGGAGGAAGACAACAGTCAAAACTGCACCGCAGCGGGAAGGGGTAGAATTTAAGCAAGTTGGTACCACACAGACTGTTGGAAACCAACATACAACAATGATTGAGTGTCTCTTTCTTGTTGCTTTGTCGGTACCTCTCACTAGTGAAGAAAAGTGTTTCCTGTATGACACTGCTAAGCATGAAAGATATTGGTTTCCAGAACCTTACACATCAAGACCATTTCTACCATGCAAATCCCATACGGAGACTTGAATGGGAGATACTATGCTATCTACCTCTCCGAAACTTGCGCAAACTGATTACAATTCCTGGACAACCAACATTGTGCAAATACTTCTCAAATGAGGCAGACTTGCTACAGTCACACACAGAGAGCTTTGTGTCCAAGTCACCTAATCCAGGGCATTGCGCCGTTATTGGCACTTTGGCAAAATGTTCTTTGTTGCCGATGGGATCAGTTTGAGGACTAACTGTATGTGAAATTTGCTGTTTATTTTTTTTCTAATAAATCAAAATCGGCAAGGACGTTTTTGTTTATATATATATATATATATATATATATATATATATAGATATATATATATATATACATGAGTTAGGCACAGAAAAAAGAAAGAGACAGAAAAGAAGGCCTAGTCGACGATAAGAGAAATTAATAACCTGATATCCCATTCAACTCAGTCTGGCTTTGGACAGGGTAATGCATCAATCTAACTTACTGCTGACCGATTAGCAAACCGTACCAGTTTGCAGGCTGGCACGGTGAACATTCCTAAGATAAATTTAGACAAAGAAAAAATAAAACAAACAAACAAACACAGACAAAGACACACACACACGAGTGTGTGCGTGAATCTGTGTATGTGTGTGTACGCGCGTGTTTTGGGTGAAAGTGGAGTGTTCGACAATTTGGAAAACGGTTATTTTGACTGGAAGACACTGTGCCATACACCTCTCCGAAACTTGTGCAAACAGATTAGAATTTCTGGACACGTTTCATCGATGCATTGGTTTCAGTTGAAAAAAGGCTTTTATTTCAATAAATGTATATTAGCAAGGAAACGCGTGGTTTTGGTTAGGCATATGAACTTGTAATAATAATTGCAATGGTAATGTTATAGAATAGGATCTTAAGTAATTTTAATGTATAATGCGCAGCTTCTCTCTCTCTCTCTTTCTATGTAACCTTGCCTTTCTTTCTGTCTGTCCACACACACCCACACACACACACACACACATATATATATATATATATATATATATATATATATATATATATATAATACTGAAAACGTTAATTTACTGGAAACATGTTTGAGTTGACATTTCCGTTAACTCATTGTAAAAGTTATTTTTTTACCAGTTGTAGTTCAAACATTTCACTTTCTATTTGCAAAAAATATTATGGAATTTTTTTTTAATTAATTTAAAACCCAGAAAAAGATGAAAGCTTTTCATTGAACAAATTTCCTTTCCAAAGGCAGAGCAATTATTTAAAATTTTACTTCAGCAAGCATTATTTAAAATCACTACTTTAAATTTATTATTCTCGTTTCTGATTGTGGAAATAGCCAAGCCTTTTTACAAACAATCCACGAGGAAAATAGAATGGCAATTAAACAAGGATTTTATTACATCTAATGTTTAAAGCCACGAAATTCAGGTTGAAGAATCAATAAAATTTGCTTGTAATGATAATACAAAAATATGTGATAATTTGTTTTCATTGTAGAGCTGCCATTTCTTTACTGCTGAGAAAATAAATTAAGTTATAAAAGTAGCAAGAGAGATTTTAAAAAATACATTCATTTTTATTTACGGTATTTGAATACAACGCATTAAATTGGGTATAGAAGAGTCAAATAAAGGATCAAGTTTTCAATGACTACAAACATGTAAGATATTTATAGCCACATGAAATATACAGATATTAATCTGAATATCTACCTACAATTGTATTAATCGTAATATGATTTCCATCTTAGTTGATTAAATCATAACAATTTAACATGCATATAGGACCAATAGATCCTGCCAACAATCAACTACGGTGTAGTAACATGCGACTTGACAAAACGAAACACATTACAATTCATAACCATGCAAAGTGTCCAAAAATGAAACAGGCTAAATATCACATGGCGAGATTGCAAAAGATCCGAATGGATCTGCGAAAAAAAAACAAAAACAAAAAAAAACGAAGTCAGAGACATTTTCGAATCAAACAGTAAACTCAAATTAAAACGGGCCTTTAATCTCACGTGATGTACAGAAACCCAGTGGATAACAAAAATCAGATGATGGAATCTATGCTGTCATATACTAAGTAGAAGTTGACAGAAAACAAGTCGGTGTAATTACCTGGATGGATTCCAAACGCAGTGGCCAAGACAAGTAAATGAACAGCAATGATTTCTGGAATCCACGTGGTCACTTAATAAGTGGACAGAAAACAAGACGGTGTCATAACCTATATAGATTTTCAACCTCGATAACCAAGATAAGTACAGGAACGATAAATATATGATTTGGGAAAGCCGTATGTCCAACAGGAGAGCCCTCAGAGGATGGAATGAAAGAACTTCCATTTGTGTATGCGCCTTCCGGTGATCCCAGTAAACCTTTAACAGAATCTAATATTACGCTGTGTTTCTATAATAAATTTCCTCATCTATTTAAACATAATTCACCATGGACGTTGCTCGATTTTTCCTCTATGTTAATATGTCAGTTTGTTGAGTGGATTTCAAATTCTCCACACGTTCTTTCCTCATTCTGTTCTGCATATATTCCAACCGTCACTTTCTAATTAGTTCGTAAATATATAATTCATTTCGTCTTCATTCTTTTCGCTATCTCTCCTTTCGTATTTCCTTCTCTCTAAATCTAACAGTCAGGTATATATATTGAATCTTGCTTGTGTTAGTAATACTTTGAAGATTTTCTATTTCCATCCGAGTGTGTGGATCCTGATGTATACTTATTCTTAAACAGACGCATGCGTGCACATAATATATAATAGGTAAAAAAACTGTTAGAAAGATTCTATACAAAAAAAAGAAAACTTATTTGATAGACTAAAATGAGGATTGGAAAATGTCACCTAATATTTAATATAGTGTTATTTATTTATAATATATGACTTTTTATAGAGAAGTATTAAAACTTTCTTACTTACAACTGGATTTTCAGTGTTTTATTCGTAGAAAAATAATTTGTTATTCTTTTTTAAACTTTTTACTTTAACGCATGTTTGAAATGTTTTTAGTTTATCCCGACATTTATTCCACAGAAAGAAGCAGTCATCTATATATTTTTTCCAGTTTAATTTTATGTTGCAATTGAAGACATTCCCATACATTTCCGAGGTTCTGTCATAAATTTTGGTTCATGACTAAATTGGCATATTTTGGTGCAACATTTGTCCCCAGGGCTCTTCCTGATTTTTGTCGGTAGGGTGTTTCGCTGAACATGAAATAATTGTTTGTAAGATGAATTCTATACTTCCTATGATGAAATTTCCTTTGATACGATGTGGTAGCTCATAGGAAAACCTTTCAAACCAGACTTTTAAGCCCTTTATTGCGTAGTCATTTGTTTTAATTCTTCTTTGTAAAAATTGATATATTATAAATAAATAACACCATATTAAAAGTTAGGTATCTCTCTCTCTTTCTCTCTCTCTCTCTATATATATATATAGGAATTACGGTTAATGTTTAAAAAATGTATGTGTCAGTGCGCCTACAAAATTATACGTGAGTGTGAGATTAAATATTCATAAATTTTGTAAGTACGAGTATAAAATTTGAAGCGTTAGTGTTTATATATGTGCATGCAATGGTTATGCATGAATAAGATGATAAGCGTGTGCGCCCGATTCATACGTTGTTGACTGCATGCATTTCTGAGTTTAAATGTTTCTGTGTATTGTGGATGTTATGTGAGATTCTGTACTCGAGTGTGTGTGAGTCCTGCCACCATCTTGCGCATATAAACGAAAATCAAAATTTTAAAAGGAGAAATAAAGTCTTGGGTCGCTGAATTACAAAATAATTTTACCGAATTTGTTTTCCCTTTTCTTTTTTTTTACATTTTATTGCATAAATCACGATTTATTTCGAAACTGAATTCATCCTGTAAACATCTAAAAAAATGAATCCTAATAAACATTTCCCAAGGGAAAAATTGTTTTAAATTGGGAAGCTTTTATACTGAAGTGATTGAAGTTTAGTAAATGCGAGGATTTCATGTGTTTGAGTTAACAAGAAATGGCAGTAACGTATTCAAATCTGACTTTAATGAACAAGATTACCAATATCATTTTTATTTTTTTCATATTTACATGCTATGCTAGTTATTATTATTTTTATTATTATTAATAATAATAATAAGTCGTCGTCGTCATTATTATTATTATTATTATTATTATTATTATTATTATTATTATTATTATTATTATTATTATTATTATTATTATTATTTCCTTTGATTTCTGGTGTGCACTCATTTCTTTCCGGGTCTTACCCAGAGACCTAAGATTAGAAATGGCATCATGACATTTTCCACTGACTAATTAAAAAAAAATACAGACACATATTTTACAGAGATAAAGGCCTTCGTAAGGTGTGGACTGTACTCGTGAGAACAATTTTTGTATTTCTTTAAGGCATGGGCTTGCAGGAATCTCTTCAATAAGTCTGTTGGAATCATTGCCAATCAATCCGAGGGCTCCAACTACAACGGGGATTGTTGATGTCCCCATATGCCACATTATTTCAAGTTCGATGATTTGCTGCTTCATACATTCCATTACCAAGTTTGATTTAGCCGAGAACTGAGATAAAGGAAGGTTTTCTTAAAAGAAATATATTAAATATATTAATCTAGAGATTGTATGTACTATATGAGAAATGCTCATAAGCACACATTTCGTGTTGCATATATTCATCGTTTTTCCAGTGATTATCTTAATAACTGTATCATTTTCAATCTCTTCTTCTTCTTCTTCTTCTTTTTCTTCTCATAATTTATTATTATTATTAAAGCAAATTATTGAGTAATTCTTCCAATATTTTTCAACACTTATTGAAGATGTAGATTTAAGAATAGAAAAAAAAAGAAAATGTAGTCTTTGTTATTATTCATGTGGATGTTCCCACAAGAGGTGCTCATTGTTGAGTACTAATGGCTGGTCACTCGTATCTGAATATGCCTGTTTACTAGAACAGTTAATCAATCGCTGTTTCAATCACCTACTCAGACATCGTTTTGATTGTCCAAGAGCCACATAACCTACGTATGGTTTATATTTTCAACCGCATGTATAGTTTATTTAGCTACAGTTTTTGAGTAGTAACTGAAATCATTTCACACAAATCTATAGCACCTTATACAGTATCTTCGCCACTCCCAGAAACGCTGCAGTATGTATATTATCAACACCACCTGCGATTTTCAAATCATGCGATCTCATTTCCAGTTTCTGTTTTCATTGTTTTTGAGCCAGTCTCCTTTCCTCATTGGTTGTGTTTTTTAACGTTTCCTTCCTTTATACACAATTGTTTTTCATCGTTTAGTCGACTTTAATTTTAATGTAATTTGTCAAGATTTACTTCTTGCTATTTTCATGATTTTTAATAATAATAATAATAATCGACCAGATACAAAAACGAAAGCACGATAAACAGCGTCACAGTTAATATATTACCAGTTTCAAACTGGCTGATGTAAACAAACCTCGTACACATCAGTGGCTACGTAGTGCAGGGTTAAAATCTGAAACCGAAGGTTTTATCCTTGCTACAACGCACCAATATTTGATGACTAGAAATTATCAAGCACATTTACTGAAAAACTATGTTAGCCCCAAATGCAGATTCTGTGATAAGTATTCAGAAACAATTGAACATCTTCCATTAGTTTACAAGGTGTTAGCACCCACTGAATATAAATCTTGGCAGGACAGAGTGGTCCAATATCTACAATGGAAAATATGCAACCTTTTCGGAAAGGAAACTACAAGAAATTGGTATTAGCACTGCCCAGACCAGTCTACAAAAATAGGGCCTGTAACAAATTTATTGGAATTACAATGCACACAGAGAGAACAATCAAAGCTAATCGCACTGACATCGTAATTAAAGACCACAAAGATAAACTGCATCAATGATAAATGTATCCCTGCAGACTGTAATGCATCTTTGAAGAACGTAAATCAACTATCACAATACAAGGACCTTCCAATCGAAATCTCACACACGTGGCGCATGATGACATCAACAATTCCAGTTGTAGTTAGAGCCCTAGAATTTATTGGAAAATATTCTAATAGACTTATTGAAAGGCTTCCTGTCGATTTGCCTGGATCTATCTATTTGTCTGAAAGCTTAAATTCTAGAGTAATTTGATCACTTTCTTCCATCTAACCTGTGGTTGCTTATAGTCCCAAACATTTCCTTTGCGAGGGACTTTGAAAGCGATGTATATGAGTAAATGTATATATTGTACAGTTCTATCATTCTTCATGTATACTGTTGTCGACACTCGTTCATACCCAGATATGTGATCAATTGTCTCCTGATGTCCTCCACATATGAGGCAGAATTGGCGGCTCTTAGTAACAGGATATTATATTGGTAGTTCCTTGCTGGAAGGCGGTAATGCAGGCATCAATACTTCATTTGCTGGTTTGAGACCAGAGACTGTCAGCCACTGAGGGTTAAGAGTTTGATTTACATCTGTATCGCCCTTCCGACAGAATATTTCCAGCGCAGAGATTTTTTCCTCATTTTCCTCCTAGTGTTTTTAAAGCCGATTTATTTTGTTGCATTATCATTTGTTTTGATTTTTCAGTCGGAGACGCATTGTCGTACGTTCGGGTCCGTTTATTATTATTATTTCAAGATTGCTGGCTCTGATATAATATTTGCCGCGCTGATGTTTGTTTTTTTTTTCGTTTCTCTAGTGATTTCAGGCTGATTTGTTTTGTTGTATATATAATTTCGTACACTATTAAATCTCTGCTAGCTTACGGCCACATCCTGTTAGAACACAGGATCCCGTACGATTACTGAAGTTACGGAAAGTTGAGACTGGGCAATACTTAGATGAGTGACCGCTTGGGAATACCAGGTGTTGTAAGCTTGGATGTTCTGGTGCAGTAATGGATAATGGCTCGGAATTGGGAATAATAGCCGAAACCTAATAGGTTCATTACATTCAATTATGGAAATGGGATCAATATACTGCTTCTCCTCCAGCTATGGGTTATTTACGAAGAATTGTATCACTATACTTTTCGTATCTCCAAAACAAAAAGATTTCTTAGATTTTAACAAATAATTTTTGCCTAAAAAATAATGTGCAAACAAAACTGAATAAGATGTTTCATCCCATCAATGAAATTTCATCAGACGAATAATTATCTTTTATATTGACAGGGAGAGAAGGGGTGAAATACAGCAGAAGATGGTTACAAGATTACATCTAAACGTCTAAACTGTTAGGCATTCAGCTTTATATTTATCATATTGAGGTTCGGTTTCCTGCCGATTGCTATCGTTTTTTTTCTTTTTATAATTTTTGTATGTATTTGTCCTTCAACTAATAGGTACAGTTTACAGAAACAGAAAAGGCCTATTACTGTAGACGCAAATCTAACCAAAATGATTCTAAGTTTAATTTCCATCATTCTGGCATTTATTATTCGTCTGAAAAAGAAACTTCTAAGAACGACACGCCTTAGGATACGGATATCTTCTCATTCGGTTACCTCCCCCACACACATAGATACACAGACACACACAAACACAGACACACACATTATATATATATATATATATATATATATATATATATATATATATATATATATATAAATCGTGCTCAATTTGTGCCCAATAGCAGGTATAGAGCGCATGCAAATAAAACCGTGAACAATGAGATGAAGAACGAGTACCTGAAGATTGCGTTCAAACATGAATCAGACTGCCGAAACACGGTGTAGATTTCTGTTTGTGTGTGCGCGTGCGCGCACACACACACACACAAATATATATATATATATATATATATGTATGTATGTATATATATATATATAAGCATATAGCCATTATGATTGTATGCATGATTTTGTTTATTTAAAAGATTCATAACACTGAGAAAACTATATATATATATATATATATATATATATATATATATATATATATATATATATTGGAATGTCAACGAATACTAGTTGTTACTTTCGTAATGCTGGTTGTAGTACATACCGTATAATCGCAGATACAACTATCATAACACTGTTGAACAAAACTGGTGTCAGACTCCTTCGTATAATCTCGCACTAATCGTACTTACTCGATAATACTCGCAAAAATCTGGGAAAATTATCTTTTTTTTTTGGTAACGTGTAGTTGTTGTAAACTTTCATTTAACCCCATTGAAAAATCATCTCATACGTGGATTTTATTATACCTTTTAAGTTGATTATGCCCATTCGGAATAGTCTATTTTTGATATCCCACCTAATCTTTCTATTCTGTCCAAGTCATTATTAACTGAATCTAAGGCCTCAAAAGGTATACTCCTTTCCTTCTTAAATGTCGGTGTTACACTGTCTTTTAATTCAAACTTAGCTTTTGCTTTCGTGCATGTGTCTACAGCTTCTGAGAAAAGTTTTGGAAAAGTCTTTTTCAGTTAACTTTTCAATTTTTCAGTTGCCTCATTTGTATTGGAGGTAATAACATTTATCTTGTTGCAAAAAGAGTTAATTGGCATGTCCCAAAGATCAAACAATGGAATCCATCTGTTTCAAACAAATTAGCAGTATTCTTTAATGAAAACGCCACCGTCGTTTTAGTTTTTCCCTAAAAAAACAACGTTACAGTTGAATTCACTCAAAACGTTCAATCTCTTTTCTGAGACTCCATGCGCAACTTTATCTGAAGTCAATAAACTCCGTTAACCCATTTTTCGTCATGTCTGTTTATTTATGATAGTTATATCGGGTCCTGTATCTAGTTGCATTTTTATTTTTACATCATTAAATTGCACAAATGAAAATTTACTCTTTTGAGATATCTTATTTTCCCATTTAGTCTTCTTATCGTTACTTCATATATTTATCATGTTCACACACGTTTTATTTTTTCTCCATTTTTTTTGTATCTGCAACACATAATTTTTGTGTCCTAATCTCCCACACTCAAAGCATTTTTGTTCTTGAAGAAACAATCAATTTTAAAATGCTTACCTCCACAATTGTGGCAAGTATTATTTATTGAATGTGGTTTATAGTTTTTTTACAGTTTTGTTAGAAGTTGAAAGTTTTTTCTCTTAGATGGTTGGA
The DNA here is from genome assembly GCA_964036315.1 of Acanthosepion esculentum. Taxonomy (NCBI): domain Eukaryota; kingdom Metazoa; phylum Mollusca; class Cephalopoda; order Sepiida; family Sepiidae; genus Acanthosepion; species Acanthosepion esculentum. The sequence goes on from OZ038475.1 coordinate 54,508,744, forward strand.
CACTATGTACCTGTGAATTGTCTTTTTCCTCAATCCTTGAGGCATCGAGTTCCAAATTGACTGTACGAAGAAACGCTTCCGATAATTTCTGGAGATTTAATTTGGGAATAATTTCTAATTTAGCAAGTATCCTGGATATTATCTTCTGTCCTTATTAGAAGTTAATCCCTATACGAATATCGGGCATTTAAATAAATCAGGAGTTAATTCGTTTAACTTGAACTATTGACATTCTCGATTCACGACTCCTGCATATGTGACAAAATCTTCATCGTCGGACGTTTCTAAGTTACGTCATTGCAATCGTCTATTAAAGAATGAAGTCCTATCACCAACAATTTTTGATAGTATTAAAAGAGCCTAATCAAAATTTATGTCACCTATTATTTTTTCTTTTTTTCTGTAAAATATAATTCACATATTTTTTCATGTTCAGTAGGGGACAATTTCCTTAAACGAACTTTCTTTTCATCATTCCAATGCGAACAATCACTTTTGAAGATCCCTTCGTATATTCTATAATAAACTGGAAAATTTACCTCATCCTCTGGATTGCATAGAAATTCGCTGACTTAGCAACAGCATTGGAAGTGAATGAATCTGAAGTTTTACCGTTCATCATTTTGTTAAACAATTCAAAAACTTCTGATTTTGTAATTTAAATTCTGTTCAGGATGTTTTGATTGGCTGCAAATGTTGTTCTTGTAGTTTTGTGGCTGAAACTGTTATTCTTGTTGCTTTTGTAGCGCCAACATTTGAACCATGTTAGCTTTTAATTCTTACATTTTGCTGTCCTCTGCTGAATATTTTGCTGGCTATTTTTTCCTCGTGCAATCGAACGAATCCGTGTGTAAGTTCAAGGAATCCTCGTGTAAGTTCAAAGTGTCCTCCTCGCCAAATTTGATGTCAAGGAACAATTGTTTCCACTTTTTTAATGTCAAAGAATACTCGTTGCCACTTTCCTAATGCTCGTTGTAGTAGATATTTTATAATCGCAGATACAAATATAGTAACGCAGTTGAACAAAACTAGTGTCAGACGCCTTCGAATATCACTCGCAATAATAGTAATTGCTCGATAATAATCGCTCGAACGTAAACACTGAACAGTGATACGAATAGTAACCGTATAGTGGTCAGTATAGAGAAATAGTATAGTGGATAGAATAGAGAACAGCGATCCGTATAGTAATAGAGGATAGAATAGAAATGGTGATCAATTAGACGATACGCTAATATCCATATATATATTTCCTTTGGGATCACATGGTCTACTTATTCAAAATGGGATCGCCCGTGTTTGCTCACAGGCTATCTATATTCAACCTCCAGTGTCGGCAACGACACTTTATATCTATCTATCTATCTATCTATCTATCTATCTATCTATCTATCTATATCTACCTATCTCTCTCTCTCTCTCTCTATATATATATATATATATAGAGAGAGAGATAGGTAGATAGATAGATAAAAAAGAGAGAAAGAAAACGAAAATACGACTAATCAATCAATCAATAAGAAGGATGATAACATTTAATGAGATGCATCAGTTTTCAAGCTATTTTAGGTAGGCGCTAAATTTCGTACCATCAAGAACCTACGTACCCAGTCTGGAAGTGGGGTGGTTTACTAGTTTGTGCTAGTTGTGTAGACAAGTTGAAAACTCACATATTATATTGAAGACATGTGAAGCCCGGGAAAACACAAGGAGTAACCTACATAATGCGTTTACAGAAATGGGCACGATGGGTATTAAAAGTGAAACATTTGCATAGAGCTACATAAAGCTGGAGGTAGTGCTGAGCCATGATCTGTCCCTTTCTGAAAGGACGTAGCGCATACAAGAATCTAGCTCAGCAAATGCTTACTATCTGTCAATATGCTATTATGAAATCACTGAACTGGAGACCATCAATCATATATATTCACAAGGACAAATACGGCAACTGGATTCTGTTTTGATAGGTGTGATATACATAGATCTCGTTGCAGAATAACAACACATGATTAGATTATGCCACGTTTCTCGACGGCAATTGTGTGTTCCTGTATAATATGTCAGTTTCGAGTGACAGGTAACCTGTTCTAGGTATAATCGTTTGACTTCCACATTTCTCATTTTCTCTTTTCTCCCAGGGGAAAATATTTCGAGCAGGATTTAGCGTTCAGTAAAATCGCTGCCTTCAAACCTATCAAATACAGTTCGGTTTTTAACAGCCATGGAAGATGCCTCGATAAATCTTGCGTCAATTCAACTAACCTCAAAGTTACGTTGCGTAACCGCCATAACCGTCGTCATCTCTCCCCTTGAATCTTGTTCTTCTACTGTCTTACATGTTTCTTTAATCTTAGGGGCTTTTACCGCCTTGATTGAGATTACATTTTTAATCAAAATGTGAAGGACGAACGACGCTTTAATAGCGAGATATTCTTGGTACATCGTCCCACAAAAAAATAGATGTACGCATACATCTAATATATATATATATATAAATATATATATAAATATATATATATATATATATATATATATATATATATATATATAAATATATATATAAATATATATATATATATAAATATATATATATATATATAAATATATATATATATATATAAATATATATATATATATATAAATATATATATATATATATAAATATATATATATATATATAAATATATATATATATATATAAATATATATATATATATATATATATATATATATAAATAAATAAAAAGAAAGAACAGTAAGATATAAAATCCGGTGTTCTTATAGATATTTTTATTTTTACACAATAGTGCTCAATGTATATTTACAGAGCATTAATATATATATATATAACTTTGAAAGTACGATTAGCAAATTTAAGCACCATCGAGCCTGGTCAGTACTCAGATGAGTGACCGCTTGGGAATAGCAGTTGATATAAGCTTGGATGTGAGGAGGTGTAATATAAACGACTCCATATTGGAAATCGAAGAGCAGTGTTTCATTCCTAGCCGCGTAACTTATATTCACTTACGCGGAAATACACTTTGAAAAGGTTGGAATCCACTTCTTCTCCTCCCAGCTATGGGTTAATTAGTATGATTTAAAAAAAAAATTATATCGGTAAAATGAAAATGGTGTTTACAAAAAAAAATAAAATAAATAAAATAAATAAAAAATATTCCAGATTTAATTAATGCAGAAATTAATGAGGGACAGCACGAATCAGACCAACTAATTAATGTTGGGCAATTGATAAACAATCTATGGCGTTGAACGGGATATTTACTGTAGTCCTTTCTTAATTCCTCAAAATATATCATGTGAATTGACCTGTAATCATTTAACGTTAGAGGCTTAGGTGAGACCAGTCTATTGCTGCTGCTGCTGCTATTATTATTATTATTATTATTATTATTATTATTATTAGTATTAGTAGTAGTAGTAGTAGTAGTTATAGTAGTAGTAGTAGTAGTAGTAGTAGTAGTAGTAGTAGTAGAAGTGATTTTAATATCAATATTGTTATTATTAAACGAACAACATTGATACTTTTATTATTAACTCGACAGAGAGAAGTATAAGTAGGTACATATTTGTATACACTCTGAATAGAATCGGAGATACATCGATCAATCGATCGATAGATGGTTAGTGAGATAGGACGTTAGGTACTCGGAGGCTATGTAGAATTGATGCCCCAAATGCTGAAAACAACATCAAATAAAAAATACATTTCTCAATAGGATGCCACATGCAGCAAGACGTGCAGCGTTGATCGTGTCAGTAGAAATGCGCTTGGTTGTTATTTTGCCTCCTCGAATAAGATCAATATCTTCTTTTCAAGACCAAGAAGAGAAACAGAACTTGAATATAAAATACATACATATAAATATTTTTAAAAGTAATAAAAACGTGACTTATTCTGGCAGCATAGAATGAAAATGCATGGTCAGTGATGAGAAGTGAATATATATATATATATATATATATATATATATATATATATATATGTGTGTGTGTGTGTGTGTGTGTGTGTGTATGAGCATGTGTGCAGGGGAAATAAGGAAAGAAATGTGAAACAAAGAACGATCGCCTGAGTAGATCGGTTACAGATCTTGTGAAGCTTCAGAAGGAATGTAAAATAGGCAGTTTCAGTAAACAGAAAATGTTTCGGAGATAGATATATGTGGCGAACGGGATATAGTCTTATTCTCTATAGTTCTAGTTTGAAAGTATATATATATATATATATATATATATATATATATATATATATATATGTATGTGTGTGTGTGTGTGTGTGTGTGTGTGTGTGTGCATGTGTTCATAAGATTGTGTGTGTGTATATATGTATATATATGTGTGTGCATATGTTTACGTGTGATTAAGTCTGTAAGAAAATATATTTATAATATGTAATTATTTTTTTCTTTAAATTCATGTTTACTTTAAAGTTTCATAGTTACATGTATTGAATTCCTCGTCAGAACAAAATTAGACTGTTAATATTTCTCGGTATTTTTATTGTGGTGTGAATGTGTTGCTTATATTTTTATCTGTTGATTGATTGGTACTTTACTTCTTTTTCACTCTTTTCGTATTTCCCTATTTTTTTATTTTGATTTATTCTTTCTTTCTTTTCTCACCTTCTCTGGTAATATCTGGTTTATGGACATTGTGTTACGTACGTGCGTGTATATATGTACGCTTATGTACGTGCAGGAGTATATGTAAGAACATTTACGTAAACACTCACCCGCACGTTTGTGTTCGTGTATTAGTACATCCGCGGCTAATTGTGTGATTCTGTTTGTATTTGTGTTAAATGTATAAGTCTTCATTGGTTTTGAGTTTATTATTATTATTCTTTTGACAATTTATTTTAGTTATAATTGGATTTTTCTGCGAGTATGTGTTTTCTGTAGGTCTATTTTATAGGTGTGTTTATTTTCCCGTGCGGGTGTATGTTTATTTGTATATTTGTGCGTCTATATGCATGTAAGTATACGTACATCAAAATATCTGCGGACACGCTCGTGTTCGTGTATGGGCGCCCAATTGTTTGTGTGTGTGTTGTGTGCATATATATATATATATATATATATATATATATATATATATATATATATATATATATATACGTTTTGGTGGTTATTATTGTCTCTTTAGTATATTTGTATTGTGTTTGGTTGTTATTTGCTCCATATTATCCATGCAACTGTAACTGATTGTTACTTGCTTTTGTTCATGATTCTTGCAAGTTTGTTGTGTTTGAGGAAATGTTTTTTCATTATTTTAGAGAATATATTTTCCTATTTTTTATTATTGTATTATTGTAGTGTGGTTTGAACTGGATTATGTTTCTTTTTCTATTGTGACTATTTGTATTGTTTTCGTTTGTATATTCTAGTTTGTCCGAATAATCGCTATTTCCTAACGCTGTTACATATGTTCTTGTTGTCGATGAATATTTTTATATTGCTGGAATTTGATGATATTATTTTGATTATAGGTATTGTATGTGTTTGAATATATAGGGAGGAAGGTTAGAGAGTTTTTCTTTGTTGTGTTGTTGATTGCTTTTTCTGTAACGTTTGCATTTATTGTTTTTTAGATTAAATGTTATATCTAAGAAATTTACTATTTTATGTTGCATTTTAAATCCTGATGTACTCAAATGATTTCTTAGTTTTATGTAGCTTCCTGTTAAACATTCTTACGATAATTTGGCCGGTGTCTCTGTATAAGCCTATGTGTATTTGATTAATGATGTATATTAATTGATTGATTATGTATATGGCTATCAGTTCGCATATTTAGGCACCGTCATAGATGCCCATAGATACGGTCGATATTGTTGTTATTATTAGTGGTTACATATTTTTATCCATGTTTTTTTTTTGTTGTAACATAGTATTGACTTTCCTCAATATTTGATGATGTTTAGACCTTCCTTTGAAATATTTACGTATTGTTTTGCCAAGTTTAGTGCACTGTTTAATGTGTTATCATTGATGAATGTCTTTTATCTCTAGTTGCATGAAAGAGCATTTTTTGTGATGTTAAACGAATTAATTTGTTTCATTTATATTTTTCAATTGGTTTATATTTAGTATTTGTCCATATTTTTTCTACACTTTGATTTATTATTCTTCTATATGAGTTTTTGAGGGATTTATTTCAGCGGGCATGTTAGTTGATTTAGGAAATTTTCTATTTGATCAGTAATTGTTTTATTCTATTATGTACTTTTAATTCGATGGCTATGGTTTCTTCGTTTAATTGGAAAATGTGTACTTTTGTCAAGTTTATTATTTCAGTATTTCATCAGACTAAATTGTTATGTTTATAGGAATGCACATGCAAACGACAGAGGGGCCCTTGAAAGTTTAGAATATTCATGAACCAAATTCATTTAGGGGTCTTTTTCTTTAAATCAATTTTGAAGAAAGTATTCAAAACAGTGATATTAGAAGATCACCCAGGAATGGACATAGGTAGCACCCGGGTTCATTCAGAATTTCACAATTCCTAGCAGATCTTGAATATCAGATTTTGGAATAACTACTTACAAAAGAGATGGAACGAAAAATACTCTGAATAAATTTGGTTAGATGAAAAGAAATGATATATAGTCAGAAGAGTTACTGAAGGATGAAACGCGGCACAAGTAAAAAAATAATTACGTGATACAATTTCCCCATTTATATATAGATGCAGGTAGCTATAATTAGACACACACACACACACACATACACACACACACACACATATATATATATATATATATATATATATATATATATATATATATATATATATATATATATATATTTCCATGGGGGTATAATCCAGGTAGAGCTCTCTGTCAGATTGAGAGCAAGAATATAGTATGAAAGGCTCGAACACTAATACTTCATTGTTATAATTTATTTCATTGGGTTCGTAATAGCGACTCAACTACTCAGACATACAAATTAAGAAAACAGTGTCTCCAGTATATATCCAAGTTTAAATAAAAACTTTCTTTGAGAGTATATAGGTGGGAGTGGGGGAAACAAGGACAAGAAAGAAGGGCACGTATGAAAGATCTAGAGAGAGGTGTAAAGAAAGACAGAAGAACAAGAAAGAAGCCTATGTGAAAGTGTGGTAGAAAATTTTAAACAGAGAAGTTAAAATAACGCTTTTAAGGAATGAGATTCAGATGAATACGAGTTATAGTCAATTGCATCAATTGGCTTCGGATTCCTTGACCTAAATTTTTAAAAAACACAGACAACAGAAAAGTATGAATACATTTGCGGTGACAAATATATCTATCTGCATCTATATATAAATACAATATATAGATACAAAAAGGGGGAAACGAGTTGTGAAGGGAATTTTTTCGTCTAGATAACATTTACGATACCGATGTATACATGAAGATTTGTCGTCTGGCTTACATTTACTAAACTTATGTATACATGAATGGAGAAGAAGAGAGAGAGAGGAAGAGAGAGATAAGGATAAAGGTTGGAAGGAAAAGAAAGATAGGAAGAAAGTGAAAATTTGAAAAGAAAATAGGGTCCTTTAATAAGAGAAACAATGTGTAATCAAGAAAGCATGAATTTTGCCTTATAGATTACAAATTTAACATAAACATATTTAATCCAGTTAAAACACAACTATTTCCACATAATAAAATATAGACAAAATTACAGTAAAATATGGAAACATGTTCAGTATTTCATATAAACATACATATTCCCGTATTCTTTCTCAAAGTCTCTCTAACACACACACGCACCCATCTCTCTCTCTCTCTCTCTCTCTCTCTCTCTCTATATATATATATATATATATATATATATATTTGAATAGATATGTTAGCTTATAAAATAAAAGCAAACGATATGATCGAAAAAAATTATTAATTATTAAACATATGACAGAAATGAAGCACGGAAATTAAGGTTCCGATTTCGGAATTGCCAGTGTTCTCCATAAAGATGTGAGAAATAACCAGAGTGACGCGGGGAGCCGAACCAACTGTTGTTCTTGCGACTGGTGTTGATGATATTATTAGTAAAATTCCGATCTCCGTTTGATTATCGCTGTGCGAAAGTTTTTTTGAAATAAACTTATGATTCAAAAATTGGGTTTGGTATGAATGCGTTGGGCCGTATTGTCCTTATCGTAGTGGGTAGTAGGGGAGTGAGATATTGAACATACAGGAAAAGGATTATAGGATTTGGGATGAGGAAGATGTTAGTGCTGTGAGATTTGGCGTATAGATAAGAGTGTGGGAACAGACGGAAAAAGACAATACAAATGAAATGAAAAAGAAAAAAAAAAGAGGAAAATTAGCACAAACAAAATGGATAAAGAATTCTTTTGGAAAATCATTGTCTGAAAATGGGGCATGCGGAAAAATAAACTAAAATAAAAATTCTAATGATAATGATAATACAAAAAGTTAAAAACAGAAACAAAAATAGATACGTTGTGTGAATGAATGTAGCTAACAGTGTGTAAGCATATACTAGCTACAAGTCCTTTAGGGACAATAACTGTTTTTATGTGAGAGGTAAGGAAGAATATATGCCCAATCTTGCTTGTGCTAGTTTAGCGTTGAGTTGAGTGTTGTTAAGGCGAGTTAAGTTTCTTTAATTTATTTTTAGGTATTCTTTGAGCGTGGATTTGCCTGTTGTCAAGGGTGGATCCCAAATATATGATTATATATATGATTAGAAAAAAGAGTCCACATGTGCCTCATATAGTTTACAAATCTGAATACATAGATTCGCTTATAAAACATAGGCAAGCCAAAGGGTACCGATGTGATCAGTCACGAATATATATATCTGCCTAAGTGAAACCTTGGTAGGTGTGTCTGGCTCATTAGGTTTGACTATATATATATATATATATATATATATATATATATATATATATATATATATAGATAGATAGATAGATAGATAGATAGATAGATAGATAGATATACGCATAATATTCCCGGAACTTAATATATTTACTATTAAATATTATGTTTCGTAAAAAGTCATATGTGTAGATTTCCGTATAATTTCACATAATTCATTAGTATTTTGCCTCAACTTCGTCTTTCAAGTTCATACACTATTCCATCGGATATACCCATGAACGTCCATATATATATATATATATATATATATATATATATATATATATATATATATATATATATATATATGTTTTACGAAAATCTAGGTAATCCGTATCGGTAGACCCAAGGAGAATAAAATCCAGAGAGCTCAATGTAAATCAGAGCTAATAATGTAAATAAAAACGGACAACTTTAAGGTTCCATATAATAAATTATTCCACCACAGCCCTTTTAAAGGACAGCGGATCATCAGATTTTATTTCCAAAGGTTGAAACGAAAAATGAAAAGAAATTTACACATTTATGACGGGCAGTAATAAGTAAATTAACGAAGTGAGGGAGTGAAGGGGGTAGAGAGACAGGATTGAGTTAGATGTAACATTTCTATTCATTCAAATTCAATTTTTTAGAGGAAATCCAGACATTAACACATTAAATCTGTTAACGGAAGTTATATATTGATATGGGAAGGGGATAGTACAAAAAGGCATAAGGAGTAAGAGAGAGAAAGAAGTTGTGATAAAGTGTCATTAACTTTCTTTGGAATGGACGCTGTTTTTTGCTTTACTTTGAGAGTTCATAAATATTATAATTTTTTATATAAGTTTGAATGTTTAAACAGTCTAAGGAATTTAATTATATGTTAGTTAAAGTTTTTTTAAAAAACTTTATTACAAAAATTTTGGGGATTTAATATGAAATAGTCGATTAGAAAAATATTCATAGAATTTGCATTAAAAATTACACCTATATATATATGTGTAAGTATGCGGAAACATTTAAAAAGATATATGTAGGTATTAATACATGAAATTAACCATGTATATCGGTACATGTGTACCTGTATGATTGACTGCAGATGTAAAAAACGTATGTATATGAAATTTACATGGATGTGTTTACAATATATGATAGAGCAAGATCTCTAATGTTACATTCAAATATCACTCCATATTAACTTAAAAATAAATTTTAAGTAAGAGAAATTACCAATAAAAAAATAGTCGCTAATTGAACTCATGAATAAAATTCAAACTGATAGAGATATCACCTTAACAATCAATTACAACTAGAAGTAAACTTATATTTGAAAATAAAATTTTTAGTGTTTTAATGTAAATTCTATGAATATTTTTCTAATCAACTATTTCATATTAAATCCCCAAAATGTTTGTAATAAAGTTTTTAAAAAAAACTTTAACTAACATATAATTAAATTCCTTAGACTGTTTAAACATTCAAACTTATATAAAAAATTATAATATTTATGAACTCTCAAAGTAAAGCAAAAAACAGCGTCCATTCCAAAGAAAGTTAATGACACTTTATCACAACTTCTTTTTCTCTCTTTCTCTTTATGCCTTTTTATACTATCCCCCTCCCATATCAATATATAACTTCCGTTAAGTTAACTGATTTAATGTGTCAACGTCTGGATTTCCTCTAAAAAATTAAATTTGAAAGAATAGAAATGTTACATCTAACTCAATCCTGTCTCTCTACCCGTTTCACCCCCCTCACTCCCTCACTTCGTTAGTTTACTTATTACTGCCCGTCATAAATGTGTAAATTTCTTTTCATTTTTCGTTTCAACCTTTGGAAATAAAATCTGATGATCCGCTGTCATTTAAAAGGGCTGTGGTAAAAATTTATTATATGGGACCTTAAAGTTGTCTGTTTTTATTTATATATATATATATATATATATATATATATATATATATATATATATATATATATATATATGTATATATATATTGTTATTATTTTAAATTACATAAACATTTGCATTTTTACTTAATCTCACATTAGGGAATCTTTGTCTCAGCGTCCCACTGTGAATTTCGTTTACTTACTGATTTCTGAACACTTTAGCAATATTAAGTATCTGTTATGGGTCCTTACCTACAACTAGGGAATGAACTCTTCCTAACATTATGTATACTACGCCTCTCAAGAGAGAGGGACGAATCGACTCGAGCCGATTAAGACAGATGATGACCGTCTCTTTTCCCCATCCTCTTTTTCGGCCTTGTGCCACATTTACTGTATTGTTCAGTAATAAATATTGAGTCGAGACGCGCCGATAGTAGTTCACGCCAAACCAGACTGACAGTCATAATAACACCTTCCACTTCTTGTATTATTATTCCGTGTAATATATCTTCGTTATTTCTACTCTTGTGTTCGTGTTGTTCTTCCTTGGTCCTAACCTGGACCATAACAGTATCCTATTAAGATGACTTATTGATAGTCAGCTGACTGAAACATAGACTTATTAATGAACTATTTTAAATGTTTCCTCAATAAATTTTCTACAGGAATAATCCAGTATTTTTTATACTGTTAAATCTTTCTTAAAGAAGAAAAGATAAATCTGCTAAATTGAATATCCGTCCATATTTCTGTCATGAAGTATTGTAGCTACTCATACTATTTAGATTCTTCGTACTGTCGTTCGCACCGTTATTGTCACATTCATAACATTTCGGATTTTTCCTTACCCACTACTACAAATAACCGTATTATCATATCCAATGTGTTCCATATTGGTCAGACTAGTTATTTTGTTGCCCTGTCTAAAAGAACATATGAATTAGCCGGACTCAATTTTGGAAAAGAAACTACAAAAAAAAAGAAGCTCCATTCAAAGAAAATCCAATTCCTTACACAAACGTCATTGGACCAAACTTCAGAAACGCCAACATACAGATTGTCTATTCTGGGTGTGATTCTTAATTCAAACAAATATCACCTGAAGTAGGCTAGCAGATACAACACTCGAAACGTTGTTAATGTGACAATGAAGATGAGGAAAACAATCCGAACAATGCAAATACAATAAATAACGTGAAAAGACAAGAATTATTCCAGTACTATCAAGTATATATCTTCTTTATATTCTCCTTCAAACTTATTTTAATCTGGAAAATAATTTACTTACCGAGTACAACAAAATACCAAATATCATATTGATACTATTTAATAATACATTTTGTTTTAATCTTTATTGTAATCAAGAAGTGTGATCATTTATTAAGTTCTTATATTATTTAACCATGTATTTGCATTGATTATAGTGACTAATTCATATTGTTCTCGCCAACACTTTGCAGGTAATGGATTTTTATGCATAACTGAATAATGAAAAACGTTGTAAATTTAATTATTTTTGTTCTGTGATGTATGAAATGATAACTGTACACAGCTGTATGTAAGTAGGTAAATATTTTAATTTCGTTATTCATATTCTTAGATTAATGCAAAAAAACGTCTCTCGTAATAGATTTTATGTGTTCAGTACACTAGCGAATAATTCCTTGGTTTGCAATATTCACTAGTTTTATGCAGAAGCATTTTTGGAAATTTTCGAAATATTTTATTATTTGTGATATAATTTCAATTATTTAGTCATTTAACATTAAAGAAATAAAATTATATATATATATATATATATATATATATATTATATATATAAGATGTATACTTATGAATAAAAATCGCTTGTGATTCTACTTTTATTTCACCCTGACTGGAAAATACAAAATACGAAATGAAGTAATCTGTAGCTTTGGCCTATTATAGCTGTAATGAAGAAAAAGAAAAGAAGCGATAAAAAGGCATGCTATAACTGAAGAAATCCAATGAATATAGAGGCTACAATATCGTATTCTTCTACTGCTAGGTGCTTTGTACCTTCCGAACATCGGCGATCAAGGCTATCCCCAATATCCTATCCTGTTTAGCTCTTAATATTTTTGTTATCTTCTCTAAACATTGTTCCATTTTCTTAGCTCGCTAGATGGATTATGCGCTGATTATGCGCTGTTTTCCTGTCTGACTTGATTTCAATCTCACCTTTGAGCATACAATTTTACAAACCCTCTTACCTCATTTTGCGCCCTAAAAATTTCGTCTCTTCCTGGCGTTAAGTATTAATGTCCTTTTCGTTTCCTTTCCTCTAAATCTTTGTCCATGCTCACGTATTCAGTCCATGATATTCTCAGCATCCTTCTGTAGGACCACATTTCTGTTGCTTCAAGTCTCTTCTTTATCTGTGCGGATACTCTTCAACATTCCCTGCTTCAAGTATATTATATAACAATACCGTACTTTTTTCTTTGGTTTTTAACGGGATTTTCCTGTTTCTTAATACTTTGGAAGTCGTCTTTCGCTATTCAAATACGTCTTCGGATTTCGGTGTCGCACTTTCTGTTCTCTGTTGAAACACTTCCCATATATTTAAATTGTTCGTATTAAATGTTGGAATGGAATTTGCATTTGATCATATTGGAATAGATGTTTAGTTCTTTCTTCTCGCTCTCCTTCACTAGTCTCTGTAGGAGCACATCTAGTTTCCTTTCTGCTATCAAAATTGGGTATATCTTATGTTGTAAATATTATGGATGTTAAGAGTTCTAATTCACTCGGAATCGTCTCACAGTATGAGTTAAATAATTCCGCTGAGAAAACATATCCTTGTCTTACGGGTCTTTTCAATTTTTGTATATTTCCTGAATTAATTTTCTCCTCGTATTCAGGCGGTTTTCTATCAGTATAAATTCTGGATTATCCCTCCAAAATATGTCAACGTTACCTGGCAGTTTCAAAACTTCGTTGTGACTTAGTTTATCAGACGTTTGTGCATAATCTATAAAACGCAGTTACACATCATTCTGATATCATTCTAAGCATAAATAAAATCGATTTGTTTTAAACTTTTCCGCGACCTGTTTTATCCGTATCCATATACAGGGTGTGGTGGGAAAATTGTCGTCTTTTTTAATTTCGCGCATGCGCGTTGTTTTTTTGTTGTGATTTTGTCGACAGCGCATTATTGCTTGGTCAGTTTGACAAGTCTGTGAGAAAAACGAGCACCATGACGCATTACATTCTGCCAGAAATTTGGAAACGCCATGCTGTACTGCTTGGTTTTCGCGCCGGATGCTCCAATACGAATGTTTCCGAGTGTTTGAGTGTCAATCTGAGGACAATGCAGAGAAATCGGAATGAGTTGAATGAGTCTAACGGTGATTACGAAGGTATGGCTACTCGGGAAAAAAACTGATCGTTCTGATAAAAAAAAAACAAAAAAAACTCCCAAATCTTTTGTTGAGGACCTCAGGATTAAACACGAGAGTCAACATCAAGGAGGTATTGCTGCCCTTGGACAAGAGGGTGGCTGCTGGAAGAACTTATATCTCTTAATAAGACTATGCACCATGCCACTCAAGTAGGAGGACTCAGTCGTGGCCGTCAGACAATTTCTACTGCCACATTACCCCTTATATCTGGCCACTTGACTCCCCAGACTGAAAGCATTTGATATTTATGTGTGGGGCGCATTTGAGCGAGAGACCAAAAAAATAAAAAATAAACACACATTGTAACACCAAAGATGAACTGAAGGCATAGGATCATGGCAACATACACCAACTTAAACAAGGAAACCGTTAAGAAGATTTGTAGGAGATTCCGAAAACGTCTGGAGGTATTGGTTGCAGCCAATGACGATTTTATTCTTTAGCATTTCAAGATATTTTTGTTTAATTTTGGTAAATATATCTACTAAATTGAGATGCCAGTGTTATTTATAACGACAATTTACCCATCGCAACCTTGGGTGTTCTTGAAACCAAGTGTTGACTAATACCTGATTATTCGCGCGCACTATTGATCAAATTTTTCTCCGCAATCATTACGATTTCTTAGTCCGATTTTGGTAACTATTTCTCTAAACTTGCCTGCTTTGCCATTCAGATCTCCCATAACGAAAAGCATCTACTTACGATTTGCCTTGAACATGGTCATTTGTAGCGTACCGTAATGCATTTCAATATCTTCGAGTATGCTTTGTGTTGCAGCTGAATGCACGGCTATGATGGGCATGTTGAAAGGCTTCCCTTTCAGTTTAACGAAAGTAATTCATTAAAATTCTTGGCAGTGTTCCAGAAGAGCTTTCATCACCTGTTTCTTTAATATTAGTCCTAATCCTGTCATTTTTCATCCTGTGGTCTTATATAAGCCTGTATTAAAAACATGTAAATATGGTGGGTGAAACTAATATTGAATAATGATTATGTTACAGAAAACATCTACCTAGTAAGTATATATATATATATATATATATATATATATATATATATATATATATATATATATATATATAAAGAGAAAGAACAAGCTATAAAATCCGGCGTTCTTATAGATAATTTTTATTGCTGTGCTTTTAAAACTGTAAATTAAAAAAAAGTTATATCAAAATTCGCGTGACGAGGAAATGGAATTAATGTTTTTAATTTAATAACAAAATTAAATTCGAAGATTTTAGCTTCCATTTTTGAAACATGGTTATCACTGTGTAGCGAAAAAACATATTTTAAATCAATTAATTTATAATATATATATATATATATTCATATATATGCAAGTTACTACGACGTGGTAACTTGCATGTTCTATTGTAATAATTCATAATATATATCTTTTTAAATTAATGTTATGGACCTTTGAGTTTATATTTCTTCGTTCTTTTACATTTGGATGGATATATATATATATATATATATATATATATATATATATTATATATATATATATATATATATATATATATATAAAAACACTTGCACGTACATTAATTTATATTTATTAATTGCACGTACATTTATGTATATTTATTTTTGGAATATATATATATATATATATATATATATATATATATATATATATATATATATGTGTGTGTGTGTGTGTGTGTGTGTGTGTGTGTGTGTGTGTGTGTGTGTAGTTAAGTCGATATATCCGTAGCCTAAGTAACCAAAATCATTATTATTATTAGAGAAATGTTTATATATCAATATAATCTATTCTTTATCATTGCAATTAATGAAATGCTGAATATTAATCGCATAGATAAACATCATATGATCCTGTTTGTAGACAGATCAAAACTAGGTTGAATGTACGCGTCAGATTATCGGCTTATTGATCTACAACATACTAACTACGTACACAAATGCGAGCGCTCGCACGCAAACACACACACTCACATATGTGTGTGCATGTGCGCCTGTATATCTTACATCTAAAATAGCATATGATTTATCCAACCGCGCGTGCGTGTGTGTGTATATGTGTGTAAATGATGGCCGTCAGTTTGCATAGAACATCTTTTCTTTCCAGGCCAAGTTCACTCCAGATCTCAAGTGTAACTAATTCATCGATCATGACTGAAGATCCTCGGAAAATTGTTGGTTCCTGGTATAGCTCCATAAAGTATCTGATTCCTCATGTCATTGTTATGCCTTCGCAAGAGCCTAATCAAAACAAAAATAGAGAATTGCTGCCACATCTGGAATGGAGAAGCCCGAATCTCAATTTCCAGCATTGACAGAATACAAAAAATCCTCTTCTTCGCCTTGGAGGCGATGAATTATTTTCCAGTCTACATTTTTTTCCCGCAGACTTAATACCCACATGTCTCTCAATATTCTATCGATATTGACATAGCAAATGTGACGACGAGCTACATTCCTAAGTTTCACTACTTCAAATCTTTACAGCTAAGAATTGGCATGCCACATACACTGGGACATATCCTCCCTATCCTTTTCTTATTCCATTAGTAAGGAAACAGTTTCATCCGGGTAGTTTATTCCCGATAATTGCTTCTCTGTAGAACTACAATATCAAATACATTAAACATATGGTCAAGCATAATGTTTCCTACATACACACCTGGTCTGCTTGTCGTACTTCCTCCTCTCATGTTTATGTAACATCCTCAAATATATCGCTTGTGTGGCTCTTGGGGCTTATATTTGGTATATATATATATATATATATATATATATATATATATATATATATATATATGTGTGTGTGTGTGTGTGTGTGTTTGCTATTTGGGCAACAGTTACTCATTTATACATGTTTTATTAACATCTTGCTTCTACCTTGGATGTCGTTTTTAATTATATATATATATATATATATAGAGAGAGAGAGAGAGAGAGGAAGAGAGAGAGCACACTTAAAAACATATACATATAGGAAGATGTCTCAATGCTCTGATGACAGAGCAGATTATACAAATCATAATTTTTTGGTGCCGGTTTGAATGTCTTCGACACTCGGTTTCATGTGTGGCATCGCGCATTCATCAGGACTGACAATCAGAAATGTGACAGTCCTATCGTTTAAACTTGCTCGAGGAAATTATGACTTGCACATAGATAAATAGATAGATAGATAGATAGACAGATACTGAATTTTGTTTAAATAAGAATTCAAGTTAAGACTTTTTTGTGAAGCGGTGTCTAAAAAATTCAGGTAGAATGATGAAGAAATAAAAGGAAATTAGATTTGGGATCGTACGTTTCACACTAATTTAAGAAACCGTTATTCTATTCATCTTATTAGAATATGGAACGTTTAAAATTGTCCAAACGTGGAGCAACCTATAAATTCCAGGATCGCTTGGAAAGTAATGAGGATGAAAAAAGTGATTATAAACGTAACTGATTTTATTGCTAGAATATGCATATAAGAATACCGTATACACACGCGCGCACACAAAAAACATACACTTAGGCCTGAATCCATCCAGTTCTTATCTTAAATAACAACTCAAAAGAGACTGTTTGACCAACATAAGGACTGACAAAATATTCATGTTAAAAAAAAAAAAAAAAAATAAAACAAATGAATACTACGGACAAAAGTTCATTTTCTCTATCAGGACATTCATTTCTGTTGTTCACTGCTACCAGCAAGCAGATTTTTTTTCTCCTGATGATGGCCATGTTGGCCGAAACTACTCGAGGAATCTAACTGTAATATTAATAATAAGAAGAAAGAATATTAATATACAACCCAGTGTGTCTGAAGATTTTAATTTTTTAATATTTTTATTGTTCTATATATATATATATATATATATATATATATATATGTGTGTGTGTGTGTGTGTGTGTGTGTGTGTGTGTGTGTGTGTGTGTGTAGAGATAGAGAGAGAGAGAGAGAGAGAAATATGAACTGACATATATATTTAGATAGATAGATATACAGAGAGAGAAATAGAAAGAGTCAGAGAGATAGTGAGAAATGCATATATTTACTCTTTATACATTGTATGTTGATATAAGTAAATATTTCTCTGTCCTGCGTTTTATTTTTTTATTTTTTTACATACAAGTATATATGACTGTATTCTTGTTTTCCTAAATTTATTTTTCAGTATTTCTTTCCCTTTATCGCTCTTGCGGCCGCCATTTCCTCGTATATTTCACTTCCCTGTTAATATTATGCTTTCGTTCACGCTACTCCCGGAAAACGTCTCGGAGAAGAAAAAAAGCAATGCATGTATCTATCAGACCTACTTTCGCTGTCAAAATGCTTTCAACAACTTTCTGTTTATTCATCATTCAAAACAGACAAGCAACAAGATGCTTATATAATCAGATGCAATGCACATTTCTCGCTATTTTTACGAGTTATAAATCTCGGTCTTTCCTGGGAGTGTTGGCCATATGGATGATTCTATCTAGAAAGTTCTGCTGCCAGAACAGGTAAATTTGTTAACGTCATTGTATTATAAAGAAAGAAACGGATAATAGAGAGATGACATATACCTAGACACTAATCACATATATGAATATACCTATAAACCGAGAATAAATATTAATCTGTGTATGCATGCGAATTTGTGGGTTTATATATATATATATATATATATATATATATATATATATATATATATATATATATATGTGTGTGTGTGTGTGTGTGTGTGTGTAACTGTTTCGCTGTATCACAGCTCATCAGTGCGGCTAGACGTCCGGTTGCCCTACCTAGGATCGAAACCCGACTGAATTGGCGTCAGTCGGAAATTCTACCACTAAGCCGTCGGGATGAAGGTGAATTTTTAGCGTAATTATTTTTTTAGATAAACACAGTGACTGACAGTGACTCAATTCTGCCGAAGAATCTTGCTCTCTCTCTCTCTCTCTCTACATTATATATATATATGCATATATGTATGTATATATATATATATATATATATATATATATATATATATATATGTGTGTGTGTGCGTGTGTGTGTGTGTGTGTGTGTGTGTGTGTGTGTGTGTGTGTGTGTGTGTGTGTGTATGTACGAGGCATAAGAGCAAACTTGTCCAATTGTTATATTAAGCCTTAAACCGTTTATTTTAGAAATGATTACATATATCTTCCTGGAATTCTCCGAGGTTTTTATAACACTATTGGACAGTATTTTGAACAAAAATGATGTATTTAGCTCGAAGTTGATATGATGACCCCTGTTGCTGTTGTGACCTCCTGATCATGTTTTCATCTCTATTGCTCCTTCTTTTTTAAACTTATTCACCGTTCTCTTGATGGTTCTTTAATGGTCTTTTCTGAGGGAAGCCAGATATGTTAATGTTGGTGTCATTATTGAAGGCCTGAATGATCTTTTTCGCTATACCGTTACGCGGTTGTGAAGACATAGTGTGTCTGACACAAAACGATTTAAACCTGTTCTCTTTCTAGCTGAATAATTCAAAGGGATTTTCAGTGATTCTTACGATTAATGGTATCACGATGGATAAACGTCTTATCTAATAACCTGCAAAAGAGAAACACAATTAGTTTAGTATTTTTTAGATATAAAATATTTTGTGGAATGAACAATTATTTCATGCTTTTATCCACTTTGGGCAATGTTGCTTTTGCACTTGGGTATATTCAAAGTTCTTGTTTCTGTTCAGAACTTCGGCGATCATGGCTCTAAAAATGTTTCTCTCCTTTGTAGCTGTTCTTAAGTATTTTTTCTTTCCACCCTCCCAATAACTCATTATTCTGCAATTTATGAACACACGTTTTTTTCCACTGTCACTATTACTTTAACTGTATCTGTTTTAGCGTCTAATCCACCAATAACACTTTCTATGCAATGTTTTCCACAACATTCACATTTGTGTATAGTTTAAATCATTTACATGCTTGCTATTCTTCGTATCAGTGTTGTTGTCATAAGTCTTATAATTTTCTGATTATTATATAGTTTCAGAAAATACCTAACTCCTACTGCCATGTCCTATTTTTACAAGAGTCAGATCAAATCAAAATAGAGTATTGCTGCTAGTTCTGTTCAGTCCTCTCTGTCCAGCCTAGACAGTTCAAAACCGCTTACGCGAACTTGTGGATGAAATATTATTCACCATCTTGCGGCCATTATCCCAGAGATGAAACTTTCAGTATTATATCACTACTAGTATAGCAGATTTCCAAATTTATTTTCAGTAGTTCAGATCTTTACAGCAGACACACACCATGTCATGTTGCAGACAGCTTCTTCCACATAACTGTTACCCTGGGGGGCATACTCCCAAGAAAATGAACCCCTGACAAATACATTCCTGGTCCTAAGTCAATAGATGTCTATCCTACTTGTCCTCATAATACTCTCTTAATTCTTCGTTCTCTTTCCCTTCAATCTCACTCAGTAACCTTTTTCCCTAGAGTGGGTATTGGGCCTTTAATTAGATTGACCCAAGAGTAAAAAAAGAAGTATAATCCTCCTATTTGATTTCATTTCCGTTACAATGTAATATTAATAGAATATTAAATTCATACATGTTGAATAGCATTTGTGAGCACATAAACACATATATTATGTACGAGTAATTAGATTCAGTACTGTTATGCTATTATAGACAACAATTAAGCACAATTAGTATAGATATGGTTTATCTAGGTAATCGAACAAAATAGAACATACATTAAAAATAACGGACAGGAAATAGCATTTTTTTTTAAATGTACATATATTCACTTCAGGAAAAAAAATTCAATTTATATGTTGTCTGACACATGCACGGATTCAGTGCAACTTTACAAGTTAATAAACCAGTTGGTATACTTTTATGCTGAGCGTCACGCCCATAATGGCGATCTTCGACGAATTTTTGTTATTCTTAATCCGCTGTATGTTCTACCTGACGAAAATGCCTCAGATGTAATAGCCGAGAGGATTCAAAACAGGAGAGGTTTGTGGCCACATGCCGGAGGTAACGGGATTCTAAAAAGCAATTGTGTGTCACAATTTTCACCGGATGATGTCGGATATCAGCTACTACTCACACTGCACTGAATCTAATAACTCTTACCTTATAAATGTGTCATCCGAGAGTAATTATTTAATATAATATAAATATTGTATAACGATATGAAAACAACCAAACTTTTAATAAAAATCACAAAGAGAACCATGTAGACAAAACGAAGAAGTACAAGAAAACTTATTCTTCAACGCCAAAGTTTAAATAGTAGAGCTGAGCTAACCAGCAAAACATACCAATTTGAGTAGGTCGAGTAATGTTTGGGAATAGTCTCTAAACAATCATATTATTGAACAATACAAGGGGAATGTTCATGCTGGTGGCGAGATAAATCCAGATAGTTTTTCTAAATTCTTGGAAAAGGTGGATCGAGATAGACTCAATAGTCTTTATGCTAAGACTTATTTCACGCAAGCCAATCACATTCTACAACGTGGAATATTGCTCAATTTTCCAAAGAAAGATTTAGAAGAGACCAAATTAGTGGAAACCACACTATCCAGGGATTAATCTTATAAATAGCTGTTGTGTAATTATTGAAAGTTGAGGATTATATGAAAGGAAAAGAAAGATTTCTAGGGAGCAATAATAACTGCAGTAATTAATGTCAAATAAGTGACATTTAATAAAATGAAAAAATCATACATTTAGGCTGGTTGTAGAAATTATAAAGCCTCTTTTAATATCATCAATAATAAAATAACATTTTATTTAAGTATATATGAAGGAGTAGTAAAATAATTTATAATAATTTATAATTTATATATAATATATGAAATATAAATTAATAATAAAAATATAGTAAAATTTTTTATATATATATATATATATATATATACATACATATATATATACGTGTGTGTGTGTGTGTGAGAGAGGGTGTGTATATTTATATATATAATATACTGTTGGATTTTAGTGGTGAATTAGAAGCTAATTTGTATTTAGCTTGCATTGACATTTTGTAAATTTTAATAAATTATATTCTCAAAAACATAACATCGGTTGGTTAACACGAGATTTTGTGAAAAATCAAACGGAGTATATGTTTAAGATGTACGTGCTTGGACAAGTGCCAATATATATATATATATATATATATATATATATATATATATATATATATATATATATGTATCTATCTATCTATCTATCTAATTAATTATATCCATTACCACTCTACTTTTCTGACTCTCTCTCTCTCTCTCTCTCTGTGTGTGTGTGTGAAGCATCTGCATTCTATGATATCGATTATTTTTCTTCTTTTTCTTTCCTTGATATATATTTACAAAGATTTTCTTTGATTTTGCTTTAGTGTAAAAGAAACGCTGAGCAATTTCTCTATAAGAACATTTGACAAGCGCTGGCAACATTGTATGCGGACAGATAATGACTAGATTAATGCTTTGTCAAAAAGACTGTGATACATAAATGTCCTATTTTATCTGAATTTCTGAAACGTTATTAATATTATACATTGTTATTTCAGGCAAATTACCTCATCTGCCTTATCATTATAACAACTTCAGTCTGCTGTATCTTCCGGCTTTACGCATGCGTCTGTTACATTCGTTAACATTTAAAGTATGTCGAACGGAATTTTCATAACAGAATATGAGTAAATACAATGGATATTAGAGACATCCAATATGTAATTGTTTTTTTTTGTGAAAAAAAATGTGTCCTTTCCGATGTTAACCTGAAAACATAGAGGATCATCATGAGATTTGTTTAGACATAACGGTAGGCTGTCAATCTTTGTGGTGTCTCGTCTCAGCTGGGCTTCTCGTTTCCCAGCCAATCTGCTATGGTCTATTGTCGTATCTGCTACCCACACAGAGCCAACCTGTGATTAAAACTGCAACTAGTCTGAGGTAACCTTAGTTAGAGTTCAAGTCTGATTCACACTAGGCCAACATACGTTATGGAATGCTCATCTTTACTGTGATTTAAAAAAGCTGATGCGGAGAATTGAAGACAGCGTTTTGCAGGATATTTATGCGAGAATTGATACAACAATCTCGATAGGAATTCAAACTTCACCAACAGATTTCTAGCTCAGAGACCTTAACAATTGCACTACCATAACATCCCCAGAAAGATGATGCTTACATGTATTTAAACAATTTGTAATTTAGTTGTGATTAAAATATAATATTAAGTAATGTGAAGATTAAATATCTGTCTTTTTATATGGCAGTGAATGCTGAACAGATCACCTATCTGTCCATCTATATGGCAGTGAATGTCCTCACAGATGAAGAAGAGACTTGAAACAACAGAGATGTTGTTTTACAGGGGATGCTAATAATACCAGATTAATATTTGAGCAACTACGAAGTTTTAGGGAAAATGGAAAAATAAGGACACTTATAATTAACATCTGCAAGAGAAAGTTGAAATTCCTAGGGCAAATAATGAGGGATGGGGGCTTGGAAAATCTGATATTCACAGGACAAATTAAAGGCCAGAGAGCCAGTGGAAGACAACACTACCTTGTGGGCTTGACTAAATGGATGGCGAAACAAGGTTTATTATTGATAACAAAAAGACAATATTTGATAAGAGTTACAAAGCACAGGGAGATGTAGAAGCCGGGATTGCCAAATTACTTAATGTACACGACACATATTAAAAGAGGTTAGAGTGAACATGTCACTGCTCTGTTGCACTATTCCATGGGAATTTGCCTTTAAATTTTGGCAGGGATTAGAATTTCAATTAAGGAAATGACATTCCACGATCAAATATATAAACACATGACAAGTTTAACTTTAAATGCAAAACAGTGATATAAAATAAAAAAGAGACGAAAATAATACATACATCTCTTCTTTAGAAAGGTTTGGATTGTTTCCTGACCTTTGACAGTATATTACTCCTTATTTGGAATATACTTAAATCAAACATGTGTACATTAATTCCTAACATCCCACAGCTTTCTGTATTTCACTGAGCAAAATACAGATGCAATGCTAGAAACTACGAAAACAATAATTTGTCGAAATTTCGCAATTCAAGATTTTCTCAAAAGATTTTAACATGCAAGAAACAATAGTTTAGATGATAAATGCATTGAAGAAGCGACAGACTGTTGCAGTAAAAGCAAATTAATTATTATATTACAGACACAGACATACATATGTTTTCATCACTTTAAACGTTATTCTTAGTGGATAGCCATTTTTTTAGGAGATGCTTTCTTTATGTTTTAAACAGCATTTTATTTTCGTCTGCCAGCCTGAGAAATATCATTAAAGATAAATTCACCCTCCAGCAGGATCCGAAAATAATATATCGGATTAATAAATATAAATCTATTACTACTTTAGAAATCTCTCACACACGCGCATATATATATATATATATATATATATATATATATATATATATATATATATATATATATATATATATATAAAATGAAGAGGTTATAATGGTTCCAACGAGAGAAAAGTGTGTATATTAAAAATAAGAGAGGTACCGCAAACTTTTTTGGTTGTAATGTGGGTTTTTAATAAAATATTATTCTTTATCTTTCATAGATTTACATAGTTTTACAACTCGTTTTTCTGGTCTCACGACCGTCTTCAGGTAAAGGGTGGAGATTTCCATATATTATTAAAAATAATTATTAAAAATTATTAATAATATATGGAAATTTCCACCATTTACCTGAAGACGGTCGTGAAACCAGAAACACGTGTTGTAAAACTATGAAAGATAAAGAATAATATTTTTTAAAAACCCACATTACAACCCAAAAAGTTTACGGTACCTCTCTTCTTTTTAATATATATATATATATATATATATATATATATATATATATATATATATATATATATATATATATATGTGTGTGTGCGTGTGTGAGAGAGAGTGAGAGGGGATAGATGCTACTATAAATGAATAATTATTTCATTTCCTGTTAGGTATTGACACATCTGTTAACGATATACTGACGTATCTTTTAAAACACGCTTAAATCTATTAAAAACATCTGGTGCAATAAAAGTATAACTGCAAGAGAAATTCATTAATATCTGTCGACATGACAAACTAATGATATTCCATTTTTGTGAAAGATTTTTATTGCAAACTATTTGAATTACCATTGGGTCCGCATCTGATCGATGTTTTAGCTTGTCTTTTCTTCGAATTCCTACAAACTGGCCCTTTCCAAAATATTTCCCCACGTCAAATATATACGTGATTAACGGATTTACAAACAAATTACACCTTTTTCAAAAAGCGTAATGTTTCATTGAATATGTAATGCAGCAATATTAACTCGTCTAAATATTCTTCTGTGCAAGTGTTGTTTATGTACAGTAATATCCTAACAATTACACAAACACCCCCATCTATACTTATATATAACAAACATAAATAATCTAAAAAATAAAGAAATAGGCGCTGAAGTCAGCTTCCATGATGCTATATATTTGACTCATCAACATGTTCAAAGCGACAGAAACAAATCGAACAGGTGTTTAATATCATCAGATTATAAGGCTGAAACATTATTCCCATCTATTTTTCCGATATTCTCTCTAGGATAAAACGATAATTTGGTGAGGAGTTCTCGATTTTTACGAGGATTTTGGTTGTATGTTTACCTTGTTCGTGGTTTCGAGAGGTGTGTAATCAATAACTCTGTTGTCACGAAAGTTGATTAGGGTTCCTCTACAGTCAGCATTCAGATAAGAATATAATTCCACTTCAAGTTTGCTTGTTACATACACTGATTACACAAAATTTTCTGTCCAGTAAATGTGGCAAGATTAAAAGAGTCTCGCAATAACAACGCTTATCATTATTAGATGTATACAACCAGGATTGAGTAATTCATTTTGATGTTTTGAGTGCTGCATTTAGTCTCAAGACAAAAAGCTTGTGTGACTTTGTTAAAATTCCAATTCCAATTGCCACAATACAAGGTTAGAGTATATCTGAAACAGGACAGTCTGGGGTATCAGGGTTAGTGTTCATTCAAAGTAAATGTTAAATCATCAACGACGGTAAAGACTTGGGACGGGCAACCTAAGTTGTGACGGAGAGAGGCCGAAAGATTTCCCTACAGTTATGCTCTTACAGTATGGCAACTCTATATGATATTCACAGAAAGATTGAGTCAAACTAAAAGAATAACACGTGAAAAACACGACATAGGTTCTTGATGTATATGCAACTGGGAGGTCACCGAACAGCATATAAAAATTGTCAAAATTGTATAAAACGCACTTATATCGAGTAGAATTCTGCGAAAACATATTAGTAGCTTATCAATATTACGGGAACGTATAATGCTCGATATTTCCTTGATTTTTCGGATTATCCTTAGAATGGTATTGATAGAAGAAATCGTTTTCGGTAAACAAATACAGATAGATCTATCCATAAATCTGTAATATAACGATCTTCAGGATATATAAAAAAAAAAGAAACATAATTTTCCCTTTACTATCATTCAGAATATTTTTGGATGCACGACTGACAGAAAAGTGTACTGTTCTCGTATTTATGTAACCGGCCACGCGAGGATACATACACGACAATGAGAACAAGATTACTTCATCTGAAAACAACAAGGAACATTTTACATATTATCGTATTATGTGCCAACATAATATTCATTGTCATTGCATTTCGAATATCATACAAATAAAATGAAAAATATCTATGGTATGCTGGCCACGTATTGATTCTCCTCGGACATAAAAATAAAAAAATGAGCAAATGAAATTAATCAAATACACACAAATTCACAGTGAATATGTAGAATTAAGAGCCGCTTTACACAACTGAATAATTGACATTTTCTTTTAGAAAAGTATCATCATCTGCAAAAGTGATAACAGCCAATGTCAATACTCAAACTATATTCATAAAGCGATCAGGAGTTTATCAATAATAAGCAAATATTTCATTCTCTAAAACAAACGAATGCACATCAGTACAAAATGCTGCTAGACGAATGATTTTCAATTTTGATTTCTGCATTGAAATAGAAATTGGGTGTGTCGCGTCTGACCCGCAGTGTTCGAAAGAAGACATTGATTTAAGCTCAAAACGACGGCGCATTGCGAATCTAAGGGAAGCAATGGTAGCTAAAATAGAATGAAGAATGGCCTTATGACCGGTAAAAGAGGGAAATCTCTTATATCTGAACGTAAGTGCTAAGGAATGAGGTGCACCCTGTTATCAAAGATGAAAACTAAAATGAACTGTTATATCTCTTGCCTCCTATTGGTCATTTTAAACAACCAGAGTCCGAAGGCAAATTGAAGTTGTTCCGTTCTAAGGGCATCGATCCAAAACGTTGTCATTCGATCTTAGAATGTATTAGACTAAAACTACGCTTGGCTGAACACGGACAATTTGCTAAGATTTAAAATATTTCCAATAAACCTGGGTGTATAGCATTCAAGTTCCGGGGAAGCAGCTGCAGTCGTGTGCAATATAACAGGTTTCCTCGAACCATATTTACTTGTCACGAGGTGACGCGATTGAATGTGAGTGGAACTGTGGTTATTAGCATGACGATATCTGTGTTTCCCGACATAAATGGAAATTACTGGGAAAAGATGTAAAGTGGAAGGAAAAGGAAAAGAAAATTACAGAGAATTTTTTAAATAAGATAAAGCCATACAGTACATATATAATATTTAAGTGATACATCTTCGAGAATATAAATATTTCCATCTTTCATATTACTACACACAAATACACACACACTCTTTTATAATGTTATAGGCATAAATATAGATAGATAAATAGATAGATTGGTAGACAGATCCATTCTCCACGAATGTACTTGCGTAGAATAAGATTGTTTCTATTCCAATAAACCCAGAATATAACAGTACACATAATATAATAACGTGTAAAATATCCGTTGAAATTGTAGTCATCTGAGTCTCCTTGTCGTGTATTTATTCTCGTGTGGCCGGTTACATAAACACGAGAACAGTACACTTTTCTGTCAGTAGTGCATCTGAACAGAGATGAGAGGAAACCACAGAATAATTAAAACGTTCATTTTACAGTATATGTAGATGCAATACTTTAAAAGAAAGAAATTAATACTGGACTCTTATGTAATAGCCTTCCACCTAGATGTCAATGAAAGAGAGAATGTCTCCACACATATGAAGAGTATACTTGAGTAAGGACAAATGTGAACTTACGGAGAGATGCTGAATATATGAGCAAACGTGAAGTGTCAGGAAAAAAGCACACTTGTAGTTAAATCATAAAAATGAAACCTAATTTTCTAAGGCACATAATGAGGAAAATGGTGCTGAAAATTTGACACTGACAGGTCATAGTAAAAGCAAAATAGAGAGAGGAAAACTGTGCATAACTTATCTAAGGGGCCTATATAAATGGTTGCTACAACAGCGATTAGGTGAGACAGCAAAAAATAAAACAAAATAAAACAAAATTTACTACGAGCTAAAAGGACAGGAAATTGTGGAGACCCATTATTACCCACGTTCTGAAGTGACACGTTACCTTGAACATCTTATATGAAGGAGCTTTAGTTAATAGTGGTAGATTAATTAACCAAATTATTCTGTGTTTAAATTATTTTATGGTTTCTCAAAGATGCCATTTATTTATAAACTAGAGAGAAAGATGTTATGTAGGAAATTCACAAAGCCTATAACTTGATTATCATTTTATTTAAATTACCTCTCCACACCCCCTTTTATTTCTTAGGAAACTGTATTGTCTGTTTTGTGTATTTCATGTAACCATGTCTCCGCATTATGTTTATGTGTTACAGCCAATCTACAGGTCATGACCCATTTATATAAAAAAGAAAAAAATGCTGCTTCGCTTAGTTTAACGTAGGTCATATTTGATTGGTAGATCAGAGTAAAGCTCACAAATCATGTAACACTACCGTTTGTATTTTGCTTTTAAATCTAAATAAATCGTTCAGTAATCAGTAATTAACGATGACATGAAGAGATGCATTGAAACATGATTGCATTTGTGTAGGCATTTTTAAATATTTTGGTGCAATATCCCCAAATAATATATATATATATATATATATATATGTATATATATATATATATATATATATATATAATATCAAAGCTTCTTAAAAGAAGGCTTCAAATCACCACGGACAGGAAAGGTACTGTTCGATATTACTATATATATATATATATATATATATATATGTATATATATATATATATATATATATATATATATATATATATATATATATATATATATATATCGCACATTGAATCCTAGTTTTAATAAAAATGTGTTCTATGTAATCAACAGACCGATAAATTATATATTAAAATGTATGTATTATTTATATATTTTTTCTAGCGACGCTTTTTATCGTGCGCGTGTGTCAACATCAATAAAGCTCAGTTCAAAGATGCATATATATATATATATATATATATATATATATATATGTATATGTATGTATATATATATATATATATATATATATATATATGTGTGTGTGTGTGTGTGTGGGTGTGTGTGTGTGTATGTATGTGTGTGTGTGTTTAAAACAATCGAGTAAAACTACTAAAGAAGGTAGACATAACAAATCTGAAAGACAGGAAAACAGATTTTTCTTAAAATTGTGTAACTCAAAACTTTCATCAGTTGATGTAGGTAATGAAGTTGAATCGTCATGGTCTGCCTTACAAAACGTAATGCATGACTCGGCAAAAGAAACACTCATGTATATTAAGCTAAAACATAAATTCTGATTTGATTCAAACGATCTTGAAATTAAATCTCTCCTTGTAAACATAAATGCCATTAGGTCCGGATGGCTGAGAAAGCTTGCCTATCAAAGAAACGGGCCTTTAAATCAGCCAAGAGAATGTCTCATGATAAATTGAGGGAGATGAAGGAGTGCTGTTGGGCAGCAAAGGCTAAATCCTTGGATGAGGCTGCTGACAGATGTGAATTCGTATCATTCTAACAAAAACAAAAACCGAACAGAAGCAAAGAAGCTACGTCTGTTGCTCAGAAAAATAGGAACTGAGGAATACACAAAATCTATGGATTACATTTTGCCAAAAAAGACGAACGAATTAACGTTTGGCGAAGCAGTTACGTCTTACAGAGCTTTTCAGTCCAAAAACGTCACTCTTTCACAAGAGGTGGAAATGTCTTAACCTGGTAAAGGGCGAAAATGAGGACTATTCCACGTTTGCCGCAATTGTGAATAAACACTGCGACAACAATTATCAGAAGACTGCCAAAACTGCCTAAGTATAAAGAAAGATTCGAATAACATTGAGGAGTCAGGAGTATCAGATATACGTAAGTTAAACAAAAGTTTACTTTCTTCACCCACCCCGGAAAGAAAACAAAAATTCTATAATAAGGTAAAAAGTACAACATATAGGGCAAATTATGATGAAAATCGTAGCAAATATAAGCCCCCCATCTGCATGTTATCGATGTGGAGGATTACACTGGAATAAGGATTGCCGTTTTAAATATAAAAACTGTCTTGTGTGTGGAAAAATGGGGCACAAGACATCCCAATGTAGAAACTGAAAAGCTACTAGTAGGATAAGAGCTACTAGGAAGCATGACGAAGACATACCAAGATAAGGAAATATGTGGAACTTGAAATCTTAAATAAAAAGATAAAATTGCAACTAGACTCGAGTTCCGATCTAACGATAATTAACCTACAGACATGGAAAAAGAAAAAAAGGTTAACAGACCAGCCATGTTACATACACAAAGAATTGCTAAGTCGGTGACAGGAAAGTGTATAAAATTCGAAGGAGAAATAATCGTAAATGTTAAATTTCACGGGAAAACAACAAAAAAAAACTCAAGATATATGTAATGAAAGATACAGAAAATCTAGTGAGTACAAACTGTATGCAAAAGTTAGACGTATGGGATTCACATATCAGCTCGTTTTGTAAGGGTGCAGCTAGAATTGAATTGAAAGAAAATGTCCAACCGGTATGTAAAAAGAAGCGAAACGCGCCATTTGCTACCACAGATGAAAACAGTAAAGTGTTATACAGGGCAGTAAAGGAACTACCTGTGACCTTGCGAGAGATAAGAAAAGAAGCGAAAAAGGATGAATTTATTCAGAGGACGAAGGAAAAAATAAATAAAAACCGTTATACACCTACAGTGCTCGGGAGATCATTCAAACCAGAATGGGTCTCTTTCAGTAACAATATGGCTCATGAGGAACCAAATACAATAATTAACAGACTAGGAAACGTGATGTACACAAAAGGCGGGTTGAAGAGCCAAGCTCATCACCCGCAGAAAATGACAAGTCAATGGAGACGATCTTTGAAGTTTTTGAGACTCAAAGACCACAAGAAGTCAGAAATTGGAAGGACTAGCAGAAAGAGAAAATTTACAGTGCCTCTAATTGTCGACCATAAGAAAAAGGAAAATATATTAACTCCCCCTCCCAAATGGAATTTAAGGAGGGGGTGTTAAGGGGTCTCCCCTTTTCACGCAGATGGACTCGCCCAAGGTATACATGTGCTACTACCAGTGAATACCCGGACAGTCTGTAATAGAGGAGGGTAGCACAAGAGTCACCGTTAGCGAGCACCTAGACTCAGTAAGGAGTCATAACGCGATACTACAATACCAAGACTGTATATATATTATTGCTACTAACCCACATTCCTGGACCTACTAACCGTATTATCAGTTTGAATTATTACTTTAATACATTTATTTTCCTTATTCATTCCTGGCGTTTAATATTTATTGATATCGGATTTCATCCCGGAATCCACAATATCTGATATCATATGCATATCAATTCAGTTACGTGCCATGCAGATTTTTCCCTCAGCAGGTTGGCATTTCTTTCTGCTGTAGACTAGTTTCTATCCAAGGCCATAGAACCTGATCTGTCCTGCTATTTACCCATAGCTGGTGGGAGAATAAGAGGATTAATACCTTTCCCAAGGGTATTAGCACGGAAGTGAATGTAATGTATTCGGCTGCTAATCGAACTCGGTTCTCCGATTCCTCAATCCAAGCCGCTATCAATCACTCCCCCGTGCCTCCTGCATACATATTTCCTTAATGAGCGTGTTCTTGGGAAGATCGGTAATATAATGTTAAGACTTTCAAAACGAGTGATAATGTTCATCATAAATGCGATGGAATACTAAACATTGTAACTCTCTACAAGAAAGCGTGTCATAATCAGTGTCATAAAAGTTGTCCCTATATTCATAAGGCGTCATCATATATATTAAGTGCATTTTATTGAATCGTGATAAAATACGCAGATAAATCACAATAAACATAATAGGGATCATTTTATAATAATTTGAATCGTTGCTACAAATAGGTTTATATGCCTGTACACCGAAATGCGGTTTGAGACATAAATAATGTCGTTAATGTATTAAGGAACAGAAGAACCAAAAGAAGGAAGTGTCGTATAAAAAAGAACATTGTCAGCACGCAAAAGAATAAGGCTATTAAAACGATCGCCGAATTCTGAATTCGTATTCGACCAATGTGGCCTAAACGAGCGTAGATTTAAGAAAGATTACCGCCAAAAGAAAAGTAAGCTTCGAAATTATACTCAACTGCATTAAGTAAGCAAAGGAACAAATATGCACGAAGAATCTATTATGAAATAATCTTTATCATCTGGACCAGAACTAAAAAGTTTAGATCAAATTACGAGGACTTTGATGACAAAGCACTGGAACCACGAGGAGATGTTTGAAGATCACATGTGAGGAAGAAAAATCTGAGAAGTTGATCCTGAAGAACAACGGTTTCATGGAGTCTGCTGCCAAGGACACGTGGAACTTAAAGGATAATCGCATGAAACATTAATTATAACCTAAAGAATTACTGCAATACAATTAACAGAAAATAACGATAATATAAACTGAATAGCTAAATCCTTTGGCGAACTCAAACTTATGTATAATTCGATTAAAACATGAAGTAAATATCAAAAAGAATTACACTGAAAATGTTGAATAGAATTTATAAACAATAATTAATAATGTTGAAATCGGTATTCTCCAAGACCAATCGATATACAGTTAGTAAAGAGTAACAAAATGTGCGGTAATAGTGAAGAATTTCACACTTTTATAATTCACATCAAAATGTTACATCAAACAGTAAAAAAAGAATTTCTGAAATTAAATTCGGTCCTAGTAGAATCTTTAAATAAACAACTTCAGAACCCAATGAGAAACTGCCAGAATGAATACAAATCTAGAAAACTCATGATATTTTGTAATTCAATCCGAACACGTTATACAAGCATGAAAACACCATTCACCTCATTTTATTCAAGAATACGGTCTGGAGGTGTTGTAATGTAGAGCGCCTCCAAATGTAAAATCGGAGAGATGAGTTCGAATTTTAGTCGGTTTCGTTAAATTCACTTACGCGAAAATAACCTGGGAAAAGTTATGAATACATCACCTCCCTTCAGTTATGGGTTAAGTAGAAGAAATTCTATCTGTAAAGATGATTGTTCTTTGCACAAAAATGTTAATGCAATATTCAAAATATGTTTCGGCTTTAAATAGCCTACAACGAGTTCATAAGCCGGAAAATCAAATACTTCAATGAATTAATCAAGACAACACAATTCTAAATGTAACTGTCGCTATTTCTGAAGAATACTGAGTGAAATAAAAAAATAAAAAAAAGTATCTTGAAAATACATGGACATTGTGATTAAACTGAAAACATTTAGGAAAATGCTATTTTCATTATTGTTGGTGTTCATTTCCTCATATCAAAGTAAAAAAAAACTAAAAAAAAACTGGAAGTATCCTAAAATCTGAACAAGTCTCGAAAACACGCAGTAAAATATTGCTAAAAAGTGTATCATGTAAGATTTAAAACAAAATTGCTTCTTATGACCTCTAATGAAAGCCCATAGTTTCTATTACGTGAAAACATAAATTTGTATGAACAGCCATCTTACTATTAACAACAAAATCTAGCATATCTTTTCGAGAAACTCGAGATTGAAAATGAATGAGAGTGATCTCTGAATCAATATTTACTACGCCTTTCTCAGTCTAGCATTCTATATTTATTATAGAACCTATAAATTTTCAAGTATGCCAATGAAAATAATCTGAACATAAAAATGTAGTGATTGGAATGGCTGTGAAGTATTCCGGGATATGAGGAACTATATAAAGCATAGAGAAAAGCCTATTATTTAAACAGACAAGAATACATCGCGGAATGCTGAGATATTAAAAAAGACCTGCTGCAGTTTTATTTTCAGATACATCCACCAGACATTATAAATATTGAAATTGATATAAGAATAAGAAATAGAGGATCTGTACACCTTTAAATCACTAATGACCGTCATTAATGTCAACAGTTGCCATCGGCTGCCATACGAATATTTTATACGTAATGAAAATATTAAAAGAAAAACTTATTTACAAAAGAGACATTTACAAAATATAAGCAAGAAATATGCCAAGCATAATTCTGTTAATATAATCTCCTTAATATTTTATTATGAATGTGATACACATGTGGTAATTGATGCCATTTCTGACTGCCATTTTAGATTTAAAAGCATTCACTGAAAAGATGAGAAACCACGGATAAGAAGCATTTCGCCATAATACTGAATCAGCCGTACGGAAAAAAACATTAGAAGAAACTACATAAACAACAAACAACTATTTTGTTTACACACATACACACACACACACACACACACACATATATATATATATATATATATATATATATATATATATATATATATATATATATATATATATATATATATATATATATATTCGTAATATTTTGACCATTATCTGGACATAATCCGGAACAAATATTTAAT
Source organism: Acanthosepion esculentum (assembly GCA_964036315.1). Lineage (NCBI taxonomy): Eukaryota > Metazoa > Mollusca > Cephalopoda > Sepiida > Sepiidae > Acanthosepion > Acanthosepion esculentum. Next base: position 54,543,874 of record OZ038475.1, read on the forward strand.
TTATTCTTCAAGAGCAGATTAGATAATGAACTTAAACCGATCGATTTAACACTTCTGTTACAAAAAATTTTGACTTTAGATTTCACATCAAATGCCGTCATTTGAGAAAAAATATACCGTTGGATAGTGTCGCCATCTTTAGCCCATCACTAGGAGTTTTAAAAATCTCTTAAAATAATTTGATGCTCCATTATCTATAATAAAGTTTATTTTATTTAATGTATACATTTTTTTTACATTTTTATTAAAAATGTCTCGACTATGTTTCAAATATATTTTCAGTTAATGATGTGTATGTTGCAGGTATTATCGACAATTATAAATATCATATTGTTAAGTATATCATGTTTGCTAAGATATCATTATACTGCACATAGGTCAGATGATCAGATGGGTAGTTCGATGTGACCAACAGAAATGTAATTTCCTTTGGATTTACAATCACTCATTTGATATAAGACTTCGTATACTACTTTGGTTTTACGCAGTGATTTTTATAGGACGGTTAGTATTAGTGAACTAAAATTCTTTCGAAATACTTGATGGAAGATAATGCAGAAAATGTCACTATAAAGATTAACCACAAATATCGCGTCTGTATTTAATAAAAAATTGGAAAGCATATTTGATTAGTTATTCTATTCAGGGATAAAGATACAAGACTAAAAATAATAAAATCTGAAACTGTTCTTTCCGTGATTTTTGTTTATTTTGCATTGGACAATGTATTACATTATATTAGGTGTGGTGCCTTATTTCTTTACACGTTTTCCACTGGAAGCTGTGTTTATTTGATTAGTATTATGAATATACTGAACACACGAATGCGCAGAGAAAAAGCAGCATTTGGGTTGAAGCTCTTTTCTTCTCTTAGAAAAATCGATGAAGACATTTTTATTTTCTTCAACGCTTTCGAATCAACGGTAGTTCCCTAACATTAATTAATAGTGAATGAAAATAAAATTTCTCTATTAACAATCTCCAAGTAACGACGAAAGACGAATGGAGATAGTCCCCCATTTGCATTAAATTACTATGCATTTATTGAATTTGCAAGAGGAAAAGTTAAAGAATATACGAGACAAAGCCAGACTATTTTGTTTTGCAGGTGGCAATTAACCCCACAATCATCATATATTCAGGCTAATATAGCTGTCTAGATTAAAGGCTATCATTTGTTAAATGCTTAACACCAAGAAATTGTATATAATACGAGATTACACTTGAAAATTCTCGGCAAGATCAATAAGGTGTTTCCATCTAGTTTACGAGTGCTTTGGAGTTTGATTCGTGCCAAGAAGCATTTCGTGTAAACATACACGCGCGCACACACACACATAACGATATGTGTGTAAGGATAGTATATTATAGTATGGACAGATAAATGCACGTAGCATAGTGAAAAGTTCTCAATCCATCATTGTGTCGGAAACTAATGGATAGTAGAAGGAAAGTTTGGTCTCTCTATCCTTAGTGGGAAAAATGTAGAATAATTTTTCTGGGGTTATTTTTTTTTGTTTTTCACTGTTTCAACAAAGCTCTATCTACGATATTTTGAACACAAACATAAAAATGTCAAACTATTTATTTCTCTCTCTCTCTCTCTCTCTTTCTTTCTCTCTCTCTCTCTCTATATATATATATATATAGAGAGAGAGAGAGAGAGACTTTGACATTTTTATACACACACACACACACACACACACACATATATATATATATACATATATATTACACAGCAAAAATCCAAAAGTGCCTCATGTGGGTATAGCCTATTTCAGATGGCACAACCTTGCGCCAGTCATCTTCAACCCTAGACTAGATTCCTCTCGGAATGAGGAATTTAGACTTTAATTTAGATAGCAGTCGAGGAAAACATATCGAGCCTAGCCAAAATGAATCCTCATGCAGATGAAAAGCCAGCGCTGGTGGTAAGAAGATGGTGGGAGGTTTCTCTCTAAATAGGGAAAAAGCCCACTGGAATCGAGCCCCATATTAACCTTATGATCCTAACTTCGGGTTATATGAAGAGTGTGTGGTTTAATTGAAAATAAAGAATGGCCAAAAGGGGAGTTTATTTATGACCACAACATTTACTTATAAATACAGGAATTTAAATTCCCGCTAGGGAATACCAAATTATACTAACATCTTATATGTATTAATAATATTAACAATAAATCGTGTTTAGACAATTAATATAAAGAAATAAAATATTAAAGGGTTTTAACTTTAAGGATAGGTGAAATTATTAGGAATACCAAACTATACTCGAAATTCTTTACAAAAATATAATTAAAAGTTTGATCAAAGGTGTTTGCATGAATCAAGGGACTGCTATAAGACAAGATTAATATGGAGAATAGAGGGAAATTGTTGGAGATAATTATCGTTATAATCGACATTAGTGGGTTTTGGGAGTAATAAGGTAAGATCTATGTTCTTATATAAGTTTAAACCTGTTTCTGTGTCAACATTTTGACACTAGTTCGTTCCTTTGATTTAATAGTTTGCATTGATTATTTTATTTTATTATTATAATTTTTTCCCCTAAACATTCCCAAAATTACTTTGAAAAAGTTGTTTGGTATTTTAATTCAGGATTGCTAAAGGAGTGCCTATGGTCATAAAATCTCTGTTCCCATTCCTCTGCGGAAATTCCATTGTAAACATAATTTATCACATTGTCTTTAGTGGCGATGGTAGCTGGGTAGATTACGCTAGTAGATATGCATTTGCCATCAGCTGAGCTGTTTTCTCTATTTCTACAATTACAGGTGCTTCCCTGCTAGGTTATTTGTTTTTCTCAGAATTTACTTAAGATATAATTATTATGGGACATATTATTATTATAAATGTAAATCGTTTGGATCTCATTCATTGTAATTCACACACACACACACATATATATATATATATATATATATATATATATATATATATATGCCCCCTATGTGTGACGTAATGGGTATCAATCCAAGGAAGAGGAATAAAACATTAAATTACCTCTCATTTCAAATCGGTTGTGATGTTCCTCAGCCCATCCAGGAACACCCTTCTATCTATCTATATATATATATATATATATATATATATATATATATATATAGTTTGAGAACTGTGGATTCTTTGTCTCCATTTGTATATATACACTGCGTGCCAAATTATTATCGAGATAACTTTTTTTCTAATATGTCAAAAACCGTTTAATCAATTCACACAAAAGTTTGTTTTACACAATATTGGGAACACTGACCTGCGGAATCACTGAAATTTTCGTACTGATCTGCGCAAGGTAAACAAACTGAGGCCATATTTGTTATCAGCACGGTGATTTGAGCATACCAAATTATTAGAAAAGTGTAAGAATTTAGTAAAAAGATGGGCCGTAAAAGCAGTTTATGTGATGCTGAAAAGAAAACTATCACCTCAGAACTCTCAAAAAGTAAATCTACCGTAGAAATTTCTAAAATGATAGGGAGGTGTCATCAAACAGTGAAAAAGTTCACCTCCGACTCTACACAAGTACGCAAAAGGGAAGATAAATGTAAGCCGAGGGTTATTTCACGTCGTCTCATTTCACGACTTAAATGAGGGGCCATGAAGAACCCTGGACTTACCAGTCAAGAGCTTTTCAGTCGCATTGGGGATCCTACTGTGTCTAAAAGTACTCGGTGTCGGTATCTGAGGGAAATAGCAACAACAGCCAAACCTGTATCCAAGCCTCCGTTGACGATAAATCACATTCAAAATCGGTTGAAATGGGCCGAGGACAATATGAAGATTGACTTCTCTAAAGTTTTGTTCACAGAAGAAACTCGAGCAACACTTCCTGGGTCAGATAGATGGTGCAAAGGCTGGCTAATGAACGAAGCGAATCGCCATCAGCGCTTGAGACGCCAACAAGGCAGTGGAATCATAATGATCTGGGGTGGTATTATTGGAAAAACATTAGTGGGTCCATGGAGAGTACCAGATGGCGTTAAAATAACTGCTGATGCATACATAGCGTTTATGAAGGAGCATCTTGAACCGTGGATGAAAAGGCAAAGAGTTGCCTTCAGAAGGGCCATTGTTTTTATGCAAGATAATGCTCCCTCTCATGCTGCACACAAGACTACTGAATATTTGAAATAGTTAGGCTTCGATGGACCTCGAAAAATGAAGTGGCCAACAAATTCTCCGGATTTGAACCCAATAGAAAACATTTGGAGCATCATGAAGCGAAGACTGTACGCCAGCGAACGACAATTCAGGAGCAACGCTGAGTTGTGGGAAGCAATTCTTGACATATCTCGCCGCATTACAGCAGATGACATCCTACAATTAACAAATTCTATGGATCGTCGACTTCTTCAAGTAATTTAAAAACAAGGAAAGCAATTCCCTATTAATGTTGTTTAAAACTGTGCCTTTGTCTGTATCTGTTATTATTTCTTTGATTATCTTATTTATTAGCTTCTTTTGATCATAAACATTAACGTGCAACATTAATAAACGTTTTGTTTGCTCCATTCTGGGAATTTTACTCAAACTTTTTAATAATTTGGCACACTCAAATCACCGTGCTGATAACAAATATGGCGCCAGTTTGTTTACATTGCGCAGATCAGTACGAAAATGTCCGTGATTGCGCTGGTCAGTGTTGCCAACATTGTGTGAAAATCTTCTGTGAATTGATTTGACGGTTTTTGAAATATTAGACAAAAATTTATATAGATAATAATTTGGCACACATATATATAT
>OZ038475.1:54553619-54576119 GCA_964036315.1 Acanthosepion esculentum
GAGTTCAATACCTGGTTAAGGCAGTGGAGAACTTTGAGAGGGGAATTAACAGACGATAACTGACATCCATTAGACATGACACGTGGAACTAGAACAGTCTACCACAGCGAGCGAAATAAAGGCTTCAGTTCGACATTCCAAACATTTGAAGAAGGCCGGAGCGTACAACTGCTTAACGTTGTGATAAATATGGCAACAAAGATGAGGACAATAATCCCCATTAATGTAAATTATACCTCATCTCAGAAATATAGACAAATAAGGAATTAATAGGTTTCTTCACGTGTGGTGCAGGATGTCTAACCAGAGTTGACACTCAGGCATGTGGATCAGGATTAATTTCGTTGCTAGAAGGTAAGTTCTGACATCTGGTGGAAGTTCTATTAAAATATAGCCTCTTTTGTTCGATTATTACTTTTCAGTTTGTTTCGTTTATTTGTTGGAAGTGAATCCACAGAGTTTAGGGACATTGTTAAGGAATCTTTGTCTTTCTGATGTTGAGTCTCTGATTCCCATCGGCGAAAGATATTTTTTTTCAGAATAGGAATGTTTTTTGAAATATTATAATAATTATTAGTATTAGATTTGCCACAACGTCGCAAACCGTTCTCTATTCAATCAGTATTTCCATGGAAATGCTTCCGACCTTGTTCCACCTGTACAGACATTTATATCTAAAGCCTGTCATCCACTATAGACGGAAGCGAATCAACCTCGTTCGTTTTCCTTCGTATTGCATTAGAAAGAAGGAAGTTCTATTCGGACAGCTTCTTTGCAACAGCAGCTACTTTATAGAACAAACCCCTCGAAAGAATTCTTCCACAAATACTAGGATCTTAACCTCCTGATGGATGGAGCCAAAAGTTACTTATCGTATGCGTACTCATAGTCTGAACTTCTGCATTGATAATCGACATAAAGTGTTCGTTTTGTAATCTTCTCCCATGAGTGGTTCTTTGGCCTTAAACAAATAGCATGTCCACTGTAGATGAGTACTATAAAACATAGCCTCGTTGTTTGTGGCATTGTATGACCTGATGATATTTTCGTTCAGGATGAAACCTCGCTACGTATAAAGCAGAGGTTCTGCTGCTGAGTAACCTTCGTGTAAGCATCAATAGCGATATTTTATGTCTCAGGATATATCGCCTTTTCTTTGTCATTAACTTTCTCCCGCTGTTTCAGTTTTCAGCATTGTCCTTGGATACTGTGACACAATCTATGCAGATGATTTCCTGGACTGCTTTCTTTCTATATTGAGTTTGAGGTCGCGTGAATTATCTGTGTATCATATTGAATACGATGTATACATGTTAAAGGGAATATTATTAACATAAGAATATTATTGTCAAGAGATGATTGATATCTTGCAGAGAATATTTTACCTGGCTGTCATGAGTGCTTTGTTTACATGCAACAGAAGGATTGATAATCTACATAGTGTTTAAGAAGAAAGCGTCAGAATTAACAGATCTGAAAGAATTTGTCGCAAACCTGGGCCAAGATTAATCAGGTAAAATCGTAACCAATTTAGTTAGGAAGTATATAGCTTCTCAATGGACTCGGCCTATAAAATTTCTCATTTGAAATTCAAAGATAAATCCATTCAACATGACCATGTTTACTTTTTAAATCATCCATCCTATCAAATGATAATGTATTGAAGTCATTCACCGTATTCATGTTAATATTTGAAGTCATTCACCGTATTCAATATTTATTCATTGAAGTCAGGCACCTCATCCAGTGTTTATTATTCGAAGTTATCCACTGTATTCAGTAATTATTTATTGACGTCATTCGCCGTATCCATGTTTATTTTGAAGCCTTTCACAGTATTAAATAATTAATTGTTAAAGTCATTCACCATATCCATGTTTAATTTTGAGACATTCACCATATTCAATAATTATTTATTGAAGGCATTCACCGTATAAATATTTATTTTTGAGAGTCATATAGGCTATACAATTGTTCTTTATTGAATAAAATCACTTATCCATTTTTCTTTTATTTCACCGTATTCAATAATTATTTACTGAAGATAATCGCCGTATCCATGTTTATTTTTGAAGTCAGTCACACTTTCCAATGATTATTTATTGAAGTCAGTCGCCGTATTCATGTTTATTTTTGAATCCATTCACCGTATTCAATAATTATTTATTGAAGTTAGTCATTGTATCCATATTCATTTTTGAAGTCATACACCTTATATAATGGTTCATTATTGAAGTCAATCACCGTCCGTATCCAGGTTTATGTTTGATGTCATTCACTCTATCGTATCATTATTTATTGAAGACAGTTGTCGTATTCATTATTTATTTACTGAAGTCATTCATTGTATCCAGGTGTATTCTTAAGTCTTTCACCGTATCCAATAATTATTTACTGAATTCATTCACCTCATTCAGTGTTTATATTTCGAAGTTATGAACCGTATCCAGTAGTTATTTATTGGAATCATCCAAATATACATATTTATTTTTTAAGTCATTCACCGTGTCCAGTGATTATTTTTGATTTCACTTAACCTATGCAGCGTTTTAAGCCCCGTTGGTAGGTCACGTGTTCAGAAATAGTCTCTCTCGTTACCTTCGTATCATTCTATGTGGAGAACTCGCTCGTGACAGAAGTCTACGCGGATGCCAAAAACTACGCCTTAAGATAAGTTGTAAACATCACTGACACAGGCTAATATCGATCCTGAGACATGGGAAACAGTTGGTGCAGATCAGTCTTCTTGGCATAGGACAATTCGAAGTGTGGCCAAGATTTGAGCCCAACCGTCAGCATGAAGAGGATCTGCAAGATGTTTTCAGCAGGCCCCACTCGCCCATCCGCGTCCATCACCAACACTTCTCTGTGATTCCTCCTGAAGACTTTTCAGGAGTAAACTAGGCCTTCACAGCCATCTCCATGACCCCCAACAGAGGGAATAAAGAGAGAGGAGAACTATCCCGATGTTCGGAGGCCAGCTGGTGCCGACGATGATCTCGTGTTTATTACTTGAAGTCATTCACTGTATCCAATGTTTATTTTTTGATGATTTCGACTTTGGTAAAATTAGGAACACGTGATCGGATATCAGGGATACTGTACTGAGTATAGGGGCGAGATGTGAAGTGATGGAGGTTGGAGTTAAAGGATGAGCAATCCATGTGATTACTACCGGAGGGTTTGATAATTCTCCAAATTAGGAAGGTTGATTAAGAAATCAGTAATAGGGAACAAAGACAAACTTTATTGTAATTAATGAAAATTGAGGAATCACTGAATCCCCAGAACCCTTTAGGCTCGACGACTATTTTGAGCCAAGCTGCATACAAGTAGCTGACTTTGGGATGATAACTCGCATAGAGTGCCTCTGAAATCCACGTCATCTGCCACCAAATTATCTGATTCCAAAACTTTGAACCCAGTTCCTCCAGAAGATTAGACTAGTCCAGTGTTACGATAGCTTAATACGGGAAGGGCTCATTTTTGTTGTACCAAGTGCTATATAAACACCACAAATCTCACGTTTTATTTTCGTCGAGAAGATATTTATTCCCTAATATAGTACTCGCCATGGCTTTAACCAGCGCGGCTAGACTACGACATTCGATTTTCCACTGGTCTAAAATCAGGAACACAGTGTGGTCAGAGCTGGTGTGGATCAAAGCGGCCAGTGACCAACAACCAGCTTGGACCAGCGTCAACATTGACCAACGCCGATTTAGCTCTGTGGGTACACCGGTAAATTTTAATTTTAACACCCGAGCGTCAATCACTGCTGCACTAGTTTCCTTCAGAAATTAGTACACGCTTCCGGAAAGCGATTTTTTTGTACTTAATTTAAGAAGAAAGTTAACTTTCATTCAAATATATGTAAACATCGACAAATAAAAGAATAACAAAGTAATTTTTTTAAGAAGAAAGTTAACGTTCTAATATATAAAAATAATAGAAAAATTCATGCACGAACTTGGTAAAGTAGAAGGGTTGATTCTATTATTTCATTAGTTTTTAAAAGCAGAAAGAAACCCCTCCCCAAACCTTTACTCCTAACCCTAAAGAAAAATAAAAAAAAACATTAAGAAAACCCCTCCCCCAACCTTTACTCCTAACCCTAAAGAAAAATAAAAAAACATTAAACTAAACAGAAAGAAAACCCCTCCCCTAACATTTACTCCTAACCTTAAAGGAAAATAAAAATAAACATTAAGCAAACCCCTCCCCAACCTTTACTCTTAACCCTAAAGAAAAATAAAAAAAACATTAAATTAAACAGAAAGAAAACCCCTCCCCTAACCTTTACTCCTAACGCCAAAGGAAAATAAAAAAAAACATTAAGAAAACCCCTCCCTCAACCTTTACTCCTAACCCTGAAGAAAAATAAAAAAAAACATTAAATTAAATAATTGCTTCTTTACGGAAGCGCGTACTTATTTCATGAAGGATTTCCTGTTTAGGGAGTAATAGGGTTAAATTTTATAACTACGCAGGAAATTGTCAGCACTGAATTTACTTATCAATAAGCCGTTAATGTCTGACGAAAGACCAGGAAAAAGTCCGATTTTTTTCGGATCGTTAACATACATAAAGGTAGGTTTCTTCAATATCTAATTATTGATTTGAGTTCAGCATATACATTTGCACGGAAATAAGACTATTTGGGAAAAATTTGAAGGGATATTAGCGCTCGGGTGTTAAAATGATCATTTACCGTTACACCATCAGGTGTAGGTGGGTTAGAAAAGTTTTATGCATTTCATTTTTTTTAAATTGCCAAGATATATTTCGTCAGTTTAGTCTCCTTTTACGCACCCAATAAGGCGAAATGCTATAAATAGGCTTCAAATACATATGTGCATGGAGCATTTATAGTACAATCAGTATAGGAGATAAGGAAATTGAACATATAATAGGTGGCGCTCGTGTTAGATTTGTCCAACACCAAACATTGCTACAAAACAAGAAAAAGAAACGAAAACCATTTATCTTAGAACTCATGTACTTAAATAGTTTCGACAGATGCATACTTCCATATGAATGTTATGTAAATTTCTTCTTAAAATTCAGAAATGTCAAAACTGTACAACTGTATACATAAGTTAGCTAAGATCAATGTTTAATATAGCTTTGTGCAAATCTATTCTGTAGTTTGTAGCGATGACAAAACATCTTCGAAATTCTGGACTGGAGCTATAGAATCACAAAAAAGAACTGTACAAATTACGTAAACGACATCACTCGATCAGCAATTGATAAAATAGATATAGCAAGTAACTCAAAGAGAAAATAACATAAAATTGTTGACGTTCGTTAGCGCTGCAGACAAAATGTTTTGAAAAAAGCGCCCGGCAAACTGGACAAAGCAATGAGATTGAGCATAAGAAACCTATTTTGCGGTAATATTTTTAAAGAGATATTTTATAATTTCCCACCAAATATAACTCGAACTTCTTGGTAAAATGATGTTGAATGTTCTCTTATCAGGAAATGTCTAAAATTAGGATTGTCATCTTCTTTTCAGGCTCAAGTCTAAGTCTCATATTCAGTTCACTGCCATAGATGCTGAAAAAGAGTCGGCTATTTGTATAACTCACAGGGAATTTCGTTCTCCATGGTAGATGCTTAATCAGTACAGGAGAGAGGTTAGACAAAACATGAATTAATGTAGGCACATCTGAGTTGGAGCTGCTCTGTCCTCAGTTCATATACAAAATGTTCAAATATATATGCACGGTTTGTTGTTGATAATTTATTTTTCACTTTGTAAACTTTTTCTTAAGGACGGTAACAATTTCCATGGCAAATGACAAAATAAACTGCATTATTTTTTCTACGCGTTAAGATGCTTTTCCGCTAGTACAAGCCATGTTACATCGATGGCTTCCAATCCAAATCAGTTCCACGGTGTTCCAAATAAAAGAGAAAAATTCCATCACACTATTTAGAAAATAAAATAAAACTACAATTTTGTGGAAAATACACCCGCGTGTATCCATCCCTGAGGACTCCAATCTTAATCTCTTAAAGAACAAATCATTATCGTTCATCCTTATTCACATAATCTTCATTTTTTTTCTCGCCATATCTTCCAATTATATCAATAACTTGATTCTGAATTACCATCTTGACTGTAATTGCCTAACTTGAGTAACTTTCCAACCTTGTATTGACTGAAACTTAATGTTAAAAAAGTATTATTTATTTGTTTGGCTAGAATCCCTTCGTCAAATGAGAGGCACAAACATGCACACAAACTCGCCTACGGTCATAATTTGATGACGGTTTTTGGAAAATAAAACATTATTAAAACTCATGTATAAAAATGTCCACACATTCAGTTAAAAAAAATAAAATCATCCACGCATTGGCTAAAGCGATAGACGAAAGCACTTGGATATACAGAACATATAAACATTTTATGTTCAGATAAGAAATCTTATACAAACAAAAGAAAAAAAATTAAATAAAATGCTTAATCGCAGTACGTTTCCCCAAATAAAAAATTATTTATATATATATATATATGGAGAGAGAGAGCGAAGAGGACGTATATATATATATATATATATATATATATATATATATATATATATATATATTAATAGAAACATTAGGATAGTGGATACTTGTATTTACTAAAAAGGAACGTAAATTTCAAAGTTATATTTTTAGAGGAGAATCATATAACGTTAAAATCAATTCACGCAATGAATGCTGTTCAAACTGCCAGAGGCCCGCCAATTAAGTGAGAACCTCAGCTTCGCAATCACCATTCAGTTATTCTAATCATGGAGACATATGTGCAGGTATTAAGGACACCGAGATATGGGCGTAGAAATTCTGTGCAAATTCACTCTGGCCTTGAACTCAAAGCAACCGTGGCTGTTGAAAGAAGCATTTTCATTGCAAGAATTACGCCAATTGCCAATAACAAAATTACTTTATTAATTACTGGTTTGTCTTCCGTTGAAAATAATCCTCATTTTCCTTCTGATTTCATGGTAGCAATTAATACTTTTTAAAATATTTCTTTTGCAGCCATGATACTGAAACTTAGTTCAGAGAAACCGAGAATATTAATGATATGAAAGAATCAGTGCTTTGTTTTTGTTCGTTTTTTATTTATTTACGTGGTTTTGTCCCTTCTGTACGCGACTACACCCACAAGAATAGCAACAGCGGTAGCATTACCGTGCAAGCAAGAATTCTCTTGAAGAATATACGAGAGCAAACTCGCCGCATTCTAATATCAATTCGCGTTTGCTTTCTGCAAATAATAACAATGAAAAGCGCTCTGAAAAAAGGGGAGATAATAATAAATGAAAATTATATGGATGAAAATAGCTCCCATCAAATTTAATGTAATTATTAAATATGGCTGGCAAAAATTATAAAATGATCATTATGATAATAATCAAAAATTATAAAAATGATAAACATAATAAAAATACTGGATTCACAACGAAAGAACCACTGACAATCTGGCAAGAAATAATTATCATTTAAGCTCAAACTATTATAATTAAAATCAGTGCTGTTTCGAGTGTTTATTACAATAATAATAAGAAAATATATTTATATTAACAGCTGAGGAAATTTAAAAAAAATTAAAGTAAAAAAAAAGACTATAGATCTTTAAATAAGTAGTTTTAGTGACATGAATTTAAGTATATCATAGGAAATTACAATCACTTGAGCAATAACCGAAACAATATAAGTAATCTGAGATGTTGAACACGTTATTGTGTCCAAGTTGGTGTAGATATGACAATACTTACATATATTCATATACAGGTCGACTTTATAAAAATCAAATTTCCATGCTAATATTTGTCAATCTTTTTTTTTTAAAGGAAAGTATATTCACTAATTTTATTAAATAGTCGTTTTGTAAAAGAGTTACTGGTGTAGGCGTTACCATTCAGCGATGTTTGAGTGGGAAGTAACTTTATAAATTCCTGTGACAAGTGGATCTAGGTAATTTTAATTTTTAATAGTATAACAGATGTACCCTCTGGTATACGTTTATTTAAGATAGATCTGGGGAAACTGAACTTATTTAATTACGATAATTTTAATTTTTACCTGGAATTTTCTAGGTTTTAACTCATAACGTATACCAGACAAGTTTTGATCAGAATGGAATAGTACATAATGGTTTTGCTAACTAAGGAATTAATGAAATAAATAACTAGTACAATTATTATATGTTGGTTTTAAAGCAAGAATCCGTTGTTTTTTTCTTACAGTTTCTCCTTCTTTACTTTTCTTATAAGGCATGTACTTCAATATTGCTATCACTTCAACTAACTTCTATCTTCAGATAAAAATGTTAAACACAATTTACGTGTGTAAAATCGACTAATGTAGGAATAGTCTCAGTCAGTAGCATCAGAGCAACGATGACAGGGAAGGGTTTGCGTTATAACCTATATGTTTCTACTGTTGGATTGTTCCATAATACTCATGTTCGGTAACATTTTCGACCATCTGAAGGTACAACAGAAAACTGAAAAATTATCAATTAGTTTCCGTTTACTTTAGAACTGACTAGCGGCATGGTGCGGCGTTGCCCGTGCTTGATTCATAAATCGTGCGACTCATACAGCAATCGCTATCACTTGACTTAAAATATTTTTGCCCTTCCTTGCCTTTAAAGGAGTGTCCTTTGCCGTGCTGATGTTGCTACATGCCTTACTTCTTGACTATCTCACACTGCGAATTTTTTCTAAGCTCTATACTAAACATTAAATCTGTTACGAAAAAAGAACTAAACAAAATGAAAACAAAACGATCAGCTTTAAAAAAGGACTCGTACCTGGAAAAGACCGAATGAAAAAAGAATTTTAACAACAAATACTTTTTCACAACCAACCCAGTTCTGCGGAATCAGAATCAATCATGAGTTTAAGCAAGCGAATGAGCCACTTAGAGTAAAGTGTCATGCAGATTTAAATTTTTCCCCACTTGTGACGAATGCAGCAATCGATTTCTTTGCATGCTAACATGCTAGTTAACATTCGTGTCAGACAGCTGTTGGCACTCACGCTGGCCAATAGAATCTTCCTGCCTATTCGTGGCAGCCAGCTATATGCTCTCACTCTGGCCAGTAGAAAATGGCCGCAAACTAAATGAAAACTGCCGCAGAAGCATGAAAAAATCGATTATTTCCACTATCGATGGGAGTTGGGAAATGCAACGTCGGTCTTGGGCTTCCCGCTAGCTTGGAGCATGTGCGTGTACATTTTGGTGCAAATCCGTCGAAAATTGCGGCCGTGCATTCGTTACACATACACACATCCTGCCTTTTATAGATATAGATATCATATAACTGGAGAAGCCGTGCCTTAATGTTTCCTATATTAGGATGTGGGCTACAAAAGTGTTGAGGGCTAAAAAGGAGACGACCGTAGTAGGGATCACCTAGTCAATAAAATGATCCTATCATTAGCTGCATATAATGAGTTTCGCCAGGGCTACATACATTTTTTGAAATAAGAGTTTCTTTGTTCCTACACCAGTTACTACCAAGGCTATAAAATCAGGTCCGTCCTTCCTATAGCTGGAAGAGGGGAAAAGAGTTGAATTCATATCTTTAGCAACGGTATTAGCATGTAAATGAAAGTAATGAACTCGAATGGAATTCGAACTCTGCTCTCTGATTCCGCAATCCAAGCCGCAATCCATTACTCCCCCGTGATTTTCAAATTTCTGATAAAAAACTAGTTCCAAGAAACTATCGACACTACTTTGGCTTAAGTGGTTAATGAAACCTCCATGAATTATGATAATAGTAATTGTAAAAATAACCATTTTCTTATGAGGAAATATTTGGCATTTATTAAGCGAGAAGTCAGTACTACAGTCGCATGAAATTTATAAGATCTTTCTCATAAAACAATTTATTAAAAACAGTTTTCACAAGAGACAGAGCTGTTATCTCTCTCTCTCTCGCTAGTATTGATAGAGAATTCCTTCTTCACGTTTTATTTGAAATAGTTTGAAAAGTCAACATGTTAATTATGTCAGGATTTTCTCTTCCAGTTATATGTGCCATCCATTTTAATTGTTGCTGAGGGAGAAAACAAAATGTTTCTATCATTCATTACACCAGTTCACAAGGTTCGAAAAAGTGTTGTCTCAACCAAAACCAATAGGATTCACTCGCACAAAGCAAGTTTTAACCATTGATCTAATAAAACATCTTAATACCCCTGAAATACTAGATATTTCTAAACATGTGGAAAGATGTTTCAACATATGTCGTAATCCCGTACATTATAAGCGTTTACCAATAAATTGTGTCGATTTTAAATGTGAATTAATTTAAGCGTTTAATGAGTTTTTCTTTTTCTTTCAGATTTAACAACTGAAGTCTTTGGCAATGTCAAACATGGACAGGTTAGCAATCAAACAACGTGTTACAATTATCGAAGCCTATTACGAACATGGACGTTCAAACAGAATTTAAAAGAAAAGTTCGCAAGTCACATCATTTCTCGAAACAGCGCAGTCAGTTGGCCACCACAATCGTGTGACTTGACGCCTTTAGATTTCTTCCTTTGAGGTCAACTCAAAAGTAAGGTCGATGTTAAGAAGCCAACAACAATTCAACAACTGAAGGATTAGATAATAAGGCATATTAGCGAGATCGAAGAGCAACTATGCAGAGATCCCATCAAAAATTTTGACCATCGAGTGGAGGTGTGCTGCGGAAGACTTGGCGGACATTTGGACGATTATTATGTTTCACACATAATTGCCATATACTTAAATAACATGATCCAATAGAGATATACATAAATTTTCACCAATAACACTGATTTATTTACTGTTGACTTTGATCCACCTTAATGAAACACCATTTATAAACTAACAGTAATAAGTTTAAGTAAATCTAGGATTCGAAATGGTAAATTTAATGAATATTATTCATTTAAAAATAACATATCTATTAACTATTATTATTTTCTAAATGTTTTAATCCAGACAGCATGGTAATCGTGTCGGTCACATCGACACGCATGAAAATAAGTATTATTTAACAATATCTTTTTTATCAGAATGCTATTTTATCGTAAAATATTTCAGTAGACAAACGTAAAGAAATATGGAATATATTTTTAGAAAGTTACTGTTTTGAACTTTAGCAATATAAGGATTTATTGTAAACGTTCTTTTGCTATTGTTCTCGGCCTTTTGGTATTCAGATTCACCACGCAAACGTTTGTAGTAAAAAGACGATTATGATGAAATGCTTCGTAGAATGCTTTATGTTATATATATATATTGTAATTTGTTTTCAGAACGCTTTTACTACTTCGAAAAAAAAGCTGATCATCAATTTATGAAGAATGTCAAATATATAATGTCATGCTCCAAAGAACATAAAAAATGGTATGGTAGTTTGATTCTGCTAAATAATACGTAGTTTAGAGCTGTTTTTAGCTGGGCTCTGTGAAGTTGGTCATGCTGCGTGACTGCTTATTATATTTCGCATATATAAAATAAGAGAAGACACTACAGCGGTGCAGATAGAAATATTCCAGTTATTGAAATGCTAAATAAAATAAATAGAGTGTATGTTCGTAAAAATTTAAATAATTACAGGGATAATATATAATAATTATTATGTTAAACATTGAAAATCTCATGTGACTTTATATGAATTATATATATATATATATATATATATATATATATATATATATATATATACATATATATATCACAGCAATAAACGTATGAAGATTGATATTACTCGACATATTAAAAACGGGCGAAGCAACCGGTTTCGCTCCCGCTCATCAGGCTTTCAACGGGAGATTTAATTTAAATTAAAAACACAGAAAATGTACAATAAAATAGAATGTGGAGGAGGGAAAAATGAGCAAAAAAAGCTAGAGCTAGGACGACACAACGCTTGGACATGAGAATTAAACAGCACGTTCCTACCAAAATCAGGAACCACACTTTGCCGTTGAATGGACTCGTCCCAAACTCCTACGGGTCCGCCATATGTGAGCACTTATTAAAGAGCAGATCGTGTGCAGCTAATTTCAGTGTTGACCGGTTCACCGTGTTGTCCCGGTCACACTCGTTATTTCACCTTAATGTGCTGGAGGCAATTTATATCGGGTCCCACAAGCCTTCCTTGTGTAAACAACATGAGTGTTTGTTGGGGCTCGCTGTCATTTGTCTCTAGCTCCTTTTGCTCATTTTTTTCCCTCCTCCACATTCTATTTTATTGTACATTTTCTGTGTTTGTAATTTAAATTAAATCTCCCGTTGAAAGCCTGATGAGCGTGAGCGAAACCGGTTGCTTCGCCCGTTTTTAATATGTCCAGTAATATCAAGCTTCATACGTTTATTGCTGTGATAAAATTTTGTACCTTCAAAAATATCTTTATATATATATATATATATATATATATATATATATATATATATATATATATATGTATGTATATATATATATGTATATATATATATATATATATATATAATTAATTATTTAAATATTATAACATAAATATGTCATAAATTCACTACAAAAATAGCCATTTTGTTTCAACACTTCTGGTGTCTTATCAAGTGATGATGTTGAATGTAGAATAAATGGTTTTAAAAGTTTCAAATTAATTAACGATACTTCGCTAGGGGTAAACGCTGTTACATAAGCTAGAATGACCAATCAAAATACAAGTATACGGTAATTCAAAAAATTTGACAACGAAGCAAGTTTATCATAGATATTAAAAGATTTATAAAATTTGAAATTAAAATTAAAAGTAAAAAATTACCTATTTAGAAATCTAAATAAAATCTCTATTAAGTTTAAAATTTTAGAATTACCGAGGAGAAAAAAGAATCAAAAAATAAAAAATACATATGCTATTTAATTTATTTTTTCATTGAAACTATGTTAAAAAGGATGTTGATCGCTCCAGACAAAAATGTATACACTTTACAGTTTAAATTCAACATAATGGCCACCTCTCACGTAAAACACTTCAAACACACTCAGGTTATAATACATAAGCGCCCAGACATATTTAGATATATATACGCATACACGAAAAACGGCGACGAGACACGACCCTTGATAAAAAAACAAAAAACGAACACACACACACACACACACACACACACACCACAAACACACACGCGCACGCGCGCATAACAAAACGTGCATGCACTTTCCTTACACATAGACATCGATAAACACAGGCACATACATCCACATGCAAATTGACCTAGACAATCAGACGCAATAGCCAAAACATATTCGGGGCTTAATATGTTAGTAAACGAATTCTAACTTGAAATATAACTAATCTGGGCACATATATATATATAGATAAAATTTAAACAAATAAATATATATAAAAATATATATTTTTTTTTAACCATATAGTTTTCCACACACTACATGAAAAAGTAAATAACTACATCCATATATAATCGTACATTCACACATATACACATACAGATCTGCACATGTACCTACATATGCATATATACGCATACAGATACGCACATACATATAAGCACGTATAAATATATCGACCCATGCAGCAACGTAAAAAAGTAAATAAAGCAAGTAAAAATATATATACACAACGATGCACCTATATACAAACACAACACATACATATTTACATATACATACATACTCACGTATACATATATGTATATAAACTAAACATATAAACAGACATTTACAAATACACGCATATACATGAAAAATCAAACAAACGTAAATTAAAACTATATAAATATAAATACGTATATACACACCCACGTATAAATATATACACACATACATACGCATATATATATATATATATATATATATATATATATATATAGTTTACGAAAAACTAAGTAATCCGTATGGGAAGACCCAATGAGGATAGAATCCAGAGAGCTCAATGTAAGTCAGAGCTAATAATTTAAATAAAAACAGATTGCTTTAAGGTTTCATATAATAAATTATTTCACCACAGCCCTTTTAAAGGACAGTAGATCATCAGATTTATTTCCAAATGTTGAAATGAAAAAATGAAAATAAATTTACACATTTATGACGGGCAATAATAAGGAAACTCACGAAGTGAGGTCAGTGTAGGGGGTAGAGAGACAGCATTGATTTAGATGTAACATTTCTATTGTTTCAAATTTAAAATTTCGCTGAAATCTAGACATTGACACTTTAAATCTGTTAACGGAAGTTATATCTTGATATAGGAAGTGGGATGGACAAAGAAGTATATAAAGAAAAAAAGAAAAAGAGAGAAAAAAAGAGAAAGAAGTTGTAAAAAAGGGTCATTAACTTCTATTGGTATAGGCGGTTTTTTTTCTTTACTTTGAGATTTCGTAAATTTTTCAGTTTAAACAGTCTAAGCCATTTAATTATATGTTAAAGTTTTTAAAAAAAAAAACCTTATTACGGACATTTTGGGGATTTAATGTGAAATAGTCGACTAAAAAAATATAGAGTTTACATTAAAACACTTAAACATATAGACACACACACAAATGTGAAAGGAATATGTATACAGAGACCTACATATATTCTAACAATATTAACTTATTGATGATAAAATACATTAAATGTTCATAATAATTTTTTAAAAATTAACAACAGACAGTCTATAAGCAATTAAAAACTCCTTATCAACAAAAGCAGATTTTAGTTAGTATCTATGGTACACTCAAAGACACTAAGGTATACATACAAATACAATTACTACGACATACGAACATACATCCATATATACATAAATATATTATCATATATAAATACCCACATCAACACATCCAGATATAAATACACCCACATCCGAGCGCATACATATAAATACCTACACACATATATATACCTCTATACAAACACATATACATACATATATACATATTTAAACGAATACATTTACACATACATACATACAAACACACACACATATACATACATATATACATATTTAAACGAATACATTTACACATACATACATACATACATACATACACACACATATACATATATGTATATATATGTATATATATTTATACACATACACATATACACACATACGTACACTTACATATACTTATACATAAATATACATATATATACACATTTACACACAAGTACACATACATATCCATATACACATACATATACTTACACAAGTAGTAGTAGACACCTACCAAAGTTTATATCCCTACTCGTACACATAAACAGGTTAACATATGATAGTTATCAATATACACACGTTTATACCTTCATACAAAAAAACAAAAAAAACTACTAACATATATATACCCCTATATACACACATATACATCCAACAGTACAAACACACATACATAACATACAAATATATACATACAAATACAGACAAGTATAACACTTTGTAAGTACACAATACACATTCATATCGACCAAGTGACCATCATGTTATAAAGGTAATAGTGTATTGAATTTAACTTATCATTATCATTGAAAGTATATGATCTATATACTAAGTTAAATTTAAAACGGTGTTTACAGTTAACTGTTACTTCATATCTTTGATTTAAAAGATCAGTCTTATTTTTAAATCTAATTATTTAAAATTTTACGTTAAGGCATAAGTAACACGGGGCATATATGGAGTTACATGTCCCGGCTTTCTTAATCAATTTCCATTTAACCGTAGGTGTTTTACTCTTTTCTTTTAGACTCCAAAAGTATTTGGATAATGAAGCCATAAACTTATAGTTACTGTTATTAAAAGATTGCATATGACCCCGCCAACGTCCCTTGAATGGTTTCATGATGCTACCAATGTAAAATTTATTTATATTTGGATTTTCTAGTGTTGATATTGTACTAAGATAAACTACAGAACTAGTCAAACAATTAATTTTTAGTGGACAATTATTATGATTCCTACAATTACATAATTTATTATTCGTGTCATTATGCTTAGTATTGCTGCTTGCAACCTGGTGAGTTATCAAGTTTTCTGAGTCCCTATACTTGTTAAAGACTCTGTTGTTATGTTTTTTTAATTATTTTCTTTAGGTTATCTGCACAACTATAGCTTAACTTAAGAGTATTAGGATTAAATATTTTACTAAGTGGGTCAGTTTCAGAGCTGGGGAAAAGTTTTTTGATGAGGTTTAGAAATATACGCCCAAATTTAGTTTTAACCATAATATTAAAAGGGGGAATAAACCAGATGATCTTTCTATATCTCATTTTCTTATTATGGTTCCTGTTAACAGGGCTTTTATATTGAATAGTGGTAACTTTGCATCCACTATTTTTGAGTGCAGAATTATAAAAATCCCGATGTTTATTAAAAACATCTTTGTTCGAAGAGTTATTACTGATCTTAAATCCAATGGAGGAGGGTATGTGTTCGATTACTGAAGGGGGTGGTTGGAATTTGGATGCACGTATATTGGATTGGAATTAATTTTCACATATGGTTGGAAAGTGTTGCTGGCAAGGTCCAGGGTAACGTCTAGAAAATCTACTTGATCAACATTAGTGGTAACTATTGTCCTAAGACCCAAAGCATTAAATAACTTATGAATCAATTTCCTAATACGGCCTACCTTAATTTTAGTGGAGTTTTTTACAACTAATAATCCATCATCCCTATACAATCACACACTATCAGAATCTAGACAATCAAAGGCACTTAAATTATACAAAAGAAATAACCCGACCAGGTCAGAAGCTTCTGCAGAATCCAAAGAACCCATTGAGATGTCAAAATTTTCGTTACAAGACTTTTTTGTTCATCCTTGTAGACTAGAACAGAATTTCGGCACTTCATGATAATATCCACTTCACTCTCAGAAATATTAGAGTATTCCCGAGCGAAATCCAAGGCCAAAGTGAATAGATTTTCCGATATAGAGGGATAATAATCGGTAATATCGAACTGTATGAAAGTACAGTTGTCCTTATATCGGATGTTGGTAAACCAGTTGATTACATCAGCTGTATTAATCCATCAATAATGTATTAATGTAAGTACATGTGCAGATATGTATGTGTATATGTGTAAATGTACGATTATCTATGGAAGTAGTTATTTACTTTTTCATGTAGTGTGTGGAAAACTATTTGGTTAAAAAATATATATATTTTTATATATATTTATTTGTTTAAATTTTATCTCTATATATGTGCCCAGATTAGTTATATTTCAAGTTAGAATTCGTTTACTAACATATTAAGCCCCGAATATGTTTTGGCTATTGCATCTGATTGTCTAGGTCAATTTGCATGTGGATGTATGTGCCTGTGTTTATCGATGTCTATGTGTAAGGAAAGTGCATGCACGTCTGGTGGCGTGTTTGTGTGTATGTGTCCGTTTTTTTTGTTTTTTTTTTATCAAGGGTCGTGTCTCGTCACCGTTTTTTGTGTGTGCGTATATATATCTAAATATGTCTAGGCGCTTATGTATTATAACCTGAGTGTGTTTGAAGTGTTTTACGTGAGAGGTGGCCATTATGTTGAAGTTAAACTGTAAAGTTTATACATTTTTGTCTGGAGCAATCAACATCCTTTTTAACATAGTTTCAATGAAAAAATAAATTAAATAGCATATGTATTTATTTATTTAGTTTTTTTTTCTCCTCGGTAATTCTACAATTTTAAACTTAATAGAGATCTGATTTAGATTTCTAAATAGGTAATTTTTTACTTTTAATTTTAATTTCAAATTTTATAAATCTTTTAATATCTATGATAAACTTGCTTCGTTGTCAAATTTTTTGAATTACCATATACTTGTATTTTGATTGGTCATTCTAGCTTATGTAACAGCGTTTACCCCTAGCGAAGGATCGTTAATTAATTTGAAACTTTTAAAACCATTTATTCTACATTCAACATCATCACTTGATAAGACACCAGAAGTGTTGAAACAAAATGGCTATTTTTGTAGTGAATTTATAACATATTTATGTTATAATATTTAAATAAATAATTATATCTGCTCTACACTGTATTGAGCACTCTTTTACGAATAATAATTGTTGGTTATTGGAATTTATTCCGTATATACCAATCCTATACTTGTGTATATATATATATATATATATATACACATACACACACACACACACACACACACACATATATATATATATATTATATTATATATATATATATATATATATATATATATATATATATATATTATATTAAGAATCAGACAAATTTAAGGGCTCAGGGGATTATAATTTCCTAAGTCTTCAGATTTACAGTATAAATAATGAAAATCTGAAGTAATAGGACCAAAAACCCAGTCCGAAGGAAATAATTTATAACCCCATAAATCCTTAAAGTCTTCTGTTTTTTAATATAATTAATATTTAATCTGCTTTTACATTGAGCTATCTGAATTACATCCTCCTTGGAATTATCCATACGGGTTACCAAATAACTTAATTAATTAACTATATATATATATATATATATATATATATATATATATATATATATATATATATATATACCCAGAAAAAAAGATTGGATTAACGAAAGCTCCTTTATATTCTCTAACATTCAATAGTCAATTTGTATCCAATTTGCTTTTGATTTTGTAATTTTAATGACCCATCTTCTTGTCTGAGACGTATTATATGTAATTTGCAACAAAAAGAAAAATATAGATGATTAACTTTTTGAACCCGATCGGCCGGTGTACCGGCCACTGTGTGAAGGTGTATATTCCGTAAACCTCAGAGGTTCAGGATCAAGAAAGGTTAAATTTAATCCACTTAACATTTCTGTTGTTTGAGTATGTATCTCAATGCTATCTATGTAGCCATTTTATTCTATTACTAGATTCATTATTTGAATTTAATTTCACATTTTCCCATACTTCTATTGGAATGATGGACCATCTATTTTCTACTGGGATGTATTCCATTAATCTCACATTTCTTTTAACATTTTTTCTAACACAGATAACAGCCAGTCTTGCAGAAAATAGTGTTGTCGTGCATGAATATACTCTTTAGTTTAAAATGTAGTTCTTGAACTGTAACACTCAAAATCATCTGAAGAACATAAAATAACTATATACTTTTAATATGACAACATCAAATTGGAAATAGCCTATATTATAATACCTGAAATACTAGCATGATTATATACATAGGAGGACCGACATTTAACACAGAAAAATCCATCCCATGTAGCTTAATATTTCATACGAAAAATGTAATATTTACATAGTAAATATTCACGTATTACTACCAGATTACAAATTTCGCTTCGTGATGTTTTCCTAACCGTGCTATTTGGTTATTTTCAATCATGCGCCAATGTTTTTAATATTTTTCTCTTGTCTCTGTTTATATTCACAACAATTTACATATTTTATTTTTTGGTCAATTCACATGCTCGTTCCTTAAACATTTCATTCTATCAAATCAATATTTGTGATATTCCTGATGCCAATTTTAGCATCGTTCTCATCTTGTCAATATTTTCAGTTACATTTTCGTTTTTCTATGAATAAAGTTAAAATTTTTGTTCACAATTTAAAATGTTCTTGAGTCCGCATTACTACATGACATTACGATATATTGGTCAATTTTTTAATTTTTATCACTACTAAGACTCATATGGCACATTGTAAATCAAAACTAAAAATT
This sequence comes from Acanthosepion esculentum, assembly GCA_964036315.1. Classification (NCBI taxonomy): domain Eukaryota; kingdom Metazoa; phylum Mollusca; class Cephalopoda; order Sepiida; family Sepiidae; genus Acanthosepion; species Acanthosepion esculentum. The sequence goes on from OZ038475.1 coordinate 54,573,294, forward strand.
ACAATAGAGTTATGATTTTGTTGATTAATTAAGATTTTAGACTGAAAACCAGGACATACTAAACAACATCAAACATCGTGTAAATTTTATATTTTTCTGAAGAACTGTTCGTGAAAATTTAAGATTTTTTATGTTTAAGGACAAAAGCTAAGTCATATTCAATTCATAAATTGAACCCCGCACATTCATTGAACAAATCAATGTACTGGTTTTTAGACGCTTAGATTTAGAAAAGTTTGTTACGCAACTCCTGTTTATATTATTAATGCACTTTTAAATATATTTTATCTGGTAGAATTCAAAATTAGAGAACACTACTTAGTATTCTTATCTATTTTAATAACATTGTTTTATGAATCCATTTAATAAAACATCGGATTTTTTATAATCCGATCTTTTTGAAAGCCGCTTTGGTGTCCTGCCAGAAGTTTCTGTAATTATGTATACAGTTGGCTCCTTTGTATTTGACATTTTTAAAATATTCTTCAGTAATACGTTTAAAATACACTGGGCAGTGAGAACAATGATATACAATACCTGATAGAGTTATTTCACTTTGAAGTGGCATCTGGCCTCTTTGGTCTGGTTGATCCGTTTGTCTTTGCACGTTACAGAGAATGTATATTTGATAAATTTTCAAAGATATTTCCTTATTCCACTTTATTCTGCCTGGCCATATTGAAACTGTTTAGATAATGCAAAATGAATCACGCATGTTCTATTCGTTAAAATTTATTTTCATACAATTCCTAAGCTATTTCTTGATATTTATTCACGGGTTAGTTTTGAAAAAGTATTAGCAGAATCCATTGATTCCAAAGAAACTTTAGAACAATTGAATATTTATAACATTATAACTTTGAAACAATACAAAATAACGTCACAATGTAAAATGTTTTAGTAAGCCAACATGTAATACGAAAATGTTCGATTTTATATTTATATAATTTAGCGTTATAAATATTATTTGTACAAAAATACAGCCATCAAATATTACCAAACATCATATTTCCTTGGTTCATTCTACTAAGATTTATTGTACAAAAACACCGTTCATATCTGTAAAATTTTAATAATACAAAATATAAAATCGAATAATTTCAGGTTACATAAGGTTATATTATAATTTTAACTGTTTGGATTGGAAATGAAAAAAGGCTTTAGAATATTGTCTATTAAAAATACGCAACACTTCGCATAGATAAATCGCCTGGGGCAAAGTTGATACCCATAGTCATCTCTGTATTGTTTCAGAGAAAAAAATATTCATTTAATTGGAGTATAGGATGTACAGGGTGCAATTGGCAAATTGTTGCATATTAAATTTTTAATTTCGCGCATGCGCGTTGTTTCTTATTTTGTCGCATGCACAGTATAAAAGGCTTAATTGAAAACCGTCTCTGAGAAAAAGAACACCATGACTCAAATCACTCTGAGAGGAATTGCTTGGCATTCGCGCCTAAAGATCCAATACGAATACGTCAGAGTGTTTAGGTTACAATCTCAGGCGTTCTGATGAGGTAAATGTCGCCTGTAACGTAGTAACGAAATGCTATGCTTTTGAGAAGTGAGATAAAATGATAATAATGAATTACCAGAAGATTTGTTCAGTGGAACCTGGAAATATTGGACACTTGTAATTAGCATCGAAAAGAGACAGTTGAAATTTCTCGGGTGCATAAGTGGACTCAGAAAATTTGACACTCACTGGACATTGTGACAACAAGAGGAACATAGGAAAATAGCGATGAACCTGCCTATCGAGCTTGTGCAAATAGCTGACAGGTGATGGATTAGGAGAGATAGCTAAAAGACGAAACTTACAACAAACTAAAAAGGAGGAAGTTGTGGAGAACCATAATTTCGAACATCTTGAAAAGACACGGTACATAAATGAATAAGAAAAAATAAGAGATTATATTGAAAAACAAATATATTCAAAAATACATAAATAGACAGATGATGTATTGTTGTACAGATGTAGACGGGAACAACATTTCTGACCGGATTACAGCGTGGTGGTACTGTGTATCTGCATGTAAATTAGCTTTTCGCTTGATCTTACACTTTGATAATAAATCGCTGACTTATAATTACGTCCGTGAGCAAAATATAGCTACGTTTACTAAGAAAGATAATACTTCAGAAATGTGTTCAATTACATTTCGTATTTTTATTATAGATTGACAGATGCATATATCAACAGGTGTATCGAAATATAAGTACAAATGTTTACAATGTAGCTCCATTAATATAATGGACTGAGATATTTGTACATAAATAGAAGAATAAATTAATTACAGAGATACGTCTAACATTTTTATAGAATCGAATACTTATGTGCCAGATTACTACTATTCGTCAATGTTACTATAACTTTTGATCAAATTCAAATCAATATCTCAGCTGAGATGCTTTTTCTCATCAAATTGCTCACGCATGTAATGATATATCTGATAAAAGCAAAATAAATGCAACAGTATACATAGCTGGATGTATAGACTTACAATGTCTATATAGAAACCACTCATAAATATATCCATAATGTCACTTTCTTACTACTTCATTAAAGCATACAAAACATATACACATATAAGTATACGAATGTTTCTATATACATGTATGTGTGTAGGATCATATATAGTCGGCATACGTTTAACTCGCAAAATAATAGTAACACCTTGTTTGGTCCAAACATTGTCCTTGTCTGGTGACTGCAATGTACCTCATCAGGACGCCTAACTAGGTGATGACGTTGGTTATACATTATATATACATATATATATATATATATATATATATATATATATATATATATATATATAA
>OZ038475.1:54578619-54658619 GCA_964036315.1 Acanthosepion esculentum
TAGATAGATAGATAGATAGATAGCGAGAGTGAGAGAGAGAGAAAGAGCGTATGTGTTTTTACGAATAGAGAAAATTGTCAGATAATGTCGATTATCTTTATATAAACCGTTCATCAATTCCCAAATCGACAGAAAAAAAAACAAAAGAAACTAAAAAAGAAACGAAAGATCACATCCCATGTGCGAAAATTTTTATTCCTTTAACAGGAACACCACGAAAGAGATTCTTTCACATTATGGTCCCGCGACGTATTCATATCAACAAGACTTTATTATCATAGTGGGTTCGAACATCAATGACTTCATACATTCGTCCTTCTGTAAAACCTTAAACAGTACAGTTGTATGAACATTTCGTTTTGTGGGCTTGAATGTAATAATTATTAATAATACTAAATTAGATATATCTGAGGCTTGAATCTTGAGACAGATTAAACTCATCTTAATAAAAAAAAATGTTGACGTAACATTGTCAAACAAAAATTAATAAATAAAACATAGCTAATAAAGTTATCTTAAATATTCCTTTTCTCTGCTAGAAAAGGATGGGATATTGTAGGTCAAAACTTTACTGAAAATCTGTATTGGTGTGACATGCAGAATATGCTATGTATTTACGCATTGTTTTCAGGTCGCTCCAGTACTACCTGTTTCATAGTCTGATTATCGGCGACTAAACCATATCCCCACAGAGTGTGTCTGTGATAAGGATTGGTAATTCTCCCGCAGGATTAAATAAAATACATGGCAAAACAGCGGAGGGATTTTTTTGCTCAACGGCAACCTATCACAATTTCCATAGGTATCTTGGACATCAATTTTGTTTTAGACACTGGCTCAGAGAAAGACACTCTGTAAAACATACGACCAGGAGACATCACTATCTTCGTCCCAGGTTGCTAGGCCATGACAGATTGAATCCCGGGTGTAAAGGGTGGGAAACTCAATAGCGCAGGCTTGAGGGAGACGTTCGGTTCCACAAACCATTTCCAAACCCTATACCGATGGGATAGCGGCAAAAACGGCACATGGAAGATGAAACTGAAAGCATACATGCAAGCGGGTCAGCATATTGGTCGTCTGATGTTGACCTGGAGACGACAACATCGTTCGGCTGCATCATGATTGACCAAGCAGCCTTCTCTAGGGAAAGCACTGCTTCCTTCATATGGAAAGAGTCCTAGAAAAGGTGGCCTAAACAAATCTCGTCTCCCACATTACCCAGTTGGTTAACTGCAGTCAACGAGACTCTTCTCATTGTGTTGAACATCAGTAAAGAAAATGTTCACACTCAACTGTAAGGGTATCAAAGAAGTACATATTAAATGCTAGGACATCAGAACCATTCTGGAGACACTCAACAGTGGTCGACCAGAACGTTGCAAATCAAGGCTAAATGTTGTCACCGCTGCTCTCACTGAATTCCGTTTCTCAGAGGAAGGCAGCCTACTGGTCAGGCAATTCAGTAACGGAGAGTCCTCTTTCGGGCCTAGGTTTCAGAGGGATTCCATTGCCTCCAAGCTTGAAAACCTGTCAACTGTTTATTTTGACTGAAACATCTCTATGCGCCTCCCTCTGAGTAATCTTCAATATGCCACACTAATTAGTGTGTACTCCCCAACTCTACAAGCGGATCCTCTGGACAAGATAAATTTTACTCAGATCTGTGCAGCCTACTACGAGACGCCCCTGCAGACAATAAGGTTATATTACTTGTCAATTTCAAGATTTTGCGCCCTGGAAGGGAGTGCTTGGGAAACATGGTGTTGGTAACTCTAACGATAACGGATGCTTCCTACTAGATTTCAGCGCAGAGAATCAGTTAATCCTCAGAAACACCAGGTTCCAACAGTTAAAGAGATTGCAAACAAACTGGATGCATCCTCGGACAAAACATCGTCACCTTATTGACTAGTGCGACCTAAAAACATCATGCTCACAAAAGTGACGCCAAGTGCAGTATGGCATACCGACCATCACCACGTTCGCTGCAAACCCAAGCTCAACTTTAAACTCAAACCAAGAAAAGGAAGGACTCTCTGTAAATGTTCAAGGATAGCAGTTTTAAATCAGATGAATTGAAAGGTAACTTCCAAGCAGCACTTGTGTCAAGGATTGCAGATGCGAGCATCTTCGCAGATTCCTCTCTTGAAAAAACTCAAAACTGGAATCTGTAGGAGACCTTGGATTCTCCTATAGGAAGAACAAAGACTGGTCATATGATAGCAACGGGGAACTGATGATGATGAAGAGATCAACTCACCATGCTCACTTAGCTCATCCAGCTTGTCCTGTAAAGAAAGCTGCATTCCGCTTCATATGTCGTGACTACCAGCACGGGATTCAAGAGATTAAGAACGTTTGATGGATCAATAATACTGAAAGAAGTCAGCAATATGCAGAAACTGGAAACATCAGGGGATTCTATGAAGGTTTAAGGCAGTATACAGCTCTATAAATTCAAGTCCAGAGTCCTATGCGCAGTGGACGGAGCATTTCCAGGCTCTCTTCAGTTCTAATCGCTCGGTCCATGAGCCAGAAATTCTCCGCATTCACGAATGACACGGGATGTGTTGTCCACCATTGAAGAGACATAAAGCAGTTGAAGTGTGGCAAGGCAGCAGGAATAGATGTAGTCCCAACTGAAATCTGGAAACATGGGTGTCTAGTGTTGCATATGAACCTTGAAATGCTCTTTTGTTGTTTTGGGGAGCAGTGAAAAATACCAGAAGATCTCTGCGGTGAAGTCAAGAAAAAATAAACAATCCTATTAGCATTATTATAATTGTGTGTTATTTACTCGTTTAATCATCAGATCTAGAATTACGTGTGGTTGCCATGCCGGCGCCAACCTTGTTCAGAGATATTTTCTTGCTATGTATACACGCTTTCTCATATAAGTGGATAAAATAAATTTCAAGAATGACACATATATGTTTTATCCAGTTCCATATTTTCTATACCCTTTTTGGTCTGACGCTATAGCATCACAAATCTCTGTGACAAATAACAGAAACCACATCACCTCGACACTTAAAAAACAGTAACAACTGAAATGGATAGCACAAGTCGAGAAAAAAGTAATAAAATAATCTAGATGTTGATGTTCAAACACAAGTTTAGAAAGGAAGCTGCCGTAAATACATGAAAGAGCGAAAACTGTAGACCCGAGAAATCTATTTTCCCGAAAATTTTTGTGAAGAGAAAGTTTCTATAAAATGAAAACAACAGAAAGAGTTTCACCTTGTTAAACCAATGCATAACGTTTCCTTATAAGGTAGCGACTAATATTACAACACAGGATCACGTGTCCTGTATTTCATTAGAGTCGGCTTGGGACCACTGCCTAGTAACCGCAAGAGAAGTGGAGTATCTTGGCCAAGATAGTCAGTCGGAGCCCAACCCTCCAGGCAGGTTTGATTTCAGTGTTTTTCCTTCTCCTAGACCGGTTGCCACCCAAGACAAAAGAACCCAGTCTGTCCTGCTATTTACTCATAGCTGGGGGTAGAAGAGATGGATTCATACATTTCTCAAGTCTTTTTAGCGCGTAATTGAATATAATGAATTCGACAGGAATTCGAACTGGGCTCTCCCTTTCCTTAATCCGATCGCAGTATATATTACCACTGCCACTGCCATAATTGCAAAGGATAGGTGTAATATTTCATTAAGTATTTAATGTCTAAAACATTTAATTTGCTTTTTAATTTCTCTGTTAAGTTTTTATTTCAACTAATGCTACAAAATTTGGATTTTTTCTTCAGGTTTTTCTTATTGTAGTTGTTCGTTTTACAGCTTTACCGAAATCACACATCATAACTTTATCACACTGACAAATGAAATGTGCGCCCGATGTTGTGCTGCGATGGAGATTCTATTTAGTGACTATCTTAGAGCCAACATCATGTACAAGCGATGATAAGACGATTTGCTTAAAGGGATGCGTAAAAAAAACCGGAAACAAATATGTTTATTACTTTGCGACGTTAGCATATTAATGCTTATAGGTAACTTTGATGACCTCTGATCCGTCATATCCTCAATGGATATAGTGAGTGCGGGAAAAGAATAGGAAGACCGCTGAAAAAAATAAAAGAAAGCAAGCGAATCTATAAAGTGTATTTTTTGTATTATGAAAATCTGCTCTGATCAGTCTCCTCATATTTTGTTGCCATCTGAGTGTCGGGATTACGAACATTCAGCAACACCAACATATCTTTTAAATGAAATATAAAAAGGATATTCACTGAAGGAAAAGTAGGAGGAAACGTTAGCTGAAATAACATTTATATATTACTTTCACAAATATACAATAACAATAAATTGTTCAATTATCCTTGATGTGAAGTTTGTTTTATAAAGTAATTAAGTATTCGTAGTGTCGTATGAAATGTGTTGACATACTTGCTTTATGACGGTCATCCTAATGTGTTTTTGATTTCGTAGACAAAAGCTTAGTAGGCGGTTGATGGTTAATCCCTTGTATGGTGTACAGGAACAAGGCCTCTTCCATTGTGTGCCTGTGTGTGAGGGCGTGTGTGTTTGCTCATGTGTGGATCAAAATGGCCTCCGAAATTGTTTTGAACCTCGAGAGGCAGTAATCTTCTATTTTTATATCCGTAATAGAATTCAAAATATAATTCACATAGAAGTGTAAATCTTTTAATACAAGATTTTCATTTGTTAGAAAATAATTTCACACTGTCACGTGAAATGCTTTTTCTCGAATGTGCGTGAGTGGCCCTCGGATTCTTCAATCCGAGCCGCTATCCATTACTCCACCATGTCTGTGCCTATATATGAGCTTCAAGGTACCATCTCCATTGTTGAATAATATGTTATTCAATATAGGCTATTTATGTCGTATAATACGTGAAAATGCTGCTGGAAATTACGATCACCCTGCGTAGAAGCCTGGGGAATTCTTACCGTGAATAATCTACAATATCGTTTTGATGATGAACCACTCCTCATTATTCTTCTTTGTGACGTGTCCATTTAGTCGGTGGAAATTCGTGGATCTCAACACCCTCTGAAGTTCTTACAAATATTTGCCTTTTTTACTAATCAATATTCTACTCTTTTGACATCGATTTATTCAAGCTCATTACGTGCGTTAATCATTGATTTCCTTCGTTCCTCTTGCCATCAATAAGTTCTGTAAATGTCAATTTTTTCCAAGTCCACTTTCCTCAGTATATATACTAGAAGTTTCTGTTGACATTATCTAGTTCTACGTATAAGCGTCCTTAAGTTTTACCTTTTCCTTAAAAACTTCATCGTTATTCACATGTACCGTCTACAGTATTCTGATTATCCTTCTGTAGAACAGGATCTCCTTTGACCTATGTTTCGTCTTCATCTGTCATAACATTTTCCAGCATTCACAACTATACACGAGAATTGGTATTACATAATATTGGAGAACATTTTTCTTGGTTTGTAATGAAAATGAACTGTTACGTAATACTTTAACCACGAGGATTTGATTACAATAAAACAAAATATTGTAAAATTAGTTTTCCATTGCTATTGATAAACCAGCCGAAATTTTAATTGACGAACATAATATTATGACCAGGGAAATTAAGTTGGTATTCATTAAGAATAATTGTTTTTAGCGTTCTAAAACGAGAACAAACAACGCAACCGAAACATTTGAGCGTCCTGGGTAAGACGATAAACTATATCCGGAAGCAAGGCCTCTGATCGGAATTTTTTCATGGGCATGGAACCACCTCTTAATTGTAATTGCTGTTGTTCCCACGTCGACTCTGACAGTGAGTGTCAGCACCTGTTAGTATCAAAGCTATGGGCAAATAGTTCAGTCCCAAACTGGGATCAAAATATTATGAAAGCATAAAATTAGAAGCCATATATTTTTGAAGAAAGAACATTACCAGCAATACACATGACTCTCGACAAAACCCTCTTTACAAAAATACGTCAATGAAACCAGATCTACAAACAGATTTCTTACAAGAATATACATTCTATTCATACGAATCTATCGTAAAAATCTTGTCTAAAATAAATACCCCATTGAGGTTGATATGCCGTAAACAAAATAAACGAAACCAATCAAAACATTTAATCACACATTTAGATCTATATATTCGAAATTTATATAAAAGTTACTATGACTTTCATGTAACCCTCTCTTTAATTATTAATTTAGGCAAATATATCTGTGTGGATAGGTTTATATTTTATTGCCAATCTGCTATCGTCACTGCCTTTGACAGGCATTTTGAGAAATAATATATGTTCTCTATCATATCTACCAAAATCTTGAATTCATCTAAACTTCATCGTTTTTTGCTATGAACTTATATTTTCTTTTAGAATAATATTTCAAAATCTGATATTATTTTTACCGTTGAATAACGCCGTTGACTTTGATGATTTACGCAAGGTTATGGATGATGTATTAGTATTCAACGTATTTTTTTTTACTTACATTCATTAAATACTAAGAAATAGTTACACATATTTGACAATCTTTTAACGTAATTTTGTATTACAAACAACTATTTAATTGAATTTAATTATAATTTTCTTTAAATTCTGTGCTGAATGAGAATAATCTTTTGAGCAGATACAGTCAGTCGATTTCATTTAAAATTTAAATTATTCTAAATCATAATTATTTTAAAACAAACTTCATGAATATTCTAAAGACAAATGCACACGAAACAGACATTGAAATTTTAAAATCCAAATCACGGATCAAATTTACATATTCCGTGTCTGATCAGTTATAATTATGATGCCAATCACATTTTTTATTATTTTCTTTAATTTAATGCATCTTTTTAGAATTTTCCATTTTTTTCAGCTAGTTCGAATTGAAACATCCAACGTAGTAGGTTCTACACGTGATCTCTGTTTAGCTATAGAAGCCGACGTTTGATCTATAAAAAGAAAAAAAAATTCGTTTGTTTAAATCGTGCTCACTTTTTTTAGTAAATACATATAAATACTGAAACATTTTACGTGTATAAATATCAGCAACACAATTAAAAATGTTCAGCTTGAGTTATGTCTCCATGAAATTTTGACATAGGCATTGAGCGTTTTTGTCATTGTCATAATTTAGCCAAATATTACTTGATGGTGCGTCAGATTTTGACAGTAGACGCAGTATTTGATTAGTTGACGTCACAATGTTTTGTGTAAACAGAGGAAATTGAAATTTCTGAGTGTCTTTCAAAATAAATCATTATATTTACACAGACATCTCCAAGTGATAGAATATAAAGGTCTAATACGTTGGATGCGCGCTCTTCACATTCAAACTGCACGCTGAAGAACAATTACATATAAAGTGCTGCATTTTTCATAGCAATGTGAACTGACTGTGCTTGCCCGTTTTGGAAACAATTATAAAATAGCAATTAGCTGTAAATAAATGGCTCTAATAACGTTGATGGTGGTTTCTTATGGGCACAACGATTTCAGTTTCGACTGGATACTCTGCAATAAGATCGAGTTAAATGATACCCAACAGACATTTCTCATAAGTTAATTTAGGGAAATAATAGTTTATGTTAACTAAATCCGCAAGATATACATTTTTCAATTTTTATTTGGTCTTAATGGGATCGGTAAATTCTGGAAAGGAACATATGGTCTGTCTATATTTCTGAGATGAGGTATTATGTACAGTATTTACATTATTCGGACTATTGTCCTCATCTTTGTCGCCATATTTGTCACAACGTTTCGGCCGTTGTACGCTCCGGCCTTCTTCAGGTGGTTGGAATTTCGAACCGAACCCTTTATTTCGATCACTGGGGTAGACTGTTCTAGTTCCACGAGCCATGTTTGATGGATGTCAGTTATCAGTTATCTCCTGGTAATTTTTCCCTCTGAAAGTTCTCCACTGCCTGAACCGGGTATTGAACTCACACTCTTTTTGGGTCTGTTACTGGATCTAACCAACGCCTTTATCCACCGTACCATGTGTCCTTGAGGAAATTCCAACCACCTGAAGAAGGCCGGAGCGTACAACGGCCGAAACGTTGTGACAAATATGGCGACAAATATGAGGACAATAGTCCGAATAATGTAAATAGTGAACATATGGTCATCTCATGTGTATGAACGTTTCTCTCTCCGACACTGAGAAACATGGTATCGCAAATTTAAATATTGTGGGTATATGTACTTGTCTATGAAAATAAATATATTTTTCTACTTTTTGTATATCTTTCCAGTCAAATATGTTCTTCAAGCTTTTAAATGTAATGTCAGTCGTTATCTTCAGTCTGCTTAATTTGTGTTCTTTTTTCGTTCGCGATCGTTACATTTTTCTCTAATAGTTACACCCTCAGTAACCCCAAGCGTGTTAGTGGCTTTGTTGCCTTTCTTGGGATAAAAATATATAAACAAAAATCTATCTATCTATATATCTTTGTATCTATCTTTGTATCTATCTGTCAGTCTAAATATAAATGTGGACATTATGGTCAACATCCAGCCGCCTCAATTTGTCTGATGTTAAAGCCTAGTTTCAACTATATTATATATTTAAATACGCTCTACCCCTGATACGGAGCACTTTAAACACTAAATATTGCATAACATAGGAATAGATTTTAATTATATATATATATATATATATATATATATATATATATATATATATATATAGCGAAACATGGTGTCTATATATATATATATATATATATGTATATATATATTTTTATATATATATATACTCACAGCGATATAAGTTAGCCATTATAAAAAAAATAATACCACGCACGCAAATGATATCTTCTTTCAAAACTATATTCTATAAATAATTACATAACACAACATTAAAAAAAACACTATGAATATTATGAATTTATATGTGCGTTTAAAACTCAGTAAATATTGAAATAAGTTATTCTACTATTCACTTGATCGTGAAACGGAACTAATGCTTTTACTTTAATTATATAATTAAATTTAAGATTTTAGCTTCCATTTTTGAAATATGATTATAACTGTGTAACGAAAAAAAAACATATTTTAAATCAGTTAATTTAAAATATTTAAGCTCTGTAAATTTACATTGAGCACGGTTTTGTAAAAATAAAAAATAAAAATAACAAGCACACCGGATTCTATATATTACTATTCTTTCTTTATATATATATATATATATATATATATATATATATATATATATATATATATATATGACCGAAACGTCTGACGTCGACAGAATAACAAAAACAAAATAAAAAACAGTAAACTCACATATTCGGATTTTGCTTTGTCTTTTCCACATTTTCATCATATATATATATATATATATATGTATATATATATATATATATATATATATATATATATATATATATATGTGTGTGTGTGTGTGTGTGTGTGTGTGTGTGTATAGAATTAGTAAACAAATGTACATTTTATGCATTAGGTGGTCGTTTGCTGCTGATTGATGCAGGTATATGTGTCTTACTGTTGAGGAAAAATGTTTATTAATTATTAATATAAATTTTAGCTATTATTTGAGAACCAACATTCTGCGTGCGATATTGACACACACACACAAACACACAGAAATTTACACATTTGTATGTGTGTGTGCGTTTATAAATATGATATTTGTTATGACTTAAGTCATACTAAAAAATTTCCCTCGACAATGGTATGTACACAAGCACTCACGTACACGTACATACACATAAACACTCACGCGCACGCACTCACACACATTTGTAAGAGTGTGTACGTTTATAAATATGACTTTTGTGTATTTTACTAAAGACATACTAAAATTATTCACTCAGCAAAAGCAAGCACACATGTACTCACGTACACATGCGTGCACCCATTCAAACACACATTTTCACGTGTGTGTGTGTGCGTTTATATATATGGCATTTGTGTATTTTACTAAAGTCATACGAAAAAATTTCACACGCCAAACACATGCTTCCCATGCACTCACGTACACAAGCATACACATTCACACACATACGTACACACAAATACACACTATACATATTTAAATGCACACACACACACATATATATATATATATATATATATATATATATAAACACACACATGCAAATGTATATGTTCATCTAGACATTGACAAAGAACCAGATATGACCTACATGCAGACATCTCTAGTTCAAGTAGCTATCATCTTGCTAGTATAAAGCGCTTTTCATCATATTTCAGTTGGCCTTTCTGACAAAGATTCCGTCTATATTATTAATCTGACCATTAGAATAAGCTTCTATTATCTAGCTGCCAAACCCGTGACATCAAAGTGAAACGCTGCGCAAGGTTCAATTAAAGTCTGTGAAGTGAATGAAGATGGCAGAGAAGTTGGCGGATGGATGCAGTTTTAGGTGAAGAGGAAATCTCGCAGACGTTGTTCTTGGAGTGGGAAATCTCATGTAGTGTCAATTTATGTTGCCAAACTAATATATGTCATAGTCTTACCAGGATTCATTAATGGCGACCACAATCTTAATATCATCAGATATGGAGTTGACACAGTGTTGATAGCAGACATAGAAACAAAACTACAGACACCATTACAGAAAGCAATAAAGGAAAGCCAGGAGAAACGAATAAACGTCAAATATAAGAATACAAAATGTATGATTGTCAGCAAAAGGAACAGGGCATGATGTAAACAACGAATTGGAAATACCAATGCCAAACGAATACATCAATTTGAGTATCTAAGCATAATACTACTTCGAAGTCAGAAGACGCGTTAGGATAAGAATACATGATTTTTAAAAACTTACCAAAGTCTTAAGAAACAGGAAAATCCCAATCGTTTGGTCTGGTTTGTTTTGTTTTACGGCATATCAAACTCAATGTGTCATTTAATGCCGACAACTTTATATTTTTTTCTAGTAATATTTTTGTTTTGTCAAATATCTATTTCTGTTAATATTTTTTTCCTCAAAATGTATAGCTGGTAACATTGTGTTTTCAAAAAGGTACAGCTGGCAATACTATCTTTCCAAAAACGTATAGCTGGTAATATTATTTTTTTCAAAAATGTATTGCTGGTGATTTTTTTTTCAAAAACATATTGCTGGTAATATTATTCTCTTCCTCAAAAACTTATTTCAGGTAATAATTTTTTACAAAATATGTCTGGTATTGAAACCTATTTTTAAACATTTATAATGCCTTTTACCTCAGTTTCTGGGTTAACTATTTTCCCATAGCTGGGACCCTAACAGGTGCTACCACCCCGTGTCATGGCCGACCTGGGAACATCAGCAATTAAGAGGTGGTTCCACGCTCTTCAAAGCCTCCTGATCAGAGGCCTTGCTGTTAGACGTAGTTTATCGTCTTAACCTGGACGCGGATGTAGTTTATTGTCAGAACCCAGGACGCCCCATTGGGGGGGGGGATCTTACCCCTCTGCAGAGGTGCAGTCGGCGTATTCTACAGCCCCAGCCGACAGAGCCAAAAAATCCCGATGGAAATAAAGAACAGAGTACTGAATTGTTATGTAATATCGGTCCCTCTATATGGCAGTGAATGACAGACAATGTCCTCACAGATTAAGAATGGCTTGAGGCACCGGGAAAGTGGTTGTACAAAAGGATGCTGAGAATATCATGGACTGAACGACGAAGATTAGGGAAAATGGTAAGACAAAATGCAAGCCTCAAATCAGAAAGAGGCACTTTAAATTTCCCAGGCGTATAATGAGGAAAGGTTACTGGGCAATTTAACCCTCACATGACATATTGAACGTAACTAAAAAAAAGAGTAAAGAACAGATAACTTACGTAAGAAGCTCGTGTTAATAACAGGCAGAATAGTGATTAGAGGACAGCCAAAGGACAACTCTTACTAACAGCTAGATAGAAGAGTGAGGTGTTGATGACCAAGTTCGCACCACGTGTTTTAAAGGAAAACAGCAAATAGAAGCAGACTATATGACGAAATAACTGTGTCGATCCCATTTGTTCCTATAGAAACAGTGAAAGCGATGATGCTAGTATTGAATAGTCAGGATACTCTTCATAGCTTGGTGATTCCGGAAATAATTTTTTAAAAAGTTTTTCACTTTGGTGATTATAATTAACAGACATTTTTTTTTACTTCCGCCTAATGTTAATGACCGTATTCCCTGAATTTGAAGTTTAATTATTTTAATTTATAAATCGTTTTTCTTTTTGTCTATGAAATCTTTATTTTCGGTTGACGTAACAGCCTTAAACTAACAGCCAACTAAACTTGAGCTGTCATCTCATACATCGGGAGTTATGCTTATATGAACGGGTTTGTAAAAAGTCGAACAAAGATACTAGCTTTCAATGAGACAATATCGCATCTAAAGCATATAGTAACAAATCTTTAACAATTAAAAAAACTAGGTCGAAACGTGATTCTAATGCTAAGATTTACAGTTTATTTAAAGCCAGAAATTTTGTAGATTGTGAGATTTATTTTTAGATAATAATTGTTTAGTGATATAAGTATTACAAATTAACTCATAGTTGGGGGAGAAAAGAAGGATGTATACCTTTCGCAAGTGTATTTGCGCGTAAGTGAATATACCGAACACAAGTGAAATTGGAACCCGCCTCCCCGATTAACAATTCCAAGCCATTATCCATTACACTACACGCATATCCAAGCTTACAGCACCTGGTATTCCAAAACGATTACCCATTTAGATATTGCTTAACTTTCGTGATCGTACGGGAGCTAGTGTTTCAACGTAATGTGGCCGTAAGCCATTGAACTTTTGAAGACAAACTTCAATAATTCCACTAAGTCAGTCTCATTTGATAAGGGGCACATCTTTTCAATTTCCGTAATTTCCTCTCAAAACTTATATTTTTCTTAATACGGATTCTTTTACTCCTACCAGTACTGCTCGATACTGAATAAAATAAAGAAAAGAAAGAGAAGGTTTTACAGATTTTTACGCTCACTAAATATAATCAGCCGTGGCTGAATTAGTTATGCTATCTTTCATCGTAGATGAGCTGAAGAAAAATGGAACATCAATTCTATTCGTTTTTAAGATAATACATCAAAAGCAGATTAATTAGATTCATGGTCAAAAGATTACTATACTTTTGTGGTAAAAAGCACAAAAAACAATGAAAAATCCTACTGAAATTTAATGATGTTGATGACCCTTCGTAATAATTTAATGCTATTCAGATTAAGAGACTAATTATGATAATTTAAAATAGATTTTACTTGATTATAATTACTTTATTTAGTTTTTAATGAAAACATTAATACCTAGGCAATGAATCTTTTGCAAATTTTCTGGCTAAATATGAGCAAGGTGATTATTTAAAATTCGATTTACTGAATTGATAATGAGAATCGTTTGTAATTACCAAAAGGAAACGGATGCATAGACTTCGAGATCAAATAGTTCAGCGTTTCAGAGTATATGACTAACATTAAAATGTGTAAAAATTATACTAATTGTCTTATATCTAAAAATAAGATATCTGAAAGAATACCAATATGTTATCGAGTCTAACACTATAATCTTGTATGTGGCCTGTTGATTCAGGACTTGGGCGATAACAGCTTCCAAATAGAATGATTCCAAAGTCTTAAGCATCTTTATTATTATTTTATTTATTTTGATTTCGTGTGTATACACATTTCTTTCCGGATCCCGTCCAGAGACCTAAGGTTAGAAATGGCATCATATTTACCACTGAACAATTAAAACACGCACACGCATATATTTTACATAGATAACACCCTTCGTAATGTGTGGGCTGTACTTGTGAGAAAAATGTTTGTATTTCTTTAAGGTATGGGCTTCTAGGTATCCATTCAATGAGTCTACTTGAATATTTTCCAGCGAATCCGAGGGTTCCAACTATAAAAGGGATTGTTGATGTTCCCATGTGCCACACTTTTGAGATTTCGATTTTAAGGCCTTGTATTTTGATAAGATCTTCAAAGATACATTGCAGTCTGCAGGGACTGTGATATCAATAATGAGGCACGCTTTTTGCATGCGGTCTCTAATACCAATGTCTGGGCGGTTTGCTTTGATTGTTCTGTGTGTATTGTGTAGTCCCATAAAATTGTAAAAGGTCCTATCTCCGTAACCGGGTTTTGGTCGTATTCATACCAATTTCTTTTAGTTTCCTTCCCATAGAAGTTGCAGATTTTCCAGTGCAGATATTGGCCCACTCTCTCATGCCGGGTTTTATATTCAGTGGGTGTCAATACCGTGCAACCTGATGATCAACTGTTTCTGGATATTTTTCACAGAATCTGCATTTAAGGCTAACACAATCATTTAGTATGTGTGCTTGATAATTTCTTGTTAACAAGCATTGATCCTGTGCAGTAAGGATAAAACCTTCGGTTTCAGCTTTTAACCCTGCACTACGTAGCCACTAATGTTTACGCAGTTAGTCTGCATCAGTTTGTGTGGTACGGGCAGAGTACTGCACATGAAGCGGTTTATGTTGCCATTGTTTATGTATCTGGTCGGTTGCATTTGCTTTTGTTCTTTTTCAAGTATTTTTTAGCTTCAGTTTCACTTGTATTTCTGTACCAATTTGAAACTCCATTTTGAACTTTATTATTATTATTATTATTATTATTATTATTATTATTATTATTATTATTATTATTATTACTGCGATTTTAATAAACAGTTAGCCACCTCCAGTCATAGACGCAAATCTTCTTTTTTTCATGTACGAATGAATATTATTGAAAGTGGCGTAGTCTAATAGCTTCTCTTCTAATAGTATTTTCTACCAGTATGTTGCAAATGGAGATTTCTCGGATTCTGTGTGTGGTCAAATGAGTCCTAATTGAGCTATGGTTAGACAGGTGTAACGTGAGTTTTCTCAATAGGCTATGGTTAGTCGTATGTCCTTAAATGACATTTGAATTCATAAAAAATATTGATTCTCTGTAATTTGCATCTTGCAGGTGAATTGTTGTTGTTGACTATGAGATTAGCTTTTTTAATTTATTATAGCAGATAATTAATTTAATTTTCGTGTTCTGGTCAACTACGGTAACGTATCATTTTATAATGTTACAAATTGAAAATCGATCCTGCTTCGAGTTAAAGTGTATTTGCGTTTTATATAAAATGTTAATGTTATTGTTTTTATCTGCATTTCGGCTGTTGTACACTCCGGCCTTCTTCAGGTGGTTGAAATGTCGAACTGAACCTTATATTTCGCTCACTGGGTTAGACTGTTCTAGTTCCACGTGCCATGTTTAACGTAACAACTACCCTGGGTACATGGCAGCAGCCCCAAAAACTGGGATAGGCGTGTACAAGAAGAGGACAACAACACTCAGAAAACAGCCTGCCTGCTTTATATGAAGTGGTTATCAGAGAAACTACAAAAGATCTGCGGTCTATATAACATCAGGAGAACCTTCAAAAGCTTGACGACACTTTGCAGATATCTCTCCCGAGTAAGACTCCCCCATGGAGGAGAACATGACTAAAAAATGTGTGTACGCTATCTCGTGTAGCTGCGGAAAGAAATATAAAAGGCTTCCTGAAAACGAGAAAGTTGTAACACGAGGGGAAGTGGAAAAATCAGGCGTGGCTGGCCACATATGGAGAGAGAAGGGAAAACACCGCCCTCTGTGGGATCAAGTTGCGATCATAGACAATGAACACCCTTGGAAAATTCGTAAACTTAAGGAATCAGCACATATGCTAGGCCACAAAAATCTCCTGAGCCGACCAAGTACAGAAATGAATACAATATGGGAACCAGTAATAAGGAGTGCCAGAGAAAAGCGATAATAACAACAAAAGTTGAAATATGAGCTCTGGTAAGAACATGCAATGATGACAGCAAAAATTGCAATATCAGCACTGGTAAAAATGGTTGCTGAAGACATTAGGTTTATAATAACCTGAAATTCATACACAAGGAAAAATGGCACAGTGGATAAATGCGTTGGTTAGATACAGTGACAGGACCGAAAGAGTGTGGGTTCAATACCCAGTTAAGGCAGTGGAAACTTTCAGAGGGAAATTAACAGGAGATACTGATAACTAACACCCATTAAACATGGCACGTGGAAATAGAACAGTCTACCCCCTGTGAGCCAAATAATGGGTTCAGTTCGACATTCCAAACACCTGAAGAAGGCCGGAGTGTACAACGGCCGAAACGTTGTAATAAATATTATAAGTAACTGTATATAGACTATATTGTCACCCTATATATATATATAGAATTTAAAAGCATGGGTTTAAAAATTACCGTCAGCACTAAAATTAAAAAAGTTAACTTCCTTGATATAACATTAGATTTAAAGAACAATACATACACACCTTATAAAAAACTCAATACGAATCCTTTATATATACACCCTAAATCAAATCACCCCTCATCTATAATTAAACATATACCTTTATCTATCCGAAAAAGAATTAGTACAAATTCAGCAAATGACAAGATTTTCGACGAACATATTAATTTCTAAAATAAAGCTCTAAAAGATAGTGGCTACAAAAACCTAAAACTAACTTATATTAAAAATGAAAACGGTAATCATAGGAAAAACAGAAGTAGGAAAATAATTTGGTATACACCCCCATACAACCAAATGGTAAAAAACAAATTGGGACAAAAATTCCTTGAATTAATACTCAAGCATTTTCCTGGTGGAAGTAAACTTAGTACTATTTTCAATAGAAATACACTAAAATTAAGTTATAGCTGTACTGATAACCTAGAAAAGATTATTAAGAAACATAATACTAATATCTTAAATAAACACTTATACCAGAACCAAAAAATTGTAGACAAGGGAAAAATACAAACAACAACTAATGAGGGTGAACAAAAATTATGTAATTGTAGAAACCCTCAAAACTGTCCTCTACAAAATAAATGTTGCATGGAATCAGTAGTATACCAATGTAATATATCTTCTATTGAAAACCCTGAAAACATAAAAATTTATATAGGTTGCACTAGCCATGTGTTCAAAAAGAGGTTCAACCAACATCAATCCTCGTTTAGGATAAATAAGTATAAAAGTCAAACATCTCTCTCGAAGTACTTCTGGCACCTAAAAGAATCCAATAAAACACCTACAGTGAAATGGAAGTTAATAAGAAGGGCTAGAACATGTAGGTCATTAAATGACCCATGTCCTTTAAGCATACATGAGAAACTATATATTACTAAGTTTATAAAAAATAAAAATTTACTGAATCAGAGAAATGAAATAGCTATTTTATGTCGTCATTGCCAAAAGTTTTCTTTAAATAATCTTTAAATAATCTATAAAAAAAAAAAAAAAAAAAAAAATTACCTGATAATTATGCATACTCATATTTGATGGGTATAAATAATTTTAAATAATGTAGGTAATTATATTACATTTACTTGGTTTATAAAGAAATATAGCCGATTAAATTTAAAAGTTAAATTTGAAACTAGAATTTTTTTAAATGTTTTAAAATTGAAATTAAATAAAACAGATTCTAACCTAAACATCTTTTAAAATTGTAATTAAATAAAACGTACTCTAACCATAACACCTCTCTCAAAGCAATTCAAACACTGAAAAGAATCCAAGTGAACACCGAAAGTCAAATGAAATTAATAAGTTAGAATATAATATTGAACATTAAATATCCTTTATAGATACATATATACATTTATAATACTAAATTTATAAATAAAAGTTTATTGAATTAGTGAAATAATTTAACCACCTTTGCCGTCATTGTCATAAAGTTTACATAAAATAAAATAAAATAAAATAATATTTACTTATACTCGATAAGAATAAATAATTTTAAATACTGTAAGTAATCCTAATAAATTTACTTGGTTTTTAAATAGAAGTATAGTATATTAAATATTAAAAATAATTTTTTAGAAAGGTGGATAAAACATATTCTAACCTAAACAGTCCCTCAAAATCTTTAAATATACAAATAGAAAAAATACCATAAGAATTTTTGCCGTTAGAAAAAACCCAGATGACATGAATTAAGCGGATGTCAGAATTTGTTAAAAGATACATCCCTACCCATCCCTAAACATAACCCCGCTTTCAAATGTAACTATTAACTGATACAACGAAAATTAAAAATTGAACCCTCTACCACCCCTTGTCTAGATGAATGGATTTATCGGTAACCTTGGAAACCCTCAAACTATGAATCTTTCCTGTGCCGTTAACAACCGTAAATTTTAAAAAGTAAGTTACTCCAAAATTCGCTTGATGAGGAAATGGAACTAATGTCTTTGGTTTAATAACAAAATTAAATTCAGGGGCTTTAGCTTCCATTTCTGAAACATGGTTATCACTGTGTAGCGGTTAAACCATATTTTAAATCTATTAATTTATAATATTAATGCTCTGTAAATTTAAATTTACATAGAGCACTATTGTGTAAAAATAAAAATATCTATAAGAACACCGGATTTTATATCTTACTGTTCTTTCCTTTTTATATATATATATATATATATATATATATATATATATATATATATGGGGTGGCAATATAGTTACTTATAATAAAATAGCATATCAATTTATCAGGCGGCTTGTAGTTCGAAGAGTATCGCTAATAAATTTACTATTGTTTACTATACCATTTTGATTTTATTAACCAGAATTAGCCATAACTTAAAATGGCTTTGGTTAATTCTGGTTAATAACAATAATAAATTGTCGGATTTCTGATTAATTGCTTTGCCTGTTGTAAGTAAATGTATAGTGACTTCATTGCCGTCCTCTATGTATGCATATAAATATATATGTGTGAGTGTGTGTTTAAATCTTGAAACTTTAAGTTCAGGCGATACATTTGTTTCAGTAAGCATGTTCGTATACACACACAAACACTCACTCATACATAAATATAATCAGATAACAACATATCTGGGATGAAAATTTTACTCTCTCTCTCTCTTTATTTATATATATATATATATATATATATATATATATATATATATATATATATATATATATATGTGTGTGTGTGTTTTAAAGGAATCGCCATCAGGTATAAAGGGTTTGGAAATATAAATAATTACCAACCATATATTAACTATATACAGACCACAACTACAGAGCTCTTTACATACACACATCCAACCGCTAGCAATAATCAAGCTGAACATAAACAGTTAACTGCAGGCTATCTCACAATTCTTCCAGTAAAGTCATCTTCAACCCACCCAAAAACTATTAAGAAACTGAACTAAAAGTTTGTGGATTTTGGGTATCACACAAAACAAAAATAGCCAACTGACTGTCGAGCAATGTCATAAAAACAATGGTAGGAAAGACATTAATTAAATTCATGCCCAACCACTTTTTCCATGAAGCTCTCTTCCCATTATATTCAACAGAAAAATAGTAAAAAGCAGACAGATTTGCACCGAGAACAGGAAGCAGATTTCTTAAAAATCACCAACAAACAATCCGCACAAATCCAACTCTGGTGAAACTTCAGAGCAAAGATCCTATGTTCCTTAAATAGAAATGTATTTCTAAACACTGTAATAGACCAAGTCACTGTAAAAGTACGTGTTAACGAAGGAAAATATACATAGGAGTAACTGCCGGACATTGGAAACAAAGAAACAACGCACACATAAATTCCGCACTATTCTTTCTAAGTTTTTATGGTACATTAAAAATATAACCAAATTACATCAACAATATCATGGAAAATAAGAAAAAGTGTATCAGCCTACAACAATAAATTCCAAAACTGTAAACTCTGTCGAGAGGAGAGAATAGTTATAATTATTGTCTCAGAAAGCATAATTTACTAAATAAACAATCAAACCTCGTCTCAAAATGATTAATTTTTTACTACGTTACTTACAAATCGAAAAAGGAAAACGAATAAGAAAAAATAAAATAAATAAGTTAATAAAATAGACAAAACATATAAATCAATATATAACTAAATGAATTAAGCAAAAAAAATAGAAAAACATTGAATGCATACATAAAAACAAGTACAAAGCTGTTCGATAAAAGTGACTCACATTATCCTTTGAATTTAGCTCTACTTTCGTTTCATCGGAGAAGAGAACATTCTTCCAGTCTTCTACGGTGAAATGTTTGTAATAGTGAACCCATTCAAGTCTCTTGGCTTTGTTGGCTTTGCTTATTAGCAGCTTAAACCTTCGTGTACAAGATTTGTAGCCTTGTTCCAACAGCCACCGACGGACTGTTGAAGAGGCAAGTCTAACACCTTGTCCTTTGCTTAGACTGGCTGCAATTTCTTGGCTAGTTATTGACCTACTCTTCGTAACTTCTCTCTTGATTACCCTGCCAGTTCCATCATCACTCTTTTTCTTTCGTCCCCTTGTTTCCTTCCTTGGAGCAGGAGTGGCATCATTATGTGCCCTAAGCACTCGAGAGACAGTGGATTGCGAGGTTATAGCAATTTCTACAATTTCTCTCGTAGACTTGACTGCTTTTGAGAGGGCAATAATAGATGCTTTAAGTGGTTCTGATGCGTGTTTGTACCTTTTTTTCTGGTTAGTGACTTTAGTGGCTATTTCACGCTGTTTTTATACTGTATGGAATACTCTAGATTTAATTTAAGCTGTTCTAGAATTCTCTAGAATATTTTTCTGAGTGTATTGTAAAATAGTTTTCAATATTTTGTCAAAAGCTCATTAACTTTACCAGTTTAATCATTAGAATGCGATATCTGAGTCACTTTTTTGCACAAAATCTTTCCTGAATCTCATTTATATCCAAATTTATAATTATCAATAGAATACTTTAGGGGGGGTAAACTTTTTTCCTAGGTGGTCGCGAAGGGGTCTTTATATTAGTAACATTAAAAATTATTTTAACCCCAAAAAGAATAGACAAAAAATATTTTTAGTAAAAAATATCAAGTGAGACATTTTTATCGAACAGCACTGTAGATGGAATAATATTAATGAACAGCAAATAATAAAGTAATCTATAATGAATAATGATTAAAAAATCGTTAATTAAAAACAATGTAAAATAGCTACAAATAACTGCATTTGAATCCACAATTATTTCTACTCACTCGCATCTAGAGCAATTTGAAACGTAACCGTAGTCGGTTATAAATATGATTTAATAACTGTGTACTTGGGTAGCAATCTCAATTTTATACAAGTGGCATTAGAGACAACTGAAATGGTACTTAGGTCACTTTCCTTGTTGGCTGCCATGTTTGTATATTTGTGAATCATCTTTAATAAAAATTTATATAAAAAAGGATTGCTTCCCAAGTATACAATTATTAATTTAAATGCCTCAGCATCCAACAAGGAAAGTAACCGTTAAGTAAGTCGTCTTTAATGAAACTTTTATAAAGGAACGATTGCTGGTCAAATACACAATTATATTAATACACACAAGCAAACACACACACACACACACATATATATATATATATATATATATATATATATATATATATATATATGCGCACACACAGAGTGAGATGGGTAAATTGTCTCCATTTATATTTTTTAATTTCGTGGATGCGTGTTGTTTGTTTTTGATTTTGCTGACTGTACAGAATAGTAAAGTCAGTTGGGCATCGTCTGCGAGAAATGGAGCAACATGACGCAATTAACTCCACCAGAAATTTTCAAATGTCATGCGGTACTGTTTGGCATTTGCGCCGGAATCTCCAATACGAATATTTCAGAGTGCATAATCTGATGATAGAGGATTCTGAAGATTTTGATTACGAACGTGTTTGGCGATATCACTAGGGTCGGAGAAGTTAGGCATCCATTCATCTTCCCACGGGGCTTCATATTCAACACGGAGGCTTACATCAAGAGCCTTGAGGAGGTAGTAATACCCTGTGTCGAGAGGTTGGCTGCTGGGAGTTCCTACGTCTGGCAACAGGACTCTACCCCATGCCAGATAAGGAGTACCCAGTCATGGCTATCCGAGAATTTCTTGGACCACATAAACCCTTACATCTGGACACATAACTTCCCTGCAACCCCATTAAGTATGGTGCGAGAGACCAACAAAAATCATTTTAACACTAAAGGCAATAATTATGGTAGCATTAACCAACTTAAACAAGGAAACTATCCAGAAGTGTTGTAGGATATTTCGATGTCGCCGGGAGGCCATGGTTAAAGCTATTGGAGGATTTTATTGAATAAATTTACTCTTTCGGATTTCAAGATATTTTGCGTAATTTTAGTAAATGTGTTAAATTAAAATATCAATATTATTTTCATTTTTGCCTAAATCAAACAAGATTTATCCATCGGTCCCTGTATAGATGTGTATATATATATATATATATATATATATATATATATATTAATTAGGATTTTAGCGCTCCGACATCACGGCCATAAAACTAAATGTATGTAATAATAAATATTGTAAAATTGGTAACATTTGTTTTTATTAGTTTGGATTATTAAATAGTTGTACCTTATTGTTAGATACCGCTCATATTATTGTAGCCACCAAACAAAAAAGAAAATCTTAATAATCTTCTTAATTTGGCTCTCCATTTGGGTGTCTTGCTTACGTCTATAGTTAAAAAGATGGGCACACATTATTTCGAAAGAACCCTATTCATGATTATAGAGATTTAACAGAATATGTTACCGTAATTATGACTTTATCTTTTGATTCCAAAAGGTATTCTGTATATTAATCAAGTAAAACTTTGTGTCAGAAAAAAAGAAATTTTTATCTTCGAAAGTCTAAACATAAAATAGCTTTTTTCTACAACGTTGTCTTATATTCCGCTTTTTCTCTATGTATTTACGGAACATTGTAGTGAAAAATATTCATTTGTTTATAATGAGGAAGGAGACAAATAATTTAACCCTGTGAGAATAATTGTCAATTGTCTATGCCTGTAGGCGATGCTAATAACAGAGGAGCGTTTAAACTCATTTAAAATACACAAGCGCATACTATTAATTCTACATTATAATGATACTGAAGTCGCGCTAATCGAAGACAGGTTGAGAAATGTTTATATTCTATGTCTTGGGGATTTATTAGTTCAGTGAATTCTTACAAACTTTAAAATATGTGCAGACAAATATAATTGCCAATTTACAGTTACTTAAACTTCTTTCTTTAAAGCTTACATTTCCGGCCTTCTGTATTTCGTCATTCGATATTTTTTCTCTTTACTCTGGGAAGAGTTCTAACAAAGGAGGGAAAATGTGATAGCTAAATCCGAAAACACGTTGGGATAGTGAAAGATGCCTTGCAAATGCTAAGCAAAATATTCAGAATAGAAAAGGGACTATTTCGTTAGAAACAAAGGAGGATATACAAAATTCTGAGGTAATATCAGAGCGCATCTATAGAAATGAACGTAGGACAATCTCCGCTCAGAAGAAGAATAGACTTGAAATGTAGTTCTGAAGAACGATACTGGGAATAAATTGAATGGAATATTTTAGCACGGAGAAGGTTTTATGGAAAATGGAAACTAGAAGTGTGTCTCTAGCTGCAGAAAGAGAGTTGAAATTTCTAGGACAATTACTGAAGAAAGTGGTTGGAGAATCTGGTACTCTCAGGACATATAAAAAGCAGCAAGGTCACAGGAAAACCGCGTGTAAACTATATAACTATCATTTGTAAATAGATTACAGAACGGGGTTTTGGAGAGATAGAAGGAACGACAAGTCTTACTAAAAGATTCAAAGGAAAGTAAGTTGTAGAGAGCCACACTACCCGAAGACAAACAGCACATAGAAGAAAAAGAAAACGGTGATGTATTTTTTTTAATGTTTTAGTTGAGGTCATGGATGAAAAGTTGGAATTTGTTGTAGAGAAAGAAGACCGAACTTTACACCAATTATTAAACCTGGACTCGTCCATCCGCTATGAGCAGAACGTCCGCTAATAGGAAAGATCAAAGTGGTTCGCAAGGCATAGCATTTCAGTCGTACGCATTGCTTCCATAAACTACCGTATTCTCTATTCTTTTTATGTGCCACGTTCTTTCAGGACGTAGGCGGTCATGGCTCTCCAGCTCCTTCTATCCATTGCAGCTCTTAACAATTTCTTTCCAGCTGCTTCCTTCCCAGAATAAGTTCTGTTATCCACTTATTTAAGCCAGCTTGGTATGTCATGAATTTTTTTCCTGGTCTATCTTTCTCTTTATTCGATTGGTGAGTACAAGATTCTCTAGGCCTTCTTTCTGCATTATGTGTCCGAGAAACTTCAGCTGCCTCTTCACACGCTCGGTCCATGATATTCTTAGCATCTTTCTGTAGAACCACACTTCTGTCCGATGGAGTCTCTACTTCAACCTTTAAGGAAATGGTTCAACATTCGCAGCATGTCTCTTGTGTGATTAAATCTGCTCTACACACCCACACCCACACCCACACACACATATACATCTGGCATCCCATTCCAGCCCCTTCACCGTTGAAACTGTTAGATGTAGACGTCTCTTCTACTCAAATAGCTTCATGTCTCGCACATCTCGCCTGTGGAACTCCCTTCCTTATTCCTGTTTCCCTAACAAATACAATCTCCAACTATTTAAGTGTAACGTCAATCGACATCTCCAGTTGCCTTGATCTATCCACTTCCCTTCTCCACATCCTTTCACATTTCATTCCTATCTGCTCTCGCTCCAACTCTTCTGTAACCACCTTGCCTTGATCGATCCACTATCTTTCTCCACACCCTCTCCTTTACCACTCCTATCTGCTCTTCCTCCAAACATTCTGTAACCCCTCGCGTGCTAGTGGCCCCCAGCCTTGCTTGGGGTGATAAGCTTTAAAAATATATATATATATATATATATATATATATATATATATATATATATATATATATATGAGTTGGAGGTGGACTACAGGAGAGAAATAAAGATATTGTTTGCATGGATCCCTGCGAATTAGCCTTGTCTTAATCATAAAAAATAAAGGAGATGGTGATGTGCTTTCAGAAAAATGCCACATCAAACCTCCATTTGGTTATCAGAAGGTTTATTCAAAGACGGTGGATAAAATTGCCATCGCGTTAGCCAAGAAGGTGTATTAGTAATTCTACTTAATGTGAATTTTCAGAAAAACATAGATTGAAAATGGTACTACTGTTGACATTGTACTGTTGCTCTGTGGAGAGTGTGCATTTGGTATGCCACTTACTCAACCGCGGACAAGAGTGCCCTCCATAGGATTACATATGTTGCCTTGAAAATAACTGACTGCTCGCTGACCTCCTTCAATGGAATATCTAATTCTCGTTGTCGGATCAAAGCAGAATTTATAATGAAAAACAGCACGCGTTCCGAGTCACGCTGTTAAACTCAGGACGACGTTTAAGTTCTATTCGTTCTCGGACAAAGTATGGGACAGCTTTTTCCTTGGGCAATGCGTAAAATGAACATTGCCGCATGCTGACAATTTTCAACTTATTTTAAGCGTATTGTTATTCTTCATTCACTGCTCTCTCTCGCTCTCTCTCTCTGCCTATCTGTGTACATGTGTGCGTGCGTGTGTATATATAAATATATATATATGGATACAATGATTTCATTCGTTGTGGTCTATTTTAAATTATGCATAATCGAATTAACTAGTAATATATATCATAATCGATTTTATATTTGTTTATAATAAACATAAATTTAAATGAAATCCAGGAAAAATTTCCTTGCCTATATATATATATATATATATATATATATATATATATATATATATATATATATATATATATATATGTATGTATATATAGTTCTTGAAAATATATTTTCAACTGAGCACTGTTGAATGACAAGCTAATTCCCAAACCAACGCTCAACTGCGTAAATGCGAAGGTCTTCAGTAAAATGAATGGAACACTATGGCTGCTTGGAGTTTGTTTACGTTTGCAATAAAAACAATACGCTTGATTTGGCTGACTCGTTCTGTCGAGTGAAGATGGCTCAGTGCGAGAATCTCCGACTGACCCCAAATAGGTTGGAATTCGATCGGGGCTTGAGGCATTCTGTTCTCTAGCCGCACCGAAGACTTGCGCAACAGTACTGTCTGCGAATGATATATAAGATAAAAAAACGCTTTATTTAACTATCTGACGTTTCACTTTATTAAAGCTTCTTCATTTTACGAAGCAGGTTAGATTGGTAATGCGATTACTATTTGTTTTTTATAATTCTGTTGGAATTTGATCCATATATATATATATATATATATATATATATATATATATATATATATATATATATATGTGTGTGTGTGTGTGTGTGTGTGTGTGTGTGTGTGTGTGTGTGTTTGTGTATGAATAGTATAATTACATACTCATTAGAGATGTCACACTCATGATTGTGAGTATCACCTTCTCCAAACATTCTTTTTTCATTGTTTCCCCGAAAGATCAACGGTGACTAACTACAACTGTCCGTTTTGTTTCGATGTATTTAACAATTTATTTGTTACCTTTATGCTTCGTTGATGTTATTCTCGGGATACTTTTCAAGAATAACTTCGTTCTTGCCTCAGAAACTGTCTTGTCTTGACTGTCATATAGAAGGATTGATATAGGAGTTCTGCGCACATTTTTCTTTCTCATATTATATCCTTTTCGGGAGGGTGTATTATTTGGTTAATTTTTAATATCTCGGCTCACGGATACACCACGTTGAAACACCCGATCCCTTACGATTACTAAACTGAAGTAACTGACAGCCAGTCAATGCCTCTGTGAGTGATCGCTTGGGATTACCAAGCGCTGCAATCTTGGATGTGCGGGTGTGTTAAGGGAAAATGGATCGGAATTATTAATTGGAGAGTTGAGTTCTGATTCCACTATGGGATCGTTATGTTCATACGCAGTCTTACGAAAGGTATGAATCCAACTCTTTCCCCCAGCTATGGCTTAACTCGTAAGATTTTAATCACTAAATCATTATTATCTATAAACAATTCTTACAATCTAAAAACATTTTCCTGTTTTCAAATAACATACAAAAGTTTGATAACCGTAAAAAAGAATTAATCAATCAATGTTAGTATTTTATAAGGGATATTTAACATTTACTTCAAACGAAAGTAAATGAAAGTTTAAAATAGTTTTTCCTGTGAAATTCATTTTCAATATTATTCTTGCTCAAGAAGAATTTAGCTGACTCATGAAGTTTTTGTTAAGAATGAACTATTATGAGAGACGTAGTTAAATTCAACTCATAAAAGGAAGAAATTATTTTCTTTTCCAACATTATCAATATTTGTGCAATTTATTCTAGAAAAAAATGAAAAAAGAAGAATTTAACACCGGAATAAATTGAAATAGTTACAAAAAATAAAGCTTGGATCAATGAGGAAATTCCTCCATTCGGAAAATTACTGTTCAATATTTATATTGTTATGTCTAAAAAAACGAATAAACGCAGGATGTTCTTAACAAATGCATATGGCATCTGTCGGAAAGAAGACATTTATAAAAATTAATCTCCATTTTCAATTACTGAAAGACATTTACCGAATGAAGAAAACTGTCAAGTCTTCAAAAATATAAGACAAGCATTTTTTAAATAACACAGAAGGGATAATCGCAAAATGCTTAAAAGTATTAGTAAAATACAGACTTGGATAATGTGGTTTGTAATGCGTCTCTCTTAGTTGACAATACTTACCTATTGAAGGAGTAACTATTTTGCGTTTGTATTTTTAATTTATGCTTGTGATATTAATTGTTCACATTTATAATTGTAAAAGATGGAAAGTAGGCTTTTTGTGGAAAGTATATTTATTCCCTTGCTATCATATATATATATATATATATATATATATATATATATATATAGATATATATATATATATATATATATATATATATATATATATATATATATATATATATATATATATATATAGATATATATATATATATATATATATATATATATATATATATATATATATAACGTAAATCATTCAAACAAAAAACAAATACTGAAGCTAATTATACGGCAAGATGATTTGAATGATTTACGTTACATAAATTGAATACGCACTACATAATTTATATATATATATATATATATATATAATATATTTGTGTATTTAGGCAGCAATCCTTCTTTCAAGCACATTTCATTAAAATAATGGAAGCCTTACTTATAAAAATAAACAAACCTACACTTAATAATATTAACTTTGAACATGGACATAATATCTTGACCGTGTTTTGAAACAAAAAAATGAATCACTTTATAAAACATACACATAACAAACTATTTCTAATTCTAACAGTTGAAATATAATCCTTGATAATGGCTAAATGTATAGCTGAAAGCGCTCGGAAAAGAACATTCGGACAATTTTTATATAATTTATCCTCTGAAAAGAAAAACTTTATTAGATCGCACGAGAAATTATATAAAAAAATAAATAAAAGCACCTTGTCAGTCGTTTGTAATATATATATATATATATATATATATATATATATATATATATATATATTGAGGCAGCATGTTTTCATTGAGTCACGTTTCATTGAATGATTTAGACACGTTTTGTCTACTTATTTCAATTGAAAACTTTTATTCACGGACAAGCATTTTGGCGTCATTATTACGGGAATCCATCACATTCACTTACGTGCTAATACCCTTGGGAAAGGTATGAATCCTCTACTTATGACCCCAAGTTATGGGGTGAATAGCAGAACAGACCAGGTTCTTTATCCTTGGATGGCAACTGGTCTACCACAGAAAGAAATGGAAACCTACTGTGGAAAAATATCTGCCTCGTCAGTCATGCATCGAAACATATATGATCGCCTAAGCGTGTATCACGTATGGCACACAACTGACGAAATAAGGGAACAGAGAAATCCGCCGTGTTGATACATATAATTTTATTCCGAGTATTTTCGACATAGCAAAGTATCATCCTCAGGTTGTTGTTTATTTCATGACAAATATTGTAGCGTTCAACTTTTTCAAAGACAAATTCCCGTGTTAATATTTTCATGTGAAGAACGGTGAGTGAGCAGGTGATATATATATATATATATATATATACATACATACATACATACATATATATATATATATATATATATATATATATATATGTGTGTGTGTGTGTGTGTGTGTGTGTGTGTGTGTGTGTGTGTTTGTGCGCATGTGTATAAAATTCCAGATAGTGTTTTTCTGTAAATGGAACAATATAAATAACGACAAGAAAACTTATCTTAGCCGATGAGTTTCATCTGAGAGACATGATAAAGAATTTGGCTGGATAACGTCTTTTGCGGCTGTGGGGCATCCAAGAAAAATGCTTCCAGAAGTGCATAGAAGCAACATACAGAAGGATGGAAAAGAGCATTAGACTCGAGGGGGGTTACTTTGACGAGTAAAGCGCCTAGTTTGTTTCTTAGAATTGAAATAAAGTGTTTGTTCCCTAGTCCCTATATTTGTCAGCTTAAAAATATAAAAAAATGAAGCAAAAACAGAAAACCGTCTTAATTTTATTGAATGAAACATTTTTTTTTAAATCGGACTAAGTGAAATATATATCCTCTGTTCGAAAACTAATAGTTTGCCTCCATATTAAACATGAAGCATAACATTAAGAACCACATTCAATTTATCATCAATAAAGAAGCCACTTTCTATCTGTGTCACCGGTTTTCTTAATTCTTTTTCATATATTCATTCGTTTCTTTCACCGATTGAGTTTGGTCATTGGCGTACATAAAATGGTTTATCTTTCTGAAACCGTTTCCCTCCTTTTCAATACAGGTCTCTCGCATTCAAATGTTTTGAGCTGTTAGAATCATCATGACCTCCGGAGAGGTGTATCATCTTAACATCTACCTTATGCCAAAACATCATCCACCATCGCCTTACTGACGTCTAAATGTGACTTGTAGCTAAGGGGTATTTCTCCATATGTTCCTCCAGTCGACGTTTGCACGTGATACTTCAGTGAAATGCACACATGAATAATCGCTTTAACTGTATTTAAGTGACCATTATATCAGATGTTATTGATAGATATACTTTTAAGTATACTTATTCGTCAGTTACACATGTTTTGTTACTTAATTGAGCACCCAACAACTGGTGCTTTTCGCCATTTCCACGAGTTAATTGTGCCTCAAATTTCATAGCGCGACGTAAAACAACGATCTTTATAATTCTGCTCTTGATACCCATCACAAATCCTCAATATAAGTTGCAGAACATACCTAAATTGAATCTAAATAATCCGTAAAGACAAAACTGACTGTTCTTTGCTAACTTTTTAACATATATACAGTAGCCATCTTCCATCTAGTCAGTAATTCAGAATTACTTTTTGTCAATCAAATAAGATTTGCGTCTTATTCTAAATCTTCAAACGTACAATATATCTGCAGGCGGCACAGTAATTTATTCTTCGAGAAAATACACCAGATCTAATTGGTCTATTTCAGTGGTCTTCTAAAAGCCTAGATCTGAATGTTATGGATTACTATATCTGAGTATACTCCTAACTCATTTGCAAAACCGTCCTCTTAATGTGGAACGTAATTGATGCTTGGAATGAAATTCCTCTCAACACTACCCACAAAGCTACTTCCTGTCGGTTAACACGCTTACAACTTTATGTTGAACATACAAGCAAATATTTCGAACATCTAAGATGATTGTTCAGTCTGTGCATGAATCATGCTGACAAAATATTTTTTTCAGAATTTACCGCTTTTTTTTTACTGGACACCATGTATTATTTTGAATCTTCGAATTAAAGACTTCATAAAAATGGATACATTTTGTCTGCATCTACCCCAACAAAAGAATTCTCTTTCATAGTAACTGCGCAGATAGATGCGTTCATCATAAAACACTTTTTTTAGATTTCATTCAGAGTTACAATTCATCTTATCAATCATAAAATTATAAACTGCTATTTTATTTATTTATTTTTAATCATTTCGCTCCCAAGCAAGGGAATATAAATGCAAGAATTTACTGAGTGTGAACGCATGAAAAAAAGTAAACTATTTTTAAGAATTTAGAACAATAAACGAAAAGGAGTTATTGATTTTGGGGATAAAGAGTTATCATTAACTGAATTATTTAATCTCGACACAGTGATTGAACTCACAATTACTATACAACCCAATTATCGAAACATGCTTTAATCTGAGCAGTGTGTGCTTGTGCGCAGTGGAACCTGGTGAGCAATACCTGGGCAGTACTACAACTAAAAAATAGTCACTTTATCACAAGACACGAACAGTGGGAAAAAAACAGCCTACTTCCGTAAAATAAATAATATTTTCAGTTCAGAATTCACTGTAATTTATAAAAATCGATATACACTTAATTAAGACCGGAAGAACAAGAGTGATGAGGAAAATAGTCTGACAGTAATTTTACAAATATGGAGTTAGGAAAATAGACGATAGCGGTTGATATTGAATTTTAATGTTTGAAAATCAAATTGGACTGGAGAGAGTCCTACAACAGCGAAGTGCGAGAGAAGACATTGTTAGCATAGAACTTACAGTTAAATCTATTAGCTTCAATTGTAACGTAATGGAATCTAGCAACAAATCTTGTACTGTGCATAAAATCGAAAAGAAGAAAGTTTACAATAACGATTTACCATTAAAATATAGGCACAAAGGCACAGTGAATCTATGTTGCCGCGGAGGTTAAGTGACTGAATGTTAAATGCTAAGCATATATATATATATATATATATATATATATATATATGTGTGTGTGTGTGTGTGTGTGTGTGTGTGTTAATTAGTTCATAACGTGTACCTACGATTTGGTGTGCGAATTAAGCTTCGCTGGATTACCAGCTCGTCAGGGAGAAAGTCTATTTTAGCAATATAGACTTTGTGCCGGTCGACGAGCTAGTAGTCCAGGGAAACTTAAGTCGCACGCTAAAATTTAGGTACACCTATATGTACTAATTAATATATACCTTTGCTCTGTCTAACGACATCGAGCAATATTATGTTTACACCTCATGTATAAATTTGATGACTATTTATTTGCTTGCCCGCATATGCATACAAGCACTCCCGTATACGCATGCTTTTATCTGGTCGTTTGATACACACACACACACACACACACACACAGGCGCGCGCATATATATATATATATATATATATATATATATATATATATATATATATACACCCAAGTATGGGATTGGTGTATACAGAATAAATTCCAATAACCTACAATTTCCATTCTTAAAAGAGTAGAGCATATATATATATATATATATATATATATATATAGGAAGCTTCTAACAATCCTGCAAGTAGTGCTGACAATAGAAGTGAACAATTTTCCTGAGAGTATTTTATTAGAAGGGCTTTGTAATTATCGATGTAAAGTTACTGAAATCCGAAGGTTTCTCTCTCAGGGAACGGTTAATTTTACCATTATTATTGACGCAATATTTCATTCTGGTTTCAAATAATATTGTTTTCCTCTTTCGCTTTTTTAGACATGTATATTAATTCGTAAATTAGATAAAAATAAAGTAATGTGAGGCAAAAATGAATAAGTATCCTGTTAAAGCTGCGTGAAACAAGAAAGACCATTTCAATCACAAATATTCCTATGGTTTTCTATTACAATATTAAAAAGCACATTTAATTTTTCATTGAAGCATTGAATTCTACAGAATGCTAGTCTATATTCCGTTTACAATTAAAACATTACCAAGAATCAGTTTTTGCAAAAATGCGGTCTTAAATATTCAGGAAAAATTTAACTTACATATGAAACAAGCTAATTTGTAATAATTCCTTAACATTTTATTACATTTTTGTATATAATTAATATGATTTGCTGTCGAATTAGTCCGGTTAGCCTGAAGCACGAAGAGTACAAATTTATCACGACGAATCATGGTGTTGCGTTTCACGATATGAATGTCTGATTTCACAAATGAATTAAATATACGTATTTATCCATATACTTCTGCTTCAGTCATACAAACACACTGATTACAAACACAGAAACACACACACACACACACATAATATATATATATATATATATATATATATATATATATATATATATATATATATATATATATATATATATATACGTATGACTGAAAGATCTCACTAGAAATTTTAAAAAAATAATGTAATGGAAATAAAGAGAATAAATCATAGTTTTAATATCTGAATATTTTACACATTGATAATGTGCAGGCACACACCGATAAGAGTTACATGCATACATACATACAAAATTCACACGCACACAGACGCATACACACACATACATACATATATAAACAGTGGCCGCTCATGCTCATAACGCATCACTCTTCAGTTATGAATTGAGCGCTCTAGCTGCTGATTTGGTGTTAATATACATCACATATATAATATCCTAAATTGTTCCATTTCTGTGCCGTGAGCAGATAGCTAAGGGGTACAGTGTCTGACTTTTGCAAATCGTATGTCTAGCCACACCGCTGAGCATTTACGTGCATATTTATACTGCCAATGAATTGAAATGGAATAGTTAACTAGTAGTTTCTGGGAAAAATAAATCAATATTACTTATATTAATATTAATCATATGTTAATATAGCTATATTAACAAATTATTAATATTATTAATAATAATGTTAATAGCTTTGAGCGAATTGATTTTGTGGTTCACAACGAGGCAAACCTTGTGACCTGGAGTCTCAGAATAACACAGAACTGTGCCAAATAACAGAAACGAAAGAACAGTCATCAAAAGCTACAAATAAAATATATCACGTGTATCTTATGACATCATAATCGTGATATCCTATGTAACTCATGTATCGTCATAATCAAGATGTTGATGTTCCACACTATTTCAAATAAAATCTTAGGAAGGACCCCACCCCAATGCTGGAAGGAACGTAAACAGCTAGTGAATTATTTTAAGAGAAAGATTACATAAATTTCAAACCTCAGTGGCACTAGCCGCTCGGTAAATAAATCCCGAATATTTATTTATGAGGAAACGGCTAATGTTACCATTGTCATCACCTTTAATAAAAAATACTTTAATCATTTATGTAATTTATTTCCCTTAAAAGCGTTATCCTGCATTATTTCACTGATGGATATTGATTTTTCAAGGCTAAACAATCTGTTATATTGATTACATGCGATATACTCCTGACTTAATAGTAAATCCG
Organism: Acanthosepion esculentum; assembly: GCA_964036315.1. Lineage (NCBI taxonomy): Eukaryota > Metazoa > Mollusca > Cephalopoda > Sepiida > Sepiidae > Acanthosepion > Acanthosepion esculentum. Next base: position 54,612,777 of record OZ038475.1, read on the forward strand.
GTAATTAAAGATGATCTCGGAAATGAAGACCAATCACATTATATTCTGCTTGATCCATCTATATGCATGCATCTTCTCCGACTACCACATGTAAAACTTCTTACTTTCCTATCCTACCTTAGTAGGAGGTCTGGTAAACAACAAGTCAGAAAAATCTATTGTAACAAATCTAATATACTTACGATCTATATGGGACGTTAATCTTACACAGCAAATATATTTTGAAATTTCTGCTGCAAGAAAACCTGTTAAACACGCGGCAATATTTCAATACTCGAAATCGCCACAATGTGACAATGTTTATATCTAAATATCCACATTATAACCAAAAACGTTTGTGGCTTCTCTTTCCCTTTAACACATACACTTTTCTTTCGTTACACCAACTATAATATATTCCTTAGGGTTCCGTGAATGTGTATATATATATATATATATATATATATATATATATATATATATATATATATATATATATATATATATATATGTATGTATGTATTTATGTATATATATTGTATTTAATTTCGGCGCTATATATATATATATATATATATATATATATATATATATATATATATATATATATATATATGTGCTTATGTTTTAACGTTTGGTGTGAGTAAATCAGTGCAAAGATAATCCATACTTTTCATTGTTCCAAGCTCTTTCGACCACTTCAAGTAGTATTTTCAAGGGGTTTGTCTTCAGTGTTTTAGATATCCTCATGTTTTAGTTGTTTAAATTGTATTTAATGCCGGCGTTATATATATGTATATATATATATATATATATATATATATATATATATATATATATATATATATATATATATATAGCGCCGAAATTAAATACAATATATATATACATACATATATATATATATATATATATATATATATATATATATATATACACATTCACGGAACCCTAAGGAATATATTATAGTTGGTGTAACGAAAGAAAAGTGTATGTGTTAAAGGGAAAGAGAAGACACAAACGTTTTTGGTTATAATGTGGATATTTAGATATATAGTATGAAGAATTTTCTATATTTGTAGCAAAAATATGTAAAATAAACTATAATATATAGTTAAAAACCCTCATTAGAAAAAAAAAACGTTTGCTGCTTCTCTTTTCTCTTTTATATATATATATATATATATATATATATATATATATATATATATATATATATATATTAGTCTCCCCGATATAATATATATTATTAATTATATTAGAACACAGAATAAAAAAAAGAAAATCTCAGGAAACCATCAACCTAATATTAAAAATTTCCTATCATTTGATTATTTATTTTATGTATATTTTAATCTAATTATCTTATGTTATTGCCGCAGAATATTTAATAATATATATATATATTCTCATATCTGTGTCACTCTAAATATTTTAATATTATTTTAACACATAGTTAAGTTTAAATTTATTTTATACGAAGTATGTGATTATTCATAATGAATCTGGATGCACATGTATATCTTCGCGTTCACCATACACCAGAAAAAGAATGGGACTAATGTCTAGCGAGTGAGGCGCATCTTCCACAAGTTTCACATTTCCTTATTATGTGCCCTAAAAGTTTCAAGTGTGTCTTCATGACGTTAAGAATAAGTTTATCTTTGTTCATATATTTCTAGCACTACGTCGTTTCTCACATATCCGGTAAAGAGCACCCTCAGCATCTTATCTTAGTGCCACATTTCTGTTGCTTCACGTCCCTTCTTCATCTCTGCGGAAGTTGTCCAATATTCACTGCCATACAGTAAGGTAGATATCACATAACAATACAGTACTCTTTTTTTTGTTTCGTACGAAGTTTTTTTTCTCCTGTTTCTCGTTATTCTGCTTGACTTTTGGGATGTATCTTTGGATATTTTATTTCGCCTTCGGATTTCACTCTCACATTTTCCGTACTCTATTAAAAAACTTCGTAGATATTAACATTTTTGTACCTGTTTGATATTTGTGTCTCTAATTTGTAAGTTACATTTTGGGTGCATCCTTTTGCTAATAACCATGCATTCTATCTTCACGAAGTTTACGTTTAATTCTTTCTTCCGCTTTCCTTCACTAATTTCTGTGGGGATGTTTTTAGTTTTCTTTCCGTGACTGCTATCAACACTGTGGTATCTGCATATCTTATTTTGTTAATAATATTGCCACCAATAATGAATCCTCGTAGGACCCGTAATTCTTCCAGAATTATATGCCGTACAGGTTGAATATGTTCGGTGAGAATACACATACTTGTCTTACACCTCTGTCTATTTTTATATATCTGGTGAGCCAATTTTTTCCATATGCAATCGGTTCGCTTCCAGTATACGTTCTTGATTATTCTATTATCCTTTCAAATATGCCTATGTTGTTGAATAGAACCAACAAATCTTTGTGGCATAATCCATCGAAAGTCTTTACGTTAACACTAAGACACAGGTACACGTCCATCTGCATCTATCTTCCTCGTTCTGATAATATTTTTAGCATAAAGATTGAGTTCCTTCTTCCAGTGTCCTTGACGAACCCGCGCTATTCTTGACCTGTTCCACGTCTGACTTTGCTGCGCGCTCTAATCATCAGAATTCGGATGCTATATTTTGCTATATGGCTTATAATGCTCATTATCCGATGTGTTCACTTTTGTTTGCTCCAGGCTTCTAAAGCAGTGCTATGAAAGTAGATCTACTTATATCTTGAGTTATATCACACCTGTTGTATATATTATTTATATAATTTTCTCTATGTGGGAAATCTCTAAGTTTTGCGGTATCTATTTTACAATTCCCTCGGCCCATACGGCTTTGTTTCTGTTCAATTTTGCCAATGCAGATTCCACTTCAGATTTTAATATTTTCCGTGCGTCGATATTTCTGTGTTTTGCCCGTTGTTCTCCTTCGTTGTGGAAGAGATCTCCGATATATTCGTTCTATCTCTGAAGTATTTTTCTTTCTCTGAAATCAGCCTCCCGTCCTTGAATTCTGCTGATGTGTGTCTTCCATTCTGTTAGTTCTCATATTTCTTACGTATATCTGATTTATCTTTGATATTCATTCTTTCTATTTCTGCACATTTTTCTTTGAGACATTCCTCTTTACATTTGTTCGTTATTCATATTATGTTCCGTGTCTTGGCAGTGGTTTTTTTGCCTCCTTTCATACTTCTCGATAATTTAACCCGTTATCTTATTTATTTTTTCGTTTGTGATCTTCTCGATTGCTGATGCAACAAATGTTTCAATTAATGCGTTCGAATTCGCTTTTTTCATTTTCATGTTGTCCCCCGTATCTACTATTCACACACTCACTATATATCTTCTTCTTCAATTGGGGTCGTTCAAGAGTTTGTCGTATTGCAATTTGGTTGCTGACTTAGGCCACTTCAATTCCTGCAGTTTCACTCCAAGTTTACATATCACTGGAAGGTGATCACTTACACATTCGGCTCTTGAGATCAGTAGCTTACATTTCTTATTCAGTGGCCATTTATTGAGTAAGTGATGAGTGTCTTTTTCAAGCAATTATTATAATTGTTCATAACTGCACCATGCTGCGTAGGCCGAAACCCAGATCAACCGGCAGTAGAATCTTTCGGTATCGAAAAACCCTCATACTGACACACTTAAGGATTTTACTATACGTAAATAAATCAATTTATTGTAATTTGAGTATTGATTGAAGTGAGGGCGACCGGAAGTTTTCGCATAGTCATAGGTGACGACGGAGGTGACCCAGGATTTATAAGACAAAACAAAGTAGACAGCAGGACATTTCTCGCGACTTGTATTTAGGTTTCTTTCCGGTGTATGATATTAAGCCATATAGTATGCGATTCACTCCAGGATTTAACAAAAGTCAAAATCGAATTTAATTTCCATCGTGAACAATTTATCTAAGAATTGGTGTACTCTGGTGACCCAGCTATAGATTAGGTTTGCCCTTAGAGATATCAAAGTAACTGTTTTACCCGGTTTCACTTCTGATCTTCAAAAGATTTAGATGCTGCCAGAGATGACCGAGAAATAACCACATAGCCACCAAATGCAGAAGTATGTCTCATTCGATGTAGGTGTTGGCGCCGTCAAAAATATGAATTGAAACAAGCAGAACTTAAGATATACGTATACATGACAACTGAATAGGCCAACTATTTGGAGTCACAGCCTTGATTTCGAAGAATCATCTAAAACTGATCGTTTCGTGTCATTTTCTTAAATAATTTGCTACCTCCCTTCTGACTAGAGGATATTTTGTCTTCGTGAATAGTTTTATCATATATTCAATATTAATAATAATAATAATATTAATAAATACGAAATTAACACATTAATATATTACGATTTATTCAAAATGTTAACTTCTTTTGCCTAACCTAACTTGTTGGCTAATGGTAAATTTAGGTCTTTGGGATTTTATATTTTAGTTAATAAATTCGGTAAAATTCGGACACCATGCACTAATGGGTTAAATCGTTTCACTATCCTAGCTTAGTAAGCGTTAATTAAACCAAATACGATATGAAATCTACTAATTACACTTATTTAAATCTTTCACAAGTTGACTATTTAAGAAATGAAATATGCCAATTCTCATGTATTTTGGCATGCCAAATTCGAAAGTGTACTTCAAATTAGACAATTATCTATAGATTTAGAGATATTTAGTCAGCTATGCCATACGCATAAGTACAATGGATGCCTCCAAGAAAACAAGGTGTTTCCACAATCTGCTTGTAAGCTATATTATATTTACATAATTTATATTCGGACTATTGTCTTCATCTTTGTTGTTGCTATCACCACGTTTCAGTCTTTGTGTGAGATATATATGGCAATTATATTTTAGAGACGGATATGGGACAGTAGTCTTGGTCTTGTAAAGTTGAAGTTTCAGGCTCTGAGCTTTCATTGTTTCCCCATCATCTGACTCAATTTCATATGATTCTAGTGTTTCTTAGACTGGCATATCTTCATTATGTGGAACAGAATGCAAAGTTGATGAAATGTTTGGATATTACAACGTCCATTTTTTTTTCTTTGACAGTCCTTTAGCAACTGGATTCACCATGCAGAAGAAGTAATCCGAAGAATGATCGATTGGCTCTCTCCAACACATGGGCGCTTCAAAAGACATTTATATTTTCTTCCTGGTTAGCCACTGACTGAGATTTGCTGCACAGTATGCGTGGTTTTCAATTCTTGTCTTGGTCTCCAATTTTACAAACAAAATGTATTTGGTAAGCTTTTTTACTAACAGATGCTATATTTTGCTTTGTAGATGCAAACATCACTTCCACAGAGATAGCAAAAATTATTGTTTGTTGTTTAGATTTTTGGCCTTTTTCCCAGGCCAGTTAAATATGTGGAAACAAGAATAATAATTCATTTAATAGGGGAATAACTATATAGTATAAAGTTATTAGGCGAATAATAAATAATTTTGCAATATCACCATTTTCGATGAGATATTCATATAACGCTAGTAACATATCTTGAAATCTAGAGTTAATCAACAATTTTGGATATCATTTTGTTCCCAAGGACATTAAATTCGCTAAAATTGGCTATTTTCGTTTCTAAAGCTTTCATGTTGTAGACCAGTGTTACTGGATAAAGAGGGTGGTCCCAAACTTTTTTTACATATAGTGTATATAAGGTTTAAGGGGAAGATTGAGTCCTTCGCATCAACCCAGATGTCTGCGAATGCATCCAAAGGAAGACATTAATTTGAAGGAATCCAGATATGAAGAAAAAATATTTTATGGCTGAAGAATTTATTCTAATACCCTTATTAGATTAAAATTGCACAAGTTTCGAAAGTCTACCGAAGGTTTTTCCACATTCTGTAGTTAGCCTTTAGGTGAGAGTCTGCGTTTGTATGTTCATGGTCAGGATTCCATTCAGTTTTATTCATATCGGAATTGCGTTAGTTGGCTGATAATCATGCACAGTTTCAAGTTAATGAAGAGATTTTAGACAGCAGAGAATTTTGTGTAGGGGGAGCTCTGAGTGAGTGATTAGATCTGCGCGGTCTCCAAACCAGAATTTTCATTACTCGCATGCTTACAGTGTTTCGTCCGATTAAACAGGTGGCTGAATGAATGTATGTGTATGTATATATCCTGTCATCGTTCATCTCTTTGGCCTTTTTCAATATCGTTCTTAAAAAAAAATGTAGGAGCAAGAAGGCAAAATCATTTTACCGTTTCCTATTTGAAAGTAGTGTTCAGATCTCTGTGCGGTCCTGACTCAGAATTGTTATGCCCCATGTTGTTCAAATAAAAATTGAATAATTTATGTGCACGACAGACCTTGAATAAGATTATGCAAACATCCGAAATAGTTACAGCAATGAACGATATTATTAATTCAACATATCTACGATATTGTCATTTCCTTCATGAAATTATTTTAAGTGGTTCTAGAATAAAGACAGTGTCATTTATGTAGCAGTTTGCTCCAAATTCACACTGGTACCCAGGAATTCAACCAGCGGCATAATTCCTCTTCTATTCTATCCAGCAGAAATAGCGGTATAATTATTTTCCTGTCCAGAATTACATTTGTATCAAATGCTAAGCAAGTATAAATTTTCTTTTTCAAACGAGCCCAACTTGTTCATGTGCATTCTGTTTGGAGCCCGTGAGTATGACGTATACAATAAATTTGACTACACGCACACACACACACACACACACACACACGCGCGCGCGCACACACACACACACACACAAATACATAAAAACATATATATATATATATATATATGTGTGTGTGTATACTATTTAAGCTTTCACAAAAATACCGACATATTCCTTTCTTTCGAGCTATGTTCAGATAAAGTCTAGATAGCGAAAGGCGAAATACGAATTTTCAATTTATCACATTCCTATATATATGTGTGTGTGTGTATATATAAAGAGAGAGAGAGAGAGAGAGAGAGAAAGTGAGTCCAACGAAAATGAGTAAAGGAAACTGCTGACAGGTCTTATACGTGGTACTCAGGATAGATAAAACTAGTCTGTATTTTAAATGTACCAATAATTCCAGACACCACACTGATGTAGAGCCTCCAATCACACACACGTACACACCTATATATATATATATATATATATATATATATATATATATATATATATACACAACATACACAGACATACCCAGTGAGAGAAACAAATATTCGTAGACTTTAAATTTTTAACTTATTGTATTTCCAAATAAAGAATAAACATACTTTTCATATAATTAACTGTACAGAGATTCATAATAAATAAATAGACATAGAAAAGAAAATGATTCAATTGAAATAAATCCCATTTACCCATTTTAATAAATGAAAAAATGGCTATTCTACGAAGTATTAAATGAAGATTATGTATTCATTTTGGCTTGTACAAAAACGTTTTTCACCCATTAAAATGGATAAATGGAATCTATTTCTATTAAATCAAAATTTTTTCTGTTTTTTCTGCATATTAAGTTATTATTTATCTATGTACAGTTATGTGAAAAGTATGTTTATTAATTAGTTTGAAATACAATAAATTAAAATAAAATAACGTGTACGAATATTTGTTTTCCCCCACTGTACATAAATTTTAACTGACTCAGCGCCCTTGCGAAATAAGCTCCCTGTATTAAGATCTAATATTTACAATAAGCACTTGTTCTAAATAAGCAGATCTGTTGCTAGCAGGCTTCACAAATTTTAATTCCTCGCCTGCTTTCACAATTGTTTGGTTTATTTGCGCAAGATAGTGTTCTAAAATTCCTAGGAATTAACCTCTGTTCCAGTAAAGGTATTCAGAGGTGGACATCACATTTAACAAAAGAAAGACGACAAGAAATATTCGCGTTCACTTAGCGTGACAACGGCAGCATTAGTCCGCAGAATAAGGAGGCGACACAGAAAAGACGATGAAAGGCAGAGTTTCAGGGTTATGTCGTGTTATAGCATTAACAATAATACTACTACTACTACTACTACTACTACTACTACTAATAATAATAATGATAATAATTGCCAATACTGTCCACATGTAAATTGGGAAATATTTTTAATGTAGGTTTTGCAATGAGAATTATATGTTATATTTTGTAGTGTATATAATTAATAATTATGTACTGATTTTAAACATATTGATGTGTAAATAGTATTTGTACTCACAAACCGGACAAAATTAACGAATATCATATATATTTATTTTATGTATGCGTACGTTGCGTAATTATATCTCTATCATATAATGTATCGTTTGGGCTCTCCCACATGGTGTAGTAGTAATCTTGTTTCACTAGTAAAAATCTCGTCTCTTGTCTCAATAGAACAATTACAACTGAATAGTGAGTTCTATCTTCACTGAGTGCCTCATTCTTTCGGTTTTGTTCCACATCTAAGCTATGCTTAGAAAATCGCCATATAATGTGCTGTTCTCAACAGCTCCATTAAAGCCAATATCATTGACCTTAGGCTTTGCTGAGCAAATCGCCTCATGTCACAATATTTCTAGTTGGGATATGATAATGATAATATTAACTATTTTCTTACAAGGAGACTTATGGCATTGATTGACCGAGTAGCCAGCACTACTGTTAACAGAAATTTATAAAAAGGTTCTCTTAACTTTGTTTTCAAGTGAGTAGGTTTTTCAAGCCAAGTAGCTGTTATCGCCCTTTCCAGTTTTAATGAGACTTTCTTTCCTGAGCTTTTGTTTGAAGTATTGTGAAACGTTAACATCTTCATTATGCTATTATTCTCTCTTCGAGTTACATGTACTATCTCTTATAGTTATTGCTGGTGTTGATATTTCTCAAATGATGTCGTTTCTGATATTTAGTACAGTTCTTTGTGATTCTGTAGCGTCAGTTCTCAGTATTCAAATAAGTATGTTTTTCTCAAGAGCCATAGTTTTGACTCACACAAAGGAAGTTTAAACATTGATTATAGAATGCGGTTCTATGCAGCTTACGTTGGGGTGCATGTTTATGAATAGACATTAAAAGGTATAATAATAAATAATAATAAGCAATGAAGTTGCTATTATAATTATAAAAAAAAAGTTTGGATCTGCATTTGTTTTTATAATCACATGACGGATTATACCCAGTGATCGAGGGTAAGAGAGGGATGTGATCCTTCGTTGTTTAAACTAAATTACACAGAAGACAACATGAAAAAAGCTTAAATGGATAATAAGCTTCGCAGTAGACCTTCCGTACTTGCCAGAACTATTTTTGATATTTCCTGGAGAGATGATTCATTTGGACTACCTCATTTATTTATTTATTTACTTATTATTATTATTATTATTATTATTATTAGTAGTAGTAGTAGTAGTAGTAGTAGTAGTAGTTCTTGTTCTTCTTGTTCTTGTTCTTCATCATCATCATCATTTATCATCCGTTGATGTCTCCTGTGCACTCATTTCCTTCCGGGTCCCAAACCAGGGAACTATGTTCAGAAATGTCATCATGACGCTTTCACTGGACATTGATTTACCTCAGAAGACACATATTTTACATCAATAAAGGCCTTCGTAAAGTGTGAGCTGTACTTGTGAGAATATATTTTGTATTTCTTTAAGTCATGGACTTCTGAGTATCCCTTCAATGAGTTCATCGGAACTTTTCTAACCAATCTGAGGGATCGAACTACAACTGGAATCACTGATGGCCTCATGTGCCACATATTTAAGATGTTCACTTCATGATCGTTGTATATATTGATATACAAATACGATTATTCACTACGATAATGCTTAACATTATACAAATACACACACACATATATATATAAATATATATATATATATATATATATGTATGTATGTATATATATATTTACATTTGGAATTAAGATACCATTAGTTAATGATCATTTCCACTTACGAATTTTAAATTCAAAATTTGCAGGATTTTTCAAACTGTTTTTGGTGTAGGCTTGTAAAAGGAGACTGAAAAGAAATAAGCTCTATTTAATTAAAATAAGCGATGAGCGCTATTTGTGAATCAGTTTTAAAATTTAATATTTCCAATTTTATATTGTGTTAATGGGACTCGCTTATAACAACGCAATATATATATATATATATATATATATATATATATATATATATATATATATATATATGTATATATATACATATACATATATATATGTATGTATACATATATATATGTATATATATATACATATATATATATATGTATATATATATATATGTATATATATATACATATATATATATATGTATATATATATATGTGTATATATATATATGTATATATATGTGTATATATATATATATATATATATATATATATATATATATATATATATATATATATATATATATATATATATATATGAGTATTTTTGTGCGTGTACATGTGAAATCAGTTGGGAATTTCATAAGATAAATCGATATAGTAACCCAATTCATAACTCCTGATCGTGTATCATGGCGATGGAAAAGTAATCCTTTCTTCTCGTAGCCGTCTCTGAAGAACGAGTAGCTAAATCAAGCAAAAAAAAGTATTGGCCGCTATTAAATGACACAGAGTAGATGAGATATCAGATAGGGTTAAAACTAAGTCTTCAATTCACGCGTCATTTTTATGTCGGTTCAGTATTTTTTAGTATTTATTTTACAGCGATTTTTACACTTTACAATAATCAGGGGTCACTCGATGTACAGGGTTATATTTGAGGGCCATTTGTGAGTATAGGATTCGAAGATAACGGTTAACCCTAGCCTTGAACTTATTAAGATTGTAGTGATCGGGGAAACATCCTGTCGGCACTCGGATCCACAGAGCATTGATTCGCGAGAAGAAGCTGCTCGGTGAAACTTACTTCTCACCAAAGGAATACGGAGGAAATGTCGTTTGGTACTATGTAGGTGGCATGGTGCGTTCTTGCTGTGAAAGTTTGCCTCGGGGGGATCAGGGAATGTAGTTCGCCCGAGCACCTTTCGTGGAAGTAGGGATAGAGCAGCGAGAGGCTTGCCACACCCCGCCTGTGTAAGAAGGTTTGAAGAGTGGAGAATAATTCGTCATTCACGAGGGCTCGGAGACGCTTTTGAACTCCATCAATGCTGAAGAAGTGAGATCTGGTCAATATCCGCGCAAATATGACAACAGTACTCCATTTTTTGCTTGATCTGGTAAAGATAGCAGTAGGCAGGATGAGTCAGATACTTACTAGAGCGGTGCAGAGAGCCGACAATTTTACGTGCATTCTTAGCAATGGATCGTATGTACGAGTTCCAATTCAGGTCGGGTGTGAGTTTGATGCCAAACAGGTTTTTAAGGCAGAGTGTTCCCCGAGACGAAAGCACAATGCCTTACCAGCATGCCACCTACATATAGCAAACCACCCACATTCCCTCCGTATTCCTTTGGTGAGAAGTAAGATTCACTCGAGCATTCATATTGATTGGTGGTAGTTCGCAATCAGATCGGCGATAATGGAATGTAACTAGATTGGTCTTCGAGGCATTGAATATAACCAGTTAGCTTTTAAACCAATGGGTATTTTTTGCCCGATCGGTAGCCAATGTCTGACCATCGAGAGTTTCAGAGGTGCGCACGTATATAGTCATATTATTGGCATAGATGTTTACAAATGATTTGAGTTTATCTTAAGCTGATCATTTATGAAGATCAAAAAGAGGTTTGGTCCGAGGATTGACCACTGACGTACGGCTGCGTTGACCTCCCGGGCCCCAATGAACTGGACATTAATAAAGATAGCAGATTCTTGGACTTACATGTTATGATCAAGAAAACTCTACCGGTGTTTACATAACTGGTAATCTTATGTAGTAAGCCTTTGTGCCACACCTTGTCTGTGAACCTTGAGATATCTAAAAAGAGGTGTGCCTATCTATGCTTCGAATAAAGCTTGAACAAATTATATTTTTCTTGATACTTTTTCTGATTTCTTGTGTGACCTGACATATAGAAATGATCTATATCATCGGCTGTGAAACGTAGATTTTCACCTAATACTATTTTTCTACCTGTCACATTAGATGTTGTCACACAGCAAGATACAGGTTGAGACCACAAAAACGAAAACTATTCGAAACTGTCCACGGCGAGGGTAATACAAGAGAATGCTGGAATTGTGAAATTGCCTGATTTGACTTCAGCTTCTGAATCTCCTGCTAGGAAAATACATATAATATTAGTAATAACAATGACACTCATCACTAAGGAATTGTTTCAATGATTGGATCATTTAAAATTATTTAACTTGTAATGTAGTCATCAATTTGTATTTTCAAAATCAAGAGATGTTTCATACAACACGAGACCCTCTATTTGTATCTCTCTAGAATGTACCGGTTTATATTCTAACCGCATTTAAAACTAGATTAAATATTCATTTTATATATAGTGGTGAATAATGTCGTATACAATGTAAAATTTATATATTTGTATTTCCATATATCATCATCATCATCATCATCATCATGCCCTTGACTGCTGTAATCTTAAGGGAAATCATAATGCAGAAGCCACACTGAATATCCTCCTAGCGGTTTATCAACGGCAGCCATCAGCAATTTTGATGGAGTCATACTTATCCATTGTTTGATATTGTGTAACGAGTTATTTTTATCATTGGCCTTCTCTCCTACGTTCACCTTTAATTTATATATATATATATATATATATATATATATATATATATATATATATATATATATGTATGTATAGCAAGAGAGAGACAGAGAGACATATTACATGAATCATTCATACAAAGAGCAGATAGTGAATGATATAAATGGCAAGAATCAATCTCGCAAACAATTTTTAAAAGAAATTTGAATTGTGCGTTTTTGTACTAATTTACTATATTAGTCACGCATGAAACAGCCTGTGGCCTCTAGGTGTTGAAATCTATGTTCACTTTTATATATGTATATATATATATATATATATATATATATATATATATATATATATATATATATATATATTCTAATAATAAGTAGTAATTTTAATTAATTAAAACTAATTTTAATTCAATCTTACGCGGTTATATATATATATTATATACATAATATTATACATATAATACACCTATTCTAATAATAAGTAGTAATCTTAATTAATTAAAACTAATTTTAATTCAATCTTACGCGGTTACATATATATATATATATATATATATATATATATATATATATATATATGTGTGTGTGTATCTTACGCGGTTACATATATATATATATATATATATATATATATATATATATATATATATATATATATGTATGTATGTATGTATGTATGTAACCGCGTAAGATTGAATTAAAATTAGTTTTAATTAATTAAAATTACTATTTATTATTAGAATAGGTGTATTATATGTATAATATGAGTGCGATAATTCTAACCCTTCTTGACGATGAAGTTGGATTTGTTGAGCTTGAAATAAGCCTTGTATTCATTTCTTATAAATGAAGATTTGATTCAAATAGTAGTATAGACTGTCAGCCAATCTCAGAAAATGTTAACATTCATGAGAAAAGGTAAAGTGAAATGGCTCCACTACATTTCCGAAGAAGTCATGGCAGTGCACAGTCACTAACTAATGCCATGATCACACCTGGATATCGTTATATTGACTTACGCGCAAATACCTTTGGGAGGTATGAATCCATCCCGTCTCCCCCTCTGCAGCTATTTTAGGGATAATATTATTACTGTTACAAATATAATAATGATAATAATAAAAATGAAAATCTTAAATAAAATAAAATGAAACAATAATGTTTAAACCTTGATTAAAATAAATTAAATTAAAAAATAATATTAAAAAATTTACGCTCAGCATACAACAAAATCTGTTTCTGTCATAAATACGGACACCCCCCCACCCCAAAAAATATTTGAGATTCCATCTTTTCTCCCAAGAAATATCGGGATGACAACTACTCGTATGGTGTGAGTGAAAACCTCACGCTATATAGCAGGACAGACATTGTCCTATAAGCTTGGAAACCAGTCTACCGTAGAATGAAAAGACAACCTACTGGGTGTAAATCTTTTGCTTAGTCAGTCATGAATCGAAAGAGACATGATCGCCAAAGCACGTATTACATCTGGCACTTACCTGACTGATTGATGGTCCTTACGATTTGCAAAGATTACAGAACACGTTTACCTTTCTACAAGTGATAAATACACTTTTTTTTTCAGCAGATTGCCTCAAGGAGTTTATTTTTCCATGTGCCCTTCCTCCTTTCCTTCCTTCCTTTCTTTCTTTCTTTCTTCTTTTTTGGTGTCTTTATTTCTTTTGTATTTATAGAAATTCATATGCAAGTGCAATTAGGGAATGCATACCAGTTGAAAGCTAATGCATGAAAAAAATTCCTCATTGACAACTGTAAATATTTCTCTTTAAACATTTCATTGTATCTAAGTTTTCTTGGATACAGAGATATGTTTCATGCCTTGCTATCCATTTTAATACATCAAACTAGTAATATATGCATTAAGTTTGGATTTTCCAGTCAGGAAATTTCGGGCATATAACGGCTGTTTGTTTACAAATGCAGCTTTGATCCTAGCTGAGTATGTACATGGTGACATCATTCAGTAAATAAAACTTAATTCCCAATGATTATTTTAAATATCGGTAAAACAAATAACATAACAGATGTTATATATATATATATATATATATATATATATATATATATATATATATATATATATATAGATAGATAGATAGATAGATAGATAGATATGTAAATATAACAATAGGCACTAAGTGGCAGCAGTCTGTTGCATGTATGAAAGCAATCAACAACTTGAAATTTTTAATTCTTTTTTTACATATACTACTAATATTCAAATAAAACCAGATAATATTGATAATAAATTATTTATTCATAAAGATACCATAGATTTTCCATTGCAAAATAAATGTCTTACTGAATCCATTGTTTACCAATGCACAATTCCATCTTATGACCACCCAGATGTTAAGAAAATTTGTATTGGAAGCACAAAAAACTCTTTTAAACGAAGGTGATATCAACATATTTCTTCTTTTAAAACAATGGGTACCATAACCGAACATCCCTCTCCAAATATTTTTGGTATTTAAAAGAAATCAATAAAACCCCACAGTAAAATGGAAAATATTAAAAAAACGTGAATTTGTAAATCATTAAATGACCCATGTCCTCTCTGTCTACATGAAAAGCTGCATATAATTAAGTTTCCTAAAACTAATAATCTATTAAATCAGCGAAATAAACTCATTGTAATATGTAGGCATTGTATAATGTTTACTTTAAAAGAGAGTTAATAAAATTCTTTCTAGTCTATACGGTAATTTTCTGCAAAGATGGGCCATCATGCTGTAGGACTATGATTTTTCCATCCGGTACCATTCAATTGAAACAATCTGTCATGTTGATAACTTATCCAGAGTTATGGATATACAAACCAATATACAAGAGGATTCAGTTATTGCAGCACTATCTGTGGAACTAGAAGTTATTTCAGTGCTTGCATCCACGGTCAGAGCACTATCCGTTACTTCGATCCACGAGGCTACAGCTTCTGACCCATTACTGAAAGCTTCACACTTCCCTCATACTAAGTGGTCCAAGATATTTACAGACAAAACCTTCAACTCTTCATTTAGCGTCAGTCATCACTGTCCGAGGTTGATGGGTGTATTATTTTTGCTGAGGTGTTATTGGTCCATCAACATGACAAAACAGTGTCATGAAACAATTTCCTTTTAAACACCAGAGATATTTGCCGCATGAAAGCCTTAGCACGTAGCTATGTTCACTCGCCCAACGTGGAAAAGAATTTAGAAGAAATCGTACACACTTGCTTTTAATATCAACTAAAGCAAAATCTCTCAGGAAAAATACGTTGAGGTCCTGGCCTACTCCATATTCTCCCTGATCACGTTGCAGCAACCATATATGGACTATTTTCCTTCACCCTTGTTGATTCTTACTGGAAATGCTCGGAGGTTTTTCTCGCGAATCGCAATCCCCTCTGAGGAAACTATCCTAGAATTACAACAGATCTTTAGCAGATTCCGGATTCCGGAGACATTGGTGTCATATAATGGCACTGCATTCTCACCAGGAATAATTTCAGACTCTTGCCAACGTAATGCAATAAAACATATCAAGTATCCAACTTTTCATTCACAGTGAATGATAAGGTGCAAGGTGTTATGGATACATTTACGAGAGAACTCTTACAACTGAAAGGGGAGGGATCCACACAAGAATTCCGAGAGATATTCCTTGGAAGATATAGGGCTGCTTCAAATCCTGCTGAAGCCCTGATGAGCCGGAAAGTTCGATTACGAATGAATGCCATTCATCCAGCTACACGCCATTCTAAGAAAAATAATATGGAGATAGAACAAGAATTCAACAGTCACATGGAACAGTAGAGCGTACATACAAAGTTGGTCAACATGTGCTACCTAAAGACTACTGGAAAGGTTCATAAAATGGACACAAAGAAATATTGTACATAATGTCATCTACGAAGTGGACGTACAATCTTCCATCTTAACTACGACCCTCGTATATTACAGAGACAAAAGCTCAATATGTTACCTTGCCAGTGGAAATTTTACTAGATACATTCGATTTATCTCAACAATTCCCGCCCTGGTCGTTCGGAATGAAGAACCTAATGCTCAAATAAAGTGTTTACCTGGGAGGTCCGAAACCAAGCAAATCCTATGCGCGTCAACCCACAGCAAATGTCGTACCAGTACACAGCTCAAAGGGATATATTCGTCCTAATATAAAATGGAGATAATGCCCTATAACCCCAAAAATGGTAACCACCTTGTGGCAGCCAAGTGCATTATGACATTCCAAGATGGCTATCTTACCGTCACAGTGATAAGTAATCGATAAACATTATCTGCAGCAATTCACGATTAACACAAAATTGTATGTATCGAAATAAATTAACTTTAGTATGTATTCATCAAGGAATCGTTGCATCTTCTTATTTCTCTATTTTTTCATGGCTTACAACCGCCCCACCAAAGGACATAATAACAGAAACATTTAGCATTCATTGACCGATCAACCAGTGCTGCTTTTGGCTGAAAGATATAATTTTATCTGGTAAAACAATTTCTTAGGAAAATGGGTTTCTCAATTCGAGTAGGCGTTATTGCTCTTTCCATCCTAACATTTTATTTGAATCGGTGCAGTTATGGATATATTGATTATGTCATTATTTTCTCATTGAGTTTCATGGGCTAATCATTTTCCATGTTGCCGCTGCTGGTATTCCTCAAGTAATGTGGTTTCTGTTATTTGGTACAGTTCTTTTTGATTCTGTAGAGCTAGTCCACAATATTCAAAGAAGGATGTCCTTCGCTAATACTCTCAAGCTTTACTTACTCAATGAATTTTCGCCATTGAGCTTAGGAAGTTTTTGTATACATGTGATAGTTTAGATATTTCCGAACGGGTTTGGCGCTATGCATTGCATCCAAACAAAAAAAAATAGATCTGACGAGGTTATTTAAGAACCGGACTCGAGATTCTAGGTTGATATTTTGGTTTCCTATCAATTTGTAGTGTTGGGCTAAGCTGCCTCAGTCACAAACTATTCTGTATCTGTCGATATTTCTGAGATGAGGTATTATGTACACCATTTACATTATTCGGACTATTGTCCTCATCTTTGTCGCCATATTTATTACAAAGTTTACAAAAATCTCCTGATCCGACTAAGCATAGAAATGAATACAATGTGGGAACCAGTAATAAGGAGTGCCAGAGAAAAGCAATAATAACAACAAACACTGTAATGTGAGGTCTGGTAAAAATATGTTTTGGTATCAGCAAAATTTGTAATATGAGCACTGGTAAAAAAAAGTTGCTGAATACATTAGGTTTATAATACCTAGAAATTCATAAACATATGTCATCAAGGACACATGGCACAATAGATAAAGGCGTTAGTTAGATCCAGTGACAGTACCCAATGAGTGTGAGTTCAGTACCTGTTTAAGGCGGTAGAGAACTTGGAGAGGGGAATTAACAGGACATAACTGATAACTGACATCCATTAGATATTGCACGTGGAAATAGAACAGTCTACCCTAGTAAGCGAAATAAAGGGTTCAGTTCGACATTCCAACCACCTGAAGAAACTTTGTGATAAATATGGCGACAACGATGAGGACAATAGTCCGAATAATGTAAATAGTGTACAAACTATTCTATGTTCAATTTCTTTTCCTCCTATACATAAGTTTTTTATAACTTATCCATACGCCAAATTCCACACCCTGATTATTTTAAGGATTCACGTTATGTAACATCTCTGCTTTCATTCCAATTCCAAATCGTAGATTCTGTTTTGAAAAAAATATATCTTGAGTCCCTTTTCTCGGAATACTTGAGAGGATGCTAATATTCTGTTCATGATCATTTTTATCCCAATTATGAACACCGATGACATCAGCATTACCCCCTCATCATCAGTACATTGATCACGGGCGGGAAAGCAGGATTCTTGTTTTCTAATGGCTTGGAATCATATATAGAATACTTAAATGGTCCCAGGGCCCATGAAGTGGAGTGAGGATAAAGAATCATTGCTTAAATTACAAGAGAAAAAAACGGTTTAGAAGACTATGTTTGTGTAGGTTTTGAAGTGACACAGTACATACAAGAATATTATTTTAAGCATTCTCCCCTGGAATTTTCAGTTAATTTTTCCCGCAGTAAAATTTCAACGAGCAGTATGACATCTTATTGGATTCGATTTCTAAATCTGTTATTGTTTCATGAAAATAATTTGCTTTTGAATTGTTCCTAAGTCTGAATCTCCACTCATCTAAACTTTTCACCAAGAGAAAACATCCTATCTTTATTTCATCTGGGACGTCCTGTTAAACGTAAATGCACGACGAGAATGAACACCGAAACACTCTGAATTGAAATAAAACTTTTCCAAGAAAATATCGCTATCTATAAAACAATCATTATAATATGGGAAAATGTGAATATTTGCCCGAAGAACGTAGTATACATTGTTTAGTATCGAATATGTTTAAAGGAGATTTTTGTCGCCAACTAATTTTATGAATATAGCTCAAAACATGGAACACCAAGAAGAAGCTGCTACATGGATTTAACAATCTGATAGTCTGATAAACATCTTGTGAAACTAGTAAAACAGGTTGGGTAACAAGGGCTCAATTTCTTTATTAATTATATAACCTGTTAGGATATTAAATAATTTATTAGGATAAAAAAAAACTTAACATAATAAAAATACTTACTTTGCGTCAGAGATAAATATAATTTAATCAAACAGAAGAGCAGATATAACTTTTCTGAAGTATAGACGACTTGAACGGTTGAAAACCAATTAAAAGCGAATTATGAAGGTGACAATGGTGACTTCGAAAATAGTTAACCCAATGTCACTTTTATGAAGATTCGGCATTGTTAAAGTTCTCCTTGACGAAGTTGCTCTGATTTACTTGTCCTTTATCACTTGCTGCAAAACTTCGATCAATATTGTCACTGATTATATTAACATATTCCCATTTATTCAACGTTTACTGCAAGATGACACTGAGGGAGGTAACAGGATTTATTACTAGGCGACACAATCTTAGGAGTAATAGATATGCTGATGAGTAAATGTTTATCAGATATAGAAAAGTAATTGCAGTAACTCTTACAGAAGTTAGTAATGGTATATTAGAAGAAGGACTAAACAGGTATTGCAAGAAGACAGAAGGTGTGGTTGTCAGTAAGAGAAAAAAAACGCGATGTGAATTACGGATATTAGATACCAAAATCAAGTAAGTACGAACATTTAAGGATCTGGAAGTCTTTTAACAGATGCTAGAAGTTGTAGTGATACCAAAAGACGACGGCATATTGGGAGTACGAAAGATGCCTCGCAAAAAACTAAGCGAAGTATTAAAAAACGGGATAATTTCGTTAGAAGCCTAGAAATTAGTGTTCAAGTGTTATGATATATATATATATATATATATATATATATATATATATATATATATATATATATATATATATATGTATGTATATATATATGTATATCAATGAATGATGGATAATCTCTTCAAACATGAAAAAGGGACTTGAGGCAGCAGAAATATGGTACTATAGAAGAATCCTGAAAATACCATGGACTGAGCATAACTAGGAAGTTTTAAGGAATATGGAAACAAAAAAGGACACTCAGGTTTAGAGTCAGAAAGAGACAGTTAAAATGTCTGGGACAAATAATATGTAAAGAGAACTTGGAGAAATTGATACACCCAAGACATATTGAGGCAAAAGAGGGACAGGCCAAAGCAGAGTGTAATGTGCTTAATGGGCTTGTGCAAATTGATGAACGAAGTGGAATTAGATGGAATCTTGGAAAGAGAAATCCTACGAAGAGTGACATATGGTAGGAAGTTGTGGAGTTTACATTATGTAGAGTGAGGTCCTATAGAAGAAGAATAAGAAGGAGGAGGTGGAGGAGGAAGAGGAGGATCAGAATAAGAAAAGGAGGAGGAGGAGGAGCAGAAGTTGAAGAAAATGAGGAGGAGGAGGAGCAGAAGAAGTAGTGTACTATATAATTTTTAGCAAATATTTTATTTACTACTTTCCTCTTGTATGATTTTCGTTGATCATATCATGGCGCCTTAATTTAATGACTCGTCTTTGCTAATAAATGAATCTCATACATACATACCTACATTCGTCTTACTGATTTTGTGAACCACATGTTTTTTGTTACAGATCTGATTCACAAATATTTTTGCATACTATGGTCTTCATATTATCACACCTGAATACATAGATTATACTCGACATCACCAGGAAAAACACATATACATACACTTCACGTGAATGGAAATCATGTTCGTTAATGGATAAGTCTGCTAATGCCAAACTTTCATAAAATATATTTAGGAAAATGGGGAATTTTTTTGGAATGAACGTAACAGAAATCTATTTCTCAGTAGTTTTACAAAGTAGATGTCAAGTCTGCCATATAAATTAGATATGATTATAACCATGCCCAAGAAAAACATAAAAATTAGCAACGGAATTATTTCTTGAACGACAGCGGTACTTTGCCCTATCTCTTCTCTTGCTTCTGTGCACGCTTATGCGTTCGTTGTTCAAATCAATTTGGAATTCACAACATGAAAACAAAATTAAATAGGCATATATGAAACGCAAAATAATAAACACGGCAACAAGCTTACATGTTTCCAAATAACAACTGAAAAAAAATGATAGAAGCTGTGTGCTCAAAATCGATAGACCACACAGTTCAAAGTTATTAGATTAAATTAAAGAACACTAGCGAAACACAAAGGACAACGTCATGTGCTCTATTTGCCTTTAGTTTTACGATAAAGAATAAATGTGAAACTAAAAACCATAATATCCAAACATATAAGATTTTCTTCTATATGTTTTTATTTTATGAGAATCATGCTTTGTAGAGATTAATATATTTTGAGACAGGCAAATAAATATTCTCATTAACTTTCTGGTCATTTTCTAGTTAGTACTTGATACAGCATTTAGTTAAACATCATATTTGCTCTCGGTGCCAGAAGTAATATTTATCCTTTTCTTTTCAAGTATTATTCAATCTTGTTAAAAGACAAAGTATATATTGAAGCTGATGCAACGAGAATACATGACCTCGGACATCGTTATGAAGGGAATATTACACTTAAATTTCACAGTATAAACGTCATACTCTGTCTATAAAGAGAGTAAAGACAACTGGCTTTACAAACTGAATGAATGGCATAATGTTGAAAAGTAAATGTAGTGTAAAAAACATTTTTAGCTATAAAATATAAACATATTTACATACATATGTATATCAACACATATAAACACACACACACACATATATATGTGTGTGTGTGTGTAAACTATGAACATATATAAATATGTTATATATATATATGTTTATATTTTACACACATATATTTATATTCATATATTCATATTTTACATATATATTACATATTATTTTACATACATATATTCATATTTTACACACATATATTTACACACACACATATATATTTATATGTGTGTGTGTAAAATATGAAAATATTTACATACATATGTATATCAACAAATATAAACACACACACAATATATATATGTGTGTGTGTGTGTGTGAATGTGTAAATATATATATATATGTGCATGTGTCTGTGTGTGTAAATTTCCCTTTCTCTCTGCCTAGGGGTAGGTTTTCTGACTGATTCCAAATCGATCGGGTTTTGATTCTGACTTAAAGCAATCGGACGTCTAGCCATCCTGAAGAGCAGTGATACAGCAAAACAGCCCGTCTGTGCATGACACTACATATATATATATATATATATATATATATATATATATATATATATATATATATGAACGTAGGAATAATGATCAACACCGGACTGGAAAAGAAGGTAATTACAAAAAAAAATCATTAATTGCAAAAGCAATCAGCAGTAATGCTTTCAGACAATTATCGACAACATATAAAACCAAATTAAAACACACAAAAATAACAAGGAAAATAAAAAAAGCACCGGCTTACTAGAAAACCTCAAAACCGTTTACATTTTGCCTAGACAGTGATGCTGTTTCTCTTATTGCTAAAGCGCCACTCTATGAATCTCTCCGAGACATATAAACGTAATTCTTTAGAAGACATTTTAAAATATTGATCAGAAAAAGCTTTTGACCACAGCTTACAATTCGTTAAATTTTGAACGGGTTAGACGCCATCTCAGTATGTCTATCTGAAAAGGACATTGAGGTACTAAAAATGGGATTAAAGGTTAATGTTTTGGTTTTGTGGCAACCTGTGCTTTTGTGCGAATTATATATTGAATTTCCGTATCTCCTATACTAATTTTGTTACAGGTGATCAATACTTCGATGCATTTGGTGAGTTTATGATTCACTAAAATTACATTCTGGATGTTTCAAAAGCATTCAAAAACATTTTTTAACAAATTTGAATACCTATGAGATCAACGCTGCACACCTCATCATCAGTACTCAAGACTCGAGACAGAAAACAACAACGATGTTTTCTATTTATAGATTCGTCAGGGATATAGTATGGAAGTTTTAAATTATCATAGGTCATTTCTTCATATCTGAGCTAGCATATGCAATAACACAGTTATATGGACAAAATCATATTCAAAAAATAAAATGTAAACAACGATTAAAAAATCTGGAAACTATACATAGTAAGTCAAAACAACCAATAATCATAAAGAAAGTTATTTTGTAACACGTATACTAAATCAGATTTAATTTCGCAAAAGCTATACATATTTGAGATTTAAATATATTTACGTATATATGATATCACAATCCCTCAAAAAGCAAAATTTAAAATAGTTCGAAAATTTTTTAAAGTATAATTTTATTTACTTTCTTTCATTCTTGATAATCGGGGTGACTCCTGAAATCTTAACGGAAACTAACTATGATGAAATTCGTCTAGTTTTATACACATTTGACAAGTGAAAGTTAGGACGACATAAAGCAGAATAACCTTAACAGGAACTATAATGTAATGCTTCTAGTTTTTATACACATTTGACATGTGAAATTTAGGATGTTAAGAAGCAAAAAATCTTAACAGGAGCTATCATGAAATGCGTCCAGTTTTTAAACACTTTTGGCATGTGAAAGTTAGGACGTCAAGAAGCAAAACAAAATGCAAGATATTCTATTATCTTCAACACAATACAGACAGCCACAAATCTTTCTCTCCTTCTGTCTGTCTGTCTGTCTGTCTCTCTCTCTATATATATTACAATGAATCATTCATAAAAACGTAAGTTAGTAAAGGTAATGAGATAAAATAACGAATTCACTTGGCTAACTAAATTTTAAAAATGTATTCACCCACTAACCACTTGATCCTTATTTTAAAAAATTATAAACTGTATTAGGTCTTCCTTAAATATGCAAGTACTTTCTACAGGTTCTCCGGTCATCATCAGGCATGGGAACTATTTTCTTTTTGGTAAAATACAGGTAGAATCCGAGACGAAAAAAATATAATGCAAATCGAAATATGTTTTATATAATTAACTTTACTAATTTACTTTTTGTATGAATAATTCATTTAATATAAATTAAAGTGCACCACCTAATTGATATATATATATATATATATATATATATATATATATATATATATATATATATATAATTTGATATTTTTAGTGGATACTCGTATTTGAGGAGACTCCGTTATTTATTAAATATTTTTATTTTCGTCAAATAACTTGAATATTGGACAAATCTTATTCGATAAAAATTTGAACACTCCTTTCCACCACGTTTCGAGAATGCTTTCCCCTATGAAAAAAACGTAATTTTAATTTTGTTTAAAAGTACACAAACATATATTAATAATGATCGAAAACTCATTGAATATTATTGCAGAGAGAAAAGAAGGAAATAATCTTTTTAATGGTGCAGATGTTTGGCCGGAATATTATATATATATATATATATATATATATATATATATATATATATATATATATATATATATATATATATATATATATATATATGGACTTAATCCAAACGTACTGATTTTATTTTGCAACAAATAAATTTGGTGTTAGTTTTTCAAAGTATTACTATTTAAGAGACGGTCATAGATATTCATCAATTTAACAGAAAATTTTACTTAAATTATGAAGGATGCTAAATGACGCAGTCTTTGCAAAATAAATATTAATAAAGTTAATCAGTGGACTTAGCGCGTCACCTAAAATGATTTTTCCTTTTGTCTTTATTCTTATTTTCCATATACATATATATTTTAGTCATATCATATTAGTCATATCAGAAGTTTTCATACACACACACACTAATATGTGTATGTGTGTGTAGCAGAATATGCGTATATGAACGAGTAATTACGTTAATTTTCAAACACTGATTAATAAGTTTTATGTGAGTATTATTAAATTTTTCGAAGAACTTCGCACAAAATATTTTGTGTACTTTTTTTTGCAATTTTTATGATAAACGGAAAATGTGTTTACATGTGTGCGGATATATATGACACAATGCAATGTGTGTATTTGAAATAGCAGCATTTAGTCGCGTGACTGCAAGGGAATGTTGCAGAATGTAAACAAACTCTCGCTAAGTCGTATTTTTGTACTGTTATATACTCTTATACTGATATATAAATATGAGCATGATATGAGTATTTAATTGTGAGAATTTCAGTATCGTATGTGTAACCACCGTTCGAACAAACACCCTGGACAATGTTCCACCGAAAGACTAGTTAGGAAACAAGAACTGCTCTTATTTATTATTTAAAAAAAACAGGATCTTGATGAATCTAAAATTTAGATTTTATTAATCTCAAAATCATTGGCTAATACATATATTATAAATATTACTTTTAAGAAGGAAAAATATTGTTGAACATATTATGAAGTTCTGCATCTAAAATTTCATTTTAAGACATTTTATCGTCTGCCGATTCAAAGTATACTGCGCATCTCGCATGACAACGCTGTTTGGTTAATATATATGGCTAAAAAAATTCAAATCATTGGAGCCTGAAAATGGACAAAAATTGAGTTACTTTCTGTGAGCCGGCCAATATAAAAAAATGATATTTCAATTACGTATTTCAATCTATCAGCATTTTTCTAAAATTCTGTAACAGTGATCCACGAATATATATATATATATATATATATATATATATATATATATATATATATATATATATATATATATATCGACGGAAATCAATCGGTTTTAATTTACTCATATATAAACTAACTTAGAGATTAGAGTAAAGTAAACTGTCTCATCTAGAAGTCGGTATACGTACACATTTAAAAAATAAATGAATATTAATATACTGTATATCTTATGCTTTATTAATCTACTCGATACTCTCTTTGGGAACACTCTTATATTCGGGCATGCATATAATCGGACTGATGGTAACATATGTTTACCTTCTTCACTCATTACGCCAAGAGATATAAGTGGTCTGACTGAACGAAAAATACTTTATCCCATCATATACCATATTTGTTCGAAATTTTATATTTTCTAATTCACCATACCAACCAAAAGGCAGAAATTAATTTTCAAATCTACACTGTCTACATACACTAGTGATAAAAGCATACCGCAAAACTATGTTAAATTGATAAAATAAAGGTGTATAATACTTTATGTAGACCCCCCAAACTTTTACACGACCCCCTGGAATTATGTTGTAAGTGGAATTATAATTAGAGGCTCGATTGTCTGTAGTCTGGTTTTAAGGAAATTATGCCAATTTATCTTATTGAAGCGTCGACTGCCACATATGACCTGTATTATATATATATATATATATATATATATATATATATATATATATATATATATATATATATATATATATATAATGTGGTACGTCATTGTTGCACTTTACTTGTGTCTATTTAAGCAAGCATCTTTAGTAAATGTCATTCTGGTAAGGGTGTTCCAATAAATTGGACCGATTTTAAATGTGAATTAAGTTTATGTTAATGATTTTTTAAATTTCTGATTTAACAACTTAAGTCTGGCAATTTCAGCAATGGAAAGATTAACAATCGAACAACGTGGTAAAGCTATCCATGCCTATTACGAAAATGGACTTTCAAACCGAATGTGAATGAGAAGTTCCCGGGTAGCATCTTGACATCTTTAGTTTTCTTCCTTTGGTGTCTTCTCAAAAGTATGTTCAATGCCAACAAGAATTCAACAGCTGAAGCATGAGATAATAAGGCATATTGATGAGATCGAAAAGCAATTATGTAGAGATGTCATCAAAGATTTTGACCACCGAGTGGAGGTGTGTCGCCGAAGCCTTGGCGGATATTTGGGCGATATTATTTGTCACATATAATTTCCATGACTTAAATAACACGACCCAATAAAGAAATAAATTATTTTTTGCCAGTAACACTGATTTATTTACTGATGACTTTGATCCGTCTTCATTAAATTTTAACTGCAATTATGAGAATATTCAGTACATCTCTAGTTTTAAAAACTTACAATGTGGGCAAAAAGTCTCCAAAATTAGCGTAGCGACACAATTCGACCAATCTTAAGCGACGATAATCCATCAAAATAAATATTTGCGCGGGTCCTGGGCCTGCCACATAATAGCATTGGAAACTATAAATGTACTAAACCACATAGCAACATGTTTCATCGCTTGCACGCCATATACAGACCGCGCACTGGTATTAATATTATTATATCAAAAAATGATACCAGATTTTAAAAAAAAATATTTAAGTATATTTGCTATTCTTAGACATGCAATTATTATAGCTGAATTAATATCTTCAGCGCCATTTCAGGTTTTGATTTTCGATTTTCTATACAGTTATTTTACTTCCCGGTCCTCAGAATCATATGCACATGTTCGTGCGCGGGCGCGTGACAGCGTTGTTATAGAATGTAACGGAACATAAATCAGCACAGGTAACGTAATCAGAAAACAATTCAGTATTTCAACTGAATGTCTCGGAAACATTACACTTAGAAAATATATGTCTCCATTGAGCCCTGTTCTTTGTCAATCAATAGATAACTTGGCGCTATCTGACGTTTCTGGAATAATACAATGTGTGTTATAATAGACAGGGTAGAAGGAGATTTGGCAAACTCTTTTTCCCAAATCTATCTTACTGTCGTAAGAGTAGAAAAAGTATCACTTTTCTGTTTCTTCATGTCAGATTTGACAGAGGCGTGCCAATTATACATGTGTCTATCAGCTGGCTTTTACACACGCGCTATCACACAAACAAACATACATATGCCGATTTCAACACTTATGCTGAGTAAATACATTTTTTTAATTATTGTGCTATAAAAGTGCACAGTACTATGTAGAACTTAAATAAAGTGTAAAGTTACAAAATATAAAAAAAACAATAGCTACTCGAGTTACTCGAAAAAAGTTATGCCAATAGGAAAATCTGCTTGTATGTTATTAAAGTAATTACCCACGCACGAATGGACTCTCTCAGCTAAAAATAGGAGCAGGTACTGCTTTTTGAGAAGGAAGTATCCAGCTGTCTGCTCTGAGAGTCAGACCGAACATTCTTGCTGTAACACTCTCGTTTGTATATGTTTGTATTACTGTTTCTGTTAATATATTTGTTTAACTCAGTTCCTCTCTTTCTGTCTTTATCTTCTGGCGATAACAAGGCCACAACATATGTTTTGCCAAGAGGAAAAATGGCAATCCTATGATTCCCAGATCCCAAAGTGTTATAAAACCTACGGTTAGATCTCGTCAACTGATCTGCAAAATGATGATAACTTATTGTCAATCTAGTACTGCGATTATATTCATAGAATCTAGGTAGCATAAAGGAAAATTCAACAATTCTACCATGAAATTATTTATGTAAAGCACAGATATGTTACGGGGGTGGGAAAGTGACTGAAACTGACTTACGAGGTCAGTACCAATGACATTGCAAAATCTTCTTTAGGTTTTATCAAATCCCCAAGCATATTATAGGAGGCCCAGATCATATTTAACAGCAATATACAATGCTCGGACGAATAGCAAACTGATATGTTTTATATTTTATAATTTTAAGTTTTCATTCTCTTTCTTTCCCTTTCACTCTGTGTGTGTGTATATATATATATATATATATATATATATATATATATGTATGTGTGTGTGTGTGTGTGTGTATGTGTGTGTATGTTGTGTGTGTCCATGAGCGCGCGCATCTGTGTGGCCTGAGGATCGATTGAGGCATGACAAATAATGCAATGTTGACACTTATGTTAAATTATAACTACAAACACACTGTCTTCGATATGGAATATTTTATACTTATACATAGCCTAAGCCATTAAATATAAATCTCTATCTATTAATAACTCACACTCTTCTTCTCTCTCTTTCTCTCTCCATATATATATATATATATATATATATATATATATATATATATATATATATATATATATATCAGGAATATTTATGCAGAAAGTATCCACCGAAATAATTTTGATTAAAGAGAACCATCAAGACCTGTCATTTTAATTTTTTATTATATTGTCCGATTTCTGGTTAAGGCGATAGTATTGTGCTTGAAGATGTGCATATGCTCTGTCCCTGATATTGACCATTTTTCCAATACTTTAAACTATATTTTATCATGCATATATCTAAAAGTCTGGTCAGTCCCTGAGTTGTACTGTTACTGTGCAAACCAGTCCGACCTGGCCGGGGAACTCGCAAGTAAAATGCTTGCCCCATCAGGCATTTCTGGTGAAAAGTATGTCATACATCCAGATCGGGAAAAAGGCAGATAAATCCATTCCTGTGATCAAAGGTCATATAAACACAGTCGTATTGATGTAGAATTAAAGGGATTGTCTCAGGCTTCGTTTAAGTTATTATTTAGACAAATGTTAATTTATAACAAATCGTTACGGTACCAATTTACATCCCACAAATCACACACACACACACACATATATATATATATATTTATTTTAAACATTTTTAAAAATCTTAAAAATAATCTCTCGCCATGAATTATTCGATCACATCCTTGAGGGATGGTGTAAAAAGAAATATAATATATTCGTACGTAGAGAGTGGGGTTGACGCAGTGTAACGTCTTTCACTACATTACAAATTTCATGACTAGACATTGCTTGACATAATAAGTCCCAAATGAATCAAGCAATGATAGCCTGCGATGGACAAACTCGTCAACGAGGTGACAACCTATATATATATATATATATATATATGTGTGTGTGTGTGTGTGTGTGTGTGATGGGTATCACCCATATATATATATATATATATATATATATATATATATATATATATATATATATATGTATGCAGGTATGCAGTGAAATAGGAAAGAACACGTTAGTTAGATAATCCGGTGTTCCTTAATATTTAGCTTTATTTTCAAAAGGACAGTGCTCCATACAGAAGTAGAGCTTATATTATAATAATATTTTTAGTTTTTAAAAATATGATTCCTCCGCTACATAAGAGTTCTCATGTTTCAAAAGCGAGAGCCGAGACCCCTAACATAATTTTTTTAAGTTATGAAGAGTTAAGGCGTCTGGACCCGCTTCCTTGTCAAGCGAGAATTTGGGAATAAGCTATCTTTTGGTTAGCTGGTGTTTATAACTACGGTATCATTTGGAACATTTGTTGCTATGGAAACGGCTAGTTTCGGCCGTTGAAGTTTGGTGGTTTAAGGGGCTAAGAATTAAGAATTAATTTTTATCTACAGGCCAGTCCCTTTCTAAAGAAGCGTATCAAGTTACAATGTCCAGAGTGTTTTTGGCTTATGCTAGTCAGGCGGTGTCTTTTTTATTTATGGGTTTGCCTTTAGTCGTTGAGTGACTAGAAGGTTATGTTTCATTATTATCTATTTGATCTGTTTGTTTATTTGTTTATTTACATGGCTTTTTTTATCAAAGGGTTTTTCTCAATAATTATTGGGCTGAGTTTTTTAAGGCTTTTAAATTATGGATTTAATTTGTTTAAATCTATTTATTAATTATTTAATGCGAAAATCATTTGATGACGACAGAACACCGTTAACTCATGTCTATGGTTTAGTAACTTTTCACTATTTAGACATCTAATTATGTGCAGTTTTTCGTGTAGGCACAGGGGGCATGGGTCATCCCAGGTTTTACATGTTCTAGTTCTATTTATTATTTTCCATTTTACTTTCGGTGTTTTGTTCGTTTCCTTTAAATGCCAGTAGTATTGAGATAGAGATGTCTGACTTCTATTTTGGATGTTGTTGAAGGAGCTTTTGTGTTGTCTCCATCTAATTTTAAAATTATTCTTAGTTGATCCTATGTATAATTTTTCAGTATTAGGATTCTCCGTAGATGAGATGGTACATTGGTATACCACGGATTTAGTAAGGCATCTGTTTTCTAACGGGCAGTCATTAGGGTTTCTACAATCACATGATTTTTCATTTTTTCTGTCTAGTTGCAGTTTAGGAGTTTTATTGGCACTGTTTTGGCATGGGTGTTTTCCTAAGATTTTACTATTATGCCTTTTTATTATTCTTTCTATGTTTTCAGTGCAGCTGTAACTTAACTTTAGGCTATTCTTATTAAAGATTTGGCTTAGTTTGCTATTTTTGGGGAAGTGTTTACCTATTAAATCTAGGAACTTATGGCCAAGTTTAGTGCTGACCATTTGGTTGAACGGAGGTGTATACCATATGACATTTCTTTTCCTATTCTTCTTACTATTAGTGCTATTGTTTGTATAGCTTATTTCAGCGTTTCTGTATCCGCTATTTTTCAAGGCCGTGTTATAAAACTTACTATGAGCTTGGAATATTTCCTTATTTGCAGAGTTCATGCTTATTCTTTTCTCTACTGATGTGGGTATGTGCTTAATTATAGATGGGGGGTGGTTTGACTTAGGGTGTACATACAGGGGGTTGGTATTGGGTTTTCTGTAGGGTGTGTAATTTTTGTTTACTAAGTCTAGAGTTAAGTCGAGGAAGTTTACCCTTTTTAATTTGGTGTTTACTATAGTTTTTAGATCTATTTTTCCGAATTCACTATAAATTATCTTTCTAATCTTATCAGTTTTGAAATTTGTGGAGCTCCTCACTACCATGAGCCCGTCGTCTCGGTACAGCCCGATGTCTTCAATGTCTAATTCTCTGTGCGCTGTTAAGTTGTACAATATAAACAGGCCGACAAGGTCCGAAGATTCTGCAGAGTCCAGAGATCCCATGCTGATGTCAAAATTTTCAGCAGTGTTTTTTTTTTTTTTTTTTTTTTTTTCCACTGCTCCTCATTGTGGATGAGGACGGATTTCTTAGCACTGCTGAAAATTTTGACATCAGCATGGGATCTCTGGACTCTGCAGAATCTTCGGACCTTGTCGGCCTGTTTATATTGTACAACTTAACAGCGCACAGAGAATTAGACATTGAAGACATCGGGCTGTACCGAGACGACGGGCTCATGGTAGTGAGGAGCTCCACAAATTTCAAAACTGATAAGATTAGAAAGATAATTTATAGTGAATTCGGAAAAATAGATCTAAAAACTATAGTAAACACCAAATTAAAAAGGGTAAACTTCCTCGACTTAACTCTAGACTTAGTAAACAAAAATTACACACCCTACAGAAAACCCAATACCAACCCCCTGTATGTACACCCTAAGTCAAACCACCCCCCATCTATAATTAAGCACATACCCACATCAGTAGAGAAAAGAATAAGCATGAACTCTGCAAATAAGGAAATATTCCAAGCTCATAGTAAGTTTTATAACACGGCCTTGAAAAATAGCGGATACAGAAACGCTGAAATAAGCTATACAAACAATAGCACTAATAGTAAGAAGAATAGGAAAAGAAATGTCATATGGTATACACCTCCGTTCAACCAAATGGTCAGCACTAAACTTGGCCATAAGTTCCTAGCTTTAATAGGTAAACACTTCCCCAAAAATAGCAAACTAAGCCAAATCTTTAATAAGAATAGCCTAAAGTTAAGTTACAGCTGCACTGAAAACATAGAAAGAATAATAAAAAGGCATAATAGTAAAATCTTAGGAAAACACCCATGCCAAAACAGTGCCAATAAAACTCCTAAACTGCAACTAGACAGAAAAAATGAAAAATCATGTGATTGTAGAAACCCTAATGACTGCCCGTTAGAAAACAGATGCCTTACTAAATCCGTGGTATACCAATGTACCATCTCATCTACGGAGAATCCTAATACTGAAAAATTATACATAGGATCAACTAAGAATAATTTTAAAATTAGATGGAGACAACACAAAAGCTCCTTCAACAACATCCAAAATAGAAGTCAGACATCTCTATCTCAATACTACTGGCATTTAAAGGAAACGAACAAAACACCGAAAGTAAAATGGAAAATAATAAATAGAACTAGAACATGTAAAACCTGGGATGACCCATGCCCCCTGTGCCTACACGAAAAACTGCACATAATTAGATGTCTAAATAGTGAAAAGTTACTAAACCATAGACATGAGTTAACGGTGTTCTGTCGTCATCAAATGATTTTCGCATTAAATAATTAATAAATAGATTTAAACAAATTAAATCCATAATTTAAAAGCCTTAAAAAACTCAGCCCAATAATTATTGAGAAAAACCCTTTGATAAAAAAAGCCATGTAAATAAACAAATAAACAAACAGATCAAATAGATAATAATGAAACATAACCTTCTAGTCACTCAACGACTAAAGGCAAACCCAAAAATAAAAAAGACACCGCCTGACTAGCATAAGCCAAAAACACTCTGGACATTGTAACTTGATACGCTTCTTTAGAAAGGGACTGGCCTGTAGATAAAAATTAATTCTTAATTCTTAGCCCCTTAAACCACCAAACTTCAACGGCCGAAACTAGCCGTTTCCATAGCAACAAATGTTCCAAATGATACCGTAGTTATAAACACCAGCTAACCAAAAGATAGCTTATTCCCAAATTCTCGCTTGACAAGGAAGCGGGTCCAGACGCCTTAACTCTTCATAACTTAAAAAAATTATGTTAGGGGTCTCGGCTCTCGCTTTTGAAACATGAGAACTCTTATGTAGCGGAGGAATCATATTTTTAAAAACTAAAAATATTATTATAATATATATATATATATATATATATATATATATATATGTGTATTGGTGGAAAAATCTTTGACAATATGAAAAATTCTTCGTTTGTTTCTAATGAATCTTTCCTCCCAGATTGTAATTGATATATAAAATTTATGTATCGTTATCATATATAATGTTGTATAGGAGTGATGTGTCGCTATCGACACTGTTAACTGAACATATATTACCAGAGAGCAAACACAGGCGATCTCATTTTGACTTAGTATATCGCGGTATAGTAAAGGATATATATATATATATATATATATATATATATATATATATATATATATATATATATATATATATATGTGTGTGTGTGTGTGTGTGTGTGTGTGTGTGTGTGTGTGTGTTATAATTATTTCACATAGAAAAA
Source organism: Acanthosepion esculentum (assembly GCA_964036315.1). NCBI lineage: Eukaryota > Metazoa > Mollusca > Cephalopoda > Sepiida > Sepiidae > Acanthosepion > Acanthosepion esculentum. Next base: position 54,646,956 of record OZ038475.1, read on the forward strand.
AACAATTTACTCACTATAAAGATGCAACTTCGTTTCGCTGCATTTAGTTGCATCTCCTCTGGTGAGAAACAAAATGTCCTTTATCAAACCAGTGCCGAAAGATATCCATTGTATATATGTGCTATATCTCACCGAATGTGAACCCCAAGGATATTAGATTGTATGTGTGATCCACTAGATGATCTTTTAAGGATCGATATTACAATCACATATACTCACAATATAATCACATATACCCTTTTACTAAAACATGCAAACGCAATATGACATCACTTTCTAAATTCTTTTTTAACAAGGAGGAAACAAAACACCTAATGTTAAATGGAAAATTCTAGAACTTGCAAATCTTTGATGAACCTTGTTTTTAATGTTTGCAGTAAAAAATATGCATTATTAATCTTTTGAACAGCCAATTATTGAATCAAATATTTGAATCCACCGTTTTTTTAGGCATATTAAAGAACTAACATTACAAACTTGCTAAACTTTGAAATCCATAATTCTAAACGTATTAAAGTATAACTAATCTCCTTTGATGCACTTTCTACTCCCTTATATACCTTTCTACTGATCAATCTTAGATTAGGATTCTTAATATGATTTTGCACATATATAATTCTAGTAATAATATCAGATTAATTGATTTACATCCATACTTATTCTCCAAGTTATATAGTCCGACAATAGGTCAAAATTTGCCTATAAAAGTTAAATTAATATCCCATGCTTTTATATACGATTCTATTTATATCTCAAATTCTGAGCTAAAATTTATTGTTAAAATAAAACCCAAATTATTTATGTATACAACGAATCAAAAAAAATCTCCACCTCCAAATTTATTAATTCGGCTTTTGGCATCGTTATAAAGTTACCAGAAATATCTCCAATTATACTATAGTCATCAATTGAACTTACCCCTCATTCCTCTTACATTTTCTTACGCTCTCCTAATCCAAGGTTACCTCCCCCACCCTTCATTCTAAGGCGGCGTGAAAATGTTATACCTCACGCTTGACCATTGCTGTTGATTTAAATTTTTCGAGTAGAGCCATCACTCTAACACATCAACAATCCTTAACCAAAGTGCTATCAACAAGCACTATTGTTTCACTCTGTCACACTTTTACATTTCCTATGCTTTCTATATCCTTCTTCGCCCCCTCTTAAAGATGTACATATATAAATGAATAATTAAAATGTCCGTACATCTTGACGAGTAATAATTAAAAAAATCCATGAAGGTGAGAGAATTTAGGACTGAGTGCAAGTATTTTCAATGATTATATTCATACCCTAAATACAATATAAAAATCAAATTCAGACAATAATTATCTACAAACTATGGACAAGAATTCTTTTAAAAAAATATAGAAATTTACCGTTTCTGACATTACAAATTCTATTTATGCACGGTAGATATACATATTATTATATCAATTCCCCTGGACATTATGCTAAAATAGTTTTAATTCTTGCCTGTTTTATTGTCAACAACTGCCTACAGAGTCAGCTGAATATTTTCCAAAATTAATATGACTGTATCATATATTTACTTACATTGTTAACTTGCATTTCAATGCAAATATACATCTTAGATAATGCGTTCACATTACTCCTGCTTTCGGAATTAGGTTACAAATCTAAGTGTACTTTCATGATAAATTCAATGAATTTTCTTACTTGTCAAAGTGTTCACGCATAATTAAAGTGTATTTCTTTTTATAAATTTCATTAAAAATTAAATTCAAGAATAGCCACACACACGCACACAGACATATATATATATATATATATATATATATATATATATATATATATATATATATATATATATATATATATATATATATATATGTGTATATGTATATGTATATAAATTGTTGCAGGTGCAAAATCGTAATATTGCAAGGAAAAAATAAAATTTATTTCTTATAGGCATTATAAAAATAAGAGATGAAAACACAAACAAGACAGACCAACCGGTTTCGTTCCCCAGCTCATCAGGGTCGATTGGCAACATAATAATAATTTATTTCAAAATTACATTTACTCGCACAAACACTCTACATACAATTAAAACATTAAAAAAATGAAAAGATTAATGGTATGAGGGAAGACAAAATAAAAAATAAACGGCGCAAATTTGCGCAGCAAAAGAAAGAAAAAAAAACAAACAAAACAAGAAAGTAGGGGGAGGAAGAAGGGGAGTCGAATGGAAGGGACGAGGGGAAATTTATGATTGACAAGCACTAGAGTATAATAACGTGAATTCCAAGGAGACAGTTTTTTTGCTTACAAAGAGACGGTTCCCTGGACCGTATGTACAGAGACTCCAGTGCCCATAAAAGCAAAAGGAGAGTGCGAACTAGCCAGAACAGTGAACCAGTTTGAACTAAAATTTATTGCACAATCCCTGCAATTTATGAGATGTTCAGTAATAGCTGACCCGGAAGTATTAATCAGCTGGCTCATACGGGCATCCGGATTAAGAACTCGTAATGGGACATGCTGCCTAATCCTACAATCTAAGCGCTGGGAAGTTCTTACTATGTAGTTGCTACCACAACCACAATTAAATGAATAGATCACCGAGGAAACATAATGGGGACGAAGAGGATCTTTACGCATAGAGGGAAAGGCAGAACGAGTCGCAAAATGAATCCTTAGTTGAGCTGAAAAATAACACAGTTGGACAGCAGACGAGATCCGCTTAGCCAGAAGCTCACCCCGCGAACTAATAAATGCAAGCCGCAGGTAAATGGGACATTTCTGAACTAAGTATTGTTTATCCTTCCGAAAAGTTCTTACTTCGGTGTTTCGCAAACCAACGTTTTCTGGTTTATATACGCGTTGGGACTCATTTTGTCACAAAAAGCGTAAAATTAATCTCATTAAGAATTTAACTTACAGTGCCTTGATGATCTGTAGTGAACAATATTTAGATGATGAAATGGATTTTATCCGCTGCACCATTTTAAACCTGGATATCCTAGTGATACTCTTGATAGTGTCATACGTGATAAGATTATTAATTTATGTGTAATTAAAGGTTTGTTTCATGATTTTTATAATAAAGTTTTCCATTACAAACCTTCTTTTTCTACTTTGGAATGTACAAATATTGAAATTATTACATAAGTTAAGGTTTTCACAATAAAATTACTATTAACGATCCTAATTTGTTAATTTCTTTTTTGTTGTACCATGAACATAACATCTCTCCAGATCTCTTGAAATTCACGTGCCAGGTGACATGTACCTAAATACAAAATCAAAATATTTTCCATTTGATGGCTATTAAAATTAATGGTGCAAGGGGTATGTCAATATTTCGCCATTTCGTACATTTGTCTTTATAAAAATTTGCAAACTCGATTTGAAACAAAAGTAAAACCGTCCAGTTTATGATAAAGACATGAAAAGTATGATAAACATTTCACGGGTCCTAGTATTTCTTAAAATCAGTATTCTCAATTGAAACACTGATTTCAATAAGTACTTTATTAACTTAAATAATTATTTCCTAACTGAAATCCTGTTTATTAGAAGAAAATAGAGTCGAGAAAATCTCAGCACATTACGTCTTGTGGCTGTTCCAACTGTTACTATGCGATCCGCGAAATCATCAGTGTCTTACTGCGATTAAATCAATTTATTACGTGATAATATTTATTATAGAGCACAGATATATTGCCAACATAATGAAAATATACAAGAGAATTGATCGTAAATTTGGCAAAATCGTGTTTCTTTTAATTGCTATGTTGTGAGGTTTGCACTTGATTTAAGCGAACCATCCCCTCCAAAAGATCTATTGGGTCTAATTTCTCTTCGCTATTATCCATTTAAAAATAAAGAAAATTCTGTTAAAATAAAAAAAAATCAGTCACTTGGCTTTTGCTACAGTGTAATAAGTTTAATCTATAGTTGGTACACTATACAAAATTCTCCTACAAAAACCACCATATAATAACAATATGAAATACAACTCTTTTTGTTCTGTGCAAATTAAATCATGTGTTTTCTGCAGATGATTGATTTTTACGGGTTATCAACCATTTGGGAGTCATTAAAAGCCGAAATATATTTTAGATTGTAAGAATAATAATTTTTATTTATACGAATGAATAATGCATAAAATATTATTTTTAAGAATAACAATAAATTTACGAATACAGTTCCTAATTTGTAACCTATATGTATGAGGAAGAAAACTTTTCCAAGATTATTGGCGTATAAATGAATGTAACCAAACAGACTAAAATTCTAACTCGGTTCTCCAACTTATCGCTCCGAGATGTTATCCATTACCCCATTGGTACATCAGAACTTCTGTAAAAAAATCATGATGTGATTATATTGGTATTGGAAGGATATAAACAACTACTTAATATTTCTGGAGAAAAAGAAAAGGGAGAATCTATTTCAGAATGCTAATTTACAGACGACGTAAAAACATTTTGACGGCTCGGTTGGAAATGCTTCCCTCAATATTTTGTAAGGTATCGTATATATGGAGAAAAAATTTCTAGGGATTTACAACATTCTTTTAATGGAAATGAATAAAATGTTGGAAAACCTCTGCACTTACCTAAAGCAATTCATTGCTGTGAAAGATGAAATATTCTGGGAGGATGTAATTATGAGGTTTCCGGAAAGATATCGAAAAATATCCGTGTATATATGGTTCAAGAAAGTCAACGTTGAACATAACAAAAATGTGCTTTACTTACTTAAAAGGAACTAACCAATAATATGATAGGATCTCGAAGGTGATTTTAGACTCGCGTCATAGCAAATCTTCCAATGCACTCACAAAGCAAGATGAAATCGTATTTTTGCCTCTGGAGAATAAAATACTCTTGGAAATTCTCTGTATTATGAATAATTCTGTAACTTGTACAGAATAATATATACCGTAGTGTTATTTTATAGAAAACACAAAGAAATGCAACAAGGAAAATTACAACGTCGTAAAATTACACAAAAAATCCTCAATGGATAGATATATCTATCTATAACCCCCCTCTCTCTCTCTCTCTCTCTCTCTATATATATATATATATATATATATGCATGTATGTATTTATTAGGGCGTTTCTGTGTAATTATATATATATATATATATATATATATATATATATATATATACATATATATGTGTGTGTGTGTGTGTGTGTATTAAAGTTTTCTATGTAATTAATAAAGTATATATATATATATATATATATATATATATATATATATATATATATGTGTGTGTGTGTGTGTGTTTAATGAAAAGTGGACATGAACCAGGAAACTATGTTGTCGAGAGAGGAATAAAAATAATTAAAAAATGGATATTAATTTTCAGTAAGAATTTTTTTCAATTGAATATATATATATATATATATATATATATATATATATATATATATATATATATACAGACTGACATATATGTTTGTATATGTGCGTTAATATATATATATATATATATATATATATATATATATATATATATATATGATGAGAGAAATAGGATGAGAGGGACAGAATAATAGAGGTTTGATGAACATGGTAATATATAAAATTTGATCATTCTTAAGTGACAAGAAGAAACAAATAACCTGCAGCGCCGAATGTATGAATATAAATGTTGCTGCCTCTTCTTATTTTTACCATGTGACAACTTAAATGATAATGTTCAAATGTAATTAGCTCGTGATGCCTTTAACAACCAGCAACTAATAGTATTCCCTGGGTTTTCTACTAAAGAAGAAAATCATATCACCTACAATCTGACATTAATCAGAGAAATGATCATTAACTAATAACAAGAATGCCATAACCTTCTTTGAATTTAAATAATAATAATAATAATAATAATGTGTTCGAAAAAGTACCACACTCAACAGTCAAATTCATAAAAGAGACCACGGAAAACTGGAAGTTTGCACTAAACCTAAACCATACAAACGTGTGATAAACATGTAGACAAATCAATATCAAAGGACATTCATTGTCACTACTACTCTTCTTCCTTGCATTAGCGCCACTCAGCAGCCTACTGAACAAAAGTAGCTAGAATTACAAGCCACAGAATGGCAAACTGAATCACTTCTTCTATACTGATGATCGTAAAACGTTTGTCAAGGATGACAAGCAGCAGTCAAACCTAATCACCATTAACAAGACCTTCAACAAAAAACATTAGTATAGACTTCGTAATCGACAAATGTGCCAAATCCACCTTCAAAGATTTTAAACTAACGAAAACTACAGATTTAGACCTTGTTATCAACAACAAGATTAAGGAACTAGTGCAAGATGCTGCATTCAAATATTAAGGAATTAATGAATAGACGGAATACAACATTCAATTATGAGGATAAAGATCCCAAAAGAATATTATAGGAGACTGCGTTTGATACAAGAAAGCAAACTTAATGGGGCCACTAAAATGAAGGCTATCAACACTTCACTATACCCGTAGAAATATACAGCTCCAACATTATTAAATAGAAGTTGAATGACATTGAAAGAAGCTGCACGCTTCAAGTAATAGTTTAATATATCTGAAATCTTGCCAACAAAAATTGAAGCGAATACCATCTACGCCGAACGAGTAAAATAGAAAACAATGAAACTTAGCCAAATGAAATTAGAGAAAAACCGCGGATGACAAGGCTTTGCATGTCAAATACTTAAAGAGAAATAGAAAGAATGACTATCATAGATGAAGCAGAAATGCATAAAAAATAAGAGACCTAGCAGAACCAAAAAAGACATGCTGATCGACAGGATGCCTAACATCCTAAGAAGGAACGTTGAAGTTAGAGAAATAAAAATATTTCAGAGATGGAAGGAATATATCGGAAAACACTTCCATCGTGAAAGACAACAACCAGAAATATAGAGAAATATCGAAGAACAGGAAATATCAGAATCAGCACTGACGAAATTGAACAGAAACAAAGCAGCATGACCAGAAGGAATTGCAATAGAGCCGCTGGAAGCATTAGATGATTTTGGCATGGACAAGATTACAGAAATAAGAAATGAAATCTACAAAAGCTGTGATATATCGGAATAGTAGATATATTCGTATAGAACTGACTAAGAATCTAGGTGCAAATGAATGTAAATTCCATAAAACAATCAGCTTAATGAGTCGTATAACAAAACGTGTCCAACAAATTCTGATGAAGAGAACACGCAACGGAATAAGATAGGAAATGGGACAAGAACAGTGTGAAGACAGTGAAAGGTATTGGAATAAGGAATGCGATATTATGCTCAGAATATCAGAAATAGCACGACAAATGTAGAAGGTGTGTCCCTATGTTTTATAAATCATTCAAAAGCGTTTGATAAAATACATTACAAAGACAGTTTGCAATTGCTTAGTAACTTTGAGATATTTGGGAAGGATATTAAAATAATCCAGAACATATACAGGCACCAAACCACCTGTGTACAAAGAGAAATATAATTCCGTAGGTATACAAAAAGGGGGTGTAAAACAAAGATGTGTCTTCAAAATGGATTTATTCTTCTTATACAGTGAGTCGATTCTGGGTGAATAACAAGTTCCACCCGTATTCAATATTGGCGAGAACAATATATATATATATATATATATATATATATATATATATATATATATATATATATATATATAATTTATTTAGGCAGCATTTTTCTTTCATACATGTTTCATTAAATAATACACGGACGAGTAAGTGATGATAGTCTGTTTCTGTTTACAAAGATAATTTCCAAGCAAAGATAAACATGTGCATATAAGACGCTGGAAGCAGAAATCGCACCGCAGCTCATCACGTCACACTTGTCTACGCGAGAGTGAATTCGAGAAGTATTAAGTATGGGAAGCCGATGGTATGAACCAATGGCTTCTGTTAGCAATTATAGGCATTTAAGAATATTTGTGGAGATTTCATAGTTTATTTTGTTCAGGTTAGGTTACACCTGTTTTATGTATATAGCTTCAAGAATGTTTAGTTTTTGTCTATCGTTTTCATGTTTAAGTATAATTATGGTTTCAAAATTCTTTTGTGGGAATTTCAGGTATATTTCTTAATATATTGTACTCTAACTGTCATCTTTGATAATGGCTTAAGTCAGCCGAAAGCTTAGAATGTATATATCAATATTGTGATTTTCATTCTTCGTTTAATGATAATGTTATTAAGCTTATCAGATAAAATAAATAGACAACACTTGTCTATATTATTTAATGAAACATGTATATATATATATATATATATATATATATATATATATATATATATATATATATATATATATATATATATACCTAGAATTACACTAAACTTCATTATGTAGAAATCCCGAGGAAAAGAAAAAATGAGGAAAAGTTTATATGTGCAATCATTAATACCATAAATACCTTAAATATTCACAGTTATTCTTAAATCTATAAGTAAAACTCAGGATTATTATTGTATCTCTGACATTACAAAAGTAGCAACAATCAACCTTTACGTTTCACCTCCCGAAGAGCTGAATTACAATAAATAAGTAAATTAGACACTTTTCTTGATCATGTTTCGAGTTAATAGATAAAGACTATAAAATTATTAGTGATAACAGGTTTTGGTAAATTCTTGTTAGAAAATTATTAATTATTTTGATACAATTTAGTCCCTCACAAAATTTGTATGTTATATTTAGTTATCTGCCATTTCTAGCGATGTTCTCAGCGTGAATCTAACTAAGAAAAATTTACCTACAGCATGAATAATTCTACATCTTTAGAAGTGTAAGATATCCAAAATATCATAAAAAATGTATTTTTTAAATTGGTGATGTGCGTTAGATGAAGCAAAAGTAAGAAATGTCATTGCCGCTGCTGATAGGTCGTGGAAAATATCACAAAACATAAAAACATCAATCGGTCAAAAGGGAAAACAATCAAACATTTGTCCTGAAGTGGCACCTGAGGAAGTGTAGAATCACTGAAAACTTATGGAAATGGAAGAGAAGAGAGATGAGTGAAAGCTTCTCCACCAGAACGTAACGCCTTTCATTCCACTTTCAGTAATAACGGTCAGTTGTCATCTGTTTATAGACAGAACACATACACGCAAGAACGAAAGCAGTAGGAAATAAATATATAAACTAACACTGAATATGTGCATGCAGGCAAACACTCTAATGGAATCATTCTGTCATGAGCATATGCGCAGATATGCAGTAATTGCTTCTGAACCGAATAAGAGACATGAGCGTAAAGCAAACTCTCGGTGGAAATGTCAGTATCAGTCTTGAATTCAGTCAATTAAATAGCAACTTAGAGGAGGCTGTCAAGGGAATTTCAGGTCATTCTGCTCCTTTTGACCAAAGGATACTTTATTATTGAAGGGATAATAAGACCACATCTCCTAACATAAAGCATGTTTGAGTTTATCGATAGTTTATTTACCTGTTTATTTCTCATTATGAGAAGGCAGGATTACACACTTGTGAGAGAACGAATGCCACTAGTTTGCTTCTAAAACGCGTCCCGGAAGGTTATGTTGGATTGGAGGCACTGTATTTATCAAAAATTGAAAGTTCATTGGTAAAACCACGTAATGCTGTCAAAAATCGAGTGAGACACACTATACCCTTAGTCTTATAGAATATAAAAATAGATTAAGTACACGTCTCTATGACTTTACATAGATATCATCACAGTTCAGCCATTGCAGCATTAAAAAGCGTCTACGCGGCCTTGCTGGTGATGAATTATTTTCTACCTTACTGATTATTTCTCACAGATGAAACGTAACTATTCTATCGCTATTTTCATGGAAAATGTTGATCAGTTCCACAAGTTCTTATATTTAGAGATATCCATCCCTGCATCACATTAAAATGTCTGGAGCCCAACTTCTCGAGAGTTCCTCTCTGCGGCTGCTCTGTCTCACGCTGTCCGCTGACCTGAGATGGAACAAATTCATCGAGTCAATTACTTCATCCACCGCAAGGAAAGTTGGCACCCTGTGCCGGGCCAGGAAATTTTTCTTCCCGGAATCGATCCTCCAAATCTATAAATCAACCATTCGCCCTTTCATGGAGTATTGCTGCCATATATGGTCTGGAGCCCCTGCTGTTTGCCTCAGGGTTCTTGATAAGATCCAGAGACGGATATGCAACGTAATTGGCCCTGATCTGTCATCTCGTCTGCAGTCGCCCTCTCACAGACGCGCCGTTGCCTCGCTCTGTCTTTTTTACAAATACTTTCACGTTAATTGCTCCAATGAGCTGCTTTCGCTGGTTCCCAGGCCTCATGAATTTAAGCGTCCTACAAGGCTGGCATCCCGTTCCCACCCCTTCACTGTTGAAACTGTTAGATGTAGACTTCTCTTCTACTCCAATAGCTTCATGTCTCGCACCTCTCGCCTGTGGAACTCCCTACCTTATTCATGTTTCCCTGACAAATACAATCTCCAACTATTTAAGTGTAACGTCAATCGATATCTCCAGTTGCCTTGATCTATCCACTTCCCTTCTCCACATCCTTTCCCCTTTCATTCATATCTGCTCTCGCTCCAAAACTTCTGTAACCCCCTTGCTTTGATTGATCCACTATCTTTCTCCACATCCTTCCATCTACCACTCCTATCTGCTCTTCCTCCAAACCTTCTGTAACCTCTTGCGTGCTAGTATCTTCCAGCCTTGCTTGGGGCGAAAAGCTTTAAAAAAAAAAAGAGAAAAAAAAGACTCACCATCTCACATACACATGTTTAAAATAACATCATTCTCTTCGCATTCGTCCTTCCAAAGAACCGCTAATTTGTGCAATAAAATTTTGACAAATCTCTCTCGATCACTATAATCAAGTTTTTTAAAGTTTTGTGACATCAGTTATGTACGTACACATAATCTTAATATACCTTAATGCAAGTCTATACAAACTGATTCAGTAACCCTCACCCTTGAATAGCTTCACTGCCTTGCATTGCATAACCAACAATGAAATAATAATAAGAATAATCACAACAACCATTTAATGGATCATTTTTATATGCGGTAATATTGCTTTCGTACACGAAACATAAACACATTTTTAAAACAAATATTAAATGTATTTTTATCCGATACAATTTATATTACTAGATACGTAATTCTTAGTAGGTACACATTTTTATAGTATTATAACCACGTTTTATTTTTTTCATACAGTTAAATGTCTACCGGCCTTGAACACCGACAATTTAATTACAGATAATTCCTCTTCAATAGTCCTTTTGACGCAATAGGTTTAGATATTAATTAACACAGCTTGAAAATAAAAGGGAATGTCTACGCAAACACGTGAACCTACTAAAAACTATGTTATCGAAAAAAAAATCAACCAAAAATTACTTATTACTATTGAAATACTAAAATTATGCCTATAATTGTGGCAAGAAGGAAAAGATGGCTCGATAGCAGAGATAGAGCGCATGTCAATATAAAAGTGAATACAGTTCAACAACAAACGTTGTTCCATGCTTGAACTCAGTCTTCATGCGATAGAGCGTTGACACTGAGGGTGACAATCTGTTTCAAATACAATGTCTATTTTCTCTGTCGTCGCTAGGTGTTGGCTTGTAATCACTTTTAGATTTAAAAACCCTCTGTCTCTGATATCGTGCACTTTTACCC
>OZ038475.1:54663619-54668619 GCA_964036315.1 Acanthosepion esculentum
GTGATTGGCAAGTTCATCGGTATATTTCGTTATTTTTGGACTTCATCGCCTTTTGAATTCTCTTGGAGATTAACTTGGAAGAGAAAGTTGACCTCAAAAACGAAAGAATCGAAATCTAAAAACGAAGAAACACTGTAACATTTCAAGACATCAGAATATAAACTAGAGAAAGTTTCGAAAGATAAGGTCTTACAAGATCGAACCAAATTACATTATCGATTATACTGTCACAAGACAAGTAGAAATAAAAGAAATTTAAAATCCTGAATGATTTATCAAAAGTGATTCAAACGTGACAAGGACCGATTTTGATTGGCTTTCTTTGGTTCAATTTATTTTTTCTCATATTTTGACTTTGAACGATCTAAAAAGAAAATGTAATTTGTTTGTAATTGTTTGTATGCAACAACTATATATATATATATATATATATATATATATATATGAAGTTTTGCATACAAACAATATATATACATATATATATATATATATGGAGAGATACGTATACAATTATAACTATGTATGCATATATATATATATATATATATATATATATATATATATATATATATATATATATATGAAGTTGTTGCCTATAATCAATATATATATATATATATATATATATATATATATATATATATATATATATATATATATATATATATATAAATTTCATACACAGGTACAAGTAGTGTGTGAATGTGGGTCTGTGTGGGTGTGCATTATTGGGGAGCGAGAGACCAGCTGTGCATAGGTGCATATACATTTCTCTGAATATTGCTTCGTTCCATTAATGACGTTTTTAAATAAGAAATATGTGTATAAAGTGTAAATAATATGGCACTTTCCCATAATTATCTTTATAAGTAAAGAAAGGCCTCCAATAACAAATGTAATTACTATTATAATTATTTAGACTTGTTTATAATTTAATTACTAGAGAACATTATCGATGTTTTCCAAGGTTACCAGATGAAAATAAAAATGAAAATAAGCAGCAATTTAACGCAGCAGATTACATTAAATTATATTCACACTGTACAAGGCCCAAGATCCCCTCGAGTTAGAAGATTACAGAAGATATGGTACCACCCTATAGCAAGTTGATAATGCCAGCAAAATGCAAAGGAGTTACTGAAAGTAAAAGAGAAGAAAAAAATCTACTTCTATTCAAAAATAGAGGCAGAGTTTGAAACTGACGATAGGCAAACCTCTCCTCTCCTTTTAGAAACTGACCCTCAAGGTACCTTCTCGTACAACCGTATTTGAATAAATATAACACTTATCGAAATGATTCTACTCTATCGAATAATATTGCTAAATATCTGTTCATTATTTTGAATTCCTTTGTTATGTTTCATGTTTGTTGTTTTTTTTACTCTTCACGTTATTATCATTCTTGGGTGTTATTTCAAAAAATCTAATCAAACTGTGCTTTCTTTTTTTCTTATTTCAAATCTAACTACGCATTCTCTTCAGAGTCTATGTCGTGATCTCATATAGGATAATGTGAACGTGTTTGAAATATGAGAGATGGTAAAAATAGAGCATTTGCAATAGAACAGTGAAATGAATCCTAGCGTCTTGTCGTGGCTTCACCCTGTCTTTTCTATAAGTCTTTGCGTGACAAATGTTCTGATGAGCTTTCCACTTTGGTTCCTTGTCTGCATAAATTCAGGAGTGCTACTAGATTGGCCAATAGATCTCACCGTTTTACCATCTAATGAGCTATATGTAACCATATTTTCTACTCTAATAGTTTATTTTCTTGAACATCTCGAGGGCGGAACTCTTTTCTGGTTACTTGCTTCCCTGTTACCAACAATGTTCAAAATTTTAAATACAACGTCAATCGGCATCTTCTGAAATCTGACCCTCTCTTGACGTTTCTCCTCACTAAATTCTTCTCTTTCTATTTCACTCCGTGTTACTGGCATTATTACCTTACTTGGGGTGAAATGATTAAAAAGAAAAATGGCTTCCTACGGCAATGAAGTGTTAACCCTTTTCTCTCAATTGACACTTTCAAATAAAATAATCTAAGCCGTTTCCAGCTATTCCGCCGCTGCAGCTGTAAGAGTAAATTAAGTTCAGTAAATAAAGAAAAGAGTACTGAGCTGTTATACGACACTGTCCTCCTTTACAGCAGCGAATGTTTGGACGGTCTCCTCAAACATGGACAAGGGACTCGAGGCAACTGAGATGTGGTTCTACAGAGGATGCTGAGGATATCATTGACCGAGCGTGTGAGCAAAACTGAGGTCTTAGAGAGGATGCAAACAGAGAGGAGGCTTATACTTGACATCAGGAAGAGGCAGCTGAAGTTTCTGGGACACCTAACGAGGAAGGAAGACCTGGAGAATCTGATACTCACAGGTCGAATAGCGGGAAAGAGAGACAAGGGAAAACAACGCATAACATACCTAGCGGGCTTAAATAAGTGGATGACAGAACGTGGTCTGGGGGAGGTGGCAGAGGGACGGCAGTTGTTGAGTGCTGCAAGGGATAAAGAGAGTGTAGAGCCATGTTCGTCTACGTCCTGAAAGGACACGTCACATAAAAAGAAAAGAAAGTAATATGCACAGGATGGTTGTCCACAATAAAGTGTAAACATTTCACGCTGATATCCACGTTAGGTATTACTCTCCTGTTTTGTTGGTTTGTTGATTTTGTTTAGAAGCATACCAACCGCTATGCGTTATTTAAGTATTTTGAATACAATCCTATGGCTTCAATTACAGATAAAATGTGTTGTGGGTGACTTGTTTTTTTTTAATATAAAATTTTTGGCTGGTATTTTTACTATAAAAATGCATCTTTACACTCCCATAGTTTTTATTTTTGTTTGTGACTTCATTATTTTCTCATAGCTGGGACTCTAAAGGTGCTACAACACCGGGTCAGGGTGGACCTACGAACAACAACAATTAATTCTACGCCAATCAAATTCTCCCGGATGTAATTTATCATCATACCCAGGACTATTTACTACTTGGAAGCTTATTACTAAAAAAAAATATTTTTCTCGACGCTATTCCGTAGTTTAAACTTGTCTCGTACGATAATGAATTTTGAACTTATCTATAACGTCATGTAGAACATATGTACATACGCAGATACATGTTTAAATGTAGTTCACTCAATTTAAAATAAAGAAGGAAAAAAGAAAACAAAATAATGACAGCGATAAATGATGCATGTATATATGATATATATATATGGAATACACGCGACCGAAAAAAATAACTGTATGTCAAAATGTCTGCCTTTGTCTCGACACCGCTAATACGGTATACACTTTTGACTTCCTTTATTTACAAGATTATAATAAATATGTGGAGCACGTACAGTGCTATATTTATTATTGTTGTAATCTAGGAAAGGTTACGGAATAGAATAATCACACGAAGGTAGGTAATGAACGCTAATAATTGGGACAAGAACAACACGTACAAGATTCAACAGCGTCGGGTAGAAGTAGTCAACGCTAGAAGTGAGTCAAATGAATTCAACAATGCATCTCCAACTGCAGGCTATCTATCAACCGCCCTACGCGTTCAGATGTGGCACAAGGCCAAATTTAATGTGGGGTATCCGAGCCCGTAAGCACGGCCAAAAACTCCCCGTTGACCCCGTATAAACGGGGTCGGGTAACTGTTTCCCGAGACTAGAATATGTCCTTCGACAAAGCCTTGTCTGTGGATCCTCTCTGCTCGGAGGTAGTGAGTTTGACCAGCAAAGCTGGAGAGGAATCTCTAACCCATGACCCACATACAGTATTTACTACTGTATTTATGTGAATGGCGACATGCCAATTATCATCTGTAGGTATGCTACAACAATTATTTAACTATTATAATGATTTGTTATTTAAGATTTTATAAATAAATTCATTTGAAAATGAATAATTTTATGCAAATATATAAAATAAATTACAAAATTATAAAAAATATGTAAACCAAATAGAATGCAAAATTTATTATTTAATTTTTTATGAATGAGTATAAATGCAATTTATTATTTTTCAATTTAATAAATAGTGTTTAATATCTTTGTTGACAAATCTCAAGAATAAATAAAATGCATTATTCCACTTTCATATGTCTCGTTTTAATTTTCACTTCTAATCATCGCTTTGTAAAACAATACACTTTGCCGAGCGATATCTGTCTATATCCCTGGGATAAGGTATTATGATTATTTACATTATTTGCATTAATCGTTCTGTTATCCTAATCTTCGTTGACATATTAACAACATTTCGGCCGTTGTAAGCCCCGGGCTTTTTCAGGTGACTGGAATTTCTAATCGAACCATTTATTTTTGCCGCCAGTGTAGATTGTTTTTGTTAACTTTTTTTAACTCAGCTCTCCAAGTAAACCAATCAGTTTCAAAGTAAAAACCTGTACTCTGAAAGGAATAATTTCGTAAATATTTCACAAGCAGTTATACAACTTAATCTCTTTCAAATTAACACATCACCTGTTTTATTAACTTTCATTACACTATATACAAACGCGTAACTGTATATATGTACGTAATATTCAGCGTTAAAATGTATTCAGAAATTCAAATTTTATTTCAGAAATACCGTTTGAACAGTCTCTTCGGTAACAGATTTCTTTTTAAGGATAAAATGAGAAAAAAAAATAAGAATGTCCCCCCCTCCATATGTTGATATAGGCATAAAGAGACGAGGGCCGTTATGTAATTGGTAAGGAGTTGCGTAGATCTGTCTCTTTATTATCTGTGTAATTTTTTGTCTCTAAGATTTTTTTTTATCTAGGAATAGTTGTTAAGCTTTTCTAGAGTGTTATTTAAATACGCCAGTATGTCACAAAGCCGGATATAAAGCTGCAACCTCACGGATATATGTGACCAGAAGCCAAAAATAGTGTAGAAACCCCTAGGCCTTTCCCCGTTTGGAAACCCCTCAGACGATAAGGAACACACAATGCTTCTACAGCAGGATTCTTACCTAATGTAGGGCAGCCCCG
>OZ038475.1:54678619-54688619 GCA_964036315.1 Acanthosepion esculentum
GCAACATAGGCTGGAAGTAAGGTACATCCATTGGGATCCTGATCCAGCTTCCTGGAATAAATAATCAGTAAGATGTGAAATCTCAAAGGAAAGACTCTAGATAAACTTGAGATCTAATCAAAAAACAATAAATAATAAGGCAACAGTCTGAAATATAACTCCTATCGAACAACTGGAAAGCTATTTTTTTGTAAAATCATAATAACCATTACAGTATGATATTGTGCTTTGAGATTAAAACGTTTTTGGAATTAAATTAGTTTCCTTTTGTATTTTATCTTTAGATATACAAAATCGTTTTATTTCCGCTGAAAATGTTTTGAGAAAGAGAAAAGCCTTATATCAGTCTGTGTATGAATGGATTCACCTTCAACATAGAAAATTCAGTTAATGTGTTGTTTCAGATTTGAATATTGGATTAAATAGAAAACTATAAAAAATCCTTATTTTTTATAATATTCCGTTACAATTAACTAGTTTATTGGATGCTTTCAGTGGAGAAGGGACGTATTCAACAAAAGACGAAAATTGCTTATTTCATAGCAAATTCTTCATTATATCATATCCAAATATTTTACAAATAAACCATGTTTCAAGCTCAATTTAGGTTTATAGTACGTAACAATGCAATGAGCTGAGGTAACAAAAACTGGTGATTTGTCTCCGGAATATCATTACGTTATTGTTGCAAAATTATAGGGAAATCATAAGGTTTTTTGTGAGAATCATTTTATTTTTGGTTTTATATTAATTTAAAATATCCCTCTTTGCAGGTTTCATTTTTTAAATGGAATAATGCCGTACTACATTTCAGAATTTCGCTATTTCCCATCTAAATTACTGAAGGAATGCGATATAAAAACAACAATGAAAAAGATAGATAACAAAGCATAAACGAAATAGCTCGAGTTTGTTCAAGTTAGGAAACTTAGCATTGCAGTAAATGGATTGTAAAATGGTGCCAATACAAAGGAGAAAATGAAAGATCTGAAGATTTAACTGAATTGGTGGCAATAAATGCAGCAAGTTATTATAGAAATTTGATTGAAACACTAGAAATAAACAAAAGCAACGAATAAAATAATACCAGTTTTGATGAACATGAAGAAATAATGGACTACACCAACTAAATACCTAACAACAAATCGAATATAGCATGAAAATGTATTTTTATACTTATTGATTTGTTATGGTACTAAATACGTAATTGTCAACAATGTTTCAGTAAAATATGAAATTTCCTTAAATAAATGCTTAATAAATATTATTATTGTTATTATATTCCTTAAGTGTGCGGTAGTCCTACATTTTCAATTTCTTATGACTAACCAAGAAAAGAAATCCAAACTGGCAAAAAAATTTAAGCGCATATTGCCACAAAATTATTAAATGTTGAATAGGACCCTCCTCTGCCGAACGCGTCGTTTATTCTTGATGATTTTAAGCTGCATAAAATGTTTTCAGATTTTTAGAGAAATTGACTTAGAATGTTTTTCAGGTAAAGTTTGAAAGATTAAATATAACCCAGCGATGTTATATGAGTGTGTAATGAAAAGTTCTCGGTTCGACATTAGCAAATTCTTACCAAATAACCAACATCAGGATATTATGTAATCCGATCTGGTCGGAGCAAGGCCATTTTCTGCATCTCATTATGCGTATCGTACAGGTTAAGTGTAAATAAGTGTGTCATTTATTAAATGTGGTTAAAAATATTGAGATTATCGAAATTTTGAAATATTATTTTAAAGTGGGCCTCAAAGATAAGGAAGTTGCAAATAATATTCTTTAAATGGAGGAAAATAAAGTTATATTTGACCATATAACAACAAAAATAAGATAAACGTTTTTAGAGACGTGGTTTCTTTTTAAAAGCCCGAAATGTCGACGAAGATCACTTGTTTATTTCAATGATTTTTCAAGAGAAAGTTGATCCCAAAAAACGGAAATAGAAATGTTCTGAAATAGCTACGATCATTGAAAGATGGTATATGTAATGCATTCTCTCCATCTCTTTCTCTTTCTTATATATATATATATATATATATGAATGGATCATAACTCTTCAGAACTTATCTGATCGTAGTAATTCACAACGTTCTCCCTTTTCAAATGCCATACTTGATCCTTTACCACGTTCCCTTTTTTATTGCTTTACTTGAACTCGTTAAGCAGGTTATGCAGTGTTCTCTTCCATTTTAATTACATTTAATTTGACCTGTGAGTGTTATATTCTCTGAATCGTTTCTTTTCTGACCATAAAGTATCCGCTCTCTCCATCCGATCGTTAGCAGCAGTTTCTTTCTCGGACTTTCTCCTGAAAACTACCACATTTCTCAGAAACATTCTTCATGTGGCTCTCAGAATTTATTGGTAGAATTACATCGAAGTTTCAGGCATTTAATACCTCATGTCAAAAATAACATACCAATACAATTTTCCTTTTCTTATTTTGTATCCTTTAATATCTTACTGAATTTCTTATATCAATGTTCCCTAATATTAGACGCATTCAAATTTCTCTATTAATCATTTGATTGTTACTCTATTGGAAAGATAATTATACTAACTTTTGATCTGAACATAAAGACAAGCTTTAATATATGTGATTCTACATTGTTTGGGACCCGAGGTAAAAGAAATGTTGTTCTAAAGAAGAATTTTAAGACAACCATACGCTAAACATGTGAGAAACAATGAATTTCTCAATAAAATATAAATAAAAACAATACATTTCTACTCAGAATCAGAAATAGATAGTTGGAATTATTAGGACTTATAATAAAGGAAAGAGCGCTTGGAGAATTTGAGTAGCACACAACATATTTAAAGCAAGAGGAACAAAGGAAAGTATCGATTAACACACCTTGTGGAGTCTCTTTGTTGGTAAGGATACCTACACCTTTCTTACAGTTAATTGTGAATCCTTTCCGTCTGTTTTCGTCGAAAATATTCTCTTATAATTCTTTCAGTTTTCCTTTCGAATAAACGAAACCTACCGTGTATCCTGCGACGAATAGCTTGTTCAGGTTATCTCTTTCAATAATGAACCATAGTAGGTCTTCTAGTGATTTTGCTGTACAAGTTAAAATAAGCCTCTAAGAAAACACCTTCCTGGCTTATTTTTTCAATTAAATTGTTCTCTACTCGGGTTCTGGCTGTTTGTTTTCACTTGCAATTACGGAATATTTGAATAAATCATTAAGAGCGATGGAGGTTTTATAGCTTTTCTACACTTTCTTTGGTTGTATTTATTGAATCATATTCCGTAATGTCTTAAATATAAGGACAAACGATTCGGCATTTATTTCTGTTTGCTCTTATTGCTCATAATGAACGAAAACTTGTTTCACGATACTGAATATTTCCTATTCGATCTCCGATTTAATTCTGGTAAGAGGCTTATTCGTTATAATCATATATTTTAAGGCATTTGTAAAGAACTACATGAGAATTAAAACAGGCGGAAGCTTACTACCGGTTACAAATTGAAAATCCATTTTTACGACGTTAATAAACCTATATCTTGTCAGACCATCTGTCTATCTATCACTTCAAACATTACTATAGTGGACACATCGTAGGTGAATTAATATAACAACTGATTTTAAAACAATAATGAATTAAAAATAAATTCATAATTATATATATATATATATATATATATATCGTAGTATATATATATATATACATATATATATACATATATATACATATACATATATATACATATATATATATATATATATATATATATATATATATATATATATATATATCTCGTAGTATATGATATTTAGTAACAGGATACTAAAAATACAATGTTCAATGGAAACTATAAAAAAATAATGGGCAATATACAAAAATGCATTATACAGCGTGTTCCAAAAAAGTTAGCATAATTTAAAATGTGAATATGTGTGTAACTACATGTCCGAATACAATCGAAATCAAATAGGCTTCACTTTGAACAATGGAAGATCTATTTACCAAACATTGTACAAAATGTTCAAAGGGATGTAGATTTTATCACTGATTTTACAAAGCTTGAAAAATATTTAATATGCGAAACACTTGTAACACGACACACGTTAAGTCGACAATTCAGATCCTGTCAAACAAGCTGTAGCAAGTCTAGCGTAGCATTTTTCAGATACATATATTTACGTGGCTTTCACAATTTTCTGCTTCACATGAACGGACAATTGATTTATGAAACGACATCTCGTGAAAAATCGTGAGAAATAAGTACCTTATATATATATATATACATATATATATATATATATATATATATATATATATATATATATATATATATATATATATATATATATATGATAAACTGTTACATTTGAACATGCAAGTTACCACGATAAAAATGTATATTGGTTTCGTGGTAATCACCATCGTTTACCACCTGACGAAATGTCTTTAGGCTCCGAAACAAATATGCATTATTCTCGTTGTAACTTGCATGTTCCAATGTAACATTTTATAATATATATTTATGGTCTACTCTTGTACTGAACCCTTTCTTAAATTAATGTTATGAACGTTTGAATGTATATTCTTTTCGTTCTTTTACATTTGTATGACGTATATATATATATATATATATATATATATATATATATATATATATATATATATATATATACACGTCATATCATTCTTTTTATGTGGCATGTCCTTTCAGGACGTAGGTGACCATGGCTCTCCACCTCCCTCTATCTCTTGCAGCTCTCAACAATTTCTTTCCCCAGCTTCCTACCCCAGACCATGTTCTGTTAACCACTTGTATATAATGTGTTGTTTCCATTGTTTCTCTTTCCCGCTCTTCGTCCATTAAGCATCAGATTCCAGAGGCCCTCCTTCCTAATAATGTGTTCCAAACATTTCAGCTGCCTCTTCCTGATATTAAGTATAAACCTATTCCTTGTTTGCAAACTCTCTAAGATTTAATCGTTTCTCTCACGCTCGGTCCATGATATCCTTAGCATCCTTCTGTAGAACCACATCTCTGCTGCTTCGAACCTCTTCTTCATATCTGAAATGACTTCGGAAACTTATTAATCTGTGTTCGCATCCATTTTCTGTCTCCTAAACATACACATATTCAGTATCGCACTTTTGATTCGTATGATCTGTTCTGTCAAACGGCATTCCTTTAAGATTTACGCTCCAATGAAATCTGTATTGAAGCAAAATTTTATTGCGATAATTTTGGAGAAAAGTTTATGTGTTAATTTAAGCATCTACTGATTATCACCAACAAACACGGTTGATATTTTTGGTCAACGTATTAACATTGGAGTTATTTCTTTCGGAGCGACATCGTATTTTCATTTTTTTTTAAATTCCTCATGATATCCATCTTTTTTCTCTTAATATAATTTTCTGTGTGCTTCCGATTTAGAATTATTTATGAAATAATTTCTTTTACGTCTTCAGTCATTGAATTTTATATTTGACATGCAGAATTTTGTTATCTACCTCCTATAAAATATGTACGAGCTAAAATTACGCTTTTTGCCGTGCGTAAAACAATTGATCTATAATAAGAAATATAACAGTATTAGCTAGCTTCGCGAACTTACAATTCTTTTACTGGACAAATATATTAATTCAAAGGCGTCTGTTTCAAACATTTATGAACACAGAAAAAAGAAAGGAAGACATGATTTCACAAGAATTACGATAACTCATGTAAATCAGAATTTGGTCCGGTTTTGTTATCTCAGAATGAAATCTGATCGAGATTACAAATGTTCAGATATACTACACACTTTCCTGCCACCAGTTCAGTCTTTTACAGCTAGGGCTCGCAATTCGAATCATCCATATTTTCTCTGTGTTCCGTTTGTAAGAAAGAGAACACTACCATACCTTTTCCAAGAACTGGCACGTTATAGAACAAACTTCCGTTTGATTCAGTCAGACAGCCTAAGCTTAGTAACATCGAGTCTAGCTAGTACATTGTGAATTCATCAGCACATCCATACAAATTACGGGAATCTCTATATTAAACAACCCTTTATAAAATGGTAACTACAAAAAATTATCAGAGGTATGCAATTATCCAAGGACGTATTTGTCTAGGGACATAAACTTCAAAGTACGCAATTGAGCGGGAAGCGAATTCTATCAAGCAATGTCCGGTCAGCGTTCATTTTCGTGTTGCGTTCAAATATAAAAATCAGTTTACTCGTAAGCCTTCTTTTGGATTGCATCAGATGAAAGCAATCGAATTCTAACACCAGAAAGGTACTTTTGTGAGGTTTGAAATTTCGTGATAAAATATACTCATTCTATTTGAAGATATGCAGATTACTGAAAATGTTTGTAAATATTTTCATTTAATTTCTGTCGGAATGTCTTTGGTATGTCCTCGCCTTTGTTGTTGTTATCACAATGTTGCTGCCTTTGTGCCATCCGAACTTCACCAAGTGTATATTTATCCGTGTAAACTACAGGGAATTCTGAACTCAGAACTTTATTTCATCTTGGGGGACAGACTGTTCTCATTCCACTGCCTAGACCTAAGTATATTTCTTATTGATACTACTGCTCCGTTATTGCCCGCCAGTTTCAACTGAGTACACACTGCCCAACGAAGGGATTGAACTCATTATCACTATGTGGATAAATTCACGAACCTACCCTTCAATCAACTAAGCCAAATTTATCCAAATGACCAAAAATCGCATATATGTTTGTCTTCTTATATAGCATCAATTGTTCAGTAATATTGCTTACAGAACCATTATCCGTTTTCTCGAAAATGGCCTAGTGGATTAAAGTGTTTGTTGAACATTCCACTTGATAATGTCTCATCATTCTCTCTCTCTCTTTCTCTCTCTCTCACTCTCTCTCTCTCCCAGGCTGAACATGGCTCAGCACAATTTTCCGCATTTTCTAACACTTAGTAAAGTTTCTCCCTGCGATCTCTCCTAATCACTGTTCTGGCAGACATTTGCACAAGTGCTTCAGTTAAGTTATTCTCTGCTTTTCCTCTGTGCCTCTTGCCTTCAAAAAATCTTCTGAGTGACATATTTTCTAAACACTCCTTCATCCTTATGCACCCTAGAAATGTCAACTGTCTCTTTCGGGTCTTAAATATGAGTGGCATTTTTATCTCATTTTCTCTAAAATTCTTAAAATGTCCGCCCAAGTTATTCCCAGTGTCCTTCTGTAGAATTACATTCCTGTTCTCACAAATTTCGTCTTCATCGATAATGAGATTGACACTACCATGGAAGAGAACCGAAATGCGCTAACTAAAGCGGGAAGTGGTACTGAGTGGTTTCTTTGCTTATTGGGATTAAACTGCCCTATGAAATACTTTAATATTTTACTCTCGATTTAAAAAAAGAAAGAAAAAACTTACTTAGCAATAACACTTATGTATAATGCCGTTGGACCGGGCACCCCCTGAGAAAGTGAACACTCGCAAAATCTTCTACGTGAAAAAGGATATATCTTCTGCACACAACTCATTGTTTAAACAATACATGAAATGATTGGATTTGCATTCTCCAGACAAAGTATATCTAAAATAAATAAAAGGAAATGTTAGAACGTTTATGGCCACACAATTATCTCACGATATTGACGGCAAACAAAGCTAATGCTATTTTAAGAAAATGTATCAAGTTTTCGTATGTCGGTTATTCAAGGAAGACGTTATCCGCGAAGCTTTCACTAAGAAAATTGTTGACTCAGCTGAATGTAAATACTCCATGAACAACTAAAGATACAAGTAAAAATATTTTATGATGAAGTGTGAGAAATTATACGTGTGTGTGTGTGTGTGTGTGTGTGTGTGTGTGTGTGTGTGAGAAAAGGTAACGGATCGAGAAAGAATGAAACTGAAAAATAATTCTAGGACATAAATGTTAAGAGCAGGAATAGCTTGTTGCTGAGGGAGCTGACTATTTCCTAACGACGCGGATTTTGATTACGAATTTTCAAATTAGTTATTTGGAATTTTAAGGTAATTCATCTTCTTGACCGGCGTTGATTCTCGTGAAAGGTTTCATTAATTTTTGTAAATATGTAAACGATATAATGTATCTACGCAAGATATAGACAGGGTGATTGAAAGGTTATTTAATTCTTTTCTATTTTATGTATGACGAACTCTTCAATCTAACTAGCATTTTTGCAAGACGGGAGAGACGATTATACATAAAATATGGAAATACTTTTCAGTCACCCTGCATATATTATTCTCTCTCTCTCTCTCTCTCTCACGCACACACACACACACATATATATATATATATATATATATATATATATATATATATATATACATACTTACATACTTACACACACACACATATATATATATATATGTGTGTGTGTGTGTGTGTGTGTGTGTCTGTCTGTCTGTGTGTGTGTGTGTAAGTATGTACTTGAGCGCCTGTAAGGGAAACATTTTGCGTGTGAATAAGCAGATGTCCTTACAGACATAAATATATTTTCGCCTCTGACTTTTGACTTCACTGTTCACTTATATATATATATATATATATATATATATATATGTATGTATGTATGTATGTATGTGTGTGTGTGTGTGTGTGTGTGTGTGTGTGAATGGATATTCTCAGATAGAGTGTATCTGCAGAAGAGACAAATACATAGAGAAAAGCCTTGATAAAATCACTCGGAAGACGAATATATATATCGGAGAGCCGAGTTCGAGTTTAAGTCGAATCCATTACCATTACATTCATTTACGTGCTAATACACTTGGGAAAGATATTAACCCTCTTCTTCTCATTTCAGCTATGGGTAAACAGCAGAGAAGACTGCTTTTTATAGCCTTGGTTGGCAATTGGTCTAGGAGAAGGACAGCTCTGAATTGAAAACTTGCAGAGGGTCATTCGGGGAACATTTGGCACGTAGTGCTCCAGATCTCTGTATTCGGCCCTTCAAAAAGTGTGGTTGGTTCTGCACAAATTCTTTACCACTCTAATCAAATGATATCTGCTGATATCTGGCTGTCAGAGAACTGAGATGCTTGACCCTCATCCGACGGGAGTTCACCATATATAGGTATAAATGTGAATATAAACCAAATAATTAAATGTTAGCAACTGTATATACGTGCGTTAGTAAGCGTTGAAAGCGAATAAATATTTACCGTATTTGACGGTGTATAAGACGCACCAATTTCATCATGGCAAATCAAGAACAAAATAGTAATTATTAAAATGAATAACCCTACATATGGCATATAAGACGCAGAGTAATTAAAAACAATATTTTCAGTAAAAAAAAAGGGCTCTTTATATACCGTCAAATACGGTAATTAATTTAAGGTGTAACCAAAATGTGGTTACAGCAAAGACATATATATAAATAAATATAAATATACCTACGTTCGAAGAGCAGGTTTTGGTTTTGTGGTTGTAGTAACTCATATATTTTTTTTTTACTCCTACATTAAGTTTATATTAACTTTGATCTTTGAATCTGCGTTTAATTTAGCCATCCTCCTACGAGACACAGAATTCTTTTTAAAAACTCAACCGTAATATTTCGTGCCTGATGATTTGGTAGAAACACGAAACTTTAACATATATATATATATATATATATATATAAATATACACAACTTATAAATCGAATTCGCCCCAAGCAAGGCAATAATGTTACTAAGACAAAAAGGGTTGTTAGTTGTGGAATAATTAGATTACTAAATTACTAAAGGGCGACAAGGAAGGAAAAGTAATCAGGACAGTAGATAGCAATTAACATTGCATTTTTTGAAGATTAAAATTCCCCAGAAAGCAGGGAGCTGGAAGGGAGATCCACAAGTTAGAATTGCGAGAATAAAAAATCTTAACAAAGAACTTACGGTTATATATAGCCAGATGAACTGTATATAATGAGGCCAGTCTAGTACTGGGTTTTATATTCATAAAGTTTAGGCACCATAGTGAAGAATTCATCCGAACAATTACCACGAGATTATTTATAGAAAAGG
>OZ038475.1:54693619-54727397 GCA_964036315.1 Acanthosepion esculentum
GACGTGTAGTCCTCTTCCTTTTTCTATCACTTTTTCTCCTCCCATTCCGAGTTGGTGTATTTTTTGATTTTTGAGAATTAGTGATTTTTGGAGTCGATGTTATCTCCATCGGTACTTCACTATTTACGGGGGGGGGGGGTTTAGAAAGCATCGTATAACAATTCCATCGGTATTTCACTGTCATTTTCCATGGTTTCAATGTATCGGTATCTCATTTAGTTAATATGTTTTTTGTAGAAAATTCGTTTTCCTTTTACAATATATATCACTCTACCGATTCTTTTTGACACTATACCGTCCTCCCAAAAACACTTTCCTGTCCGATAGTTCTTAAAAAAGACTTTATCGCCCTCTTTATACGTTGTAAATTTTCTTTTTCTTATTTGGTAACATCCTATCGAACACTGAACGTATTTTCCTTGCAAACATAATTTCTGCAGGTGATAGATTAGCGTTTGTATTCTGATTTGGTGTTATCCTATATACCGCTAAAAACTTTTTGTAAGCTTTTATCTTCAGTGTCGATTCCGTTATTTTTTCTTAATGCTTTCTTGAATGTGTCGACAAACCTTTCTGCCTGTCCGTTTGATCAAGGATTGTACGTCGGCGTTGTTACGTGTTCGATTGCCAACGAATCACAGTAATCTTTGAATTACTTCCCAGTAAACATAGTAGCATTGTCGCTTACAATTGTATTTACTACTCCAAAACGACTAAATACTTCGTCTAACGCTTTTATGGTGTTTGAAGCTGTCGGGTGTTTATACCTATAAACCTCAGGCCATTTGGAAAAACTATCTACGATTACTAGATAATAGTATTCCTTTAATGGTCCTGCATAGTCAATAAGAATACGTGTCCACGGAACATCCGTTTTTGGCCAGGGTTGAGTCCTTATCGGTGGGGCTTTGGCTGCTAACTGACAACCATTACATTGTTTTATGAAATCTTCTATATTTTCGTCCATTCTAGGCCAATAAACGTAACCTCTCATTAGCGACTTCATTCTGGAGGTTCCAGGATGGCCCATATGAAACTCTTTCAAAACTCTTTTTTGTAGAACACGCGGTATTACGACTATCCGCATACATCAGCGTTTCGTCGCATATCGAAAATGGAGACACCCTTAAACCTTTTTTCTTCTTTTCGTTCCACCTTCCATGTTTCTTCATGTTAGTAATATATTCATACATTTTCGCTGCTTCTTTTATTTTTTCCAGTGTTACTGGTAGCTCTCTAACGGTGTTAACAAGTACTTCCGCTAGTTCTTTTTCCTCTTTTAATGCTGCTATAACCGTTTCTTCCAGCAATTTGGGGATTAATCTAGATAGACCATCTGCGTGTGCGATTTTACTTGATGGCAAGTATTGCATTTTGAAATTGTAGTTGAGTAAAATAATACTCCATCTCTATAATATATTTGCAGTATGGGCTGGTACGCCTTTTTTCGAACCAAAAATCGACAGTAGTGGTTTATGGTCCGTTTGCAAAACGAACGATCTACCATGAATAAACCTGTGGAATTTCTTAATGGCGTAAATTATCCCCAGACTTTCTTTCTCCATCTGACTATAATCTTTTTCCGCAGGTAACAAGGTTCTTGATGCGTGTGCAATCGGTTTCGTTGATCCGTCCTTGGATTTGTGTAAAAGTACCGCACCTACACCATATTCGCTGATGCAACAATTAATTCCTTTTTCGGATCGTAATGTGCTAATGTTATATCCGATAATAAGCACTTTTTTATTTTTTGAAATGCTTCTTCGCATTCTTTTGTCCAGCACCATTTCTTACCTTTCCTTAACTCGTTTAACGGAGCTCTCAACTCGTGCATTTTAGGAATATATAAACTATAATAATTTGCTAAACCCAGGAATGATTGTAATTTTGTTACATTATCCGGTATAGGCATATTTCTAATAGCTTCTGTTCTATTTGGGTTAGGCTTTCTTCCTTTATGATCAATTGTCTGATCCAAATATTCAATTTTGTTCATGCAGAAATCGCATTTGTCAAGGCCTACTTTAAATCCGTAATTCTGTATTTTCTTGAATACTTCTCCAACATGATTTGTGTGCTCTTCCAAATTTTGGCTCTTTATCAATATGTTATCTGAGTATGCCAATGCGAATTCAAGACCAGCCAGCATCGTATCCATAATTTGTTGAAACACACATGGAGCTACCTTCAACCCGAACGGCAAACGTTTTAAGTTGTATAGCCCTCTATGTGTATTGATAGTTAGATACTTTGTACATTCTTCCTCGACTTTGACTTGTAAATAAACTTCGGACAGATCAATTTTCGAGACAAATTTTCCTCCATTCAACCTCGAGAAAATTTCTGCAGGAGTAGGCAGAGGATAGCTGTGGACCCATAGACATTCATTCAACCCCGTTGAAAAATCAGCGCATACTCTTATTTTCTTATTTTTCTTTTTTACGTACACCGTGGGTGACGTCCACTCAGAGTAATCTACATTTTTAATTACTCCAATCTCTTCTAGTCTTTGTAATTCTTTGTCTATCATTTCCAATGACGAAAATTATACCTTTCTTTTCTGCTTAAACACTGGTTTTGCATTATCCTTTAACTCGAACTTTACTTCAGTCTTAGTACAGCAACCTAGTCCGTCAGCAAATACTTCCTTAAATTCATCTTCTAAGTATTCAACGCATTTTTCTGTCTGTTTACTATTTTCTACATTCGACACATTTAAGTTTCTACAAAACGTGTTAATTGGTTTTTCCCATAAATTGAATAAGACAATCCAGTCAATACCAAATAAATTTGAATTTCTTCCAGATATGACTTAGATTGTTGCCTTGCACGTTTTATCGTCAAATGACACTTTCGCGTAAAATTCTCCTTTGAAAGTTACCTTTCTTCCAGAAAAAACTCTGGCCCTTTTCTGAGTGTTTTGTAGTTTTGGTTGATCAATTTTCTTCCATGTAACTTCGTCGATTATAGATATGTCACTTCCGGTATCAAGCAGACAGCTTATAGTTCGACCATTTATTTTAACGTCTACATACTTTCTTCCTTCCTTATTTTTATTTGTATCTTTTAGATACAACTGTATTTATTTTTTTGGACTTCAGATGTTTTTCTTCTTTTTGCAAACAGTAGCTTTATGACCTTTTCCACCGCATTCATAACATATTTTATTTCTAAAATAACACTTACTTGTAGCATGGTTTATTCCACCACATGCTTTGCAGTAGTATTTTACTTCCTTGTAGACTCGTTGTTTAACTCTTTTTACTTGGGTAATATTTTTCTCCTCTATACTATACTGTCCCGTTTTATATTGAGTAATTTCTGACATTCCTCCGTAACTTTCTGTAACGTTACTTCTGTATTTTGTTCCATAATTGCCAGTATTCTTGAAGGAATTTCTTTATCCTTTGTTGCACTTAGCCCTTGAGCAAGAATTAAACACTTAAACATGTCTTCTTTAAATTCTTTGATCTTGAAAAATTCACACTGAGAATTCACTTTTCCTGCGTATGAAAAAAGTTGTCTTCTTCCTGTTTAACCATATTTAAACATTTATAACGTGTAAGAAATAAACTTTCACGTTCACAAAATATTTTAGACAATATTTCAATCGTTTCATTGAACGATATATTCTCCGGCTTCTTTGGTAGAATGAAATTAGTGTACTTGGGGTTTTCCTGAGCACATACTTTTTGTAATAGTAATATAATTTTTTCTTCGTCAGACCATAACTGACATCTCTTTGAAAAAATTGTTTCGTACCGTCTGAAGTACGCTGGAAAGGTTACACCTTCCATAGGTTTGTAATGGCATTCTGAAAGTGAATTTATAATCCCTTCAGCAGAGAAAAATCTTGATCCTTCCTTTTGATCGACTTGTTTTGTTAATATCTTTTCCAAGAATTCGTCCTGCTTTAAAATTTGCTTTTGTAAGTCTAACTGCTGTTTCTGCTGTTCCTGCTGTTCCTGCAGGTATCTGTTGTTGCTGATACTGTAATTGTTGTACTTGCAATAATTCGATTTGTTTTTGAATCGATTGATTTTGTTGTTCCCAATGTGTCTTGCTGCTGCATAGAAGAACACATGGTTTTCGAAAATTCCAAGAATTCTTCCATATTAATTTTTCTAGGAACAACTGATATAAAAGAAAAATGACTGTACCTTTAGTCGATAAACTAGTCCAGCGACTGGTAAAAACGTATTATTCGACGTTTCACTTGGTCGTCGCTGTTATTTTTGGAGGGGTGTCTTTTTTCACTCCTTGTTCGATACTGCTAAATTACATTGTGAGTTTATTTTGAATTTACGTTCGCCGCTGTTATATCGTCTTGTGAATTGTTTTCGAATCCTCGTAGTTACTGCTATGTTGTGTCGTGAGTTCTTTTCGAATCCTCGTCGTCACTGTTATATCGTGGATTATACGATATAAACAACAAAGTAATCCCGAGTCGAAAGATTACAATAACACAAGAAATCAAGTAACAAATAACAATGGTTTATTGTACGTAGGGTAAAAAATGAGCAAGAGTTCGTAATACTAAGGAAAACAAGAGATAAGTCACGGAGGTTCGTAAGGGTCGCCTTCGCTCTCTCTGTCTGTCTCACTTTCCCTGCTTCTTCAATAGCTCGTCAGTCTTTTATAGACTGACCAATCCATGTCGGGGTGTGCCAGGTTGTTCCACTATAACAGTTTCCAATCTAGTAGCACGCGTAAATTCATGTAGTCGGGGCACCTGGGAAAAAAACTCATTTGAGCATTTACCATGAAAATATTTGTAGAAAGGGCAGAGGGAAGCCATGTCACGTCGGTGGGAAACTAGCATAAGTCGACATGCCTGGAATGGATCGATTATTTTATAGGCCCTTCATTGGATTTTGCCAAGAATCCAGAGATATATAGCAAGAACACCAGACCAGTTATCCCAACATATTTCGATGCACGGGCGAATGGTAGATATATATAAATGTGCAATGGATTCCGAGAAGAAAAAAATTTTCTGGCACGAAATAGTGAACAAAATGTCCTTGTAGACGAAACACTTTACTCGATATAATCACTCCATTTCGTGTCAGTGGAAAAAACGTGAGGTTATTAATTTCCTTGATTTTAACATCAGGCATGCAAATAATTTGATGGCAGGCAAAAGATTTCTTTGTGGTGGTTAAATATAAGCAGATTTGTTTGGAGGCATTACAATATACAGGCCATTTCTTGCCCCAGTTTACCACTGAAGATCATTTTCAAGAACAGTTGCCAGGTTTAATTTACAAGAGTAAATATATACATATATATTGCCATGTACAAGACTGTATTACTTGTCAAAATAGAATTACCTATATCAGACAAACCCCTGCTTCACTGAGTAGACGTCTTACATGCCAATACAATCGAGACCACTTTCGGCGGTCTTGGAAGAGTGCGATTAATAAACATTTATTAACTCCAAGAACATTTAAGGAACATTCTAGTTGATAATACAACTATTCTTTTCAGGTCACATAGTTGTAGACAGCTCTTCATTAAGGAGTCTCGGCTTATTAAAATTTATTCCTCCACTGTCTATCTCACACTATTTGGCAGAGGAGACGGCGTGTTAAAAGTGGTCTAAAAATAGAAGTCTTGCCCAGTTAACTGGCCGCGCAGAGCAGTTGGCCGCCAAGATGTTCACAAACCGCTCGAACGCTACACTATAAAATTACTATGTAGCAGGCACACAGAGAATTTCACCTTCCCAAAAGACATCCTTGATAATGGCTAGAGAAGTAGCCGAAAGCGCTCAGGACAATTATTACTTTGGACGATTACTATATTTCCTAATTCCTGAAAAACGAAAAAAATGTTAGATTGCTGGAAAAATTCGATAAAACTAAATCTTCCTTGTCAGCCGTTTTCAATGAAAGATGCATGAAAGAAATGTTCCTGCCTGAATACACACCTATACATACACACACACACACACATATATATATATATATATATATATATATATATATATATATATATATATATATATATATATATTAGTAAACCAAGATTTATTTTCTTTCGTAGGCAAAGGCTGCGTTATTGTGGTAGTTTTTCTTTGGAATCTATATAGAATTATCTGCAGTTGAGTTGAAACGAATAAATATGATGCCCTCTTTCTGACTGAAATACAAAAAAGCTCTAAAATTGCACATTCTCACATCGTATAAAATTACACATAGCTTCTGACAACGTCGATGTAAACACATAAATGTTGTGAGAAGCTTAAAATAATAGAATGGAAATTAACTCTCTGAGACACAATCACTTCAGGCATTCATACATGTGAAATGGATCTTGTTCAAAGCAAATAATAAGTTTCAACACATGTTATTTTCCTTTTTGATTTCATCATCAAATGTATATTTATCGACAAGAAACTATAAAAATATGCTTAGTAACATGTTTGTTTGAAAACAAATTTATTCATACATTGCGAATATTACATTTATAGGCGAATTTAATATCTTTTGTAACTCAATTTAAATTGGAATTCAAAAAAAGAAAAGAAAAGGAGACATCTACATGAAAATGTGCAGTTGTCCCCTTTAAAGTGAAAAAATCAATCATGACATATAGTATAGTTATTGGAGCTGTTACTGAGATGTATATCTCCAGAAAAGTACACTTCGACGTGATATTATGATTAGCAAGCTTGTCTCGCTAGATCAATTACGATTGAGCAGAGAGATCGAAACGCGCTGAGTACCTCACACTTTCAGCTCTATACCACATCTACGCTTAGCTTAGAAAACCATTTAGGCATCAAAAACCTCGAAGAATGTTTAGCAGGCTTGAAATTACGACTGAAAATGAGTTCAGTCTTCATTGGAGGCCGCATACTTTCGGCCTTGTGCCTCATCTAATCTATGCTCTAACATATAAGAAAACCACTATATATTTCCAGAAATATCCATCGTGACACACACACAAAACGTACAACGGAGCCGGCAATATGGTGATATATTTTGATTAATGAAATGCATGATCTTTAGGTGGGGGTGAATGAGAAATACCAATTTGTGTGACCGAATGCGTTCATATATAAACTGAGATTACTGGCGTTCCCAGTTATATAAATGCGACAACTAGCTGATCTTTTCTCACTCATCTTTCAAATCTAAAGTAAATCGACTCTTCATCAATTTGTGACTATCACCCAATGTTTTCGCTTACAAACAGACATGCACACTGCCAGACAGTAGGTAACATACTGAACTGATTAAGACAGGCATCTTATTTCATCACGTCAGTATAAATACTCGACAAAAGAGAAGTCATCATCGTGATGCCTCGTATAGCATCAGATTATTATTATTATTATTATTATTATTATTATTATTATTATTATTGATGCTGTTTGATATATAAACACATCAGAGGTTTTCCATGGTGTGACATATTCTATTACTTTTCAATCTTGCTGTTGACTCATGTCATCAACAGCCATTTTGTAATTTCAGTAGTTAGGGTAGCCAAAACCGAAAGAGCAATTCTATCCAATGACCAAATTTAAACTTTAAAATTTAAATCTATCGTAGTTTTCCCGGGTTTTATCCTTTGCTGACTACTGCCTCGTATCTAGCACATGAAATATCTATGATGGTACATGTTCGTTGTTCATTATCTACCACCATAATGTCAGTCTTCCTGTATAATAAATCATCGTAACACTGGTTAGAGAGCGATGTTCGGTTTGTCTTTTTTTATTGGCATTACCTGGTTTTCCCTGTTACCGTCTTGATCACTCCACGCGCTTATTT
The DNA here is from genome assembly GCA_964036315.1 of Acanthosepion esculentum. Classification (NCBI taxonomy): domain Eukaryota; kingdom Metazoa; phylum Mollusca; class Cephalopoda; order Sepiida; family Sepiidae; genus Acanthosepion; species Acanthosepion esculentum. Next base: position 54,701,407 of record OZ038475.1, read on the forward strand.
CAATTATATATATATAACAATCGATAATTTTCTATAATTTAATATATAAAAAAACAGCATTTAGAAAAATATGACAAACTGACGCGTTTCACTCTATGAAATCATAATTGTTGAAACGCGTCACAAAAAACATTTTGACATATATTTCTAAGTATATTTTGTTTTCCTTAATTTTTGTTCTCTTTCTTCTTCCTCTTGATAGTGAGAGTTTTACCAAATCTCAGCCAGTCATTTCAAGAGACAATTTGCAATCGGATAAAGAATTTTTGCAATTCTGGTCAATTCAAGGCGATAAATATACCCAAAATTTGAAAAATACATACGTGAGTGATCTCTTGCAATTCGTATATATTAGGACTACCAGGAGGTTGATCCACACATTTCTATGCTCCTTTTGATATAATGTCCAAAGTCCATATAACGACAAGAGAATTTAACTTAATCTGGAAGCAAATTTGGCGGATATAGTCCTACACTGAGGATAAAAACAAGAATTATCCAACACCATAGATATGGCTTATTTTGAAATCATATACAGTAAATCGGACCTTTCGTGTACAACTTAACATATGCCTGGATCCAGTGTGATTAAATAACAGGAGAACTGAATACCCTCTACTGTCGAGATAAAATAATGATCTCTTTTAAATTATATATAACTTCAAAAAACTTCGGTATAATAAAGATGTCATAATATAACGCGATGCTTCAAAAATCTACAAAATGTATTAAAAAAGGGAAACTATCTGGAAGAAACAAATTAAAGAATGTTGAACTGGCATGTAATATCTTTCCTGCATGTGATAGCTTTATATTCTCATCACATATGATGAAGTGACTTGAAGTAACAGACATACGATACTATTGAAGGATGCTAAGAAAGACATGGAATCAAAATGTGAGTAAAGAAGATGCTTTAAATTTTACAGCCACATCACGCTAAAATACCGGTTACCGTACGGTCATGAAAGTTAAGTAAAGTCAAGGGGTGACCGCTTGGAAATTCCAGGTGCCGTAAGCTTCCATTTACGGAGAGTGTCGTGGATAATGCATCTGAATTGTTAATCAGACAGCCGAGTTCAAATTCTCGTTGGAATCGTTATATTCACTTACGTAAATAGACGTAGGAAAGGTATTAATCCACTTCGTCTCCTTCAGTTTAATTAGTATGACTTTATCACTAAACCATTACTATCTCCAAAAATAAAATAAACCTGCGTTCAGAATATTTAGATTTAATCATTAAATAACCCACAGGGACAGATAAGCCGTTAAACAAGATCAACCTACCCCCCTTAAGGATTAATACTCACTGTGCATATTGAAGGTAAGTATGACCCATAAAAACAAAGATTAACGTATAAAACGATCTTATATAAATGGATTAACGACATGGATGGACAATAAAAAATCTCTGGTTGGAAAGTGAACGCAGCCGAGATGCCAGGTTAGGATCGATAATATTGCACTTTTGATAGCTAATCATTTCTTCCCGTTTTCGCAGTAAATAAATTATAATGATAAGGAAAATAATTACACATAATAAACACAATAACTATGACAGTTATAATGAAATTATACTCATTCAGTCAAATAAGTTGAATTATAAACGAGACTGAATAGACTCTTATTATACATAACTATACATCACTTAATGACAGATATAAATAGAACAGAATAAACAATCTCTTAAAATATGTAAACTTAATACTTATAAATAACACTTTCCCGGCTCAAACCCTTGAAAACAATTTCAATATAATATATGGATTCTCTAGTCTATTAGGCGATTATATCTCCAATGCCATTAAGAATCAGCTAACTGATGCATCAGTCAACCGACTAAAATGCTTTCAAGTCAACTAATATGACATTTCTCAGAAAACGGTGCCATAAAATTTCTTAGTAATCAACTTATCACACAAGGCCATCATACAAATATGCCTGCTATTATTAGGCAAATAGTCACAACATTAACTATATAAATGACTACACCTCGCAAAACCATAATCATAAAATCAAAAAGAAAAGTTTCATTACATAAATATATTTTATAGCCAATGAAACGAATGTATTAAACATATTCAGTCATTGCTACCACCAAAGGTCTGCATGATACCGGAGACAGTCTAGCGTTAGCTATAAACGAAAAAAAATGACGCCATCATCACGTCAAAATATGATTTAAAATAGTAACGTACCAAATAATAAGCCAGTATGTAAAAATACAACATCAAAGTATTCTTGAATTGGAAAATAATAATATACAGATTACTTGAAAATATCCAGTGATGGGTGTAGGAATTCGAACATAAACATTTAGAGAGATTTTACCTCATACAAAGTAGGAAATTAAGTTATAATGACCAAATAAACATAACTTATCTGGCATATGCAACATATCTACCTATCTATCTATCTATCTATCTATCTATCTATCTATCTGCATATGTTATTTGTAGTAATATTAATTATTAGAAGAAAATAATTTACTTATACGTATCATGGAGTCCTCGGAATATTTGGCATTCAATCTTCGATGGATTGCTTAGTGAAATGATGATGATAATGATGTTCATCATCATCATCATCATCATTATATTTCCCTTGACTTTTGTAATCGTAAAGGGGATCCGAATACAGAAACCACACTGAATCTCCTCCACAACAGTCTATCAGCGGCAGCCATCAGCAATTCTGGTAGACTCATACTTGTCCATTGTTTAACATTGTCCAACAAGATTTTCTGTTGGCGTCCCCTGCTACGTCCACCTTCAACGATGCCTTGCATGACCTAATTATTATTGAAATAAGGCTATTTATATAAAGATTGTATTTTTATTTGCTCTTTTTAAATTTTAATATTAAATAATGAATAGTCTCGACAAAAATGGCAAACTCTATCGTAATGTTTATTATTTGAAAACCCGAACTGAGTAGGATTTTTTTTTATCCCCGAGGGAGGGTATCTTGAGAGTGATTGATGTCTTTGTTTAAAAATGAAAACGTATGAAAACAAACGCGTTAAAACCAGTTTTCCGCTTGCTGCACTAGAGAGGCAAGCGTTCTAATACCCTTTCCCTGAATCCTCTGCGAATTGTGTTCACAACAGTGAGATAATCCACCTGGGAGAAGAGCTCCTCGAGGTGGTGTAATGCTTAGCAAGCTTGTCTCGCTAGAACAATTACGACTGTGTAGTGAGTTCGATCATCACTGGGTGCCCCATACTTTCGGCCTTGTGCCACATCTAAGCTACGCTTGGAAAATCACTAATCCAGCTGGGAGATAGGTTGCATAAGACGCCGACCTGCTGTTACCCGTTCTATTTCGACTACCCCTCACTTCCTTCAAGAAACGATACCTACTATAGACTCACTGTAATAAAACGAGTAAAAAGAAACCTAAAAGTAATTGTCTATTGTTAACTGGGTTAGTTAATGCAGTGTTGTGTCCCGACAGAAGAATTCCCGATAGGTCACTAGAATAAAGAGTGAACACGCAAAGCAGCAGTTGTTTTTACGATTTTTAAAAGGATTATAAGAATTCTGTAATCGTCTTAAAACTAAAGTGTAAGATAAAATTTTGATTTTGTTCAGGTATGCATAAATCTCTTATAATATATAGGCCATAGGTTACAGATGTAAGGATTTTTCCATTTAAATTTTGGTATTTGATTAAAGATTGTTATTACATTCATAGTGACCGATTCAACTGTGTACATAATCCTTAAGATAATTCATATGTAGTAAAACATAACAGTTCAAAACATGAACCTGTGCAAATATAAAATTGAGTGAAGGGCGTCTATTATGTATAAATTTGATAATATGTGTAGATAGAAATGATACGAATATCACTTGAGCCGTGAAATATTCACTTTCCGATACTGAGTGTGGTTCCCTGTTTATATTAATATTTCTATAGCTTATTTTACAAGATGCATTATTAACAACATAGCATATATGATGTGACAATGCGGTTAGTGTTAGGTTTATTTCAGAGCAGTATTTAAAAAATATATTGGTAGAATCATAACTATATTTGTTGGCTAATCATGTAGGAGAAAATGTAATTATCGGACGTAGGAATATGTTATGTCGGTTGATATTTATGATTTCATGTCAGTTTAAAGGGTAACACTCGTTTAATAACCTAAGAAGGCTGGTGGTATTTTGATATTTTTTCAAAAAGAATTAGCTATATCGTCAAAATTAGAGTATCTGTTTCTATTATACCGGCTTGCTTAAAATGACAAAAATGCTAGGATTGTCATTTTTCCCAAATGCATTGTTTCTATTCCATTTAATTTTGGCGTAAGAACAGATAGAATTAAGGAACAAGGCCAACACTTATAGAATGCACAAAATCAAAATTCTAATACACACACACACACATACACACACACACACATATATATATATATATATATATATATATATATATATATATATATATATTGTTATGGGAACTTCCACATAATAGTAATGGACTCTCCCGTACACCATAAATACTGCACCTCAAGAGGAAGCAGCAGTGTGAGATTCAGGCTTTTTTGGACGACTCACCTAGTCGGTCGAAATCTCTGACTCTGAGGCAGAGGGGAACTCTCTGCCTCTGGGCAGGGAGGAACCCGGACGAGGCTCCGCCGAAGGGAAGAGCCTCGTTCGGGGAGGTTGACCATCGAACCCGTTTATACGGGTTCTACGGGCAATTTTTGCCCGAGCCTACAGGCTCGGAAAGCCCACATTAAACTGGGCTTGTGCCCCATTTGACACACGTGGGCGTGTTAATGAACATTGTGTGAGTCAGTCAGTCAATCAGTCAGAGATAGTCGCGTCAGACGATTACTATAAGACATTGGAATAGTGATACTTCGAGACAACATAGTTCTCTATAGCCTAACCTGATTGTTATTACTAACACTTCTACTTCTTTTGTACATATTCTGTTTGTAATATATCTGTGTTTTTCCATACCTGTGTTTGAGTTATTCTTTATTGGTTCTATCTTGGGCCATCACTGTGGTACAAGGAACCTGGACCATAACATATATATATATATATATATATATATATATATATATATATATATATATATATATATATATATATACACACACACACACACACACAGTGTTCCAAAAATTTTTACATCGTTTCGCAGTGCAATCATTTTGGCATTTCTTGTTGAAAGAACCTCAAAGTTTCACAGAATGTATAGAAACAGATCGCTATTTTATATTTAATGTTTTGTTTTTGTTATCCTGATGTGAATCTGCCAAAGAGGTTGTTCGGGCGTAGCGGAGATGAAGACAGTTTTCTGAGTAAATGGCCGCCGCGGTCACCGAACCTATCTTCGTGTGATTTCTTTTTATGGGGATATGTGTAGGGACTGGTTTATGTCCTCCCTCTTCCTGCTAACATCAATGAATTCAAGCACAGTATCACGTCCGCTCGGGATAATGTTACCGGTGACATGCTACAGCGTGTTTGGCAAAAGCTTAACTACCGACTTGACGTGTGTCGTGTCACAGGCGGTGCACATATTGAACACTTCTGACTCACACTAATCTGTCCAATAATATACTTATGATGGTCAACACAAGATAATTGCTTTTAAAATCATTTCAAATTGTTTTGGAAAACCTCCCTCTCTCTCTCTCTCTATATATATATATATATATATATATAGGGAGAGAGAGAGAGAGACAGACAGACAGATAGATAGATAGATAGATATTAATCGGTATCACCCCATGTAAGGCAGTAAAGCCCCTAAAACACAAGGTGTTACCGGGTATTATCTCTTACCTGTAATTTTCATTTTGGACGCATCCTTTTGCTGATAAGCATGCATTTTATCTTGTAATTCATGCTGAGTTCTTCATTTTCGCTACCTTCTGTAGGAGGTTTTATAGTTTCCTTTCCGTATCCGTTATTAGGACTGTATTATCAGCACATCTTCTATTAAGATTATGGACGCCAAAGATGAATCCTGGTAGGCCTTCCAAAATTCTCAGAATTGCCTCACTTTATAGCTTAAATATGTCCGGTGTGAAGACACATACTTGTTTTAAACCCTTTTCTATTTCTGTGTATCTGGTGAACTAATTTTCTATACGTATGCATTCCAGTATAGATACTTGATTATTCTCATATCTTTCCTGTGTTGTCAAGGCTAAGTGACCTTTTTTCGTACAACTTTCTATAAGGATTCCTCGTTGTTTATTCGCTCCGTCTAGAGAATTCTCAATATCCTTCTGTAGAACCACAGTTCTGTTTCCTCTTGTTTTCAATTCAAGTTTAAGATTTTTAAGCATTCACTACTATACAAGAACACTGATAACACATAGCAAATCGGAACTCTTTTCCTTCTTTCTAGCGAAATTCTTTTTTATTTTCTATCATCCGCTAATCTAAATCGCGTTCAGATATAAGTGTCGCATATTTCCCCCACCGTTAAAACACTTTCCAAATTCTTAACCTACATACATGTTGGATGTTGATATTTCCAATTCGGAGTTCCTCATTTTGGACTTCTTTTTCTCTTGATGGCAAACATCGTTTCTGTATACTAGCAGTTGATGGCTAGAACTTTATTCTCGTTTTCCTTTCTTGTCTAGAATGTCTCGTGGATTTGTTTCTGTGGCAGCCACCAAAATAGTGACATCGGTGTACGTCTATCGATAATAAATACTGTTAGGATTTCCATCTCCGTTGGGGCAGCCTAGCTGTAAAAGTTAACAAATCTGCACAGAAGACACCGCCTTGGCTAGCGCCACTTTCTATTTGGGGGTATCTAATCAATTCATTTACTATCCATATGCAGGCGACATAAATTATGGATTATTCTAACAACCTTTCCAAATAATCACAAGTTCTCTTCCTTGTAAAAGGATTTCTCACAATCAATTACACACACATACACGTAAACACACACATACACACATATGTCAGGCACGTGTCGTCAGTAATTACTCAAGGTAGTGAATTTGGATATTTTAAGGCGTAAATCTATAAATATATATATATATATATATATATTGCATTTTATGCACAATATTCAGTGTAACCTTTATAATTTTGTTAGATCCGGTACATATTGTGCCACAGAAAGAAAATGTAGCTGCTGATCTATTTTATTCAGGGTAGGCACTGCTGATCTTGCCTGCCTAGACGACACGTCCAAATTTTTAATAACCCTTCTCAGAGAAGGATGGGATTCTATCAGAAATTGCCCAAAATTCATTTTAGAAGAATTACGGTCCAAGATTTCGACTTAAATCAGCCTCAGGACAGGTAGAGACAAATGCGAAGAAATTTCATAGAATTGGCGCGTGTAGTGACGTAGGCAAGATGTGACGTATGTATGTGTTCATTTTATTTTTCTATACATTTGAAGATGTGGCCTCATAAATTATAATTGTCTTTATTTATAGATGCTTTTCCTCTATGTGTATTGCTTCGAGGATCATTTGTTTGTTTTTACAATTTGATGTTGGTAGTATTTTGGTACTGAACTGCAACTATCTAATGTTATTATGCTCCTTATGTTGCTTGATGGCACTATATATATATATATATATATATATATATATATATATATATATATATATATATTATATATATATATATATATATATATATATGTGTATATATATATATATATATTTATGTATATATATATATATATATATGTGTGTGTGTGTGTGTGTGTGCGTGCGTGCGTGCGTGCGTGTATGTGTGTGTGTGTGTGTGTGTTTACATGTTTTCTTTTTCGTAGTCATAAGTTGATATAGAAAACAGGGTTGTTATGTTATCGTCAAGTTGAATGTACATGAAAAATTACTACGTATTAACGGGAGCTTTGTGGGGACAATTTTCAGTGAGCATCTATCTAATGTTACTATGATCCTTGTGCTGCTTGTTAATATGCTTTCCGTTGTCACTATATATATATATATATATATATATATATTGTCACTATATATATATATATATATATATATATATATATATATATAATGTGTGTTTGTGTCTTTTTTTCATAGGCATGTTTAACAACTATATGGAAACCTGGGTAGTTTTATTAGCGTCAAGTTGTGTAGAACCTGAAAAAATAATATGTACTAACTGAATATTTGCGGGACCAATTGTTAAAAATGAAACTGTTCCGTCGCCTTTGCTGAGTATGCTAGTTCGAATTGACAAAGCATCATGACCGAAGATTTGAGCGTGCTGGTCGTTTTCTACTATTGACTATGCCAGGTTCTGTTCTCTCACAGACAGTGTAACTGGTGTCTCTAAAAAAATGTCGCTGTATAAACTACAGTTAGTCACTGTGGATACTGGGTAAACACATATGTACCTAGGCAATCTTTTTTCACAGGTATTAGTTAATTACACTAGTATACTCAATAGTCTCCTGATTCTGACGGGTGCCTGGAAATATATGCTGGAAATGAGACGAATGAACATAGATTTGGCTCTAAACAATGATGCTGAGAATACCATAGACCAAATATGTGAGCCACGAGTTTTAGAGGAAAAGGAAATAAAAAGTCACTTATAGTTAACATAAGAACGAGACAATACAAATTTCTAGGACGCATACTGAGGAAAGATGGCTTAGAAAATTTGACAATCACGAGACAGATTGGAGGCCAGACGAGCAGAAGGAAACATTATCTCCCTAGCCATCATCAGTAAATGGATGGCGGAACAGGATTTAGTAAAGCTAAAAAGAACAGGAAACTGTCGAGAGCCACTGTCGACAAAGACCTGAAGGTAGATTAAACACAGAAGATAAATATAACATGTTACATATTTATATGATTTTATCGGTCACTTACATGGCCTCGATACGCACTAAGTAGAGATACTTTGTTTTTAGCTCCAAATTATGTGTATGGATATTCTGGATATTTCAAACATACGGACAGAGCAAATTTATTTTTTCCGTTTTTAAAAGCTGGTATTATTTAAAGTTACAATTCCATGATTTCTTTCTGTTTTATTTGTATAAATATTTATACAATACATCTCTTATATCAAAATGTACTAAAGTTCATGAAATTCTTTTACACATTATACATTCATACCGGTTTATTAATGGTAAATCTATACACATTATCATTATATCTTCCCATCTGAAATTTTACACATGCAATGTCATTTCACGGAAGCAAATATTGCAATGTTAAATGAGAGTATGTAGTTCCAAATGTTCTCGTTGCTTCCGGAAAATATACTTTATCTATTTTTTCTCTTTTTGGTCAGCACTTGAGACGAATGAAATCTTAGTAGCAAATATACATTGAGCAGTTGTAGTAAATACGATAAATAAAAAGTTGAAAAAGAAAAGTGATGAAAAGGGAGATTATAAAAAGGTATCATTATCTTGTGAAAAATGGCCGATACTGATAGCGTGCTCGGGGAATAAGAGACTTTTGCTTCACTGTTCTATCTTTCTGTTATTTATATTCCTATTTTTAAAATAATTTTTCGAAATCCACTATGTAGACAGTGAAAAGTTGCAAGCTGCAAGGTAAGTAAAAAGTCTTGCATTTATTTTTTGTTACATTCATTGCGTCGATAAACACAGCAAGATTTTAACTTTATTTCATGCACGCTAACTTGATATGAGGAGAGAGTATGTTTGCTCTTTTGTTTTATGATGATATATTGTTTGTGTCGTTGCTCTGTTTATTATCCCTTCTGAATATATAAATATTTGTTATTTAAATATTTCCTAACACTGATATTGTTGTAATGGGATTTCGAAGGATACAAATTTAAAGGGACAATTTGGTAAGGGACTTCCTACAATGTCAATTGTTAATTATAAGTTTCGCTTACTTCTTTCAGGCAGGCCTTATATTTTCTCCTTGCTTCTTTTGCTTTGTTTCCTCACCTCACTCCAATTTTGCTTTGATTCTATCTTAATGGAGGGATTTCTTTTTTATTAATATATTTATTCATTCCTCTATTTTACATTTTAATAAGTTTATTGAGAATATTTATTCATTAAACTATTCTATTTTATTTTTCCGGTCACCGCTGTTTTTTTGTTTTAAACTTTACCATTTTTTCATTCTTTCAATATCTTTTGCATGCTTTCCCACTATCTATCTATCTTTTCCTCATTTCGCCATCTTTATTGTTTTTTCTTCTTTGTCAGCATCTTTCTTTCTTTCTTGAAAGTTATCGCCCATCTCTTTCTACGTTTCACCTTTCTCTTTTTTCTTGCAAAATTTCTCTCTTAATTTTTTCTTTTTTCATTTATTTTAAAAATCTTTCTCGTCCTTTAGTTTTCTCATTTTCACGCATTCTCGCAAGATTTCTTTCTTTTTTCTTTCTTTCTTTCTTTATTTATTTATTGTCAGCATTTTGTTTTACTTCCTTGTTTGCAAGCTTCCACCAATTGATTTCTAGTTCTCTATCTTTCACTCTATTCTAGCATAAATCTTAAATCTTTCTTTCTTAATTGAAATCATTCTCACCACTTTCTTTTTTTTTTATTTCTTTACTTCTCCTTTCTCTCTTGTTGTTCCCATTATTTCTCGTTTTTTTTCTTTCTTTTCTCTTTTTTCACTCTGTTTCCCACCCTTCTTTTTTTCTTTTTGCATTTTCGATGTTAAAGTCCACCCCGTCAAATATTTCCTTTCATTTTTTTTTTCACATATCATCCTTCCTTTTCCTTTCGAATATAATTATTTCTTTTCCTTTCGAATAATATCCTTGCATTTCCTCCTGAATATCAATGTTACTTTCCCTTCCTTTCTTTCGAATAGTACCCTCCCTTTTCCTTTCTAATATGACGCTTTTTTAAAAAAAATCACCAATATCATCCTTCCTTTTAATGCAAATTATTTCGAATAGAAATAATATTATTAGTTTAATCATTTCATGTTATATAAAAACAAATGTTTCATTTTGAAATTTAATTTCTTTAAGTCTGTTCATGTGGCTTGCAGGTAGTGTAACGATTATTTCAAAGTGGAATCGGCAAGCCGAGTTCAAATTTAGCCTAGGATGTTACGTTCAATTTCGAACATGTACCCTGAGTGTCAAACGATGGCACTGACAAAGGGAAACCACTACACTATCTTTCACAAGAATGCATGGAAATTCAGCAATAATAAAGGTCTACCCTATGTTTTTCCTTGATATTAGCTAATGAAAGTTCAACATTGTCATTATTAACATTTTCCTGCTCTTACTTTTAACCGTTGTTTTAAAAGAAAAAGAAAATCCATTATTTCATGTGTACCTCTTCTCTTCGTTTTCTGTTACAATATTTTCCTTATTCTTTCATTATTTGCTCTTTGCTACACTTTTCTCATTCTGTTTTCTAGTTATGAATTCATGCTATCATTCGCTTTGCTTTTTTACAATTTTGTTTTCATCGATTTCACTATTTATATGTTTACCTTTCAAGATATTTTACTTACATTCCAGATTTTTTATTCTTACTTACATTCACCACCTATAGTCATGATCTGGAGCTTAGTGAAACGTTTACGATTACAACTTACTAACAACTCTCGGATGCCCGCATGATACTTAGCTCTTATCTTTTCAGTGATATAAGAAGATCAAATTCATTTTCCAATATGTAAAACAACGTGCTATGTTACCTGCACTAGTGCAATCACACAATACAGAAATGGAAAATATGAAAAAAGGATACGTCAACCAGTCGGTGAGCAGAAATATATTGCGGTAAGCGAGAAAGTAGTAATTTCGGTTAAGATGTCGATTCGACAATCTCCATTCAATATATTTATGTTGAAAAGAAAATATCAACATATCAAATATCTAAAGGAACAAACAAAATAAGATCAACAAAACAAAGATATGAATATAGAGCCCTCGATCTGTAATTATTTGGAAGTCCAAAGAGAAAATGTTTATGAAAACAATATAGGTGATTCTAATAACATAAACTGACAGAAATTGCGATATTGATTTTTTACAACGATGTTCACTCTATACAAGGCTCAAGAGACTCTCAAGGTAGAGGGTTGGATATAAACAGGCAGAACTTATTAGGATAAGAAAGGAAGATAACGCCTGACCATAGATTAGAATAGGTAAAGATAGTAGTTATACATTGTAGTCGGCACCACAAAGCATTAGGGAGAAGTTGCTTAAATAACATATATGGAATACGCATGCAATGTGGGTCTGTCCCTAGAGTTTGCGGGGCATGGCAGATCTTAGCCGCGAAGTTTTTAACTATTGAAATTAAGGAATACATTTCGTATGAAACCTTTTCATGGGAATAACGATAGAGCAGCAAGTGGCTTGTGATGTTTCGTCTGTGGGAAAAAGGGTGTAGGGTGGAAAATAAATCGGCACCCACAAGGATTATCAAGAGTAGAAAATGAAGACTGGGCAGGTCTAGCCAATATATGGTAGCAGTGCTCTATTTTTGGCTTGCTCTGGCTTTAGTACAGGTAGAGGATATCCTGAAGAATCAATAGTAGCAATTGAATTTATGTACGAATTCCGCTTGAAGTCTGGGTTAAGTCTAAGTACCAATAAGCGCTCAAGGGGCGGGTCCACTCTGAGTGAGCACCTGTTCAATGTGATGGGTGAAAATTAAGGAAAGAGCACAACGCAGTGACATTTATAATACAAAGAAGTAGTTTAATGATAAAAAATGTACTAATATTTTCTTGAAATTTTAAATTTAAAACCGCCTGCATACGGATAGTATGTGAATTTCATGAATATACAAAATAGAAAGGGCTGTAAGAAAAGGATGTGGCTTTTCAGCGGATTTATTCAACCTATTAAATGAGGCTATTCTGAGACAATTAGACGTCATATCAGGAGTCATTATTGGCGGCCATAATCTGTACAACATAGGATATCCAGATAATACAGTGCTGACACGGATACAGAAAAGCACATTAAGAAAGTAGTGTAAGAAAGCGAGAAGAATAGGATGAACATCAATTGCAAGAAGACAGAATGGATGGTTGGCAGCAAAAGGATCAGCCCCGCATGCAAATTTAATATTGGAGATACCAAAATCCAACAACTACAACAATTTAAATTACTAGGAAGGTTTTTAAGAGAGAACGGGAAGTGCGACACTGAAATCGGATTGCTTATTGTGATAACGAAAAAGCTTTTTAAATTCAAAGCAAAGTATTAAGAAACAGGAAATTTTTGTTAGAAACAAAGAAAATACTACTTCCTATCAGTCTTCCTATATGACACAGATGATCAGTCTTCCTATATGACACAGATGACAAAGAAACTTGGATTAAAATGAATGTGGTTCTACAAGCTGATGCTGAGGATAACATGGACTGAACAAAGATGAAGTTTTAGAGAAAATAGAACCAAAATGACGCTTAAACGTAACATTGGAAAGAGACTGTTGAAATTTCTAGAGTACATAATATGGAAAGAGGGCTTGGAAAATTTGATACGGGAGGCAACAGGGACAGAGGAAAAGAAAGCATAACCTACCTACCGATACTGGATGACAGAAAGGATTTTAGTAGAGATAAAACGAACAAAAATTAATAGCTACAAATGATAGGAAATTGTGGAGAGCCATGATCGTCAACGTCCTGAAGAGACGCAGTACATAGAAGAAGAAATTTACTTCATATTTCATTGATATGTATTGACATTTTCTTTTACTTATTAAATACTTCGTCAACTACAACAAACTGTGTGAAATCAAATATTATCACGTAGATTAGACTGGTATTTAAACGGGCATACAATACTTCACATTTCATGATTCATTGGCGTCGGCTGACAAAAGAATTGGTAAAATCATTTAATAGTAATAGTAGTAGTATGCATCTGCTTGGTCAAAATTCAGTCCTTTGTTGGTGAAACTAAAGTAACCTCTTAGGAGTGTTTTATATTAATTGTATTCACGATTACTTTTTAATACGGAATAACGAAATGTCAAATTCAATTTTATCTTCGGCGAGCAATACATAGATATAAATTAAGTTACCTCAAACACGAACATAGCTGCAAGACTAGATTTGATATCAACGAGATGAGACCACTGTCAACAATACAAGATTAACAATGAGACACCTTTTTTAGAATATTTAAGGACATCATGTATTTACGAGTAGAAGAAATTAATTGACTGCCATTTAATTTAAATGTAGGAGTAAACGAATGAAACCCCTGAAATAACAGTCCTGAGAAATGAGTATATTTTAACCTATACATTATTAGCTATCACAGAATATTTTCAGCTATGCGAAGCCTAAAAATGAACGGAAATTGCAGGAAATCCATATTTCGCAATTAGTCCAAAGTCAAATTAAAAAAATTCCAAAAGGGATTTTAATTATAACATTTTATTGATAAACGTATCGTATGTTTTAAATGAAATGTTATTTTGGAGACAATCTCAACTAGGTTTACACTATATTATACCTTATGTTTGATCATTAATTTTTTGTTCGATATGATGTTCAACTATTATGTAATGACATAGCTAGCTTTATGCTTTATTTTATGACAGCAAAATTTGTGACTGTTAATATATTCTTTACAAAAGTAGCTTCAAGTTAGATGCAAAAAATTATCACATACCTTGGCATATTTTCATTCAGGTAGACGTCGCAAAATACGTTTAAAAATGTGGTTCTGATGAGGGAGAACTATCATATACAGTTTTTTCGATTTAATAAAATCTATTAGAAAAGTATTTACTAAAAAATCATAACTAAAATATTTAATCTTGAAGTTCTGAATTATCTGAAGCGTATTACTACCGCTACGAGCACACAGTCAAAACGACGATTTATCGGATTAAGGGCAAGCGTATTAAACTACTGTAGAAAAAAAAGTTATCACTACAGCATCTAGAATAACTGGAGATTAGTTATTTGCTAAAGATGTATCGGATCCATAAAGCTGAGTCGAAAAAGCATTATATATCAATGAAAGTCGAAATCATCTAAATTTTTTAAACTTTGAAACAATATCTAATTATTAAACATATCTAATAAATGTTTTTGTGAAAAAACATATAGCACCTTTGTATAAATTAGGTATTCTGTGCGTAATTCTAGACACACAAAACGACAACTTAGAGTATTCGAGACTTGATTTGAGGTAATTGCTTTTGCTACCATACTAATAAGGAAGGTTTCATGTAAAACCAGTTCCCAGAAAGATACAATACAGTTTCGACTCCTATCAGGAGGTATATATATATATTTTTTTTTCAAACTGTTGTTAGGTATATATTATGTACGGAGTATAAAACATAAATGTTTATTGAAACATCTATGCATCCCTAAATATAGCGTGCGTGTGTGTGCGTATATTTACAAAAATATATAATATACAGTTCTTTCTGCATTCTGTTGAGAATTCTTCTAGAGTCGTTGAATTATATATATATATATATATATATATATTGGCCCAGAAAGTGTACATAGCATTAACCTGTAACATTACACTAACAGGAGATTGATAATAAACTGCTTGAAGATATTACAACGGGTATTCATAATTTAATTTTCTGATAATTAAAATACGAAATACGAAAATAAATTTTATAGTTTATGTTTTGCTAAGTGAAGAAATTTCTTGGGATATTTGATCAGTTTTCAGCTACACCACTTCGCAGTATTACCGTAATGTTATGACAACTTTGTTGATGAGCGGTCAGTTATGTGTCATGAAAATAGTTGGTGTCATCATTACAGTAACGTTGCCGCAATATTTCATATTCTCCAATCAAAAATTAAGGCGTTTATAACACTGTAAATATCGTCCGTGTTAGTGTGACAGAAAATGAAAAACAGAATTAAAAAATCCGTCTACTTTTAGACAGTTTTAGAATGAGATTTTAAAATGGATACGACAGAAGACACGCACAGATTCTCATACATGAGCATCAATTCCACCCTTCTTTTTTAAACGAAGACCGAAAAATATCTGTACAATAAAAAACTTCAATATTATTTTCTGGGTGACCTTATAAATACAAAGAATATTAACTCTGAATTATAAATTTCCACCATAATTTTATTTCAGAGAATTTTTTTTATTCATTCTCTTCGTAAAATGACAGTTTTAAATGGTAAAATTTCAGCCAATGCAGAACGCTTTGTTTTCTATATCGACATATCGCTCGAATAAAGCTGAATTACTTACCAACAATCAGTGTTTTCTAATATTTCCTTTTCTATTCTACAAGTTGTGCCGGCTGCTAAGAGACAGAGAAGGCCAAAGAAATTGACTGCTTATTGTTCTCGCATGTATCATTATATTTAGGCAACTAAGGGACCATTGTTGATTCAATTATGAGTACAAGTAAAGCATAAAAATTTTTTTGCGGTTAAAATTCCTGTTTAATGAAACAACGTATAATTAAATTCGCTACACGTTATTCAATTTGTCTGCTATATAGAGAAACATGCATCTACACACACACAGATATATATATATATATATATATATATATATATATATATATATATATATATATATATATATATATATATATTTCTTTTAGCTGACGGCATTTTACGCAACAAACGATTTTGGCGAAGGTTCCAAGCTTCGCTATCTCATCATCATACAAAATAATCAGATTCATTTTATCGATTATGGACGTAGATGGTATTCTCGAACAACTGATACGAACAACGCGGCGTTTCTGACTTGGAGTGCACCAATAAGGTAGCAGGATTGGTGCAGTGGCAATAGCGAAACCTTTGAGAAAAGAAAAACATGTAAACATAACAACATACTAAAAAGTAAATAACTCAATTCCTATTAATTCTCTGCAAGTAAAACTGCATTTACGTATACGTTTTGTTTTAGAGTATCGGTAACAATATTGATAAATAATTCTGAATACAAGTGACTGCTTTTTTCGTTAGTGTTTCTATTTGCATGAGAAAATTGATTTAATCTTTTAAAAATATTATATAAAGCACTAGTTATGTATACATACATTGTCTCTGACATTATGAGTAATTTCCTTTTTTTATCGATTAATATGATAATTACTGGAATCCAAATGTTTATTCGCTAAATTATGCCGACATCTGTCTCTGCTGTTAGGATCAAAGAGGTTTCCTTCAGCATAGATGTAAATAAATGAGATGCCATTTGCATAAAACGTACACAATGTTAAAGACTTACGTTCAGATGAATTTTGATCAGACATTAGGCTGTGAAGTGTGGCGGATATGGCAGATAAAATGAAAAACTTGATATTGTCAAACTTTTCAAATTCTTAAACAATCCTAGAAATTGCAAAAACCATCGGTAGGTTCTAACGAAATTTGCTGAAGGTTGTAACGGCACCGATGTGAGTAGGAGAAACTCAAGTTGACGAATTGACCTCGACTAATTTTACATTGTATTAAAAGAGAAATTATGCAATATCCGATACATATATACATAAATATATATATATAAAAAATATAAATATATATATATATATATATATATATATATATATATATACTTATACATAATATATATATATATATATAAATATATATATACATATATGTATATATATATATATACACACATATATTTATATATACATATATATATATACACACACATATTTATATATACATATATATATACACACACACACATATATATATACACACACACACACACATATATATATATATATATATATATATATATATATATATATATATATATATATATATATATATATATAATGCAAGACTTTTCGGTAAATTGAATCGAGTTCTCTCAGTCACTGTGTGCTTATTTAAAAATAAATACGCTTAAATTCAAATTCTTCCCTGCGGTGCGCCAACGGCTTAATGGTAGAATCCCCGACTGACGGGTTTCGATCCTAGCTAGAGGCAACCGGACGTTGAGTCACACTGATGAGCTGTGATACAGTTAAACAGTCTGTCTCTGGATGACTATATATATATATATATATATATATATATATATATATGGGGATGTGTGGGTGTCAATCGTATGTGGGTCTAATAGGGTAGCAAGCCAATATCTTTGGCTGAGGCACAGTATTGTTTAGTCAGAGCCCCCACCCATACACACATAGTGTAATCGATAAAAGCGTTGAACAATCTAGTCCCGTGGATTAAATAAAGGGTTCTGTTCGCAATTCCAACGTATATAAACTGAAGGTCGCAGAGTACAACGGCCGAATCTTCGTGAATATGAAAATGATGTCAAGGACAACAGTTTGTATCATGCAAATACAATATATATATAAATTTTCATTTTCGAAGGACGAATATTTTCTAAGATAGTTTCTCGGACTTTCAAGCCGGTAAATGTTACTAATACTGTTTATTATAAAACAGAGCATTTACTGAAATATTTGTATCTACAAAAAGAATGTATGTATATATATATATATATATATATATATATAGATAGATAGATAGATAGATAGATAGATAGATAGATAGATAATATTAGTGGTAAATATACACATACATACACATATACAATCATATATCTAAAATATAAATATATATACATACATACATACACACACATACATACATATATGTATAAAAAATAATTACAAGATGATAGAATCCATGTAGAACTCAATATTTGTAGGTCTGATGAATTGGATCGTATTTACGATTCCAATGGAATAAATTATGACCATGGAATATTAGTGTTTAAGTCTTTTTATCATATATATATATATATATATATATATATATATATATATATATATATATATATATACGGATTTTAAGCGCTGTTGTAGCGTAGCATTGTCGAGAAAAATATCGGTCTTATATCAAGTAGTAAAAAACATTGATCGCAGTTTTTCTTTAAAAAGCCAAAATATATTGTCATTTGCATTATTTCTTTTCGGTATACAGTCCTCAGCCTGCTGACATCATCACAAAGTTTCGTTTGTTCTTCCTCAAACTCCTGAAGAAAATCGGTGGACGCAAATACCGAAACGCTGTGTTACTAACAACATAAATGACGACAACAGTACAAATATTAAATAAATGCAAATAATGGTAATTCTTCATTAAATAAATTCAGACAGTGAATGTATGATCGTTAGTATGAGAGACAGGCACAAGCTGTGAGATACTATTTATATGCAACAGAATCAAGCAAATCCATAAATCCACATGCCTTTGAAGGCTTCAGATCATCAACAGAAAATATGACACAAGATTCTAAACACCCACTGGAATAGCGAAAGAGGCTTTCCAGAATATAATTAATTATCAAGAAACAGAAGAATCTCGATAGAAACAAAGTAAAGAAAATACTTATCTTCTATGTAATACCGATGCTCTTATGTGGCAGTGAATGATAATCTGTTCCTCACTGATGAAGAGGAAGTGAGGCAAGAGAATTGTTGTTTTATAGAAGTATGCTGAGACGACAGCGGACGGAACATAGGAAAACATTTTAAGAAGACTGGGAACAAAAAGCCCACCTAGGGAGTCAGGTAAAATCACAGGAATATACAATTAGAATTTGACACTTGTATGACATATTGCAAGAAAGGGATTTTGTGTGAAACGATGCCAGAATATAGACTGGGAAGAACAGCAAATGAAAAAATATTTCTTTTAAGATACAAACTACAAGAAAATGTTGACGGCCATAATTTAAAGAGCAGTACCCATAGAATATCGTGTTAACTTCTATGTTTGAGAGGTAGGGAAGTAATACCTAGTGGCCACTTACAAAATAATGCATCACAGTTAGAGGCGACAACAAACTGGTTATTGCTTACACTAATTTACGACCTGTACTAGGATCAGCAGCCACTAATGTTTAGAGATAAAGGTCACAGTTTATGAGAATAAACGAACGATTAACCCTAGATTTGAAGATGTTGTATTGTAGTGATCAGGTCTCAAGAGTCGCTTCCACAATTTAGGGATTTGCATGCAGCTGCTCGAATACGAAGGGAATAAGGCTGACATGTTGAGGCAGTGAAGGAGTCTGGTATTTTACCTGTTCCAGATTGTGGCATTATATTTATTATTCGAAAGAATAAAAACAAGCAAAAAAAAAGCAAGGGGTCCATATTTCAAGAGAGATCAATGTATTTTTAAAAATAGATGTTAAATTGCCCATCATATTCGGCGAAGAAATATAATGAATATGTTTTATTTTTATTTTTAGTCATTTCATTCCATATAAGGCGATGAAGCCACTAAGGCCCAATAGATTATTGAGAATGAAGGAAACAAGAGATAACAATAAAGGGACGAGTTTCAAAGAGACAGAAGATGAGAATATATGTTAAATGTTCGAAGAACGTAGTTGAGCACTATTTAAAAAACAAAACAGAGATATTTGCACACACAAATGGTAGCTCCTTTACTAAAATGTAAATAAATTCGGATTATAAATATAAATCCATTAATCACTTAGAAACTGCTTGGTTTATTAAATGTGGGCTCTGAAACATCTTATCTGCATAATTATAACTGAAGTTTGAGCTGTGTAAAGCACGTCGTGGTTTAAAGGGATTTCCCATACCTAAATCGGACGTAGGCTCGAACCCTAGCCAAGTAAACTTCATCTTTATTAAAGATTCTCACAAACCTAGGCAATTCAGTCAGTTATGAGCCATGCGTGATACACGAAAGATTCATGACTGATGAGGCAGATTTTTTCCCGCAGTAGGTTTCCATTTCTTTCTGCGATAGACCAGTTGTCATGTAAAGCTACAGAACCCGGCCTGTCCTGCTATTTACCCTTATAGCTAGTGGGAGAAGAAATGGATTCATACCTTTCCCAAGGGTATTAGCACGTAAGTGAATGTAATGGATTCGACGGGAATTCGAACTCGGCTCTCCTCATCCTCATCCCGAGCCACTATCTATTACCCCATCAAACAAAGATTAAACTATTAACAAAATATGTTTACTCAAATACCTGTAACCACTAGATTATACCACTTATATTATTAAGAACAAACATATACATATATTTATTGAACCCACTCAATGCGGACACATCTACACACGTGCGGGCGCACGTACAGGCGTATGCACATATATTTGCATACATATTGGCTGATAACTGATAATAAATTTGAAATGTCTGTTGTATATTATATATGATTCAAAGAAATCCCATATTTTGTGATAATATTCTGTCTCCTCTGATAAAATTCTTCCAAAGTGTCTAGTTTTTTGTTATGGGCTTGTGATCATATCACTCTGAAACACCAAAATTAAGGAACATCGAGTCGGGTCATTGCCAAGATGGGAATCCTCTTGGGAATATCAGGTGATGTAGGCTTGGATGTGCCAGGGGTCTAATAGACAGTGGCACTGAACTGGAAATCGTAGAGCCCAATTTCAATTTCAGCCGGCTTCGTTATATTCACATACGAGCAATTACCCTAAGGAAAGTTATGAACCCACCTCTTCTCCCCTACCAGTTATTAGTAGCACTAGTTATCAGTAAATCATTGTTACCACCAATAAATTATTACAAACTAAGAACATTTTCTCACTTTAAATAACCTACAAAAACGTGCTAAGCCGTAAAATTAAACCTGTAACAATATTTTATGATGATTTTCTAAGCTTAGCCCAGGATCAAAGTCACTATTTAATCGGAATTGCTAAACATTACACCCAGTTGAGTTGCCTAAACATATTTTGTCTTGTGTTTTGAAATAAAATGATTCTAATGTGAACACATTCCCAATAATTCAAACGTAATGTCAATCGACGTCTCCAAATGTCCTGATCTATCCCCCTATCCTTCTCTTCATCCTTTCCTCTATCACTCCTATTTGCTCGAGCTCCAACACTCTGTAACGCCTTGCGTGCTAGTGGCTCCCGTCTTGCTTGGGGTGAAACGCTTAATATATATATATATATATATATATATATATATATATATATATATATATATATATATATATATATATAAAATCGTAGTATTAGTAATAATAATATCTATATACAATGTGTATGATCTTAGATTTTTTTTAAGAGTATTGATCAATGGAAAATATCATTAAGCCATTTCTGACCTTAGATCTACGGCTGGGATCCGGAAAGAAATGTGTTTACAACATAAATTAAATGAAATAATAATAATAATAATAATAATAATAATAATAATAATAATAATAATAATATGCCATGCAATTAATATTACCAATTTGGCTATAGTTGACAGAATAGGAAAATTAAAATCTCAAAGTAAGATGCGCCATCCAAGGGCTGATGTAATCCGATTTTATATTGCTAAAAATAGTAGGGGAAGCCGTTTAATTTGATTTATGATTAACTGCAACAAAACAATTATTATTTACTCAATTTACATTGTTCAAACTGTTGTCCTCATCTTTACTGTCATATTCACGACATTTAGGCGGATGTACGCTGCAGCCCACTTCAGGTGATATTAGTTGAAATTTCGAATATCACCTGAAGAAATTCCAACTAATATCACCCACAGAAGACCGCAGCGGACAACGTGCGAAACGTTGTGAATAAAGCAATAAAGATAACAATACGCAAAATATAAATAGAGGAAATAGTTACATTACCTTAAAAATATAGACAGATAACAACTACAACATGATAGCAGCCGTGAGAAGTTATTTAAATGTAAATATATATAAATAAAAGAATAGATTCCTAAATGAACTCAAATACCCTATCAATGTAATAGATAAAAATAATCAACAAAACATGAAACTAAAATTATAAAGATATGTGGTTGGTGCATAATTATCTGGCGTTTATTAAACAATATTTATTATGAAAAAAAGAAACATATCAATTCAACAATACAATTTAAAATGCTTATTCCAGAGTGTATGATTGTCAACACGCATTTTTCTAACCCAAAAATAAAATATTTTTATTAAAAATGTAAAGAAAACAACAATTTTTATTAGCAAATAACTCGCCCTAAAATCGCCTGATAATTATGCACCAACCAAATATTAAGATACAAGAGTTAATCAAGAAAATTAGAATAAAAAATCTAAATAGCTAATATGCACCCAGAAATACCGATGCCGATGTTAAATAATATAAACCCCTTCAGTAACTGAAGAATGCTGAGTTAAAAGTAGAGATGTAGACATTTAGAATGGTGACAGGTTCAAAATTAGGAATTAGCAGGCAGACATAATAATAAATTATACTAAAACAATATGTAGATTATGTGGACATCTTGAGGCTCTTGGCAACTTAGTGTCTGGTTATCCAGTGATGAAACAGGTGGTAAAGAAATATTGCAAAAGATTGGGTACTATATTAATTCGGACAATTGATATGAACATCACGTGTAATAGAATTTACTATTCCTTAAGATGTTGCAGTTCATACTAGCAGACATAAAAATGTAAGAAACCTGAAGAAAGTTAATAAAGTAAACAAACAAAAAAGCCTTCTCCTATATGTGGCAAGAACATCAGAAATGTATATCTTTAAAAAAATCATAACGTAAATAAGATGAGGATTTTGAGACTGAAACATATGTGTCACATTAAAGCTACAATTGAATATAAAAAGAAATATACATCTGGATACGCCAAGAAAAAAATGCAGAGGACCCTGGTTGTACCTGGTTAGAAGAGATTTAAAAATTGCACGACATCAAACAGCACATCTGTTCAGGACAGTTTTAATTCTGTTACGAAAATCATTACTAACATTAGCACTACCATATCTTTGTCAAAGTTTCCCTTAGACAAAGATAAGGTATTACTAAAGTTGTTCTTGAAAACACGATACAATTTTAATATAATTTCTGTCTTCTTCTTCTTCTTCTTCTTCTTCTTCTTCTTCTTCTTATTATTATTATTATTAGTGTATGTTATGTTTTCTGCTTTGTATCTTGTGGAGCATGGTCCAACCTATGGTCTTTGTCGGTGAATTGTTGTTTAATTGATAAGGTTTTTCTTAGTATATGGGATGTTCCTAGAAGGGCGATCTTCTGGGCAACTTGTATGTTGATGTTACCTGGGACACAGTTAGTAAAATTGCCCATTTCTTTACTCACGGTGCCCAGAGCTCCAATTTCTATTGGTAGAGTCTGAATCTTCATTCGCCACATCCTGGTAATCTCGAACTGCACGTCCTTGTATTTGAGCAATTTCTCGATAATTCTCACAGAGGTGTTTTTCTCGGATGGTTCTACGATGTCAGTATGCAGACTATCCTTAATTTCTTATCTTTTATGAAATTATAAATTATATTGTTTTTTATTTCCCTGTTTTAATTGTCAAACATTTTACACCGTTAATTTGGGTAACTGAGTTTGGTTGGTGAACATACCGTCTCTGAATGGTTTTGTGCTTCTTGCATATCTACCAGTGCACAGATGTCGCTACCTTTTTATGCCTGTGGGTATAGTAACTTTTGCTAGTTCCGGACATCCTGACATAATATATTTGAGAGTTTCATCATATTCTCCCGCAGGTCTTGCATTTGGGGTTATTTCTATCCTTAATTATGTGACAGTGATAGGATCTGGTTGCGTGGCTCTGGTTCTTAGTTGCATTAATTAGACCTTTTTTCTCAGCTTTCAACTCGGTGCTCCTCAGATGCATACGTGTTTTCCATTGGTACACATCTGCTACTTTCGTTATTTTTAGGTCTTTGCCATGAAACGCCTTGGCCTCCCATTTATTTTCTAATTTTATTTGGCCAAGTTGTTTTTTTCTGCTTTAATCTGGCATAGATGATATTTGATCCGTTTTTGGTGGTAGGGTTTTAGATACATTAAGCTGTTTCTTGAATAGTGCAACTTCCTTTTTAATGGAGTGGTTTTGTTGTTTTACAATTTGTAGGAGAGGGTAATTGCTTTCTTTATGTATGCCTCCAATCCGATTGTTATAATTTTTAGATTTAGCTCAATTTAGATTAGACCTCGGTCTCCAGATGCTGATGGTACATACAGAATATCAACATCTGATTTCAGGTGTGCATCCTCATTTAGGTAAGTATTTTTCTGTGTTATGTGTTACTACGAGTATATCTAAGGTGTTGATAGCCTTCATTTTGTTGGCCCCATTTAGATAGCTTTCAAGTATGAAACTCACTCTCCTATAATATACTTTTCGGATCTTTTTCTTCATTATTGAATGATGTATTCTGTCTCTTTCATTAATTACTAAGTATTTGTGTGTATCATTTGTTCTAGTTCCTTAAACTTGTTGTTGATATCAAAGTCTAAATCAGTAGTTTTCATTAGTTTACCACATTTGACTTTGGCACATTTGTCGATTCCGAACTCCATCCCATCACCATCGCTGAAGGTTTTGACTATAGTAAGATTCCCAAAGTTTTTTCTATTGTCGATCTATGGTATCGATAATTGTATTTTCCTTCTTTTCACCACTTTCAATATTGTTTTATTGATAATTAGTTGGTTCTTGCACCCGTAACTTCTTCATTTTTATCTATTGTGTTCTGCTGGGAGTGAATTGTTTTACTCAAGGAAGTCGTATCTCCTATCGGATATTATGTTGATGAAGATATTGTACATTGTTGGTAGGCAGGTAATAGGCTTATAATTCTTCGCGTTCTGTGTCTCTTGTTTTGAGGGCATTTTTCTGGTTTTATGATTATATCACTGTATGCCCGTGTAATGTCGTGGTGGGGGCTAGATAGTTTGTTAACTACAAAATGTCTACTCGGTCCATTCCTAGTACGTTCCTGTTTTTGGTGTTGCAGAGGACAACGGTTGTTTCGGTAATATTGATATCTGTTCATTTTCAGCATTCTATATGTGTGCATTTTGTTCCTGTTGTTGTTGCATATATGCAGTTCTTTCATTACCCATTTTGCTGTTTTCTCACATATTACACCAGAACTCTTCGACTTTTTGGGGTATTAGTTGGGTCATTTATCTTTTTTCTATTTTTCTATGTACTCGATATAGTTTCATGGCATCTTTTTGCCAGAAGAATATGTTTTTATTTCATAACGCCTGATTTTCCTTGTCTTCGTTTTATTTTGTTATTTC
>OZ038475.1:54727597-54800097 GCA_964036315.1 Acanthosepion esculentum
ACTACAAAATGTCTACTCGGTCCATTCCTAGTACGTTCCTGTTTTGTGTCAGTCGTCGCAGAAGGACAACGGTTGTTTCGGTAATATTGATATCTGTTCATTTTCAGCATTCTATATGTGTGCATTTTGTTCCTGTTGTTGTTGCATATATGTAGCTCTTTCATTACCCATTTTGCTGTTTTCTCACATATTACACCAGAACTCTTCGACTTTTTGGGGTATTAGTTTGGGTCATTTATCTTTTTTTCTATTTTTCTATGTACTCGATATAGTTTCATGGCATCTTTTTGCCAGAAGAATATGTTTTTATTTCATAACGCCTGATCTTCCTTGTCTTCGTTTTATTTTGTTATTTCAGCTTCTCTTTAACTTTTGATACATCAATGTTATTCTTTATGCCAAGGCATCATTTCATTTGTCTCCATTATCTTTTTTCATTTTAGATATCTTTTCTACTTCACTTAGAAGTGACAATTGACCTCGTAGTGTATTTATTTCGGTCATTTTTTATGTCTTTCTAGACTGGCATTTTTTCTTTTTCGTCTAGGTTGTACTTTTACTTTTTTCACCTAATTGTTGTTGTTTCTTTTTCTTCATTTCGATTCCTGTTCAGTTTATTCCCTAATGACCCAGGAAGGAATACACTGAACACGTATCGACATGAAATTGACTGAATGATAATAAGTAAGAAGTTGAATGGAGGTAGAGAGGAAAAGAATGAGAAGAAGAAGACAGAAATTATATTAAGCATTGGATAGTGTTACCAAGACCAACTTTGTTAATGTAAATAAATATCTATTAAAAGTTTATATTACAGTTTTTTCTCCATCGTCTTGGAATTATCATCCAATATATCAACACATAATCTGTACATTCTCTATACAACTATGATGAAGCAAAAATAAAAATAAATAAATAGAAGACAAAAATTTCAAAATCTCTAAAAAATAGACAGATAATACATTTCTTCAGACAAACTAAGTAATATTTCGACCAAACAATCAGAACAATTTCACAACCAGTATGTAATAAAAAATTAAAAAAAAACAATACCAATGAAACAAAAACACCCTGTTTTCTTCAAATAGATAGTTCGACCAAGCTATCAAAATGTTTTCACAACCAGGATATAAAGTTGCTAACCAATGAGATGCGAGTGGCTTTTCAAAGCTGACCGATATATGTGTATATAAACAGATTGAAATCAACAAAAATCAGCGTCGATAAGTTAATTAAGTCCATTATCCGATTATGCTGTTATCGTATCATACCCAGAAACGAAATATATTTGCACGACAAGCTGGCTAGTTTAGATGCCTAAAGCATTCTTTGCAACATCGAAAAGATTACCTTCCTTGTACGTGGTCTCGCGCTTGCTACTATATTTTCATACATACGTATAGTATATATAACTACATTCTCATTTCGTCATTTTGTCTCCCATGAGTTCACAAAAATAAACTTCCAAAGCCTCATCATTAATTTGTGCAAATTATTGATTTTTTTTTAATATATAGGCATTTATTGCAATCCAAGCAATATTAACTGCTAAATATACAATTACATATAGTGATGCCGTTTATTTCCGTTTATTTTTTTTTACTTCAAACCATACACTAACACTAAAAAATATTTTTAACAAAAAATATTAAGATCAGATACAAAATTATACTAAAAAAATATATTTCCAACAAAGACAACATAAATTATTTTTAAAATAAATGGGACTACTGAAAAAATACCATCTGTACCTTCAACTGTCAATGTTTGACCGATAATATTGTATAACAAGCGAGGATATATTCCGGTAACGACGTTAAATTTTAATTTTCTTCCAGTGAAAATTCATGGAACATTTTTTTTCACTACCATCGATTGATCCTAGGTAGTATAAAATAAAAAAATAGCACTAATCACTCCAAATATTTCTGGCAATTAAAACATGATGGCGTCTCAACATCAATCAACTGGGAAATTGTAACTAGAGCTAAATTTTCTAACGGAAAAAAATAAATATAATGTATGTCTTGTTGAAAAAGAGCTTACATAACCCTAGATTATCAAACATGAGAAAGCAATTGCTGGTTCCATGTGTATATATGAATAAACATCTACTTAAAAACGTTGATCCAGATTATTTTTTCATATAAATTACGGTTGATTTTTATGTAAATTACTATTTATTTTGAATATAAATTTATGTTTTTTCTAATTTAATTTTTAAACAAGAACAAGTAGTCTCACATTAATTAAGAAATTAAAAACAATAAAAATTAATATTCACCACTCAAAAATACTTTATAGAATTTGCTTTTTATTCTTACATACAA
This sequence comes from Acanthosepion esculentum, assembly GCA_964036315.1. Classification (NCBI taxonomy): domain Eukaryota; kingdom Metazoa; phylum Mollusca; class Cephalopoda; order Sepiida; family Sepiidae; genus Acanthosepion; species Acanthosepion esculentum. Next base: position 54,729,928 of record OZ038475.1, read on the forward strand.
ATATAAATTTAAAAAATGTTAAGTGCGAAATATAATTTCTAAAATTAAAAACTCTAATCTCAATAATATATAACTACGTCAACGTTATGATAACCAGACAGCTTCAAATTTAAATCATGTAAACGCCAGTCTATAATCAGCACCTGAAGATTGCATTGTGCATGAAACTCCGAGTCGTGCAAGCGGTGAGGAATTATATATATATATATATATGAATGAGTATACTACAATAAGAGACATCTATGCAAAAATATATATAAACAGATGCAATATATGAATTTACACGATATTGTTGGCTTTCTGTGGTTTGAAGCGAATTAGTTGTTTCTCATACGGCTGGCTCACACTCCTCCTCAAAATTACCCCCACCTCTAAACGCACACATCCCTATCTCGATAGAGAGCATGCGTCATAAAATAATGTTATATACATATCGGTAAAGATCTTTTTGTTGCCATCTCTACCTACTTCCCTCGTTGCTTAAGATGTAGTGCAAACCAGATAAAGGCTACATAAATAGAGAAATGAGTATCTCGTTCCTTGATCTGACTAAGATTTCTGAGACAGCTGTATAATAAACAGGGAACCCACAGGAAACTTCAAGATAGATAGATAGGAAGAGAGAGAGAGAGAAAGAAATTAAGAGGGAGATAAATATACAGTGGATAAAAGAAGAAACGAGATCACTAAATAAGAAATCAATTGAATTTTAAAATATTCGATAATGTGTTTCTTTCGTGAGTCGTATCTATATGCATTCAAGATTATAATTCAATTTTTCACATTCTCATAGGCCAGTATGGGAGAAAATAATTATTACACAATCTCTATTACACATCTCTCGTATCCCATGTTAACTGCAGATATGAAAATGCATTAATAAAAGCATTCAGTCACCAAGCCAATAGATATCCTATATACATGTATATATATATATATATATATATATATATATATATATATATATATATATATATATATATATAAATAAATAAATATATATATATATATATATATATATATGGTGTGTGTGTGTGTGTGTGTGAGAGGGTACGTATATATATATATATATATATATATATATATATATATATATATAAATAAAAGAGAAAATTACATATACAGGCAGAAAATTCTTGAGAGCGCTGCAACCAAAATTTAACAGAATATAAATCTGCGCCAGGATTATCCAAATATCTCCTTTATTTCAATAAATACACCTTTTGCAAGTCGTGCCTATAATTTTTTTTAAATTGTTTAATTCTGAACATTCAATTGTTTATAATATATAATACATAAATTAATCTCAAACAAAATTATAATATTAATAAATGCATTGTTAAAATCAACTACAACTTTTACTCACTTCCATTCCTTTCATATTAAATTACATCACTTAGTGTAAGTCGTAATTTACCTTGACTTTTAATTCGCCTGATGTCCATTTGTGAGCGTTATTAAATATAAAACTCCTGAAAACTAGTGATTCTTTAAAAATTCTGTTTTAAAATAATTTATGCGAAATAACATCCTTACATATGCCTTGATAATGTCCATCAGAGGTTACAAAACTTCGGATAAGTTTTCCTTTAGTCTTTATACATACTATGGTTTTGCCGTTCTAATTTTTATTTATACCTGAATTTTGACATACACACGCATACATATATATATATATATATATATATATATATATATATATATATATATATATATATATATATATATGCTGTTGCATACCTAATTGGTATGTCCGCATTCACATATCTACAGCAGTAAATCGGTTTTGTTGGTCTGCAGATTCATTTTGGAATTCATTTTACTCACTTCTAGCAGTTGACTACTTCTACGGGCCGCTGGCGAATCTTATATGTGTTGTTCGTGCCCTAAGTATTATCGTTCATTACCAACCTTCGTTTGATTATTGTATACAGTAACCTTCTCTAAGTTACAACAATATATATGTGTGTCTGTGTGAATTTTTATATATATATATATATATATATATATATATATATATAGTGGAATTCGCTCTCCACACAGCACACACATTATATATATATATATATATATATATATATATATATATATATATATATATATATATATATATATATATTCCCTTATGCCGTCATAGAAAAAGAAACTGCTCTAAATGAACATAATGTTAATTCATGCGAATCTATAAATGTATTCATGAAGAAATGCATTCTTGATTGATTGATACTGGAATGTTTTTAAAATGTTATATATTCTGTGTATTTGTAACCATACGTATGTATGATGCATATACGTACTTTTATTATTTCAAATATAACTGTAATCCACATATTTTAGAATATGTCGAAATTAGACAAAATATAGTCATACATACACACGCCTCAACTACTGAGCATGTACGTTGGATGGACCCAGAAGAGCGTAATATACTGCATTCTTTCTTTGACCTTAAACTTGTATAATTTAATGAAGAAACAGCAACGGCAAAATTGACTTATAAGATAAAAGGCAAATATTCCATTTTAATGAAATTACACTTCTCCTTCCTCGCGCACAACGGATCATAATGAATGTCGATGACTCATGCTGGTTCCTTTTACGTCCAGTGTGGCTCCAAAAATCCCATCCTATAATAACAAGAGCACAGCAAAAAATGGAAAGGAAATAAAATGATGGATAAATTTTAATCATAAAAAAATGCTCTTGTTAGGGCCCGGATATCAAAAGCAGATACAAACAAGAGAAATCTAAACAAATCATTACAACAAGAAGATTGTTTACAACTCATTGACCTGATTAATGTTCTTTGTCCTTTTTATTTACATATTAAATCGATATTATGACTTAAGAGAACTATTTGATATATTGTTATTTACAAAATTAAAGTTTTGTTAATTACAAATAAAAATAATCTACAAAATATACCACTTATAAAAACTGTCATCATAATATAATTATAAAACACACACATCGTCATGCCCTTAAAAACCTTCTTCATTATACAAACATACATAAATTTATACATTTATTAAGTGTGAATATGTACGTGTTGAAGAAATATTTAAGTGATAAATAATACTGATTTTCAGCAGTAGTTCATGATAGCTATCTGTCGATCATTAACATATACATGCTTTTTTTCCAGTTATCCCCGTATCTGATCGATACGTCTTACTGGTAAAAAAATTAACTGACAATTCTGTTTTATAAGAACAGTCTTAATCCATCGAAAGAATTTTATTTGTAAATGAAAAATACCCAAGAGTTTCTATTCGATGTTTTTTTTTTGTCAGATATTCCTTCATATTTTTTTTTATGTGGACTTCCCAGCAGTAATATCCGAGCCGAGTACATCGAAAATAAGGGATATTTTTGTAGCTTGTCTGAACATTTTTCTTGTTTTTCCAAATCTAAATGACACCAGTCATAGTTTTAAAATGGTCCGTCTTCCAATGTCAAAACATCCACTGAGAATTAGGCGATGGTCAGCACCCCGGAGTGTGTGCACTACTACACATACATTAAAAAAATCGAACGAGAGAAACAGGATCCTGTCACTCTCTATGTGATTTTAAAAATTGTTTTCCTAGTTATTTAAGTGGTTATCTTGTATAACAGGGTATTCCATCACCAGTGAACATTTATTCAAAGTCTTTAATCAGTGAACTGAATACAATGCTGAAGAATTAATAAGTTTTTTTTTCTGATTTAGTGTTCCACGGTAGCGACCCCTAAAAACTGACTCTCCCTTTCTCTCTATACGCACACAGACATAAAGACATGCATACATACACACACGTGTATTTATAGGACACGGATTACAAAAGAGCTATGAATTTTGTTCTGACAATAATACTAATTAGATTGTAAACAAACACCAAACGCCATAGTAACCGATTAGTCGATTTAACTGTTAACTTAATTACATACATACTCATATATATGTACACGTATTCATTTATGTATGGATAGAACCCGAATTACATTTTTTATTAAAAATTACAATCATAACATTAATCGTTACAAACTCAAAACAAACGTTATAATAACAATTCAATCATTGCAACGCCTCAGCCTTTTTAAGGGAGATGCATTGTGGGAACATAGCAAATGCAAATAAAATTCAATTAGAACTTCGAAACTTTTACGGACACCCAATGCTGATTTGATCGCAGTTTCATACAGCATACATATGTGAACATCGCTAATAAAAAAAAAACATCCATGTTACTGTAAGCAAGATGTCAAGTAAACTACGGTAGGACACCAGATACATTTGCTTTTCGACACCCTACTTTAAATATTTTTAAAAAGAAATCCAGTAAGCTTAGAGTGTCACAAAAAATGTTCAAACCTCCTCTTCCATGCTACGTTGTGGAAATATTTATTGTTTAGCGCCCTGAAGTTGCTATCTGTCCAGCTAATTACAAATAGTTAATATGAAATTAACAAATCTATATGAATAAAATTCAACTTATAACTATAAGTGGATCGGACAAAATACAGATGTCATAGCTGGATATTACCTATTGAAAAGAGTTGTATTTTACATCTCACTTCAAAAGGAAATAAAAAACAATGAATGGATTTCTCCTCGAAGGTAATATTTATTCTCACGAAAAATATCGGTACGGGAGGCAAATGAAATCTGTTAGTAAATTAACGCTTAGATATCACCCTTTGTAATTGTAATTATTTATACAAGGAAAATGAAATGTTTAACGTTTTATTTGGACAAAGTTAATTTCCGAGCAGCACATGGCGTCTCTGATGTTAATAAATTATACACTTTTTATATTTAAATGGAAACTTATTCCATTTGAATTTTGTCTCAGCTTGTTTTCTATGTCTGTATGTCGATGTATGTGAGGTGGTGCGTTCGTGGATTCCGAACAATGCGCCCATAAACAATTAAGAGAGCTAATCTCTTTTTCAGAAACAAATACAGAAGAGCTAATAACTGATGTCGCTCTCGAACAAGAAATATTATTTTAACTTTAAGTGAACATCTGAAAAAAATCGGATAGTATCATTAAAACGCGTGGCGTGTTTGCAGTAGTGTTGATAGAACATCAAATAACAGAAACCACAACACTTCAGGACTATCAGCAGCTACAACAACGAAAATGGACATTACGTGTAGCTCGAAGAGAAAATAATGATATAATCCAGATGCTGACAATCAAATAAAATGTTAGGAAGGAAACCCTCATCAATAATGGAAAGAGCGATAACAGATACTGGGCTCGAGAAAACTGTTCTCCTAAAAGAATTGTTTTAAGAGTATGATTTTATAAAATTGACATCAGGGCTCGGGTGGAAATCAAATAGACGATGCATAGTTTATGATGCATATAACGTGTAGGGCTCATATCGCAGTTGCGCCTCTGTTTTCGCCCAGAGTGCGACTGACTTGTGGCTCTATCCGCGGACATAGACGCAGCTGAGGAAAATAACTACTGTGAGGTGCCTGGTCATGAGGAACAGCTGCCCGACGCTGCATCATCTATTGCACTAAAGAAGAAGTATCGGTAGTAATACCGATGCCAGCTCAATCGACGGTTACGGGGACTGGACAATTGTTGTTCTTGGTCAGGGTGTACGCGCACGTGTTCCCGACGTTAAACTCGACCTTGTGCCACTTCCCACCTAAGTGGGGACAATAGTGTAAATAAATAAACTAATGACGCTTGGAAAACGCTAGGCTCATTCTAATGATCCTTAGCTGGAGCTGCTCAAGATCTTGTTGAGAGGAATTATTTTCAGATCTATTCCCCACCAATCCAACGTACCAAGTTTGTCGATAATCCGTCGCTATTGCCATAGCAATTCTTCAGATTGATCAACAAGTTCAGATATTTACAGTTTGAAAAACAGTTACTGCAAAGTTGATGATATTAGCTTTTACCATAGTTATTTCGATAAATAACAATCGTCATCCTCCTATATGGCAGTGAATCCTGGAAAGCCTGCTCACAGATGAAATGAAGCAACCAGAATGTGGTTCTACAGGTTACTGAGAATACCATGAACCGAACAACGACAAAGTTTTAGAGAAAATGGAAACATAATCGACACTTTTACATGACATTAGGGTGAGACAGTTGAAATTTCTAGGGCACATATTAAGGAAAGAGGACTCGGGAAATTTGATACACATAGGTCAGATTGAAGTCAAGAGAGAGAAAAAAACGATGCATGGCGTACTTAGTGAGCTTGAGTAAATGGATGTCAGAAACTGGTTTATAAGCGATAGAAAAAACTCACAATATTTTTAAGTGCTTCAAAGGAGAGGAGGAACGACATGATTGTGGAGTGCCATGATCGCCAACGTTCAGAAGGGTTACGACAAATAGAAGAATTCTTCTGTTTTAAACTAAAAAGTCAGAAAAACTCTAGAAATAATAATTGTTTTAATCAATGTTCTATTAAATTATTTATTACAATAAGTAGAGAAGGTTTTTTCTCGAACTTGCGCTACGACAGCTAAATAAAACAGCAGTGAGATCTAAGTGTAAATTTTTACTCATTGTTTTTCAGTGATAACCGTCTGATATCTATTCTGAATATGCATTTGAAAGAAAAACTAACCAATATGTGAGGAACACAGCTACCCGCATTTTTTCAAACTCAAAAATAATAATGAAGGGTAGACGTCTTACTTTTACAAATTTTTTCGCTTCATGCCACGCATTTTGTCAAGTCGGCGTTTCAAAGAATTTGAGAATATCAAATATATCTTCAAAGTATTTATCGAATAAAACTGGAAACATTCTTTTTTTATGATGGGAGATATTTACCATAAAAGTAGCATTATAACAATATATATACATATATATATATATATATATATATATATATATATATATATATATATATATATATATATATATGAGTAAAATAATCCAATGATTGTAATGTGATGTTATGAATATATTGAAAATTATGTAAAAAAAAAAAAATCCTGAAAATTTTGCGGCGATATAACATTTCACACCTACGCAAAATGTTTCTTATCCAAGTGAGATGGATTAAATGTTTCATAAAAATATTTGTGTAGAATTGCCGTAAAGATATATTACTTTTTACAAATAGTTAACATAAACATGTTTGATTAAGAACGCACTTGTTTGACAACATTTTTGAATATTTTGATTTTTCTGTTATAATGCTCGTAGTAATATGTAGTTCGGTTTAATAATATTCTAAAGGAATATTTTTAACACATTATTAACACTGGAACACAATATTAGTAAAGAACTGTTTAATCACGTGGAATAATATTACAATACTAGCAAATATCTTAGTTACTGCGACTACCGTGTCACTCTCTCCTGTACCCTTTGCGTCTAATTTTATAGTCACTGGAAGGTTTCAGGTTCAACACTATTGTTGTCGGTCATCTTTCTATACAGCACTTTCATTACCTTATATTTCCTTGATTTAACACAAGAGACATTAACTATAAATTTCGTGATATGTACACGAAAGAATAGACAGTTACAAATGTGATACTTGATTAATAAGTAATTAACATTGGAATGAACACGTATTGGATATTAATAAACATATAGCTGCTCGTATTGAGAAATCGGAAACCCAAGTTCGAATTCCAGTCAAATCCATCACATTCATTCACGTGTTAATACACTTGGTAAAGGTATGAGTCCTCTTCTTCCCCCACCAGCTATGGGTACAAAGGAGGACAGACCGGGTTCTATAGCCTCGGATTGTAACTAGTCTACCGCAGAAAGAAATGGCAACCTACTGCAGGAAAAAATCTGTCTCGTCAGTCATGTGTCGAAAGATACATGATCGCCTAAGCGTTTATCACGCATGGCACATTCAAAAACGTGTCACTAAAAAAAGTCAGTGAATATTTCGATTTAGAATGGTGTTAACATTTGCTTGGCATTCGATCACCGTAGAAAAGCGTGCATTGAAACGAAGCATCCTGATATTGTTTGTATGCTATGCGTTCTTAGGACGTGGGCGAACATGGCTCTCTACAACATCTCTATCTGATTATAATATCAGTATCTATTAGTTTACATTTGCTTTAGAACTTATTGGTACCCATTTGCATCACTATTTGTATGCTTTTTTCAGTTATAACTCAGTGCCATACAGTAGGAAATATTCACATATAAATTTAGCAGTCTAATTCAATTTCGATATAAAAAAAGTTCTATCTATCTATCTCAAAGTCAGTTATCTGTCTATTTATATATCCATTTCACAGTTATGGCTATCTATCTATCTATCTATCTATTTCACAGTATGTTATCTATTTATATTTTTCTAATATATACACCCCAAGAAAGGCGGGAATGCCATTAGTAGGAAAGGAGTTACAAACAGTGAAGGTGAGAGAAAAGACTGGGTATAATGAGGACCAAGAAAATTATGAAACTGAACAGGATTCAAGAAAAGATGGTGATTGACGTTGCATTTAAATTTTTTGATGATTGTAATTATCAGGAAAGCAATTCCACAAGCATGAAGTGCGAGAAAATTAACTGTTGAAGAAGAATTGTCGGTTACATTTACTCAATTCGACTTTAAAAGTGTGAGACCTGGATGCCAATCTATTAGCATGCTTAAAATCCTGTAGCCCGGGCACCAGGGAAAAAATATCGCCAGAGCATTTGTCATGAAAACATTTGTAGAAAAGACAGAGGGAAGCCCCGTCAAGCCTGAAGTCAAGATGCCAAACCAGGATTGATTATATTGCAGATTCTTTTTTGGATTTTGTCAAGAACCTCGAGAGGATTAGCAGGAACACCAGACCAGATATGGTAACAGTGTTCAATACACAGCCCAATGGTGGATTTATAAATGTGCAAGATGACCTTCTGGCGGCGTGACACAGTGACCTAAATTTCATTGCAGTAAACGCAACTATTGATTCAATGTAGTCGTTCCACTTCAAGTCAGTTGAAATCATGAGGCCAAGATGGCGCAGTATGTAGCTCTCCTGAACAGTTATCTATCTATCTATCTATCTATCTATCTATGTAAACCTGTAAAAACTGAAAGGACAGAAATCATAAGTTGATGTTTCATTAGCGATAACCTGATATATTCAATTGATGATTTAAAACTAACCAATACAGAATTCTACTGATTACTCTAAGATACATATGTTTACTTCTTGAACATTACACGCATTACAATATTTTCTTGTTGTTTAAGGTTCAATCGCTGGCAAAGATTTTGTGAATGTTTGTGTAAAAATGCTGATACCATGCACTAACATTCAAAACCGACCTAAACATCAGGGGCGATTTTTATAAAATGTTTGACCTATACTTAGATACAGACATGAAATTATGTATCTATCCATAGACAATCTTTTCGTAGGAAAGCCACTGCACGCAGTTTTTATATATGCTGTAAATATGCTCTTTTCATTTCACAGAGGATATGAAAGTTTGAGCACGGTGACACTGTCGAAGTTTCGAATAAAATTTATTCGCCTCTTTGTTTATAGTAGCATTAACATTCTCTAATAATAACGAGCGTAAATACAGACTTTTTCATATCCTTGGTAAAGACGCATATTTTTTCTGGGTATTTATCACTAGTTCTAAACATCTAATTCCCGTATAGCCGGACTTATTAGCTTTTTCTATTTTTTCATATACGCAAGCGCGCGTACACACGCACACACACATATATATATATATATATATATATATATATATATATATATATATAATTGGCACTTTGACAGGAAAAGAAAACGTTGTATTAGGATTATTCTTATGTGCCCATTTTAGATGACCATGGCATTAATGTCGTCCACCTAACCTGACAAGGTTCTAACCTTGTCTATCAAATTCACTTCCAAAGTTGCAAACGTTTTCTTTCCTAAATCTTAATCTTAAAGATCGTTCTTTACCACGCCGACCGAAGTGCTTTTTTCTGCCTCTTTTCTTATCACTTTGTTTTAAATCTACGTTTTTCGGCAAATCCAATGAAGACGTTTCGTTAGAGTTAGCGTTCTATTTATTTTGTTTTTGGATTTTTTTCCGCTGGAAGATAAGCTTTATTTGCTAAATAAATAATTACTTGAGCTATTCATTGTCATGTGTTATTTTTTAAAAATATATACCCGAACATACCGAAATTCATTGAATATCAGTACGTAAGTTGAACGGATGTTGGCACTACACTGCATTGTCGTCATGCGTTGAATTATTTTCTACCCTAAAACCCCTTTCCCATAGACGAAATGCATACCTTATTTGGACCAGCTGCCATGCCATCTTAATGTAGAGAACTACATTCATGATCTTCGTATTCAATTGGTGAGACGTAATGTCCGCTCGAGCAGTATCTTCCCACATGCATTTACTATTTGGAAACGACTCCCAAGGGAATGCATCTCCGATCAGTATAATCTTTACCTGTTTAAGTCTAGTGTTAACAATTATCTTCCACACTTATCCCCATAAACTCTTCCTCCTATTCTGTAAAACTCGAGTGTCTCTTGGGCATCGTACAAGATGAGCATCAAAGCAAAAAATAGAAATGTCTACACTTATATTGTTTGATCTGTTACTGTATTTATGGTAATTGTAATATTAGCCGTTTTCCTACAAGGAAATATTTCGTATTCTTCCGCCGAGCAGCCGGTACTGGTTTCGGATGAAATTTATAAAATCTTCCTCTTAAAGCATTTTTTAGGAGAACAGGTTTCTCAATTTCAGTAGCCGCTATCGCTCTTTCTATTATTGATGAGGTTTTCAATCCTAACATTTTATTTGAGAAGTGTAGATTGTCAGCATCAGGATTATATCATTATTTTCTCGTCGAGTTACACATAGTACCCATCTTCTTTGTTGTAGCAGCTGATAGTCCTGTATTGATGTGGTTTCTTTTGTGATTCTGTAACGCCAATCCAAAATGTTTCAACCAGGGCGATCTTTGCTACGACCTTTAGGCTCTACTCGCTCAAAACCTTTTTTGACCAATGATATTAGGAAGAGTTTTTATACAGTTGACAGTTTAGATATTTCTGAAAGTTCTTTGGCGCCGTGCATAAAATCTCGATCTGACGAAGCAATTTAAGAACATGACGCGAGTTTTCAAGTTGACTTTTTGGATTCGTCGCACTTTGTGGATTTTCCATGAAATTAGCACTTGGAAAAGCCGAGTCTATGTTCAATTTCTTTTTCTACTATATTTATTTGATATAATTAATCCATACGTCAATATATCTGATGTGATGATGATAAGGCTTATCATGAGTTCCATTTCTTGATAGTGGATGCTGATTTTCTGCTGAATGGGGTTATAAGGCATGTTGACTTTCTGTTCAAGGGGATGCTGATTTTCTGTTGAATGGGGAGGATATGGGATGCTTATTATTTGTTCAAGGGGATGATAGGGGATACTGATTTTCTGTTCAATGTGATGATTGGGGTTGCTGATTTTATGTTCATGGGGGTGATAGGGGATGATAGAGGAAGCTGATTTTCTGTTGAATGGGGAGATAGAGGATGCTTATTATCTGGTCAAGGGGATGATAAGGGATGCTGATTTTCTGTTGACTGGGGATGATAGGCAATGCTGATTTTCTGTTCAAGGGGATGATAGGGAATACTGATTTTCTGTTCAAGGGGATGATAGGGAATACTGATTTTCTGTTCAAGGGGATGATAGGGAATACTGATTTTCTGTTCAAGGGGATGATAAGGGATTCTGATTTTCTGTTGTGGAAGATAGGGGATGCTGATTTTCCTCTCAAGCGGATTATAGGGGATTCTGATTTTCTGTAGAAGGGGATAATATGGGATGCAGATTTTCTGTTCAAGGGGATGCCGATTTTCTGTTCAAGGGTGTGCTGATTTTCTGTACAAGGGGATGATAGGGGATGCTGATTTTCTGTTCAAGTGGATGCTGATTTTCTGTTCAATGGGATGCTGATTTTCTGTTTAAGGGGATGCTGATTTTCTGTTCAATGGGATGCTGATTTTCTGTACAAGGGGATGATAGGGGCTGATGATTTTCTGTGCAAGTGGATGATTGGTGTTGCTGGTTTTCTGTTGAAGGGGATGATAGGGGATGCCGATTTCTTTTCAATGTGATGATTGTGGTTGCTGATTTTCTGTTCTAGGGGATAATATGGCATGCTGATTTTCTGTTGAATGGGTATGATAGGAAATGCTGATTTTCTGTTCAAGTGGATAATTGGGGTTGCTGATTTTTGTTGAATCGAGATGATAGGGGATACTGATTTTCTGTTCAAGGGGATGACAGAGGATGCTGATTTTCTGTTGAATGGGGAGATAGAGGATGCTTATTATCTGTTCAAGTGGATGATAGGGGTTGCTGATTTTCTGTTGAATGGAGATGATAGGAGATGCTGATGTTTTGTTCAAGGGGATGACAGAGGATGCTGATTATCTGTTAAATGGGGAAAATAGAGGATGTTTATTATCTGTTCAAGGGGATGATAGTGAATGCTGATTTTCTGTTCAACGGGATGATAGGGGTTGCTGATTTTCTGTACAAGGGAATGATAGGGGATGGTGATTTTCTGTACAAGGGGATGCTGATTTTCTGTACAAGTGGATGATAGGGGATGGTGATTTTCTGTACAAGGGGATGCTGATTTTCTGTACAAGGGGATGATAGGGGATGCTAATTTTCTGTTCAAGTGGATGCTGATTTTCTGTTCAAGGGGATGCTGATTTTCTGTACAAGGGGATGCTGATTTTCTGTACAAGGGGATGATTGGTGTTGCTGATTTTCTGTTGAAGAGGATGATAGGGGATGCTGATTTTCTTTTCAATGTGATGATTGGTGTTGCTGATATTCTTATCAAGGGGATGATAGGGGACCCTGATATTCTGTTCAATGTGATGATACGGGATGCTCATTTTCTTTTCAATGTGATGATAGGGTTTGCTGATTTTCTGTTCAAGGGGATGATAGGTGATGCTATTTTTCTGTTGGAAAGCATGATAGAGGAGGCTGATTTTCTTTTCAAGATACCTCCTAACCTGACAATTTCATCAGTATAGCGTCACTTAACATCAGTACATTGGCATCGGGAAAGGTATTCGGATTGTTTTCTGCTATTTGTAGAATCGTTCCTTTTGCGGTACATAATGCTTACATGATTAGTGTCTTCCTCCTCACGCATGTATTTGTAAATGGTCAAGAATGAAATGTGATTCAAACTGTTGTTTGTACCTTTTCAGTATTTAAGGGATTGAATGTTATACCTCGTTGATTTTTCTTAGTATATGTGGGCAGAATCGAACTATTTTGTTGGCTCGGGTTGTCAGTTTCATTACAAGTAATATGATCTGATTCCAAGTAGGATCTTTAACAGTAAAATCTGTCACAAACACCGTAAGACATGATTCTGAAATGCGGAAGTCAATAATCTGTTTCGTTACATTGTCAGTGTTATGCTATGTGATGCGGTATTTCAACGAATGTCCAAAACATATGTTAAGGATGGAGAATCATTTTGATTAACAAAAGTAACAAGATGTCTCCATTGCTGTTTGAGGCTTCCGTTTTAAAAAAAAAAACAATATCTTCTTACGATCAAAGTATCATTCGTGTTTAAAAATGCTTGAAGTAGCATTAAAATCCCATTAATGTACATTGTTTTATCTGTAATACAAACTCTAATTAGTTCTGTGTATAATTTCTCTTTTTCCGAAACATACCTTTTTTCAGGTGGGATATAAGCTAATATTGCTCGTATCTTACATCCATGAAAATCTATATCTGATTTCTACCTGGTATAATATAATTTTATGATAATATCTGGTGATTTGCGGATTGCAATTCTTATTCCATGTTGTTATATCTCCTTGTGGCCAGTCCATAATAAATTGTATCCCATATGCGCAATGGTGTCACAACGAAGTTGACAAAATATTTGCATACAAAGTTTGTTGTTCTGCATTTTTCGAAAAAGAAGTCTATCCTGAAATCACCTGATCCTGACAGGTCTTTAATTTGTCCGTTTTTGCATTGGAATATTTTTTTAAGTTGACATTTTAATCAATTCTTTAGTTGATGTTCATAGTTGAGGTGGCTGACTCCACCTTTATTTACCGTCAAGCTCCTCATAGCTACGTAATCGGAGCCAAAGGATTTTGAACGCGACAGGATAATTGTGTTGACCACATGAAAGTGTAAATATATTTAACATCTACCTGAAACGTTTGTAACCGAAAATCATGATGGCAGGCATTATTGCCCAACATGGAGAACAAACTACTATATGTATCAGGCAAGAATAGTCAATACTAAAAGACAAACGGTATCAGTACAAATAGCATTCAAAGATGTATGTGACAGATCCATTTTCCATCTAGTTGCTTTGGCAATTTTATAGATTCCATGATACATGGGAACAGAAGAACCAAATGCTTTCTCCTCTTCAAAGCACTCCGATGGAAATGGTGCCTCATCTGGGTTTCTGACATCGCTAATTGCTGCCTGGGTGACTGACAATGGGAGATATCCGCTGATGCGCTCTAACACTTGTTTTGTTTTGTTAAGAAACGGGTGTGTTTACTAAACCTAATTATTGACCTTTACAGCGAGGGGATTCTGACAGAATTAGAAGTCCTACAATATTTATTATTGGCAGACGCAATCTAGTCAAGATAAGAGATGAAGTTGAAACGGCCGAAAATAAAGAAATAAATGATTTGAAGCAACTCCCAGAGAATGAAGTAAAGGGAAGTGAGAAGAAATAAATAAGCATCAATTGTAAGTAGAGAGAATGTACCGTTGTCAGTGAGAAGGAGACCCAAAATATGAAATTCGAATTGCAGATACCAAGGGAAAGCAAGAATGAAATATTCAATATTTAATAAGAGATCAAATAGAGAACAGTAATGTGACATCGAACCCCGTAGGCGGATTGAAATAACAACAAATACACTCCATTTCCTGGGATTCTTTTTGTATAATCCACGTACCTTTTTTCTAGAGTTCCGGAGTCTTCCGATCCCAGTTCCAACATATGATCACATAAGATCGTCAGGTAAGTGTCTCGGTGGCTTCTCCTATCGCTCTTGTATTCAGTATATCCTTGGAGGGTTATGTTATCCAAGCCCTGCTTCGTAAATAAGTATCCAACGACTTTCAGCTGTCCTTTTCGAATACTGAGTATAAGTATAATTTCTTTTGCCATTTTCTTTCAGACTTCCTTGTTGCTTACTAGCTTCGTCCATATAAATTTCATTATCCTTAAGTACAGCGACATTTTTTGCTATCTCAATCTTTCTACGCCTCCTTGGGAAATTGTCCATCATTCACTGATATACCTTTAAGAGGTTGGATATTATATAGTAATCAAGCGATCTTGACTGGATTTTCCGTCCCTTATTACAATGCTTCCAAGATATTTAAACTTCTACACCTGCTTGATATTTATATGCTTTTCTTCGTTTTTAACGACATTCAGCTATTTTCTCATGTTCTCGTTTCTTTTTGGGAATGCTTCTTCCGTTAGTCCAGTGCGTTTTCGAATGTCGCTGCCGTATTTTTTCATACGCTGTTAAAATACTTCCACATATTTTAATTTCTGCACATACTTGATATTTATATCTCTTATTCGTAAAATGCATCTTGGACATTTACTCTTGCAGGTTACCATACTTTGTCTACTTGCCATTGATAGTCCCCTTTTCTCGCTTTCTTCTACCAATTTATTTGCGTAGTTATGTAGTTTTTCTTCCGCGTCGTCCCTCAACAGGTTGTACTCATCGATAAAAAACCCAGTTAGGTTTTACAGTTCTCTGAGGACAGCATCAGTGAAGATATTGTTTAATTCAGGGAAGTAAGACACATCGTTGTCCCACGCCCCTAACCTTTCATAATTTAGGATATTAGAGATGGTCTCTTAATAAAAACACCATAGAGAAGGCAATAGGAGACCACTCCACTACATATCCCAAGAACAATCATAGCAACAAACAATAAAATATACTTGGATAATATCGTTTAACTAGACAAATTAATATTTTCATCGAATTGATATTAACATTTTGTTAATAAAAGGAAAGATCGGTTTAATCTGCGATTTATGGAAAAAAAAATTTCTACTTGTTTTAGCAAAATACACAAACGTAATTTATGTATTCATCGAGTCATTTCCTGTAAGCGTTTGACATCTAAATTACTGGTTTCGTAGATTTTTATTGTAAAATTCGGTTGTATAAAATATAAATCTAGTCTTTGGCGGCTTATCGTCAGTGCTTTGCGACAGAAAGCACAATGTCACGAAACAATTGCGCCGTTAATTGTCGAACGTAAACTTCCGCTACATTAGAGGAATGTGAAATATCCTAAGTGTTTTCTTTTTGAAAAACGGAAGTTAATTACAATAAATAGAATTGTACTATTCATATCTCACAGTTGCTATTCAGAAAATGATGAAAAAAAAGACGTGGGAACATAACTCGAAAATTTTTATATTTACTGAATATTCTGCGGAAGTTATCGCCAGTAACGTGTGCGTATTAATACCGGAAGCCGTAGCACAACAGCGACGAAATCGTGTTCAATGCAAACGTTCGATATACATACAATTCCGCTGTTACACCGCACAGTATTCGATATTTTCCGGAAGTAAGCGCCATTCACATGAAAGTATCAAGAGCTAATGTCAACTATTGGTTCTCAGGATAGAGTCGATATTCACAGAATATACCGCATAAAACTCCGGCTGCATTTGACTTTTTATAGTAACCATTCAATATAATAAAAATCATTGGAAATGGCAGTCTATATTCGAGTAATCAAATAACTGCGAAGCGGTATTGTATGTATTGATGCGGATATTTTTCCACGCTGAAATTTATTTTGAAAGAACGTAAGCAGATATATAGATAAAAGAAATAAACTGACTGCATACGCACGCAAACAGGTATCGTCTTAAGGGGACTATCACCTATCATTAATGTCACTATCATTGATTTGTAAGTTACAGAGGTAGTATATGCAAGCGGATGAGTGGCGAGACGAAAGTTATGGTCACTGTGTAATAATTTTGTGAAAGGAATGTGACCGTTTTTTACCGCAGATATTGCCAAATGTCACAACAACAGATTTCTTCAAACGGATTACGTAACGTGTCAAATCTACCAAGATTGGAGAAACCAAAATCAAACATGTACACATATTTAAATAACTTGGAGGTGATTTCAGAGAAGACGGAAAATATGACACCGGTGTGTTTGTACAGTGTAAGATGCATTCCAAAAGTAGCAGAACTTAAAATCTCGTACACACACACACACACACACACACACACACACACACACACACACACATCTCTCTCTCTCTCTCTCTCTCTCTCTCTCTCTCTATCTATATATATATATATATATATATATATATATATATATATATATATATACATACATACATACATACATTATATATAGTGAGAGAGAGATAATATTAATGGTAAATATACTATAATGAAAAGGCTTAAACACTATTATTCCATAGTCATAATTTATTCCATTGGAATCGTAAATACGATCCAATTCATCAGACCTACAAATTCAAAAAGAAAACAGAAAAAAAACAACTCCGGGAATAAAAGATAAAAAGAAACTTGTTTCTGTAAAATTTTAATCCCCACTTCATTTTTAGAACTTCCTTTCCTTCTCTCGTCTGTTACACCTCCCTATAGCTTTCATTTACTCTAGTATTCGTCCCACACTCTCATACATACACTGTCACTAAATTTACTCTTTTATTCCTGGAGTTGTTTTTTCTGTTTCCTTTTTGAATTTGTAGGTCTGATGAATTGGATCGTATGTACGTTTCCAATGGAATCAATTATGACCATGGACTATTAGTGTTTAAGCCTTTTCATCATATATATATATATATATATATATATATATATATATATATATATATATATATATATATATATATATATATCAAATGAATTAAAGATCTCTATAGATGTTTAGCGAATAGATATTTGGAATATGCATTACAACACGTGGCTGCTACACTCGTGATAAATTTTGTTGAGTGTCGGTTGGTTGATATTGATATAGAGGGCGTCAAGAATTTGAAGTTTTTCTTTATTGTTTTTTTCTTTTTTTGGTGTGGTTTACAGATATTTTCGTGTATTGTGAATGTGGGCAAGAATATGATTTTGGATGTTAATAGAATTTGTATCGGAAAAAGGAAATGTAAGACGTCTTGATAATGTAGTCATCGTCAATCGTCAAACTAACATATGCAATGATATATATATATATATATATATATATATATATATGTATATATATCATTACATATGTTATATATATATATCATTATATATGTTATATATATACATATGTTATATATATATATATATATATCATTACATATGTTACATATATTTGTATATATATATATCATTACATATGTTATATATATATATCATTACATATGTTATATATTATATATATATATATATCATTACATATGTTATATATATATATATATGTTATATATATACATATGTTATATATATATATATACATATGTTATATATATATATACATATGTTATATATATATCATTACATATGTTACATATATTTGTATATATATATCATTACATATGTTATATATATATATATCATTACATATGTTATATATTATATATATATATATATATCATTACATATGTTATATATTATATATATATATATATATATCATTACATATGTTATATATATATATATATATATATATATCATTACATATGTTATATATATATATATATATATATATATATATATATATATATATATATATATATCATTACATATGTTATATATCATTACATTTATCACGAGTGTAGCAGCCACGTGTTGAAATGCATATACCAAATATCTATTCGCTAAACATCTATAGAGATCTTTAATTCATTTGATACCCACATAGATATGCAGGCTGGTTATAAAAGCGTATCAAAAGGATATTTATCCAGAAAAGCAATGAGTGAAGGATAGTCAAATAAAATATGGCTTGGAGCTCTATAGGATAGAAAATTTTGCTTCGGCATTATTGCCAACGTCTTTAGGAAACATAGAACAATCAATGTGTGAGTGTGCAGCAGAAAGTTTGTAGGTAAAAATTGATCGGAAATCTTTACGTCATAAGATTCATAAAGGGGAATGTTATTCACGAGAGAATTATGTGAATTGCGAAATTTAAAAAAATATTGAAAATTAAATATTAGTTTGTACAATGAATTAATTTTTCTCATTAAGCTAATGACTTATTGATATACCGGCATATGTTTCTGCCTATAAACAAGTTTTATTTATGTAGAAAACATATAACGTTGTCATTGTAAGTTGGACGGAAATATATACCCGTTATTCATAGGTATGTTTTTTGATTAAGGTTACACACACACATATACATACATATATATATTTGTTTATATTGTTGGTAAACTCTCCAAACCTTGTTTATTTATGTTTTATTCAACAGTTTTACACGCGACATCATTTATACAAGAAGCGTTTACTTGAATTCTAGCCTTACCAAAAATCCTAAGAAGTGTCCCGAAATAATCTTGTCAACAATAAAAGATCGATTTCTGGAGAAAAAATGAAACGGTAGAATTAACTTGAATAAAACAGAACAAAACATGAAATCTGGACAGTATATCAAGATTCCGATATAAAGTAACTTATTTTGAAGCTGATAAAATAGTGGAAAGGATTACATAAGTAGAACGCAGGATATGTCAGTCAGGTTCACATTCGATGGAATAATGAATACGTCAAGTCCCCCACCCCTGCCAAGAAAAAACTTTATTTGTATTCATTCTATGGCGGATATATATATATATATATATATATATATATATATAATATTTGAAATATTAAATAGCTCCGCACGTTCGATTCTGCATTGAACATTTCTTAATATAATCGTTTCCCAGACCAGATATAATTTCTTGTTTGCAAAAACTGTTTTATTTTACTATATATATATATATATATATATATATATATATATATATATATATATATATATATATATATGTGTGTGTGTGTGTGTGTGTGTGTGTGGTTAAACTCAACGAACAGAAAACTGATTCACACACGGGTAATTTTATAAAAAGAATATCCTATTTTATTTCATACTGTCCTTAAATTTCCAGCAATTGTCAGTCGAAACACATTTTAATCACTTCAGGCATCTTCTTCATCAGTTATCAAGCTTAGCCACCCCATATTGAACTTTAGATATTATATAAGAGCTCACCACTCTTTCCCTTGCGATAAGAACAACTGCCTGATGTAGCGTATATTCTGAAAGGCATATATTGCTTTTCCAATGCGCCCACAGTTTACTGCCGCACATTTTCTAGCGATTCTTACTATACTACCCATATAATATTACCGCATACGTTGGACATTGAAGTTTCCTATACGTAAACTGAATTATTTGCTAGCTCTGTGATATGCATATGATTATTGCTATTCGCTGTCATTCTTTGCGACATGACACTGGTTATATCGCTTTGGCACATTAGCGCACAACTGTACTTGAGCGAGATGCATTTGCTTGTAACTTTGTTCGTGGATGAAGGAATACACATAATCATAAGGACGTGACACACAGCTTTCAGCTTTGAATCTTAGGTTTACATTCCGCAAAATAAAGGAATAAAATATAATAATGGTAAAGAAACGCATTTTTCTTTCATGTCGTCCACACAGGAAGCATTTTGACCATAGTAGATAAGAGAGAAATGCGCATGCGCACAGAGTGAGAAAAACAGACAGACATATACATGGTAATGCTAATACTAGCAGTTACTTTATGAGGAAGCATTCGGCAGTTAATTGACCTAACAGCCAGTGCTACTCTAGGTTAAATGTTATAAAATCTTTCTCGTAAAACAATTTATTAGGAAAACACGTTTCTCAAATCCAGTAACTTTTATGCCCTTTTTCCAGTAGTGATGGAGGCTTTCCTTCCGACCCTTTTGCTTGAAGTAGTGTGGAATGTCAACATCTTGTTTATGTCATTATTTTCTCATCATGTTGCATAAGCAATCCGAGTCGTGCTATCGGCGTGGGATAATAATATATATATATATATATATATATATATATATATATATATATATATATATATATATATATATATGCATGTTTCATTAAAGGTCAAGGTCAAGGTACTACGATTGAGCTTTTTATTTAATATTTCTTGTGTTCGAACAAGACCTTTCTTTACACTACAAAGAAGTGTAAGAACTGTCCAAATGTTTTATTTTTCCGAGCGCTTTCAGTTATACCTTTAGCCATTATCAATGATGATTCGATTTTTCAGCTTAATTGTGTGTGTGCATTATGTGTATGTCTTAGTGTGTAGTAGGTATGTTTTTAATTCAATACGGTTAGCACATCGTGGCTTTGTTCGTGGTTAATATTGTTAAGAGTTGGCTTTTTCTAAAGGAATAGCCGAAAGCGCTGGGAAACATAAAACAATTGGACAGTTCTTACACACCCTTTGTTCTGTGAAGAAAGCTCTTGTTCGAACACAAGAAAATTAAACAAAACTCTCCATCGTAGTATATTGTCTGTCTTTTTCAATGAAACATGCATAAACGAAGAATTACTGCCTAAATATACAACTATATATACATATATATATATATTATTTAATTAGATATACTTAATAACTCTGCTGAATTACATCTATCACTGTTTTAGAAATCCCAGGACGATATGTTTGATATGTATTATATATATATATATATATATATATATATATATATATATATATATATATATATATATATATACAAACACACAAAAACCTGAATTACGTGATATATGGTATATATTAAAATGTGAATATATTTTTTATTGTCCATATACACGCATGTCAATTCTGCATGAAATCTGTGATGATTTCTTTGTGTGTGCTCTATGTTTACTCATGACGTAAACAAATGTGCACGAACATATATAAAATGCTTGGGAAATTTTCAGTACACAGACACAACGACAACGCCCATATATATATATATATATATATATATATACAAACACACGTATGTATGTATATATATATATATATAATATATATATATATCGATAGCTATCTAGATAGTTGACACAAGCGCAAACACACACGGTTATATATATATATATATATATATATATATATATATATATATATATATATATATATATATATATATAACATAAGTATCGCCACACATATTTCAGTATGCATATGTATATTTTTTTCAAGTATAAACACCGAAAGATTTTATGTGAATTGATGTTGACATTGACACGCAAAGCGCTTGCTTGGAGCTAAACAAAAGCAATTATGTTGTATCAGAATCCAAGGACATAATGCTTACTGTTTTTGATGTCAAATATGCTTTGTTCTTTCTCTATTCAATCACCTCCCCAAATGTAAACTGAAGAGTAAAAATAATATCGCCATCGATATATGTCAAGAAATACAAAATTTCAGAATTTCCACCGCACTAATTGCTGCAATTAATGAAATTGATGTTAATATCCTTGTCGTAGTTCCTGGAGTTATTACAGAATATAGTACAAATGGGGAGGTCTTCTCAATGGAACACTAGAACGTACTTCTGATACAGTTTACCATAACATTCTTGTCAATTAGAATAACTTAATTACATCTTTAAGCAATTCAATTAAGTGTTATTTGAATGTATTAATCATTATCATTAATTACACCATTGTCCTTAACTTTGTTGTTGCTATCAGAATGTCTCAGCCGCTGTGCCCTCCAGACGGGACACTAACTAGTTTTAGTTCGTGAATTTAGTGATATAGTAATTGTGATTTCAATCACTGAGTTGGGTCATATGTAACTGGAATCTGTGGAGACGCTGCGAAGTATAACTGAGCAGTGTTACAAATGGGAGAGTGTATCCCTAGACAAAATCAGTGGAACGAAAACAGTAATCCCCCGTAGAATAAATAAAGGATTCAGTTCGGGATTCTCTGACACTCGGATCGACATTCACCTGATTTCGCCCAGAGAGCACAACGACTTGAATGTCGTACTAACAACAACAAAAATGATTGGTTTTGTTTGGTTATTTTTGCTTAGCTGCATATCATCCTGTGTCGTTTGTTTAATACTGAAATCTAAATATGAAAATTCATATTTATAATTAATTCAAGAGTATTACGTTATTTTATGATTACATTGTAATTACTTAGCTATATTTTTGTATCATATCATCTTAGAAGGAATAAATATGTTTCTTCTCACTATAAATGAGTTTGATCATAGCAAATTGTAATATTTTTGGAAATGTATGCCGTGTCTTCAATTTTGCTATAAAACCTATTGATTTTCATGTTGTATATAAAAAATATATCGTTGGTCATTTTATTATAAAAATGTATTTTTTTGTCATTTTATTATAAAATATATTGTTGGTTACTTTGCTATAAAATTTATTGATGGTCAGTATAAAACTGTATTGTTGGTAAGGTATTTTTATAAAAAGGTATTCCTGGCAAATTCATATACAATTTTATTGCTGTTATTGTTACAAAAAGAAATGTATTTTTATACTTTCCTAGCGTTTTGATTTTTGATTCGTTTTCAGAATTTGCCCGTAGCTGGCATTCTAACAAGTGCTTCCACCCCGGGACATTATGTGCCTGAGAACAACAGCAATTAAGAGTGGTTCCACTCTACTCAAAACATTCTTCCGATCAGTGATCTTCCTGTCGGATGTAGTGTAACATAATAGCGAGGAATACACATTAGAGTGAACTTACCCCTGTGCAGATGTACAGTCAGCGAATTCTGCAGACCCAGCCGACAGGTCAACAGTAAAGATGAGGAAATAGTCCATATGTAAATATTAAATATTGATAATTCCTCATCTGAGATATTCAGACAGACATAACATTATTCGTAACGAAATGTATGCTTACAACTTAAAAAGCAATGAATTTATAGTAGAAATAGACGAAACAGTATTTATTAGGCTGGTGAAAAATAGATATATAAAGTGTGTGCATTAAATTTATATATATATATATATATACTTGTTCCTTGTATTAGACGATATATTTTACAAAAGTTAGTGCTATATTTTTTCGGGGATAACAACGGAAAACAAATCAAAATCGTTTTCGTCCAATTGTGGAGCATTTGGCAATGGTTAAGTTTTATTGGCAAAAATGCTCAACAGACAGAACTGACTAAGGTTCCATAAATCAATTTAGAAAAGGATGAAACATAATAAGTCAAAATAACAGTAAGCAAACAATATATATGCAAGTCAAAACTAGATGAAGAAACAGTCATAATACAAAAAAGGACACAAAGTAAGAATGGTGTCAATACGAAATATGCATACAGTCAAGAGAATAAAGACAAAAAATACAACGGTTGAGATCGAAAAGTGTTTTGTTTTGTAGCGGTATTGACGGCGTAAATCAACCCGCACACTTATTACTTTACGAATGTTTAAGCAAACAAAAAGCAAACAATGGAAAGAGCACAAGAAAATAACTTTTCATAACAGGTACAATATATATATTTATAAATGTCAACGGTTTTACATGAATTATTAATATGAGTTACATCCCTTTGACTGGGGTAAAGTCTTTACGACTAAAACAATTATTTTTACCTGAGCTCACAAAAAGTTGAATTAACTTGTCGCTCAAAATGTTCAGTGAAAGAGAGTTTAAAGAATCCAGTAAAGCTGAAAATATGTTGATAAACTTTTAGCTTTAAAGAAATTGGAGAAGTGAATGTTCCGTAATGTTTAATTTGTTTTCGTTACTCGGAGTTGAATGTATTGTTCGTAATGTTTTTAATTAAGTTTCGTAAGATTCAATAGCGTGATTGAATGGTTTTTACTAATTTGCAGAAGAGGTTGGTGAGTGAGTTGTTTAGTTGAACATTTAGCTTGAATTACAGTGAAGTTATTTCATGTTAAAGAACTTGTGACTCTAACTATGTACTTCGCTGCAGTAATGATACAAGCGTCGTGAACTCATTTAGCAAATACTAGACGTCGTAACTTCTCACTGACTGGGTAGGCTCGTACGTTCAATTTATATTTTTTTTAATGACGTGACAGGCTCCAAGTAGGATTATTTTTTCGTCAGGTCAAAAACTAGGTTGATGTTATTCGGACGTAGAGATAAAAATGTAAATTGTATTTTTAATACTTGTTAACCACTCAGAAAGCGCCTTACAAAACTCAGTCTGGAGCCTGATATGTTTTGTTTTGCTGATTGAGAACAATGTACGTGAAGATACACGAGATAATTTTAGTATTTATTGTCCAATGAGAAGTTAAGGTTTTTCTGAAAATATGTATGAAGCTGTGATCCGTGTTTTGCACGAAAATCGACATTGATGAACAAGTGATAGCGGAATGCTAAAGTTTTATTTGTAAGCAAGAAATAACAACATCCATATGTAGGATTTTTGAATAAATTTTAGCTGTCCATTCTCTGGATTTGAACCAGCACAATATATTCATGGTCATAGCAATGGATGATATAACTTTCTTTTTCGTGGCAATGCGAGTAATGTCACAATAATGTCCGATTTTATATGAGTTAACTGCAGCACTACAAATAATGTTGGCATATAATTTAATACATACAGTCTGCAATAGTAATTGGTACAAACCTATTTATATGATTCTGCGTAAGTCAAGTAAGCCATTGAGAATGCATTTGTTTTGCTGCAAAGAAACATGTCTCGCCGAATGATACCAATTCCAGTTGTACAAGGATGGGCATAATGTGCTTTCAAATCCTAGTCCATCTCTATAATCTTAATGATAACTTCTGGTACCTTGAAAATATCCGCTGTCATGATTTTGTAGAAACTTGTAACAAAATCTACTCACAAAAGATGAATATAATTTTTAAAATAAAGATGCAATCACTAACAGTACATTGCCCACTGATAAAAATAGACAGTATTTGAGTTCATATAAATCGTGTAATGTATGTTTTTCTTCAATAATAATTTATACGTCAATAGGGGAAAATTTTGCGACGCAGGAAAACCAGTATGTGTAAAGTTACGTTTCCGTTTCGTACAGATTAATAAATCTGTAATTTAATAAATCATTACTCTGTGTCTTAAGTTACACTGCTAAGTAAATTAAGTAAAGACGTAAAAGTGGTCAATAAACTAAGTAGAGCAAAATCTAAAAGCACCTAGTGAGCCAGAATCGACTTACCAAGGTTTCATCTAACGGATCTTCAGGGTACAACTGGCCAGTAGTACCCTGAAGATTCGTTAGGTGAAAACTTGGTAGGTAGGTTCTGACTCACTAGGGAAATATATATATATATATATATATATATATATATATATATATATATATATATATATATATATATATCCGAATGTAATGAGAACGAAAATAATATATAAATTTTAACGTTCACAATATTAATTAAAACAAAAGTTGAGTACCAGTAGCAGACCAATAATTATTTATATAGAGAATAACAATTTACTCACCACAAATAATGATTCCGTGTTGTTGCTTATTATTATTATTATTATTATTATTGTTGTTGTTGTTGTTAAATATACTAAGTTGTGGTCATGCGTTTATTTGAAGATTGTTAATTGATTTATTTTTTATACACTTATTTTTTTATATATTATTTCATTTATCATTATCTGTTTTGAAGTGTGGTTATCATAGTTGTTTCTCTCGCTCAAATTATTAACTTAAATTAAAGTAATATACGAATCAATTACATTCAATTACGTACTAATACCCTTAAAAATGCATGAATCATCTTCTCCCACCAGCTATGGGTAAATAGCAGGACAGCCCGGATACTATAGCCTTGGATTGCAACTGGTCTACCGCAGAAAGAAAATAGCAACTTACTGCAGAAAAAAATCTAACTCGTCACGAAAACTTTTAAAAACATCTGTTGATTACTACATACATTTTTAAACAGTGATTTGCCTAAGAAAATCGGCCAATATTTATATGTATCATCGTGCTTAAACAAAATGGTTTTAACAAATATAAACAGCCTATTATGTGCGTGCACAAAAATATATTAATAAGTTTTATAAAAAATAATAAATGATTTTTCCTATTTAAAATTATTTTATTTTGTATATAGATTATATATTTTAATTGAAGTTTTGTACGGAATAGTCATGTCAGTATGTATTTTAAAACTCATAAAATAAGCTGGAATCTTCCAGAAAAATATAAAAAATTGCATCCCCTCCAGCATCGAAAAAACAAAAAAGAAAAAAAAAGTGATATCAAAACCAATATGCCATTCCTAATTTTTCCGGCAATTACCGTCAAGAATTGGTTGTACAAGGCACATCTGGACTCAATCCGAACATAAAATAGGTGTTCCGCCACATATGTTTATGAGTGGAGGATTTGACGACGTAAAATCATTTTAATCATGAGCCTAAGTCGAGTTTTATTAGCTTCCTGCGATTTCTCTCATGTAAAGAGTAAGTGGATTCCGTAATATGTTGTGCTCTTTATACCAAGTCAGTGATTTTTAATCATAGATCTTCAAGCAAAGCAATAAAGTCACTAACAAATAAAGGGTTACTGATTGTGAAAAAATAAGAAAATTTGGAAAGAAATTATAAGGAGCGATACCAACTACATAAGATGAATCAAGATAATATAGATAACAATTGACTTTGTATATAGACTTTTGAAGATCAAAGTTGGTGACAAAGCAAGTGGCAGAAAATGAGTTTCACAACAGAAAAGTGCTGGAAAAGAAAGTTTTAGCGTAGAACTTGCGGTTACATCTAGCCAATTCAAATGTAAAATGATGATACCATTCCGCAAATCTAATAAGAGGTAGCATAGAGGAATGTTCATCAGAAAAATTACCAATGAGATTTTTTTATATAGAAACGGCACGGGAATCTACATTACGGCTGTAGGAAAGGGACTGAAACAGAGATGCCAGGTCTGGACCTATAACATTCGGATTATTCTTATTTTTGAGGGGTCTCCCCTTTTTAGACAAATGGACTTACCCAAGGTATACATATACTACTACCAGTAAATACCCGGAGTAGTAGTAATAGAACGTTGAGTCGGCCGAGTAGAACAGTAGAATAACGTAACGGCAAGAGTCACAGTAACAAGCACGTAGACTCAATAAGAAGTTATACAGCGATACGTCGATATCAAAAACTGTATATATATTTTGCTACTAACCCGAATTCCTGGAACTACTAACCTGTATTACCAGTTTGTATTATTACGTTAATACATTTATTTTCCTATATACATTCATGGCGTTTCTTATTATTTGATACCGGATTCATCCCGGAATCCACAACACTTATTAATTTTATCAATAATCTCTAAATATATAGCCGCAGCACCAGATCATATGTCATAGCAATATTCAAGGCATGGATGAATCGTAGACTTATAAATATGTAAGAAAGATTCTGGAGGGAGCATTGTCGAACACGACACAGTGAACCACCTTTCTTATTAGTAGATATAGCAATTGATTTAATATAATCTTTCCACTTCATGTCAGCCGATAAATTTAGTTCAAGAAGTCAACGGTCACTCTCCTGAAGGTTAACGTCAGCTAGGCAAGAGGGGTTCTCTCAACGGGTTAATAGAGAGCAGCTCAGTTTTGGAGGTGTTAAAATTAACAGGACATTAACAGCAGATTTTATGTAATTTATGAGATCATCTGCAATTTTGAACTTATCGAATCGATCTGATTTATTATTATTATTATAAAACTTAAAATTTTAAATATAGTAACTGGTAGGATCCTGATTTTATTATGAATGCTATTCCACGCATTATGAAAGGAAGGATCTCTCAATTAAATCATTTAATATAAAGCACGAAATAATAATAGTCATTGTTTCCGAAGAGAAATGAAAGCAACGAGAAGGAGTGACTTCGATTCAAATGCATAGATATTTCAATTCTTGTTAACAGAACTTATTCCAAGGAGAACGGGAAACGATTTTTATATGTATTCTTTATGTGATCCGCGATAGAACATATAAGATTCCTTAAATAAATGAACCAAAACTATAATTGAGGCTAATGATTACAGAGTGAAATCTGAAATCCTCGCTGTAATGGGAGAATGATACGATAATGATGGCTGTACATTAGCGCCGAATTCATTAGAATCCGTTGTACGTTGGCAAAGCAAGCGCTTTTCTTATAGCGGTGCCATGAAATCGTAACTATTCCTTCATTTCCTTGGCCAGCGTTGGTCATTTTCTCCCGGTATAGTACAAAATTAATGATTTAATTCTGACGTTTGTAAATTCGAACCCAAAATTGCTATTGGCATTTTTAGCACTCAACCTGTATATAATTCTTTTAAACATGGTGAAAGAATGCGTGTGTTTGTGTGCGCCCATATATATATATATATATATATATATATATATATATATATATATATATATATATATATATATATATATATATATATATATACCTTACTTTTAATCCTTTCACTTTAAGCAAAGAATTAATGGATGTGAAAGGGAATGAGAAGACTTTAGTGGGAAGAAAGGACAATAAAATAGCAGAAAGACATAAGACCTGCGATAGACGTTGCTTTTATATGTTTGAAGATTATATGTGAGAGGGATGCAATAAATCCGACTTTCAAAGATAAGATGTGCGAGACTAAAATTATTAGAATAGTGTATACGGTTACATCTATTTCGACTGTAAATAGATGGGACCTACGAGCCTATCTAGTAGTATACTTAAATTCTTGCGGTCAATGCACCAAGGACCATAGCTCATTAAACCAACCGTTATGGAAATTGTTATAGAACAGACTAGGGAAAAGAAACGTTACGATGGCGAGAGAGGTGATGAAGTCGATACACCAAATCAGGACCGACGATATTAGATTTTCTTTGTATTTTTATGTATAACAACGATACGAAGTAATGTTATAAACCATAACAATGCAGAGAATTAATTAAAGAAATCGTGTTCATTTGTCAAAATCAAGTTTTACACAACTTAAGCGGTAGAAGACATCGATATCGCATATATCTTTAAACAGTTCATGAGATATTCCTGATATAACCGAGAAGCAGAAGTCCTGTTGAGGAGGCATAAAAAAACTGGAAACCCACAACGTGCTAATTATGTTTTGCAATTTCGGAAATAATGACACCCTAGAGAATGAGCATTCCAATTACATATTTTTCTCTGTGGGATCGAGCAACACCTCACTAGCTGGGACAGAAACATAAAACTACTTTATCCGTTAATTCATCTCTCATGGACCGTCTGATAATGTACCATTGGTGAAAAAAATCAGTCAAATTTGAAAATGCACAATCATCGAATAACAATTGTCTACCAGGAAAGAGAATACAGATTGCAATTTACAAAGAGCCCCGGCGGGAACTGATCAATAACATGACTGTGTACAAGGAAAAGACCAACATTTACTTGGCATTGCCTTGCGTCTCTGCTGGACATTTTTTACAACTTTGTTGGCAGTTCATATAAAACAGACACCGGATAAGCGTCAAGGCAAGATGATTAGGCGCAAGACAAGTATCTCAGCAGGAACAATATGTAAATGCAAAAGAAAACGTTACATACCTTCACCCAAATGAACATACCCACTTGACATGTACATGCACACATACAAAGGTAGCAACACCATACACATATGAATCTCATATGTCTTCATTTCCAGATAAAGACTATGAATAAATAAATGAACATGTTATATAAATAACACTTACCTCAAACATATAAACGGAAAGAAGCAGATACAAAGACATTATTACCTATCAACCACTCCACACACACACAAACACAACCACGTAGAATATATACTGTTTAGAATTTTCCCTATTTATAGGAGGAAGAGTCACTCTAGTGGCCTTAACCCTCAGCATTATACTTAAACAGAATAAACTGGAAAGGCAAGGTTATTAGATTCCCCTTAATCGTCTAGTGACATAGATACACAGCAATCCACATATAAAACACGCTAGCAGAGTAATATCACTTAGTCAGAAAATCACCTTGAAGTGTGAAACTGACAGATATCATGCAGTATTAGTTCCATCTATCTATATCTCGCAAATCTATCTATCTATCTATCTATCTATCTATCTATCTCAGTCTGTTCTTTTGTACCTCAAATTGTTCATATGTATCTAAGTGTCTATCTCAGTTTGATAATATCTATCTATCTATCTATCTATCTCAGTCTGTTCTTTTGTACCTCAAATTGTTCATATGTATCTAAGTGTCTATCTCAGTTTGATAATATCTATCTATCTATCTATCTATCTATCTATCTATCTATCTATCTAATGCGTAAGTTCCAAGCATTGCGCAAACAGTATTGTCCTTGCACGTTCTGCAGGTGTTATGAAATTTCGTACGATATACAGTCGCGCAGAGTAAATTATACATACATA
Source organism: Acanthosepion esculentum (assembly GCA_964036315.1). Lineage (NCBI taxonomy): Eukaryota > Metazoa > Mollusca > Cephalopoda > Sepiida > Sepiidae > Acanthosepion > Acanthosepion esculentum. Next base: position 54,761,424 of record OZ038475.1, read on the forward strand.
TGTGCATATCCTAGAAAGGTTTATGGTGCGGAGTGTAGAATCGGGGTGTCGACTTCAGATTCAGATCCGGGCATTTAGGTTCCGTTAGTAGTTGAAAATATTTCAAATTATGTTTTCTCCTTTTATGGGTATAGGATATAAACTCTTATATTATACGATCAAGAAGTGAAACACAAACAAGTACAGTTGCTTACAAATAAATACTATTAAATTTAGTACAAACACGTTTCCAAAATTAAATAAGTGGTTTCTCGAACCTGATTAGATATGACAAGTCATGTGATGTGCTCTCTATGACCTCCGCGTGGATGAAAACAAAATGACCTGGAAATAGGCGCTAGACATTCCCGCGCAAACTCAGATAAAATTCGTGAGCCTGTCACCGACTCGAAATAAGCCATCAAAATGGCTCGTCAGCGACTAGATCTGCAAAGAAACATTCGGCGAAAGACGGTCAGCGAACCAGACTCGAGAAAGAGTTTAGACAAACATTACCATGACAATATTTATATTATTCGGACTATTGTCCTCAACTTTGTCACCATATTTATTACAACGTTTCGACCGTTGTACGCTCAGGCATTCTTCAGGTAGTTGGAGTGTCGAACTGAACGCTTTATTTCGCTCACTGGAGTAGACTGTTCTAGTTACATGTTCCATGTTTAATGGATGTCAGTTATCTCCTGTTAATTTCCCCCTGAAAGTTCTCCACTGCCTTAAACGGGTATTGAACTCACACTCTTTGGTTTCTGTCATTGGATCTAACCAACGCCTTTATCCACTGGTAGACTGACTCCACATGGGATAACACGCTATTTTGAAAATTTGCATTTAAGTCATTCGTGTAGACGGAAAAGTCTGAATACAAATATTTTCTGTGAAGCATGAGAAAGCAATGCATTATATTGAAGATGCGATTGCAGTTGATTCTAGATCAGTCATGTTGAACGCAACATGACGATGAATTCTAGAGTGGTCTCCATGCGTTTGGTGTGAACCTGTGCAACTGTTATATAGGAATAAATTTATCTAGCGGCAAACACTGGCGTGCATATACACACACATATATACAGGCAATATCAAAAATATATTTACAAAATTTTGTGGCAGGATACTGACGCCAAAACAAGGTTAAATATCTATATTTCGCCTTCTGAACGTTCACCAGGGGATGAGTGCCGATGCTGTATTGCACAAACTAACGATTCGTTGTTTCTTTCTCTACAGTCTTGTTTACGGATGAAGCAGCATTTGTAAGAGGTGGAATAACAAATTCACACAATGAAACATTTGTGGGGGGATCGATATCCCATGGTACAATAAACAGCATCTCTTAACGATTAATGAGTGGGCAAGAATTGTAGGTGACCCATATGTTATCCCAGCACGTCTTACAGGATCTGACTACAGGGACTTTATTTTGAACACACTTCCAGACCTCATAGAGCATGTGCCGCTGCTAATAGGAAGACGTGTATAGTTCATGCATGATGGGGCAACAGAACATTTTAGCTTGCGATGACCTGGCTGACATCTACCATGAAAGACGGATAGGTTGACGAGAACCAGTCTACGGCCTGCACGTTGCACTGACCTCAATCATTTTGATTTTATCTGTGAGGCTCACAAAGTTTGTAAAAATGTTTTTGGATTCTCCATAGAACAGCGTCTACCGAAAACTTTATAATCAAACACGAAAGATTTGCGGACATATAGATATTTGTTTTCTTGTGAGGTACCAGTCATGTATATATGTTGGCCAGTATTGCATTATGAGTATGTCTATTTATTATTCTAATCGGATATATATATATATATATATATATATATATATATATATATATATATATATATATATGATAAACATATCTATTCATATATAGATTAAATAAGAGGGGTTTACGATTTCCTATAGATATCGATAACATTCCTTCTTTTATGCATATTTAATTAGATATCTTCAATATAAACGGCGAAAAGCATAATCAGATATATTTCGAAACATACTTTCATGAAACCTTTCCAAAAGTCAATATAGGAAATTTGTCATGATCATAGGGTCTATTTTTAATACACTGGCGATACAGAGAATACATCAACAAAAAAAAAATTAATTTTCTACCGAATCTGAAGGATTACAATACATCTTAACTCTCAACTCGGAAGCTTAAATCAAAGAACATGAAATTTGAAACAAATAAATAATCCTCTGTAAATTTACATTGAGCACTATTGTGTAAAAATAAAAATATCTATAAGAACACCGTATTTTATAACTTACTGTTCTTTCTTTTTATTTATATATATATATATATATATATATATATATATATATATATATATGAGTGTGTGTGTGTGTTTATATATATATTTGTTTATTATATATGTATATATATATATATATATATATATATATATATATATATGAGTGTGTGTGTGTTTATATATATATTTGTTTATTATATATGTGTATATATATATATATATATATATATATATATATATATATATATTTATATATAAATTTTATATAATTTAATACTTATTGGTTAGAGTGAATTCTATTTTAGTAAAACCTCAACTTTAAAGCTTTTAATAACTATTATAACCTTGCTTCGTTGTCAAGTTTTTTTGAATTCCCGTATACTTGTATTTTGATTGGTCATTCCTGCTTATGTAACAGCGTTTCCCATTACGAAGGATCGTTAATTAATTAGAAACTTTTATAACCCTTTATTCTACATTCAACATCATCACTTGATAAGACACCGGTGGTGTTGAAACAAAATGACTATTTTTGTAGTGATTTTATAACATATTTATGTTATAATTTTTAAATAAACAATTATATATATATTTTTTCATCTATCATGAAACAGACTGTCGCCTCTAAGTGTTGACTTCTATGTTCACTTTTATATTCATATATATATATATATATATATATATATATATATATTGACGTAAAACCCAGAGGCGACAGTCAGCCTAGTTCATGCTAAATGCCATCGACAAAGCCTGGCAGTTGCGTTTAGCATTAAACAGACTATCTTCTGTGTGTTTTGACTTCATTGTTCACTTTTATATTTATATATATTTTATAGGCGTAGTACTCATTAGAAAGTGCTTCATATCAGAGATATACATAACAGAGGAGAATTTCTCCCTACGACCACCATACATAATCAATCACAACCAAGCATAAATATATCCAATTTTTAAATAATAAACTAATTTGTCTGATGATCGCAAAACATGAAACAAATGGTCACAAACTCATATACATACAACTGAGTATATATATATATATATATATATATATATATATATATATATATATATATATATATATATATATATACAAAAGATTACCTTCATGTTTTTAAAATATAATCAATCTCGTACACAGGTATAACTTCAGATTAAATATATATTTTATTATTCATTTCCCAACAACTGCTTCCAGAAATGTATATATATATATGCATATATGTTCATAGAAGAAATGATGCCATCCTAATGTTATACAGAATGTTTCCCTTTAAGTTCTAGCCAAACATTTCGTTGCCTTCATGACCACAAATCAAACAAAATGAAACAACAATTAACAGCCTCCACCATCGATGAACTTCAATATAAGATGTTCAGTTACCACTATAATTATCCACGTCAGTAAATCAGTTTCACATAAGTAGGTATCGGTGAAATATCTCTAGGTATCATAAAATCGTAGTGTTACTTTCCATGCAAGATTTCATGAAATCTTTCTCACATAATGGGTTACGGGCAAAAATCTAACGACTTTGCAAAAATTGAATCACAGTAGACCTGATAAATTTAGTGGGCGAATTAATTTGCTCCCGATTGAGGACAAAGACATAATCCTGACACGAAAACTTCTAAATAAAAGTCAATTTTAGAACATGCCGTGGCATAGCCGACAGTTTTTGCAATAAATGAAAATCCAAGGAAATGACAGGCACAAAAGGAGCGGCATCTTGTCACATTTGTCGACAAAGAAGTGCATTTCGTCACAGTAAGCGCGTGACGCAGCAGAATAATTTTGGAAAATTTGCATTACCTACTAAAATCCTAACCGTAGTCATACAAGCTCACGAGGCGCTGATTAGAACTTCATATTTTTCCATATCCCAAATTACTAAAAAATAAACTGTATGGCACCTGAAATAAGTGTAGCATATATCGAGAAATGTAGACTTTGAGAAATTAACGATGAATATGAACAGCGTTAACCAACCAGAAAAAATACTGGCCAGTTTGGAATGAATGGATGATATAAAAAATTAAGTGCTTAGATAGTCAAGAGTCAATTAGAATAACAAAAAAAACAAGAACATGTGGAGAGCCATATTTGCCGTGTTATGTAAAAGCGAATCGCCAATACAGTACCTCCACTATTCCCTTTCCTGGTTGTAGAGTTATAACGTTTGTTGCATACTGAGCCACTTACTTGCAGCAGGTAAGGTTCGGAATTTATCGCAACGGCATCGAGTTCAGTTGAAAATAGAGTTCATTCTATAAGAAACTTCAAAATATCGAAAATAACCTTCTCCAGATCTCCTACTTGTACCAATTAATAAGATATGTAGCTTAGGATTTTACACATATCAGGCAGCAGCGTATTTCGAATTTGAACTCAAGAGAACAATAAAGTTGCTAACATAAATAAAGACGTTGATAGTACATAGACTCATTACGAATTAAACTTAAATGTAGTGCATAGAATCATTAAGAAATAAACTTAAATATAGTCTACAAAACTATTGCGTTATCTCCTCTTATAGGTAATGATGTACCAACTAAGCTTAATCGTACTCGATGCAACATTCTCGCTGTAACTTAACATCATTTCAAGAAAAGGTTTTATCAAGAACTCTTTAACAAGAAAAGACACAGCTCTGCAATGACGCCGATTATTTCCGCTGTCTATCCCGCTGAACCTATCGCTATGAATATACAGGGTGTCCCCAAAATATTGACATCATTTTGTAGTCTAACAACATAGCCAGTTCTCGCTCAATTGATCTCAAATTTAAAAGAAAAAATGTATATGTAAAATCTATGGTTGATAGTGCGGACTTATCTCAATGAGAATCTACCAGAAAGATGCATCGGGCAGGACAGTTATAATCACAATATATTGTGGAAATGGCTTACACGTTCACCTGACTTGACACATTGTGTTTCATTTTCTATGGGGCTATGTAAAAATACAGGTCTATACACCGCACTTCCTAGAAGCCGATTAAGCAGAAAGTCACTGAAGCACTGGAGAATGTGACTTAAGATATGATACTACGTGTTTGGCAGGAGTTGGATGACCGAACTGACGTATGTCGTGTCATAGGTAGTGCGCATATTGAACTTTTGTGAATCTTTGTGAAATCGGTTATAAAATCTACATCACTGAGTATCGAGAACGAATTTTTATAAATAAAACTTTTATTGTTGAACATGAAGGCTATTTAATTTCGTTTGACAGGGTATTTATTTATATATTCACATTTTAAATGATGTCAAATTTTGAGGGACACCCTGTACATGGCCGTCTGGTATTAGCTTATACTAAGGTTTTGATTTGACTCAAATTTTCAATCACGAATCGAAGATATATATGCACAATCACACAAACCGCATAGACACTGACATATATGAATATATATTTGCGTATGTGCGAATTCAAATTATTTCAAGCACATCCACGTGCATAAATAAACGGACAAAATAAGTGAAAGGATGCATATAATTAATCATTTAAGAAGAAATATTCGACAATATATAATCTATACAGTATTTGAAGGCAAAAAGAACATTGAGAAAGACTCTAAAACGAGCGAATGGAGCAAAATAGAATGAAAGAAAATATATGAAACATTTCCCAGAAATAAAATAATATCAAACTGGGAATTGTTGAAATTGACAAAAGATTAGCATTGGCCATAAATTTTAGCGCCGAACTATCAAAATGGTTGGATTATGATTTAAAATGTTTTGAATAGGAAGTTGCGTGAATCACTTTTCACTGACACATTAGGTGCTTCTAAAAAAAGAGGCTTTTAAACGGAGTTAGGATGTGGTAAAGTGCAGATTCAAAAGAAAAAATCGACAATGAAGAAGAAAAGAGCGGAGTAAGTGAGAAAGAATAAAGACAAAGAGCACTGATAATTGTGTGAACTTAAAGCAGGAAAGATAACAGTCGCGCTCTCTATTTTGGGAATAAAGAGTGGAACGATTTGAAAATGAGAGAGAAATTGAAATAATCTAATGTACAAAAAGTCCAAATGATGCGTTAAAACATTGGATTTAAAGATTAAAGAAAAGAAGCAAAACGAATTATATCAATAAATAGACATGTTCGAGCAATATTTTAAAATACATTGCAGAAAAAAAGTTTTCAATATTAAATGCATTTAAACATAAATGCTAAAGACAGTAGGTAAACAACTCGAGAAATGTGGACTGTTTACATAAAGAAATTGACAGCTATATTGGCTGAGCGATAAACAAATCTAACAGTTGGAACCTAGGGAATGTTACTGAATAGAATAATCACGCGAAGTTGGTAATGAATGATAATACTTAGGACAAGAACAAGACATATATGATTCACCAGTGGTGCGTAGAAGAAGTAGTCGACTGCTAGGAGTGAGTCAAGTGATTTCCACAATGAATCTGCAACTGCAGGATATCTAGCAACCGCCGCACGCGATCAAGTGTGTCACAAGGCCGAATTTGATGTGGGTATCCGACCTGGTAGCCTCAGCCAAAAATTCCCCGTACACACCGTATAAAACGGGGTCGGGTAGCAGTTTCCTCGAGACTAGACTCTGCTCTTCGACAAAGCCTCGTATGTAGATCCTCTCAGTCTGGAGTCAGAGAATTAAACCAGCACAGCTGGAAACGAATCTCAAACTGCAGACCAATATACAGTACTTACTACTGTATTTATGTGAATGGGGACCTACACATTATCATGCGTAGGCATGCTAAATTAATAGCCATGCTTCAAATGATATTGAAATAAAGGTTTCTCTCCATCACACTCTCCAACCCCCTCTCTCTCTAGAGAGAGAGAGAGAGAGATTACAGAGGACCAATATTATTTACCAATTTAAATGTCCCTTAAGGAACAGTGTTCCTGACCAATCCAAATTCGTAAATAAATGTACTTGATAAACTACAACATGTTAACAATATATTCACATTACATCTCTCTGACCATAGATCAATTAAGTCTCATTTAAATACACCTGGAGACCTACTAAGCTCGATCAGTACCATACTCGTTTATAATACAAATATGATAGCATCATCCACAGGGGCAAAATTCTAAAGATAATGGAAGCATTATGTTGTGAGACCGATACCTTCCTACATCATGGATTCTCCCAGTGCTATATTATTATGTGAATGGTAGTATCATGGGAGTAGCACCAGTAATGCGCAGCCGCGTACGATACCAATATCGGACACCACTGGATAGTAAGCTTACTCTTACACTATTCTTTGTAACTTTTCTGTTTAATATATCTTTCTTGCCTCTAACCCGTGTTCCGTGTTTTCCTTCCGTGGCCCCTACTTCGGGTCCACATCACATTATTAATAAAAAAGAAAAATCCAATGCTCAATAATGTAAAAAATGAACACTGCGACAAAGTGTTGACCGTGTTTCGAAAATAAAACATTCCTATAAATCTAGATACATGCATATCAATGTATATATTCAGTTAAAAGTAAAAGAAAATTCATCCTTGTTAATGGTGAAAAGCGCTTGGAAATAATTCAGACAATTTTTATATAATTCATATCCTGAAAAGGAAACAATTATACGAACTCATGTGAAATTATATAAGAAACTTAACTACAGCACCTTGTCTGTTGTTTTCAACCAAACTTGCATATATATATATATATATATATATATATATATATATATATATATATATATATATATATATATATAGATAGATAGATAGATAGATAGATAGATAGATAGATAGATAGATAAAATATGCCTAACTCCCTAAAAATGTGTTAGTCTTACAGGTGAACTAAAAACAGCTTTTATCCGATTACTCATAATTAACACAAGATCTATAAATGTTTCTAGAGATCTAGACTGAAATTTGACGACCATTGATTAAACAGCTGCAAACACGTGGTATAAATTATGAGTAACACTTACCACACAATTATCATACGACACATTTATCTCATTTTATGTGTCCTACCCCGACAGGACGTGGCTACTAATGGCACTCTGGAAATACGCATCCTTTGTAAAACTGAGCCATCACTCCCAGTTCCTGTTCGGCTATTCATTGATACAAGCTCATTAAGTACTTTATTCGTTCTCCTTTGCCCTTATGTTCTGTGATTTTCAGATTATCCAAAACTAGTTTCCTCTTCAGAAATTCTAGTTGTCTCTTCCTTTTTTTCTTCCCATTTTTATTACAACTTCTTCGTTGCTCACATGTTATGCTCCTTCTCTAGATCTACATCGCCTCAAGTCTCCTCTTCATACGATGAGGAAATTGTTCCACATTCACTTCTATCGAGGAGTATTGTTATTACATAGAATTTCAGCACGATTTTCCCTGTTTCTAACGAAAATTTCCTAAACATCTGTGTAGCTTTTGAAAGCCATTTTTCATTATTCAAATGTGCCTCCGATTTACGTTGTAACATCTTCTATCGGTTGTCATAAACTTCTATGACTGGTCGTAAATTCTTCCACATAGTTAAATCTCTGTATTTAATTTAGCATGCTACACTTTAGAGTTCATTAGCTTATTTTTAAAGGAAATTATAGTTTGTTGGTCAATAAATATTCATATCTATCCAAAATTATTGAAATATGAATTGTACAAACCTCAACTGTAGTCATATCCCACACCTTATCATCATAAACGTCCCTTGCTAGCCCGTTTATTCAGTTCAAATCACATCACATTACTCATTCCCAATTAAATGTAAACATCTAATAAACTGTATTGGGTGAAATGTATTATTTAGAAAGGAGACATATATCAGGTTTATTTTAGTATTTAAAAATGTGATTTTTATTGGTTGAAATTAATTATTTAAAAAAGAGACTTTAAGTACATGGAATTTAATAATTTCAAAATCGACTGGAGTCAAATTTAATATCTGATATATTTCCTCTCTAGCACTAATTTAAATAGCTGGACTAATTATATTCCATAGTTACAGAAGGTAGATATTCTTGAAGAACAACTCTGAATTTAAAATCCGGAAAACAACTTGAAACATTCCATAGAATTCATATAAATTCAGTTATTTACAAAAGGAAGTAGTTTATAGCCATATTAGCCTACATCCTGAATGGACATGGTATTAAAAATGTATTATCAAAGCAATAACTTATGCGACGTATGCTTTAAATGTTTATGTTATGATGTATATACTATGAAATGAAAATATTAGATAACCTATCAGATGATTTGTGTATCATGCTGGTTCTTACCAGTACAATAAGGTGACTTTTCACTTTCCATTTCCTCAATAAGTTATATATTCCATTTATATTTTATTACATGGTATCACGAAAATAAGAGTAATTACTGGCGTGATCCAGTGGCGTGTAAATGTAAAATTACAAAGAGAACATAAAACAACTAAGCCGAAATTTGAAACCAATCTGCCGGTTCAATTTTTCCAGTAGTTAGACAAACTTCCCAGCACTAAAATGAATATAATTATGACACAGTATATTGTTTCCTCGGAAAAATAAAGAATATCCTTAAAAAGTAACGACGTGTTTTATGAATAACATCAAGAGACAAGTTAAATTCGTCTCATTTAGTGTGTGATGTCCTTCCAGCACATGTGCGTTCATGACTCACCACAACAGTCTATAATTGTTGTTCTACGTAACTTTAGACCATATGTTATACCTCTTTATTTTTGTTCTGGTTAGGTTTTCTGACGGAGGACGGTAGGTGCGTCGCTGATATCCCAAGACGGATTGGGATGGCCAAGGATGCATTCCAAAAGCTGGGTAAGGTAATGCAAAACAGGAGGATTTCTATGGTGACAAAGAAAAGAGTACTGAGCTGCTACGTGGCATCTGTCCTCCAATACGGCAGCGAATGATGGGCGGCATCCTCAAGGAGGAAGAAGAGACTCGAGGCGGCGGAGATGTGGCTCTACAGAAGGATGCTGACGATATCATGGAACGAGAATGTGAGCAACGATGAGGTATTGGAGAGGATCTAATCAAGAAGGAAGCGTATGCTTAACATAAGGAAGAGGCAGATGAAATTTCTAGGACAAGTGATGAGAATCTGATACTCACGGGACGATGTAGAGTCGAAAAGAAACAGTGTAAATCAGCTCATGTGGCGGGCTTGGGCAGGTGAATGGCAAGGCGTGGTCTGGGGGAGTTGGCAGAAACATAAAACCTGTTGAGAGCCACAAGGGACAGGGGGAAGTGGAGGGCCAATATTGCCTACGTCCTGAAAGGATACTTCACATAAAAAGAAAAGAAAAAACAAAATTTAACTCAAAATGTTTTATAGTTTATTAACTGCATTTACCGATTCCCTTGCATTCAATACGACCTGCAAGTGTTAATTTTCAAGGCATACTTTCCTCTTTATAATTACCATGGTTTTATCATGTATATTTCTGATTGCCAGTAAGACTTTCCTTGGAATTTTCATTTTCTAAAAAAGGTTTTATGTCACTCATTATTCTGCCTATGTTATTCTCAGCATTCGCTGTTTGAACCACATCACTGTCGCTTTTATCTTTGTTTTCATTTTTTAGAAGACTATACAAATTCCAGTACCATATTTGATTACGTACCACTTCGTCGTTTAGTTTGTCTTTCTTTTTTCCTACATCTAATTAAATATATCTTCATATATATGGGTGTTGAATAGACACAATTGCGCCTGAGCAATCGTCTGTAACATTGGCTAGCCGACCTATTAGATGGGTACCCTCGAATATGATGGCAAGCTATATATACATACATTCATACTTTGATTACGTTGTCAGGGGAATCATAGCATGCCCCTCTGTAATTTTTGTGTCAAATTTACCATTTTCTGTTAAGGAGCAATGCAAATAGTTAACTTACCTAGCTAATTTCTTTTGACATCCAAATAAATATCTCACACTTTTGGCTACCTATTTTGTTGACAACAATGTATACTAAATTGTGACAAAATGCTTTCATTTCCGACTTATATCATAACAAAAGTTTGTCAAGAAGTAACTTAATTTAGTATTTTGTCTCGAGTTTTCTTCGTGTTAAATTGATAGCAGTATAGTATAATGTGACTAGACTATTGAATTATGTTAATGTCGTTGTATAATATATTGCTGCGTAGAATATGAATATAGAAGAAATTTAACGGATTTATTGCGTAAAGGCTTATGTGCACAACGTATCAACGTTTCATTTGTGAGATTAAAATAAAAGAAAATCACCCATATATATGTCACCAACCAATTTAAATACAAAATAAGAGGAAATTGATTAAAATTTATTGTGAATTTACGGTTTATTAAATATTTTAATGTTACTTTAAAGCCAATTTTTGGCGGACGAATATTACTTTAACAATTTTTGGGAATAGAATTGATTTGTCTAGATACTGGTCCTATTATTTAACCTATATATAGGGCAGAGAAAAGATGGATTCATTTCTTTCGCAAATGAATATAACAAACTCGACTGGAATTCGAAATCGATCCTCCGATTTTTCATTTTTCATCTGTTATTCTAAAAACTATGGAATATTTTTCTGGTATGAGAGGCAATGGAAAGTCATATTCTCATTCCCAAGGATTTAGCAAACGATATCGCCAATCATAGACATGAATATAGCTTAAATCTAATTTTTTTTAGAGTTTTACATTCTTGAGTGGTTTGTCGTGGCTTCAGAGATCTAGTTGTATTAAGATGTCGTGGATTGTGAGTGTATGAACAAGGCTACATGTCATTAACCCAAGTATTTTAGTGGTAAACACTTAGAGATGAATATAATCAAGACAGATTCGATAGCAAACGGGAAATATTTACTACCCAACTGATAAAAACAAAACAGATACGAGGTATAATTAAAAAACGTTTTTCTTTAATTTAAATTTCAGACCAAATTTTATTAAAACACTAGCTTAATTCTGCAGCTGTACTAAATATTATATATGCCAATCTGTCGATTGTTGGCCGGAAATTATTCTTTGACCATTTACTTTCTGACAATCACTGATAAAGCATCCAGGTGACACCAGCCATCACGCGCCCGCCCGTCTTTAAGTCTATTTACATTCTGAGTTATTTCCCTTGTTTACCCTCTTGAAGCCGACATTTCTGTCGAGTCAGCTGCCATTCTTAATTTAGCGCTATTAGTTGTTCTTTTTTAAGAAACCCATGAAGTTATCCATGGTGACAAGATAATTTGCTTAAACACGACGCGGCCTAGAACTGAAAATCTCTCAACATGTTTCCGTTTACTGTAATAAGGATTACAAATAAAGTAAGTTAAAATGAAGGAGCTCGTGAACAACTGACATTAGTTGATCCTCTCATCAACTTGTGTGCAAAATACTGGAGCAATGTAAATGTCGTATTCAGTCAGTTATGTGCCATGCGTGATACACGCTTAGGTGATTATGTATCTTTCGAGATATGACTAACGAGGCATATTTTTTCAAGCAGTTGGTTATCATTTCTTTCTACGGTTGATCAGTTGCCATCCAAGGCTACAGAACCCGGCATGTCCTGCTATTTACCCACGTGCGTAATGAATGTAATGGATTTGACTGGAGTTCAAACTCGGCTCTCCGATTCCTCAATCCGAGCCGCTGTCCATTACTCAACTGTGCCTCATGAATGTTGTCTTAAGATTTTTATAAAAATGATTGTACGCAAGCACAAGAAATTGGAATAAATAAAATAAAATATGCGAAACGAAAATGAATGAAACGGACGGTGTTATAGAGTGAGAGAAAACGTGAGATGGAAGAAAGTTTATGAGAAGAAAACGAAAATAATCGAGAGAAATTGTCAATGGAGAAATGAAACAGAGAGGATGAGAACAGAAGAAATACCAGATTAAAATTAACGAATTAAGTAGTCGGAAATGAGAAAGAAAAAAATGAAACTAGAATGAAAGAAATAAAAAGAGAAAGAACGAATTCCACTGTATCAACCGGAAAAATATGAGTAAAGGTGGCACGGTGGAATAATAGATAGTGGCTTGGATTGTGGAATCGGAGAGCCGAGTTCGAGTTCCAGTCGAATCCATTATATTCCCTTACGTGCTAATACCCTTAAGAAAGGTATTAATCCTTTTCTTCTCCGCCCAGCTATGGGTAAATAGCAGGGCAGACCGGGGTCTATAGACTTAAATGCCAACTGGTCTACCGCAGAAAGAAATAGCAACCTACTGCGGGAAAAATCGGCCTCGTCAATCATGTATCAAAAGATAAATGATTGCCTAAGCGTGTATCACGCATGGCACATAACTGACTGAATCACTTCAAGCAACTGAAGAAAAGAAGAACAAATAAAGATGGAAAAGAGAGAACGAATAAGATCGATGAGAAATTATGAATTGTGAAAATTGCAATAAAGAAGAAATCTATCAAAATACAATGGAAGACAATGGCAAAATTAAATATTATTTCTGACGAAACGTAATAAATTACATACAGAGTTAGTTTTCTTTATATTTAAAGTCTGTCAAGACAAAAGAATGAGGAAGAAAAATGTGAAAAAAGATAAAAGAACAACTGAAAAATAGTATCGACCCATATTCATTGATATTAGTGTACAAAGTTTAAGATAATGACTATTCTCTTCATTATTATTATTATTACTATTATTATTGAAATCTTGCTATTCAAAATGTTTTACGAAAAGACTATGAAAGAAAGCAGATGCTATATTTTCTAATATGATGTAGGATTAAATGAGAACAAAAATGGCGGTAATAAGACAGATTGGAGAAACTTATTTCAGGCAGGCGTAATCAGGCCAGAAAAACACGTGGTAAAGGCAAGTGCGTTTCAATTCTGAGGAAGAGTTAATAAAAATCCTTGTCACATGTTACAACCAAGAAGTTATTTTTCTGTGTGGAAGTCTTTCATAATTGGTGGATTTGCAATTAGCCCAATGCAATTAGAATTAATAAAATTGTGAGTTTTCATTTCTTGATTATAATGCATTACATTACTGAGAGTAATCTGAGAGAATTTACAAATCAGTGCACTTTCGATGCATAAAGCAAACTTTATTATTTTCGCTTCCAATCACATTGTCATATACTAAGGTGAAATTGTGGCCAAATGCAATATGAAGAAGTATTTGTGCGGTAATCTCAGGATATGTAGTATTTAAGGAATCCAAATATAAGGAGAGCTCTGGTTTAATACCTTGCGGCCTGAGAGTATCCAATTTATTTGATTGGTAATTTTTGTCGGTACAAAAATCAGATTGACTCAACGCAACGTCTGTCTCCACATTCATATGCAGTCATTGCTTGATATTATATTTTTGACATCCTAATTTCTAACTCTTTGAATCATATATATATATATATATATATATATATATATATATATATATATATATATATATATATATAAATGATAGTGATATATAATGATAGTGATATGTGTGTGTGTGTGTGTATCAGCAATCCATATAATTGAAATAACAAGCCTAAACTTATGTGTTCCATAACTACTCGATTAAAATTATAATTATATCCGCACAATAACTAGATCCTTTCTAGCTCTTACAATGAAACCTTTGAGAATCATACTCCCCAACGAGGTGGCCAGGCTCAGATATACAGCTGACAAACACACTGTTGGGGCGCACCCACCTTCACAACCACAATAGACTGATCCTAATATTATAAATAGTTCTAGAGACTGCGAGTAGTGTAGCAGTGTAGTGCAGTGCAGAGTGAGACTTCTGTATTGATCAGTTACACATCCGTTTCTCGACCGTAAGATACCGTTGGACTTTATTACTATTACTTATTGTTACTACTAACCTACGTTCGTTCTACTACTAATCTCTCTGATGTAAATACCTCTCTGAATATACCAGTATTTTCCCCTACGACTGTGTGTGTTCGTTATTACCATATACTCACGTGGAAACACTCCACACACACACACATATATATATATATATATATATATATATATATATATATATATATATATATATATATATATATATATGTATAAGTTTTAAAATTTATTTAGATAATTCCATAATTTTTCATCTATTCCACTAGCTTTATTTGTTAGGAAATGAAATACCAGAAACAGGTTGTTACTAAGAACGCTACATGAAATAAGATCGTAACTAATATTGCCAAGTCTAAAAATAATAGAATTCTATATAAAGGTTAATGATAATAGCAATGGTGATATTAGCCACATTCTTAATCCAAAATATTCGGCATTCTTGATAGAACAGTT
This sequence comes from Acanthosepion esculentum, assembly GCA_964036315.1. Lineage (NCBI taxonomy): Eukaryota > Metazoa > Mollusca > Cephalopoda > Sepiida > Sepiidae > Acanthosepion > Acanthosepion esculentum. The sequence continues at coordinate 54,776,922 of OZ038475.1, forward strand.
AATGTAACTGTCATTTGAAAATTACATACTTAAAACAGTTTTTCATAGAAGAGGTTTATGAAGTTGTTTTTTAATTATTTACTGCATGGCGACATATTAAAAATTCTGACGTTTTTAGAAGATTACATATATTTTATATTTTATTTAAATGTAATCATGTTATCATACTCGTCACATCCGTCCCATGAACGGGTGTGGCTGCAGAGCAACTGCCCTACTGAGAAAATAACTTATTAACCCCATATGGGTCCGTTGGTATTCATTCATGAGTAGCGTTAATTGGACATAGTATAACTGGAGAAGCCCGTCCTTCTTCATGCCAGATAACAGTCGATGACTTCCATTATGAAGTATCACCTTGATCACGGGAACGTAGCGACGGATTCCATCGCAATAATTATTCGGCATAGCGTTTGTCTCAAGTGAGTCTCAAGATTTGGTCAACTGCCGGTCCAATCTGTCTGTCGGTCTCTCTCTCTCTCTCTCTCTCTCTGTGTTGAACGCCTTACTGGTGAGAACTTGGGAACTATAACACATGGAGGAAGTAAGTATGTAATTTTGTCATTTAGACATCAGAGTAAATGAACAGTCGTAAAGTATAATGATATCAATTCATAAAACTCTTGCATAAATATTAACAATGCTAATTAATTACCCCACTGAAATTCCAGAAAAGATCACTAAAGCTATTACATATCTCCTACCAAAATAGTGTGAAAGAGATGAACCGAAAAATTATAATCTGTCACCCACATAAAAGATGATCACTTTTGTCTTGACGAACTGTACTTGATCTTTTCTCGATGAAAACAACATTCTCCCCGTGGTTCGAAGATGATAGTGAGTTTATCGAGCTATCCTCCCATCCTAATCACCATTAGAATCATCCGAGACTTTCCGAATCCTCCTCGCTGACCTCAGATTGATACCCAATCACTCTGATATTTCGTATTGGAGCTTCCGGCACGAATGCCAGACAGTACATTACGCAGTTTCCAAATTTCTGGCGGAGTGAATTGCCAGATGGTCCTCTTTTTCTCACAGACAGTGTCCAACTGACCCTACTAATTTTGCAGTCTACAAAATCAAAAAACAAACAAATCGCATGTCCGAAATTAAAAATTATAAAATAGCGACATATTGTGCCCCTTACTTAATCATCCAATGAACAATTTAAGAAGCCCGCTAATGGCGTAATGACTACTATTTATCCATCTATCTATATATGTAAGTTCATATTTTTGTCTGTTTTCTTTTCTTTCACACATTTCTTCATATTGCTTCTTATCGCTACCATTTTCATGAGTAATAAAACAAATTCATTAGTTTTCAATGTATTTTACTCTTTGGAATTAACTTATATTTCTCTATCTTCTGGCAATTTCGTATAGATTTTATATTTCAAAATATACAGACAGATTATCCACTTTTGTTAAATTTCCAGTATCTATTTCTTTCTCGCTCTATTTTCCCATATGCTTTCATTCATTCCTCTTATTATACACAAACATCTTTCTTAAATATTATTATTATTATTATTAAGACAGCGGCAAAATAAATTATAGTTATTATAATAGTATATTTTTACATATTGATATAATCAAAATGTGGATATTGCACTCAACTACAAATATAAGTTTAGATATGAAACTCATATCAATAATGGAACGAACGATAACAGCTACTGGACACGGAATATCTATTTTCTAATTCTTGTTAGAGGATGTTTTTAAAATTTCAACAGGCGGTATTACTGACTGTCCTGTCAAAGTTTGCCAAATGTTTCCTCAAGAAACGGCTAATAGTACCATTAGCATTATATTCTATTTCCGTGCATAGATGGACTTTAAAAATACGGCTGAAAATACTTGAAATAATCATTCTCAAAAGCAGTATTTAAATCTCTTTCAGTTTGATGGTCACTCTAAAGGAGACATTGAATTGGCCTATAATAGTGAAATATCCGGATTGTCTTTCGATATTTTTCTGAGGTACATATTTCTATCAAAGAAAATATTTCTGCCTTTAAGTTTCATATTGAGCAGCAAATTCGAAGTCTTCCAGTGAAAATAACAAAATGATGATATTCTCCAAATGTGTCGGCATAAAATCCTTCAAACATAAGAATACGACTTTAAGTTATGTAGGATAGTAATTAATACAAAAGAAGCGGGGACTCCTTCGCTATGTTGTCTTCCCTGCGAAAAAATGAAGAGTGGTTAATTATAGTTGAAAAAAAAAGACCGAAAAAGAATAACAGAATTGTAAATTAGACGTTTGCTGAGTTATAATTAGAACAACGATTTCAATGATTCTCTATTTCTAATGTAAAGTATCCACATTAATATCGATTGGAGTAATAAAACTTTCAGAGTAAAAATAAATACATTAATTCTGTAAAACACACACACACACACATATATATATATATATATATATATATATATATATATATATATATATATATATATATATATATATATATATATATAATGCACATATATATATAAATATATATCGACACACAAAGATAGATAGATCATGTATGAATATCATTCTGGACTAACAAACAACTTACAAACTTTTGGATAATAACCAAACAAAATATATACTTTAATTTATTGTCTTTCCGTGAAAGTTGTTGCAACAAACGTTTAGATAATTTTATATATAATATAAAAGGCCCAAACACTAATATTCCATGGTTATAATTTATTACATCAGAATCGTAATCACGATACAGTTCATCAGAATGAATTGGATCGTGATTACGATTACAATTTAATAAAATGTAACCATGGAATATTAGTGTTTGGGCCTTTTATATATATATATATATATATATATATATATATATATATATATATATATACATACATGCATGCATGCATGCATGCATGCATGTATGTATACATATATATACATGTATACATATTTATATGTATATATATATGCATACATGTATATATATATCAGAATTCAGAAAAATTCTTTACCTAATTAAGTTATGTATTTCTAAAATAAACTTTATTTTTCAATGTAATCTCTTTCTGTGTTCAATGCAAAAATCTTCAGTTTACTGTAATGAAAGATATCGAATATTATATCTTAAAATCTCCGGATTAAATGTTAGGTATCTACTTATGGAGGCAGAACATTAATGGCCATTTCGCAAGAAATATGTTATGATAAAAAACAAGTTTATTTAAATCTCCTTCAAAAGCCGTCACAAGAGTAGCTATACTTCCGTCCCGTATAGACGTATTTAGCTATTTAATTTATATTTTCATTTCAATCTGTACACTGTTATTACAGAGTCACTACCGGTTATTTTATCTTCGGTTTTGTTTTTTTGGTAATTGGTCAGTTTATTTTAACTTCATCCCGTTTTTTTATTTGGAAAACAAATTAATTTTAAATTTATTTTTCAGCAAAAAATTTAATCCAACCTATTCTGGAGTAAGTTTGTGTCTAGAAATTGATTGTTTATATTACCCCTTCACATAAACTGTGTTTTGTAATTTATAAATAGTAGTTTAAATTGCATTTGCTCGAATTTGTTCTGTTTGGTTATTGGTCAGGGTCCATATATATTTTATTCTAAATAATTCTTCATCGATAAATTATACGGAGCTTTACCATATATCTACCAGTGTGTTTTAGGAGGATATTTTGAAGATTACAGAAAATCCATATTCGATTACTGTTTAAGGTATAGGTTCGATTATATTATTACGTTGAATATTCGAGTCTTTGTCTAAAATTTATGGCATTGAAATGAATACTTCCTCTACTACTGTTACTAATAATAATAATAATAATAATATCAATAATGATATAATATAATTTAAAAAATGTGGTTCCGGAAGACATCAATGATTCCAGTTGAGATTGGTGCCCCGATTTCTTTGGAAAAGTTTCTGATAGACTCATAGAATGAGAGCCAGGTAGCCCATGTAACGAAATAAAAAAAAGATTGTTCTTACTAAAGCTTTATCTATGTAAAATATGTATAAGTAAGCTTTTCTTTTCAGAATTGCATTATGTAACCTATCATGTTGCCATTTTTTTTATCTTAGGTCAATTGTTGGGATCTTGGATATAATTGCTATAATTGTAAAAAATCATTTTAAAAAGGCCTGATGTTAAAATTCCAGTCGACAAAGAATAAATTTCGAAATCATGTCAAAAACTTATTAAATGCTAGTACCTCAAGATGGACGTTAGTAGTTTGTGGCATTTAACACGTGTTATTTTTTCTGGTTCATTAGCGATTGTATCAAAAAGAGCCCAAAATATGCAGAACACATTTCTGGTATCCCTTATATATATATATATATATATATATATATATATATATATATATATATATATATATGAATTACAAAAAAATTAAACTCATAGTTATTTCTCCTGTAATGCATAGATTTATCTCTATGCAGTTGAAACATTTACATAGTCGTTTTATTACAAAAACCTGTTGTCAATTGAAGTCTCCCTTTGAGTCTTGGGAGCAACTCCTACTGCACGACAGCAACAACAATAATATATCTACACTTAATAATAATAAAAATAAGAATAATATTAATAATAAAATAAGAATAAGAATAAAAATACAATATAAAATTAAATCCCTAAATGAATTTTCATCAATCAAGGAAATATTGAAACAGAAATTTCATTTAAAGGCAATGAAAACCAGACGATACGAAAAACGTTGTAGGTTATATCACCGAAATAAAATATTCCTAACGCATCTTAAGAAATTTTACATGAAATTGGAAAAACCTCTATACATTTCGAAAAGCCACCATCTATTGACAATGTGCAGACATTTTGGGAGAATATTTGGAGTAGCCCAAAGGAATATAGCCCAAATGCAAAATGGGTCCACCGTGAATAAGAACGAATGCTGGATACCCCTCTGCAAGAGTGGGAAATAAAACCACAAATAATGTTAGGCAAGCTCTAACGAAATCTCGAAAATGGAAATACCCAAGAAATGAGAAGGTGCCCAATTTCTGCCTCTATCATCTCTCATCAATCCGTAAAACCCTTGCAAAAACACTATCAACTCTTCTAAATAATCCCAATGAAATCCTGGAATGGATCACTGAAGGTATTACATATCTCATGTCAAAAACGATTGAAACAGATGATCCAAAAATTATAGGCCAATAACATGTCTTTCCACCACGTATATGTTGATCACGTGTGTTTGACGAAGCGCAGTTACTCCTTTTTCAAAGCAAGTAACATTCTTCCACTAGAACAGAAGGAATGCAGGAGAGGTTCATATGGCTGCAAATATTAAGTACTGATAAACGAAATGATCCTGGAAAATTGCAGGAGACGACGTGGAAAACTTAGTACAGCGTGGATTGATTATGGTAAAGCCTTTGATAGTGTGCCACACTCTTGGACCCTTTAGACTTTGGAAATGTAAAAGTTTCCCCTGTGGTAGTAAAATACCTTAATCACAGTATGGGAATGTGGAACACCACACGGTACCTAAATCACACCAGAGGAACTACCGTCTCCATCCGTCGGAATATCCGACGGGGATCCTTTCAAGGAGACTCCCTCTCACCCCTTCTGTTTTGTTTTTCGTAATCCCTCTTACGCATGAACTAAACAACGGTAGCTAGGGTTACAAACTAAATAAGAAACTATTCAAACACATGCTCTACATGGATGATGTCAAATTCTTTGACAAAGACGACAATGAGTCGACAGGATACTGTAAAATGCTTCACATGACGATAAAGGTATGAACTTCGGATTAGATAAATGTGCAAAAGTACCAATCAAGAAAGGGAGAATTACAGAAAGATTTAGACTTTATCACAAAGATTAGGAAACTGGAACAAGATGAAGCCCATAATTATTTAGGAATTAGCGAATGAGATGGTATACAACATCCCCAAATGAAGGAGAAGGTAAGAAAGAAGTACTACAGGCGTGTACGTCTAGGAGTAAATAACGAGCTGAACTCAAAAAACAGAATATCAGCCATAAACACCTTGTCTGTCCCTATGGTGCAATACAGCTTTAACATCCTTATTTGGACCATAGTTGGCATTAAGCGAATGGACGCCAAAACGAGAAAGCTTCGCACTTGCTACCACATGCATCATCCAAAAACTGATGTTGATCGTCTGTATGAGCCAAGGTCCGAAGGAGGCAGAGGATTAATTCAACTAGAACTGTCCTACAAATCTACCACAATTGGCCTTCAAAGATAACTGGAAACTACAGAAGACAGGATGATGAAATGTGTCAAAGAACGTGAATGTAGTAAGCGTCTTTATTCCGTAAAAAGGAAGCCAAAGAGGTCAAAATGGAGTTTCAAATGCGTCTGGAAATACAAGTAAAGCACAATATAACGTCTGAAACTGCAAAATACTCAAAAAAGAAAGCAAAGACAAATACAACCGACCACATACAGAAACAAAGGCAAGATAAACCGCTTCATGGCCAATACTCTGCCCGTACCAAAGAAGATTATGTAGACAAACCCCGTACCCATCAGTGGCTACGTATTGCAGAGTTAAAAGCTGAAATGGAATGTTTTATCCTTGATGCACAGCAGCAATGCTTGTTAATTAGAAATTATCAAGCACACATATTAAAATATTGTGTAACCCCCCTAATTCAGATTCTGTGATAAATATTCAGAAACAATTGATTATATCGTATCAGGTTGCACAGTATTGGCACCTACAGAATATAAAACCCGGCACGACAGAGGGCTAGTATCTGCAATGGAAAATCTGCAAATTCTACGGGAAGGAAACTGAAAGAAATTGGTATGAACACCACCCAGTCCCAGTTATGGAGATACGACCTGTTACAATTTTATGAGACTACACAATACATACAGACAGAACAATCAAAGCTAACCACGCAAACATTGTTATTAGAGAACACACACAAGCAAAATGTGCCTCCTTATTGATATGGCAGTCACTGCAAACTGCAATGTATCTTTGAAGATCTTCAAAAAGCTGTCAAAATAAAAGGATCTTGAAATCGAAAACTCAAAAATGTAGCACATGAGAACATCAAAAATTCCTGTTGTAGTTGGAGCCCTCGGACTGGTTGGAAAAAATTCAGTAGACTAATTGAAGAGATTTCTGGAAGTCCATTCCGTAAAGAAATACAAATAGTGTTGTCACGAGTATAGCCCACACTTTAAGAATGGATTTATCTATCTAAAATATGTTTGTGTTGTGTTTTTTTCTTTTGTTTAATTGGTCAGTGAAAAATATCATGATGCCATTTCTAACCATAGGTCTCTGGGTGAGACCCGGAAAGAAATGTGTACACATCAGAAATCAAAGCAATAATAATAATAATAATGAACACTTACAATTTAAGCAATTTAAGGGATATTGATTTACGTATTTCATTTCCCTATGAAGTAAATATTTTGCAAGCTTTCAGTAAGAAATAAAATAATACAATACGTTTCTTGGTTGTGTTAGTTGTGTAATATATTTCGCGCCAAGAGACCATGTTCCAAATCTATTCACAAACCAGAATGTCGCGTATGCAAATCCAAAACATCTACTTGCAGTTATATCCAACTCATTTTAAAAACATACCATCCAAGTGCAACAGTCTTGTCACACGCCTAACTATTTATGCTAGTTAAAGAGCAAAAATCGAACGTCTTCTTACAATAGTGAGATTAAATTTACAATAATGTCTACCTTCATGTCTCCCAGAACCAGATTATTTTCTTGTTATATGAAATAAGTCGATTGTTTTTCTTACTTACATCGATATATGCCCAAGTGTGAAAACTGACTCATCAGACATACATATACAGAAGCGATAAATACTGCAATAGTAATGCTACGAACGATAGTAGAAATATCATACCGGTAGGTGTTTTGACAGTTTAAATGGACGACATGCTAATATACTTACCACATATTGCATATAACACAGGATAAATTGAATTAGCTATAGTTGCACGCGCTGCCTTTTCAAACGGCGCAAGTATTAATAATATACGACTGGCCTTACAAAGCGACATTTCAGTGTGAACAAATAAGACTGGATGAATGGGTAATTGTCTTTATGCAGTAATGCAAATTTGATTGTGTGCGTAATATAATTTTTTCCCATTGTGATGTAAGATTGTCTGTCGATATTGTCGCGAGAATATGGTTTCATGAAAGAGACATCTGCGGGCAATTGCGTCGACATCACTCGTTACGTAGATTGCTTCTGGAACGATCCATAATAGTAGTGGAACAAGAGTGCTAGGGCAGAGAAATAGTTATTTAAAAATTGTTTTCAAGTAGCTTACTTGTGAGAAAAGATTCATTGGGTCATTCTGTTTAACTTTAAATCATAAACAAATAGTTGTAAAAGTGAGAAAATTATGAATAAGAAAATTGGTGAGATTTTAAATGAGATTTCAACCTGACTTTTCAATACGTCATTTTGCAAAATACTACTTCTACTACTACTAATAATTATTATTATTTAAGACTAATAAAAGTAAAATTCAAGAAAGGCAGAATTACAGAAACACACTAAATAGATTTAGATTTTGTCACAAAAATTAACTAACTGGAACAAGTTCAAGCCTATACGTACCTATGAATGAGCGAAGGAGATGGAATTCTGCATAACCAAATGAAGGAATAAGTAAGAAAAAAATACTCAGGTGTGTGCTCTGGTACGGAATACCTAGTTTAATTTTAAAAAAGGAATATGAACCATAAACACCTTGTCTGTACCTGTGATGCAACACATTTTCAACATCCTTAACTGGACTATAGCTAACAGTAAGCGAATGGACGTCACAACGAGAAAGTTTCTCACTTTGCGATCGCATGCATCATCCCAAGGCTGATGTTGATTATCTTGTGCGCCCAGATCCGATTGAGGCAGTGGATTGGTTCAGCTATACCTGTCTTACAAAACTAAAATAATCGGCCTCCACAGATACCCGGAAACCACAGAAGACTCTATTGTTATGTGTGTTAAAGAACATGAAAGAAATAAGAAGATGTTTTCAGTAATAAAAACATTAATATCGGTTGTAATTATACACCAATGGGAAACACTAAAGTAAGAACATTAAAGTTTAAATTTTTAAATGTTCAATTTAAAAAATCATGACGTCCGACGTGTCTAAACGCACAGATTAGTCAGTCTCATTTGGTTTCCTGTCATTTCAAGTTGTGTTTTTAATTACGGACGTTGTTTTTAAGTCTCTAAAATTGTGACAACTTTATATCTACCAAGAAAGGGAACACGTTGTAAGGAACTAGACGCATATTTACTGGCGATTATTAAAAAAGGAGCAGTTTATTTTCTGTACATTTTCGCCTTAGTAAATTGCCTTCTTTTCTAAGTAACGCAAAATTATTTTGTTTCTATCTCTGAGATGAATTATTATTATTACTTGCATAATTTACATTACTCGGACTGTTATCTTCATCTTCATTATACATATTCAGAACGTTTCTGCCATTCTCCGCATCGGCCTTCTACAGGTGATTGGAATTTCGAACGTAACCGATTAATTAATCCACCGTTGTGGATTGTTATCGTTCCACGTGCCAAGCCTTTTGCGGTTGTCCCAGTTATTTCCCTTTAACTCAACTCTCCAAGTTTTGCTTCACCACTGCTGTGGTCCGATATTGAACTCACACATTTTTGGTTCTAGTCACTGGATTTAATCAAAGACTTTAATCACTGGCTATTTCCTTGAGAATACAGGGTCTAGTGTGAAGTTTTTTCTCTATATCGCCTGTTTTTTCAAAAACCAACCGTGATCATATCCAGTTGGGATAAAAACGGACGATCTTAAACTGAAACCAGATTGGAGGATACCATCGGGGGGATACGCAAGAACCAACCTACGCTGTGCGTCTGGTGCAGATTGACGTCTGGAACAATGCGAGCTCTTTTTTCATTGGGGACACACAAATTTCAAATAGATTTGTCGTTGACAATACTTTCTTCTGAGCCCCGGCAACTGGGCCCAACAATTCAAGTTGACTGATTTTGAAATAGCGTTGAAGGGCATTGATTTCATTCGTCAATGGAGGGCGAAAAAAATTCATTTCACGACTGACTGTGTGCATCGATATTTTTTCTCTGCTCAGATCGGGAAAAGAAGGACGCAAACAAATGCTGGAAGCCAGATCCTCATATGAAGATGACACAACACGCACATCGAATACGTCAAGAAATATGGGTTTTCTGTCAACATCAAATTGGTAAAGTTTGATGGCAACCAAATAGAAAAGCTGATTACATTTCCACAGTGTTGGCCTGACACCATCAAGCCACAAGAAAGACACGTGAATCATACATGAAACGTCTCTATGGAAACGTAAATTATCGGCAAGTTATAGACAATCCACCATCAGATTGGGCATCCCAAGTTGTGTTGGACCAACTCGTCAGTTGCAAAGTAACTACAATATCCACAGTGTTGGCTTGACACCATCAAAAGCAAGTAAAACCCGTGAACCAAACATGAGATGTCTGTATGGAAACGTTAATACTCAGTAAGTTATGGACAATCCAGCATCGATTTGTGTATTCCGTGTAGAGGTGGACCAACACGACAGTCAAATATTATTATTAGAAACTTGGCTAAGGAATGAACAATGTGAACACACGCCAGTGCGACGAGGATGGTCAGATGTGAGTGATAGAATGACTGTTACGCATTACGATGGGAAATATTTTCTCCCCTTTACTGACAATTGTTCCACTATCTGTGATCTAGCGACTATTGGTTTAGCACGATTCTTCAAGTAACCGAGATAATATTTTTTATCTACATCTGCCAGAGGAAATTCTCATGATGCATTATTGTGTAGTAGGCAATTCAGATAGTATTAGACGTGTGTGGAGTCCGATTTCGGCTGCAATGCGTGTAGTTGACATCGGAGAAATATCTGCCAAAAGATGCCATAGAAGCGCAAAGACAAAATTCACCGTAATGGAAGCGGCATACTGGTACAACATTGTATTAAAAATGACAACGGGTCAAGCGCACTTGCACATACGGTTTCCGGATAAGTGAGCTGACACTACTATCCTTTCTTATTATTAGGAGGTGCACGATATTGTTTGCGCTGAAGACAGGCATCTGGGTGAACCAGCCGCCCAGTGGTTGATGTAAGAAATTTTTAGAAAGGTGGAATTTACACGCATCCTCAGTCAGCTGTCAGTACTGATTGACGGGATCGGGTGCCCTAACAATGATCTCACTTCGGCTTTGGAGACAGTTTTGTATACCTTCAAAATAATTATAAAGGCCCATTATCCGTCTTAGTGTTGTTTGCGAATTTTCGCATCAATTTTCTTGAGCTCCTTTACGTTCAAATCTATTATATTGAATCAGTAATTTTACAACCGGGATAGCAAGAGTGTTAATGGTAGTTATTATATTTCTCGAATTTATTCAGTTTTCAGTATCATTCGTCCTCGCATCCATAATTTTATTCTCGCTACTAATAAGCCTTTCTCGCTTGAATATATTCCTTGCAAATTCATCTAATATATATATATATATATATATATATATATATATATATATATGTATAAATATAAAAGTGAACCTAGAAGTCAACACTTAGAGGCGACAGTCTGTTTCATGCTAGATGCAATCGTCATTGCATCTAGCATGAAACAGACTGCTGCCTCTAAGTGTTGACTTCTACGTTCACTTTTATATTTATACACGCTCTATCTCTGATATTGACCACATTATCCCATGAATATAGCACACTTTAAGACTATATTTCTTCATATATATATATATATATGTGTGTGTGTGTGTGTGTGTGTGTGTGTGTGTGTGTATGTTAATTTGGGATGCTTTGCTACAAATATAATTAAAATATATTATAATTTATTTTTTCATTTGAAAAATATAAAAACGTACAGAGAACTTGTAGGAAGAATTTAAAAGTACTCTGCGTATTTTTTAACTAACTAAACAGATAAACAAAAGTAAAATACTATAAAACCGTCAGGCTGCTCATTACACCACGTAAAATGTTTTTTTCGTAGCTACTTCTGAACGATTCTTTAAGTGGATAAATCCCCAAGTATGACAGCTGTTTCAGCATTACTGTAAAAAAAAAAAACAATAGAAAATCAAAAAAGGACAGTTGATATATATATATATATATATATATATATATATATATATATACATATATATATATATGTGTGTATATATATATGTGTGTGTGTGTAATTATGTGTGTGTGTGTGTGTGTGTGTGTAAGCATTTACTGTATTATTCAAGAATGTAGACATGTGAAAAAACTGATAAAACCTTTAATCAATCAAATAATTACCTGATTATTGTGTTTTACTATATATTCCACACATGATTTCTTCCGGAAATAAAGTAAGTCATTTTTAGTGTATTTTTTTATTAGGAGACATGCGGTGCCTTACTTTCCGTAAATACAATACTAGTCTATAGATATAAATGTGAATAACTTTTTTTATCTGTTGATTCGTAACAGTAAAGAATAAATGTATTTTCTGCAGAAAGAAAATCATGAATGTAATAACAAATGCAATAAACGTAGACCAAAGAGTAAAGCAACCCTATTGAGGTATTTGACATACAGCTTGGTCCAAAGGTCTTGTCACCTCCTACCACTCTTCCAAACTGTAAGAGCTTGTGTCTGCCCCCTAACAGAAAAGTATATTATATATGGGTAACAATACTTTCAGACCAGCCTGTACATGTTTGGAAAGAGACGCCATACTGCAGAGAATAGTGTATTGCACAGAGACATGCATTGACCCCGATACTTATTGCGATGTTGGGATTCGTTGCTCTCCTAATCAGAATTCTTTTGTTTTGAATATACTATCGGAATCGCTAATTCCGTTTTCACTTTCATAATATGATAACGTAAAGAGGATTATGAAGCAGTATTTCCTCGAGATAGTAATAGTAATGGGATTAAGAGGGAAAGGACGAGGTAGATATACTGAAGGAAAATAAATAATGCGTTGAGAGAAGATGTGTGAAAGTTGAGGATGCTAAATATGTTAATGTATTGCGAAAGAGGACATGAATACGCACACATCGCACTGTTACTATTAGTAGAAATAATTGCAGGTGTAGCAGAGAAAGAACAGGAACAATAAGAAGGAAATAACAACAAAAATGAATTCAATGTTTTCCAGAATTTAAGAGAAGGAGAACGATGCATAGAGGAAGTAACTGATGACAACATTCAAAAGAAAACCAACAAGAAGACATGATCGACCGTCGTAACAAACAGTGTAGATAAGGGTGTTAGCATAATATGTAAGGAGAAAATATACCTAAAAAACGTAATGGAAGAAGGAGAAATTGGAGAAGAGGAAGAGGAGCAAAGCTGAAGTAAAAGGTGATCAAGAACAACAAGATGGAGGTGGGTGGGACGAGAAAAAAGAAGAGGTGAAAAGAAAAGGAAGAGTGGAACAGAAGTATTAGAACAATAAAAAGAAGAAAAGAAAAAAATAGGTGGCAGCAGTAGAAGAAGAACAATAAGAAAAAAAAGGAATGCAAGACGAAGAGGAGAAGAAGAAAGGCGCAAGAGGAGGAAAAGGGATAAAGAAGAAGACCATGTGCAAGAATGAGGAGGGACGAGGAAAAGAAGAACGGGGAGATGGAAGAAGAGGTGAGGGGAAGTAGAAGAACGACAACAACGAATACAACAAGGAGTAAAGAAAAAAAAAGTAAAATAATAATCGAAAGAAGGAGAATAATAAGAAAAACAAGAAAAGTAAATAAAGTTCTTTTCTTTCTATGTGCCGTTTCATTTCAGGACATAGACGATCATGGCCCTCCACCTCCTTCTATCCCTTGCAGCACTCAACAAGTTCCTACTCTCTGCCACCTCCGCCAGACAACGTTCTGTCATCCATTTGCTTATGGACGCTAGTATTTCATGCGTTGTTTTCCCTTGTCTCTCTTTCCCTCTATTTGATTCGTATCAGATACTCCAGGCCCTCCTGCCTCATTACGTGTCCCCGGATTAAGCCTCTTCCTTGTTTGCAACCTCTCTAAGAACTCATCGTTTCTCACAAGCTCAGTCCATGACATCCTTAGCATCCTTCTGTAGAACCACATGTCCGTCGCCTCGAGTTTCTTCTTCATCTTTGAGGAAAACGTTTAACATTCGCTGCCGTAAAGAATGACAACTGTCACGTAAATACTCAGTATTATTTTTTTCGTTACCAAAGAAATCCTTCTGTCTCGCATTAATCTGCCCAGGTTTTGGAATGCGTCCTTGGCCATCGCAATACGTCTACTGATCTCAGTGTCGCACTTACCGTCCTCTGTCAGAACGCTCCACAGATATTTAATCTTCCGCGTCTGCTTCGTTCTAGTGTTTCTGATCTGCAAATCGCATTTCTGGCTCACTCTTTTACTGATGACCAAGTATTCTGTTTTCTTGTAGTTTATGCATAGTCCCTTCTTCACACTCTCCGTTAAAGGACCAAAATGCTGATATTTAAAGACATTATAGTCCTGGAATATATATTTTCAGTACCAATATATTTTTATATTACTAAGGTTTTATTATTACGCTTACATGACTTACCTCATTGTGTATTTTGATTTTATTCAATTTCTAATATTCACGCGTGTCCATATTTTTTCGTATCATTGCTCTATTCGACCCGTGAGTATCAGATTCTCCAGGCCCTCCTTCTTCATTATGTGTCCCTAGAACTTCAGCTGCCAATTCTTGATGTTGAGTATAAACCTCCTTCTGGTTTGTGTCGACTATAAAAACCGCATCGTTGGTCATACGCTCGGTTCATGATATCCTCATCATCCTTCTGTAGAATCAGATCTCCTTCGCTGGCGTAAAGAATGACAAATGTCACGTATTCTTTTCTTCGTTACCAAAGAAATCCTTGTCTCGCAATACTCTGCCCAACTTTTGCAATGCGTCATTGGCCACTACAATATATCTACTGATCTCAGTGTCGCATTTACCGTCCTCTGTCAGAACGCCCTCCCCCAGATATTTAAACATCCTTGTCAGCTTGATTCTATCCTACCCGATCTGCAAATCGCATTTCTGGCTCATCCTTTTACTGGTGACCATGCATTCTGTTTTAAGACGAAAAAGAGACGAGAAATAAAGTAAATGAATTAAAAGAAAGAAACGGAGATTTTGACATAGTATAATACAGAAGAATAGAAAAACGTACGAAGAATTTTTAGAAGAAAACAAACTACTGGAGCGGGGACGTAAAGACCAAAAAAAAGATGAAATTTAAGAAAATCAACAAAAAATACTGAAGAGAATATCGTAAACAAACGGAGGGGAATAAAAATGATAAAGAGAAAAGAAAATCGAATTAATCATCTGAAATCAATTTCCTAAAGAGAGGAAAATCATTTTGCATATATTGATATTGCTTTTATACGAAACAATAAAAAAGCCTGCATATAAAATAATATCATCTGAATAAAATCAGAAATAATGATCGACGTGATGGTTAAGGCCATTCAGACAGTTTTTCCTGCAGAAGGAAAGAAAAGAAAAAAAGAGAATGAATAAAAAACAACAGAAATGAAAGATTATTACTTTCCAATAGAAAGACGGGATGTATCCTTTCAAAGCAGGTTTCCTCGGGAAACATCTTTATATTCTTAGAAATCTATGGACGGTAGATGGGTGCTCTATTCCTCAACAAGAGAAGGAATTGAACGTCATTACAATCAAGGGAGTATTTCCTAAAACCCTTTTCCAAAATCTTGCTGATAATCAATAATTTTAGCCGGTGTGCCAAAGGGCAACCGGTAGGAGAAATAGAAGAGGAAATCGCTCTGAAGGCAATATGCTTCAAGACGCATCGATGAATTTCAGGAATATCCACCATAATTCTCTGGCTTCTGCTAAATACGTGCAGAAATGCACTTAACTTTTCCGGTTTGAACCAGATAATCTTTATACATCTCTGAATGCAAATATATACGCATGCTTACACACACACACACACACACATATATGTTGTAGATAGATAACGCTGATATGACTATGAATGAGGAATGCTTTTCGGAACAATGAGTGTGTGCGTATACACACACACACACACATATATATATATATATATATATATATATATATATATATATATATATATATATAGATGTATGTATGTATATGTTCTCATACACATATGACGATTCTTCTGAAAGTCATGCCTTGTTTACGTATACTGGGCCGGACATAATACCCTTGGAAAGAGCTAGATTTCATCTACAAAGGATATACCTCCATATATTCACCATATTTGATTTTGAATTTTTGCCAAAGAAGAACATTTCTTGAAAGATCTCCATACATGCACGTGATATGACTTGCCACACACACACACACACACACACACACAAACACACACACACAAACGTGTGCATAGCTTAAACTTGCGATGCATTGCTTATTTGGGTTCTTATCCGCTGTTTTATCCCTGTAAGTATTCAGGAAGCAAGCACCAATTAATTTCCGTAAGAGCAGTTTTCATCTGCACGGAGGATACATTGACACACACATTGTGTGTGTGAATTATTTTCAAACAGAGTGTATCTTTAAACAAAAAAAAATGAATAAACAGACAAGAAGTTACGAATAGTTATTCCTCCTGTTTTTTAATTCATATATACATTGGGCTATAAGATTTTAGGTACCCTTCATTACAGCAGTTTTAGCTTGGGTAATACCGTCTCTGCTTTTTTTCAGACAATACCGTGTTAGTATCAAGCTACTCTTATCTATGAACGATAGTTGATTTATGATTTGCAATGAAAGTTCGCGGATGTAAGAAAATTGGTGAACATCAACGAGGTCAAATAATAGGATCGCATCAGTGGGGTAAGTCAAATAGAGAAATTGCTAGTGTTTTCTAGGTTAATCATGAAACGCTTCATAATATTGTCAATAGATTTAATGAAGAAGGCCATTGTCGTGAGTAACAACGTTCCGGAAGACCAAACATCGTGTCTGAGCGAACGAAATGACGCTGAAAAAAGAAGTCATCAGAAGTCGTCGTCAGACCGTCAATGATGTTGCCAACAGCGTGGAAATATCTACATATACAGTGAGAAAGACTCTGAATAATGAGCTGATTCTTGTCGACGAACGTTTGAATGGTCCAAAATACTGTCAATTATTAGAGAAAGATCTACTCCTACTAGGTAAAACCAATCAGATTGATAAGAATGTCTACCTCTTTCAAGAGGATGGAGCGCCATGACATACGAGCAAAATAGCAAAGGCCTGGAAGAAATCGCAAGAATCAAGTCACTTTCATTGTTAACCCAAATTCCTGCCATGAATCCAACAGTCCACGTTTGGAAGCACCTTGACCGAAAACTTCCAGAACGTGCAAACAAAATCACATAAGAGGCAACCATAAAAGAAAAATTGTAAAAACGTGTGGCAAAATATGGTTCAGATGATTGTTGATAATCAATGAAAAATCGAATACAAGCACTGAAACTAGCAAATAGAGCACCTAATCCATACTAGTTCCAAATTCTATTTATGTTGAGTTGGGATTGTGTAATTAAAATTTGAAATTGAATGCGGTTTATTTCTCAGGGCTGTATCTGTTAATGTAAGTATATCTTATGCGAATAAACGAAAAGAGGGGAAGCAAAATATATATTTACTGGTTAATTTTTAAGTTGTGAAATAAAAATATTTGATGATACCGGTTGATGACACAAAACATTTTTAAGTGGGATTATTTCGAATAGACTCCCTTTTTAATCTCTTAAAAACTGTGTATTACATCTACCGCCCTGATCACTCTAGTAAAATTAATAACTTAAGTAACATCCGTGAAAGTGTACATTTAAGTTTTCTAGAGTGCAACGGTAAAAAGACATACAATTAACTGTGTCAAAACAAAGTATATATATATATATATATATATATATATATATATATGAGGAAAAGTTATGCTATATTATGGGCTTGAAAGAGCCTGTTGCCTCTGAGTGTTGACTTCAAAGTTCACTTTGATATTTATATTTACATACGCTCTATCCCTGATACTGACATTTTATCCCATAAATGTAGCACACCTTAAAACTATATTTCTTTATATATATATATATATGTTATAAATTAATTGATTTAAAATATGATTTTTCCCTACACAGTGATACCATGTTTCAGAAATGGCAGCTAAAGCCCCTGAATTTAATTTTGTTATTAAACCAAAGACATTAATTCCATTTCCTCGTCAATCGAATTTTGGAGTAACTTTTTTATTAAAAAAAAAAAAATAAGTTACTCCTAAATTCGTTTGACGAGAAAATTGAACTAATGTCTTTGGTTCAATAACAAAATTATATTCAGGGGCTTTAGCTTCCATTTCTGAAACATGGTTTCACTGTGTAGCGAAAAAAACATATTTTAAATCAATTAATTTATAATATTAATGCTCTGTAAATTTACATTGAGCACTATGTTGTAAAAATAAAAATATCTATAAGAACACCGGATTTTATATCTCACTGTTCTTTCTTTCTTTATATATATATATATATATATATATATATATATATATATATATATATATATATATATATATATATATATGAAATCACTTTTATTTTGAATGCCAAGTAAAATTAAAAACGGTAATACCAGTATAATATATGACTAAACTAACATTGCGATAAACATATATTTTCATTAACATTAAATTACGTAGCGGTGCGCCTATATTAACCAGCTGAAGATGGCACTGAGCAAGAAACTGCGAGTCGTGCTATTGGTGGCTATAATATATATCTATCATTCTCAAAATGTGTGTGTGTAATCGGATGTTAATGCATTTCCACAGTTTTCATTCGATTTCGATGATCTTTTTTGTTTGATAAGTGCCGGTCTTGAGTTCAAATTGTTGGCGACAATGGCTCTCCACTACTTCCTCTGCATTATAAATCTCAGCAACGTTTTACTATTTATATATATGATTAGTATATTCCGTTCCTCATATCAGTGCACTATTTTCCAGCTACAAGGAAAATGCTTATGAAAAAATTTGCCATGAAACTATTTGTAGAAAAGACAGCGGGAAGCCATGCGCCGTCGGTGAAAAAGTATTGTTTGAAAATTAATAAAATTTATAAGTGAACAGTGCTCATTATCGGAGATAAAGAGTCCATTACTACAGGCAGTGTAGACATTAGAATCAACATTGCGTTATGTCAGTTATACACTTCACCCTGATCGTGTGAAGTTGCTCTAAAGATCGCATAGAACCATGATGGTTAGAGTTACCACACTCTATTATTTGAAATATACACACGTAACGACATGAATTGAAGAAAATGACAGAATAAAATTAGATTAATAATGTCCAAAAGCGTATCGGTTAAACATTGTCAATTCAGATGATTTGATATTATTTATCTGGTGAAATTTAATATAATTATATATAGCAATGAATGTAAATGTTATAAAGAATACTAATGATGCTGCAGCCCCCAAAAAGTTTTCTCCATCATTGGGCAAGGCGTTGGTTTAACACAATTTTTTTCCAAACATCGTAAACTTGTTCATTTGAAATCTGAGGAGAAGCAGTTCTTTCACCAAAATTATTTCATTATCTTCCCCAGTGTTTCTGTTCAAATCATACCCAGTATCTTGGCAGTAATATTAAATTTACACCTTGGAATTTAAAAGAGGAATAAACCTTAACAAATTTCAGAAAAAATATATAGCAAGATAAAATAAAAAGATTCCGTCAAAGAATAATTTAATTCGGTGTCCATATAAAAAAAAATATTCCCGAGGACTGCGATAATATACCAGGAATTTTCAGGCTGAAAACATGGCTAAACATCCTGTAAAGGAGATAACATTTACGACAGGAGATTTCTAGGGTTCTTCTGAAATTCATGGGCGTGGAATATTGTCTTTGTTTAAATTTTGCTATAAGACCAAAAAAACGCACACAACGTACGGTTCGTTTGCGACAGTAGAGAGCCAAGCGGTTTGATTTCTCTCAGATTCGTTTGTGTGCCGTTGTTTCATCAGAGAGACAAATTCCCCACATGCATAGGATGAGTAGACTGACAGACATTTTTATATCAAACCCTCTCTATCTGACTCTCCTTCCATGGTTCTTCTAACAAACAATACCTACTATTTATTCGCTCGAAGTAGCTCAGACACTCAGGAGTTTATCACACCAAACATCACGGTCCTGCATCAATGTTGAAAGGTCATTAGGACTGCATTCTTTGTCATAACACAGCTGGTAAATGTAGGTGGTTGAAGGGGCCAACTCGTCTTGCACCATGGCAAGGTGTCCACAGCATTACATCACTTGCAAGACCTTGTTCTTCTCGCCAGCTGCCTCCTGAAAGTGCGTACTGCGTTCACGTAACATTGTAGAAATATCAAGATGGATCCATAGACCTGTAATTTACTTTGTTACAGTCTTCAAGATCTACTTTATAATAAAGCAATTAATAGAATGAAATCTGAAGAAAAATGACTGTGGTCGATTCAGTATCGGGGCTCTATTGACGAAATGCCGATAAACTATATCAAACTGTCACTCTGTTAATCACACACCCATCGACACACAGACATTTATACACAGACACACACACACACATACACATACATACATATATATATTTACCGAACCCTTGTCCACATTTCGAACAAAAACCTTTATTTAGTTCACGGGATATATTTTTTTCTAATTACACCTGGCATACCTATTTTGGATATTTAAGTTTCAGTTAATTTTCCTTAACAACTCATCTTGCCAAGTTTCTGTTCTCTGTGCTGTGTGCACGTTTGAACTCACAACTCTTTGGATCAGGTCACTTTTCGGATGTCTGAAACAAAGTTTTTATCTAGCCCCGTGGACTAAATAAAGGGTTCGAGTTGAAATTGCAACGCATGTTACCTGAAGAAGAGTGGAGCCTACAACGAAAGAAACGTCGTGGATATAGCAATAAAAGGAAGAAGATAATTTGACCGATGTAATTTCGACTTCGTAAAGATGATATGCTACATCTTCACATCATCTGGACCTGATGCTTCAGGTGTTACAGTACCAGTACAAAATATTAAACAATTTCCGCTTTGTTGTCATAGCAATCTGCAATGTCAGTGCGCAAATAATGCTGTCAAGCATTTGATATATCAATCAAAGCAGCCAGGGTAAAGCAAAATTCGGCCATGATGTGGACATTTGAATTACCGGTTTTCCTGAATTTACTTCAAGATACATGAGTTTCTTTCTGAATGTTCATAATCCAGGCCACTCTCACACGCTTAGTTACTGGATCTAGAACCAGAGACACGGCTTGTCATCATTCAACACATTTAGATTCCAATGAGAATTAATTACATATATCGATGAAATATGTATATCAACGTTACATGCAGAGTATATACAAACATATACACATATATAGAAATATACATGCATATAAGTACGTATATTCTATAAATAATAATTACATTGTTAAAATGTCAACAAGAATAACAATATTTACATGAGATCACGTGACAACAATTATAATTTGCCTAAACTTTCGGTTATGCTGGAATATTAAGTCATTCCATAAGTTCTGGCCGAATTTTAACTTTTTGTTAAAATGAACGAAATTTAAAGAGACTGTTATAATCTCTAATAGAGCTGAACATTATGTTTATGTTTAAATGCATTTAAACTGATCAAATATTATTTCAGAGAACAATAAAATTAAATTTTGTTTGATTAAGACACTGCTAACATGGAAGTACCCACGAATCATTTGAGGCACATAATGCTTTATGAGTTCAAGAAAAGAAACTCAGCAGTCGAAGCGGCTAGAAACATTCACTCAGTTTATGGAGAGGAACGTGTAAATGAAATAACTTGCTGAAGATGGTTTGCAAAATTCAGAGGTGGAGATTTCACACTTGAAGATGGAACCGGATGTCCAGTTGAGTTTGATGAAAAGCTTCTTGAAGCAGCCCTTGAAGAAAACCCTGCTTTATCAGTTGAAGAATTGGCAGTGGTTCTCAGTTCAAACAATACAACTGTTCATCGTCATCTTCAACAACGTGGAAAAGTTCCTAAACTTGGAAAATGGGTGCCTCATGATCTTCTCTCCATTCTCGCCAACTTGTTTCACCTTTTTTGGATAGACTTCTGACTTGCGACGAAAAATGGATCTTTTATCGAAATGTTAAGCGTCGTAGACAGTTCCTTGGTAAAGGGGAAGGACCCCAGCCACAGACGAGAAACGAACTTCATGGGCAAACTTTCTTCCTTCAATCTGGTGGGATTGCCAAGGAATAATTCACTTTGAATTCTTACCACCTAATGCAACAATTAATGCTCAAATATACTGTCAGCAATTAGAGCGTTTGAACCAAGCCTTGAGGAAAAAAAGAACTACTCTAGTGAATCGAAAACGGGTGATGTTTCATCAGGATAATGCGCGACCACACACAGCAAGAATCACTTCACAAAAGATCGAAGAACTTGATTGGGAGAAAATTCCTCATCCACCTTATTCTCCCGATCTTGCTCTTTCAGACTACCATTTGTTTCGTAGCTTACAGGATCATCTGGAAGAAACAGCTTTTGTAACACAGGATGAGTTTAAAACTGACATTTGGGAGTTCTTCGAATCAAAGCCGAAATAATTTTTCAGTAATGGAATTAGTAAGCTTGTTAATGGATGGAAGGAAGTCATAGATAATCAGGGAAAATACATTGTTGATTGAATCTGTAATTAAATGTAAAATTTGGTCACTTGTTTACTTTATTCAAAATTCGCACAGACCTTATGGGCTGACCTGATATATTTGTGTTGCGTTCTTAAAACAATTTCTGATAATTTTATATTATATACACTTTGCAAAATAAAATTGTCAGATTTATATTGATAGTTTGTGTTTCGTACTCTGATTGAGATTAAGAAAAAAATTTCCTTTTCCCTTTATTCCCCACCACACATATTTAAAATATGTAGGGATTATACCTTTATATATAATCTCAGAATGATTGTATATGTAGAAGAGACAAACCGAAGAAAAAGAGACAAGAGCAAAAAGTTTTCTTAGCCGACGAGTTATATATATATATATATATATATATATATATATATATATATATATAGAGA
>OZ038475.1:54805097-54865097 GCA_964036315.1 Acanthosepion esculentum
ACCGACCTTGTGCCACATCGGACTTTGTGGGGAGTTCTGGCAAATACCGAGTAGTAGAGCGACCACCAATAGCTGTAGGAGACGCGACACTTTGGTGTCTGGAGACGCGACACTGAGGAGTAGGTATATGCGACTCCGAGGAGTAGGCGACTCTACCCCTTTGAAAACATCTGAAAATTTGATTTAACGTAGTCTCAAAGAGACCAACTCCTCAAGGAATTTTTGACAACCAAGTATTAAGTCTCATTTTCATCCTGACGATTTTAATAAAATAATCGTTTCAACGACAGGGAACAAGCACTGATCTAAAATCAATGTTTTACATTGAAGATTCTGAAAACAGAAGGCACAAATGCATTCTGTCACGAATTTCGACAAATCAAGAACTATTAAGAATATTCACTTTTATAACTTCAGAGTAAATATACACCTTTACTCGGTTTGGAATCACTGAAATAATTTTATTATACCTTCTTCCTTGTAATTTGCATTGTTTGCATCCGCTGGCATTAATATTTTGATATTTTATGTTATTTGATTGATTTCATTTCAGGTTTTTTTCCCACAAACAATATTTAAAAAAAAATAAATAACATCTACAGGAATTCATTAACCATTTTAGCGAGATTACAAATCACATAATTTGTGCATCCTTAATTTTTAGTAAATATTTTTTTATTCTATTTTTCTCTATGTGTTCTAGTAGTTTTTACTATTTCTGATTTAAGAACCACATCTCCGTTGCCTCGAGTCCCTTCTTCATCTTTGAGGAAATTGTCCAACATTCGCTGCCGTAAAGAAGGCCAGATGTCACGTTGTTGTTCATTTATTTCGTGCTTCTCCTGCTCAAGTAACAAATTTGAAATTAAATTTACTGTATTAAATAGAAAATATATTCGAATTGAATACAAAGATATTTGAGAGATAAGAATATTGTAACCAATTTTTTGAAGATTACACAGGACGGAGTATTGAAATGAAATCTTTCCAAACATAACTGATATTTAGTGATTTGATCAAATCTTCGGAAGGAAATTTTTGTTACTTGGAAAATTAAATTAACGCTGCTAAATCTTATGTATAATTAATTCGGTTAATGAATAATCGAATCGCTTCAGTGGATTAAATTACAAATATAATTACAAATTTAAAAATATTAAATTATCATATTTCATTGTTTTCCATTATTTAAGAATCTTTGTATATTCAAATTATGACAGGTTATGAATACAGGAAACAAAGTGTCGTTTTATAAACCTTCAAGTAGACATTATGTCATGATTTTTCAAGCTATTTTCATCGTATTTCTTGAAAACAGATTTCCGGTATATAAAAATATAGATATTTAATACTTTTTCTTACTATGGACTATATACACAAAAATGTATCGAAAAGAAACGTGTAGTTTTGAAATAACCGAATTAAAATCAATTATTTGATAAATGATAAACTAAGGTGTAAAAGGAGAGTATAAAGGGAAAAAAGAAAAGGAAAAAAAGGCTGACGTTCATTGTGTAGAATAAACCAATCGTCAATTTACATTGACACGTGATATTTCGGCTTTCACCACACCGTCATGAACTCATTCATTTTCTTTCTCTACAAGCCATTCGCGAGATGGGGCGTGGAATTCGACTTCTCAGAAAACCTGGACAGGAAACACACATCCCTTTCCAATGAAACACAAACGGGGGACCATGGAACAAGTTAGAATTAAATATCCGTTACAGAATGATTTTCACCAACAAGTTTCAAAAACATAGACCGCCAATGTATGGTTTTCTTATTTCACAAACTAGTGAATTTAAATTTTTACTCGAGATCACCCCATGCAAAGCAGTAAGGCAACTAAGACACACGTTGTTACTGGATATGGGAGAATTAGAAACAGAATCATTATTAATGAGTGAGAAAAAATGAGTAATGAGGAGGACAATAGATAGCAATTGATATTGCATTTAATTTTTTGAAGATTAAATTTAATTTGAATGCATGTCGCTAGAATGGAGACACACGTGCGAGAAGTGCGAGAAAATAAATTGCTCGCATAAAATTTACGGTTACATCTAGCCACCTCAACGGGAGATCCCAACGCCAGTCTTGTACTGCGCTTAAATTTAAAGAGTCTACCTATAATAGGGAAGAGCTAATCGGAATAATTACCATGATAGTGTGCACAGGAAGGACACAGGAAGGCAACCTGACAGTGGTGGGAAAGTGATTGAAACCGAGAATACAGATCAGAATACAATAATATTGCTGATTCTTCATTGGATTTTCTCAGTGATCTCCATATAAATTGTAGAAGCACCTGATCATATGTAGTAGCAATATTATAAGCATGGACGAATATAGCAATGTAGGATAGATTCACCAGAGATAAATTGTCTCGCACGACAAAGTGAAACAGCTTTCTTAGCAGCTGGCGTAGCAATGGATTCAATATAGATTTTTCACTTTAAAAGAACTTTAGCCCGAAAAGGCCCAATGAGTCACTCTTGAGGAGATTAGAATCAGCCATACTCATGGAAATAAGAGGGTGTCTATCGGGTGATTAATCGAGTACTACTCGATAATAAAATAAGAGCCTCATTTCATTACATTGGATTTATTCGTCTTCATTAACCGGGAGAGTGTTACTTTAAAAATAACGTGAAACTTGCCTGAGTGCTGATACGTCATCGTAATCAAATGAAGATCACTTAGGAAAATAAACCAAAACCCGACACGAGATATTTTATTCAAGGCTACTTCTTTGATTTTGCTGTAATATTACTTAGACAGTGGGTGACAATATCATGAATGAATTTCTATAAACAGAATAAAAGATGAACATGGCTGAGAGTATTTTATATATATATATATATATATAATACTCTCAGGTATGTCCATGTTTATCAACCCTGTGATTATCAACAATTCACTGGTATCAGTCAACTGTAGGATGTTTTTTGAAGTATCTGGTGAAATCGGTGTACTATCACAATGATTTTCAGGTGAACTTCATAAAAATAGTAAAAGTAACATTGTATTTCTCTTTGTGATCAGCACAAAAGATCGTTTTTAGATAGCATTGATATCTTAAGAAAATTCAAAATGATAAAAAATTGACAGCTCTTTAATCAATATCTAAATCCCATCATATTTTACTTCGATAAATGTATTCTACTCTGTTTCATGTTATTTATTTTTTAACTTGATTACAAACTATTCTAATCTTAACAAGGTTTTACTGCACTATAATACAGCAATAAAGGCAGCAAATGAAAAACACATTGAAAGAAAAGGAGATTATTCTGGAAAAACAAGGTGATTTTTTTAGTATGAAAACAACGGTTTTCAGTCTGGAAATAATACACAGTAAATACTCGGGAGGTAGATGTCATCTCCTTCCACATATATCAATGTTTACTGAATCTTAATCTTTTAAACCCAAGCAAGGTAACAAAGCCACTGAGACACAATGAGTTACTTAATGTTAGAGAAGAGCAGAAAAATTATTCAAGAGAGAGAACAATGAAAGAAGAAAATCTACGACAGAAAACAACGATTGACATTGTATTTAAACTTTTGAAGATCAAAATGACCAAGAACAAAAAACCGGAAGAGATTTCCAGTAGAGAGAACTGCGATAGAAGAACATATTAGCATAGAATTTATGGTTGCATCTGTGGATTTACCCCGATTATTTTCCTAAACTCGCCGTTAAGGGACGCTCGCTAATCCTATAAATAGTAACCATAGTAACATTCTCTGGCACCCTCTTTTTCCTATTTCACTCAGGGACGCTAATATGTAAGTGGAATGGGGATAACGATTTCCCTACTTGAGAACACAAATGCGCACGGACGCACGCACGCACACAAACGCGCTCACGTAAGCATGTACGCATCTTTCCCTTCATTTTCTCTAGGACTGTCCTCTACTCCAAACTACGCAGACACAGAAACAATTCACTAATTTAAACGTTTTCTTCATTCATGCTCATTGTTTAGTAACATGCAAAAATATTCTCTTGTCTATATATATATATACTTCTTTTGTTAATACATACTTAACATTTGTTTTATTTATATATAATTTTGTTGTCACTTTCATTCAATTACCCGGACTCAAAATTCAAATTCTCTAAGTCAGCATATAAAACCCGTGTGATCCGCCAAAATGCCTAATCCCCATTTCAATTACTACTACGATAATAGTAACACGGACAGAAAGGGAACACCACTCATTTCATCTCTAAGGCCTTTTGCTTGAGCCTTTCTTTCTGTTAGGCCATTATGCCTGATTCTCCTTCCACCGACAGACAACACAATATTTCTTTTCACGAAAACGGAAAATATCACTTTCATCTTACAAGTTTGAAAGAAGCAAAAACCCAAATCATTTTCTATGAGGATACCGCCAGACATCACAAGTCGACCTACGTGGACCAACAAGAAAATAGCACTCAGACATCAACTCCATTTTCAATTTTAAACAGCATTGTTCTCAAAGACATGAACTCTACACTCGGTAGAAATTTCATTAACAACGCTCAACAACGTTACAAATTGACGTTTCTACTACTAAAACTTTGTGTGCCAACATCATCCGCGTACAGCAAACAATCCAGGCCTTCCAGACAAATTCAATCCAACATGGTGCATTGGAAAATAACAAAATTTTAATACCGATCGCTGATACCTTTCTTTCTACACTATCGACATATCTTCCAGTACGTGCTATGAACTAACCCAATAGAGAATTATATAGAACCCTGATGACACAGTACTTCAAAGGGGTACATTTTTGTCGTCATGTTTAAATACACATCGCAACCACTCTGTTTGACTGTTTTATTTTCAGCCTACGAGGGAAAAAAACAAACATACACAAAATTTATAGACATATGGGCAGAATAAAATCTACCCATCTTGTGAGTATTGTGGATTACCCCATTTAATCTCCTAAAAACCTGCCACTAGAAGACGATCCCTAAGGCTGTGACATTCTCTGCTATCTGCTTTTTCATATTTCACTCAGGGACGGTAAGATGTAGGTCGAACGAGGAAAAAGTTTTCCCACTGGAGGACACACACGGGCGGGCGCGCGCAAGCACACGCTCATTGACGCACGCACGCACGTACGCCTCTTTCACTTCATTTTCTCTAGGATTTTCGCCTATAGCAAACATACATACACAAACAATTCTCTGGTTTAAACGCTTCCTTCAAACATGCTCATTGTTTGTAACACGCAACAATATGCTATTTTCTATGTACACAGTTGTTTTCATTATAAATACGTATCGTTAGTTTATATAGAGATAATTTTTCATTTTATTACTCGCCCTCACATTCTGAGTTCGCCATTTTTGTGTGGGATAATTATACCAGGAGACATGTGTTTTCCGGCCTAAAATACGATCAGCATACTCCTGCAACACATCTAACCATTTATACGGTAAAATGTTGAGTCCTTGCTACAAATCAACGCTTACATTCTAGAGAAAAGTTAATCAGAATAATTACCATGAATGTATTTATAAAAAGACAGGGAATCTATGTTACGGCGGTGGGAAAATGACTGAAGCCGTAATGCCAGGTCAAGATACATAAAATTGCAGATTCATTTCTAGATTTTATGAAGGATCTAAAAAATGTTCAAACAGTAACTACGTTGAACATTCTCGTGGGAGCGGGTTACCATTGAGGTTGATATGTCGTAAAACACAACAAACTAAACTATTTCAAAATTTTGTTGGCATTAAATGATACGGAGATATCCGGAATAGGCATGGCATGTGGGACTAGTGCAATTTACACACAGTTGGACGAAACAAAGTGTTCGGTTCGAAATTACAATCACCTGAAAAATGCCGGTGCGTACAACTGTCGAAATGTCGCTAATATGATAAGGATAACAGTCCAAACAATGTAAATAGTGTAAATAAGGAATTTTCCAACAAAACACAATGATTAAACGACATAATTCTGTTCGACTCGACAAAAATCGGCAATAACTTGATATTCTTGCAGTGTCTTTTTCACTAATTTCCCTCCAAGTAAGGAGATAATGCCACTATGACGCAAGGGTGTAAAAGTATTGAAAGAGAATGAGAAAAAAATATTGTCAAGTAGTGAGCGAAAGGACAGGAAGAGAGAAGAGGGAATCGAGTCTGCATTTAATTTATTGAAGTTTGTAGAAGCAATAAATTGGAATTGAGTTTAACAGCCGAGAAGTTCTAACAGAAAATATGGTTGCGTCTAGGGAGTTCAACAGTAAAACGGTGAGACTCGGTTGCCAATCAAGTATCATAGTTAAGTTCATGCGTACACGGCCCTAAGGAGAAAAAGCTCATCAAACGAGTCGCCATGAGAATATTTTTAGTAAAAATAGAGGGAAGCCACCTCACCTAACTTACTGACATTCTTTGAATATTGTCAAAATTCTCAAGATATATAGTAGGAAGTCCAGATAAGATATGCCACCAATATTCAATGCACGGACAATTAATATATTTTTAGCACTAGACCTAGTAATTCAATATAATTAGTTTACTTCATGGCATCGGAAAACGTGTGCCAAAGAGAACGCAAATTGTTGTTGTTCTGGAATTTAGCATCTGATAGCAGACAGAAAAGTTTCTCTGTGGTAATTTTTGTTTTGGAAGCGTTAAAATTTACAAACAACTACTTTTTTGGTAGTTGTTACCATATTTGCCGGATTTGCTAATAAGGCAAGAGTAAATAGATTACTTATCAGCACAAATATCTAGTTGGAAATTGATAACATCTGGAAAGTCGTGGATGTAGACCAGAAACAGCGCAGGTCCAAGATTAGATGACCATTTAACTAATATAAAATGATCTTATTGCGTACCCGTTCAACACCTCATCATTACCCGATGGCTTAGGAACGAATGGTTTAAGCTAAATATTCACCATAGACAACGTAGTACTTGAGTCATTTGAGAAAGGCATGATGTCAAGCCCTACTGAAAGTCTTTGAGATATCTATAGTAGGACAGGTTGATGCTGCACTTTCTTCAGAAAAAAAAACATCATCGCCCTCGTTGTAAAGCTGGGGTTACATGTAATAAGTTACAGACACCAAAAGATCGATTCATAGCTTTTACCAATTTTTGAATATTTAGGCTGAAGTATCGTCTAAAAATGTACAGAAGTACCAAATTTCCGCAGATTTTTTCTTAGAGATGTTACCACTTCAAGAATAGATTCATCTAAACTTAATATTTTTGGATTAGATACATTGAATGGAAATATATTCAAACCATAAATCTATGTATCGACGCAAGTATAATATGAAGGTTTTAATGTATTCTGAAAGAGAAAACTGTTTAACAGATGTAAAACGTTACAATAAAAAGGCTAATCAAAGAATAAGATCTTAAATCATATGTTATGTCATAAATTATTAAAAAAAAAGATAAAAAGGATATTATTATTACACAGTGTAACCCGGATATAAGAAAGTTGTCGGGACCGGAGAAGAAGTATATTATATCCGGGTTTCTCTTATATCCGGGTTTGGTCTATTTTGTTTAGGTAAGTATGGCTCTAATTTGGGACCGGATAAAATACATCTTATATCCGGGTTTCTCTTATATCCGAGTTACACTATATTATATTACTGCTGGCCACAAATTATAAGACAAAATGTTTGTATTGTTCATTGAAAATTGCACTAAAACTACTTCAATGGAGATCATAATATAGCGGAATTGTTTGGTATAATTTCCCTTTGAAGTAAATGAAGGCCTTATTTGATGGCACAATAATTTATTAATATTGTGCTTGTGCCGTACTTCTGCTCTATTAATAATTTGTGAACATTCGGTAGTTAATTTAACTGCTTTTGCCATACCTTGCGAATGTGTAGATAAATTCGCCAACTGAATAGAGTTGGCGAATTTAAGTTGTGGCATTCATTAGAACAACTTGCATTTCATTATTTGAAAAAATTCTGCAAGCGCAGGTTCACAACCTTCATTTTATGAGAGGTTAATCAAATTTGACCAATGTGTCGCTTCAGGATCGAATGTAATTTTAAAAAAATCTTTTCTCTTTGGGCTCGCTACGTCTGAAAGAAACAAATATTTTAGTGGTGTAATGTCTTTTCATGTAGCATTCTGCATTGCGGTCGACTGTTAATTTATTCCACGGATCGTGTTATTGGATATGGGATTTATTATTCTTTAGATTGTGTTGCTGGTTATGTAATTTATTATCGCTTTTAATTTCAATCCAACAAACTGCATATATTTCAATTATGTATTCTACAAGGCTGTACGATTTATCGTAGAGTTCTGGTGGAGAGGCACCGCCGTTCCATAAACACATTAACCTGATGACAAACGTTAACCATCTTGCATGATTTAGGGACCTAATTTTTCACTCAAAACAAATCTACATATTCTAAGAACAATCTCTGTTTACGACATAAAACATCCATTGCCTCGCCTGGAAGATATATGTTATCCAAAGTGCTACTGGTTGTGCTAAATTCTACCAGAGCAAATTCAGGTAATTTTAATTTCTTTCTGCAGAACTGTAACTATGTCCAGCCTCGCAATCAGTTATTGCACTGGTATTATCCTCAAGAACTACGTTAATGAAATTTACGTTGTTGAATTTTTCTAAAACAGCCGCAGCAATATTATCTGCTAGAAGAAAAATAGTTACACCAATGTCAGAAATAACTATGTGGGTGAGATGTCTACTTTCTGTATCCATCTCTGGTGAAATTCAAGAGTTTCTCTGGTCCATTGTTTTCTTTTTTCCGCTGTGTAATCTCTTTGTATTGCAAAGTGCCCTTATCAAATAACAACAAATGTTTATAACAGTGAGAACTTAGATAATACCCATCGAAAAAAAGTTCCGGGGGTAATATTCAGAAACGAAATATATTTATTTTACGACTGTAGATTAAAATGAAGAACACTTTTTTATGGCATTTTATGGTGGTATTTTTTAATCAAATTTTTTTTCACTGAAAAATAACTAAACCTAATTTCTATATATCTGCAGCAGTTGTCAACACTTCAAATTGATTGACGGGAGATTGGAATGAGTATCTGATTTCGTTCAGCACATCCTTGCAGATTCATACTTAAACTTTAGAACCGAACTAGTGATTAGGCAAAGTTCCTATTCAGTAATAGATCAGCGAATAGTGACTACCTCTTTGAGGCCACGCTGACACTCACGACGAGCGGTGAGGAAGTGAGGTTTGGTAAAATCGCACATGTCGCTCGGTATAAACGTGATATATGTTTCCTGTTGACTGTAGCTATAGAACAGACAGGAGAGAACCAAGCAGATGATTAAGATATTTCCGTGTTTGACACGAAAAATTAGACGCCGGGTTTCTCCCCTGGAAGAGACCTCAGTGACACATTTCATCATCTCAACAGTATGATTATAAATATAATTACAAGGGGCATGACGAATTGAGTCCCAATCAGTGCATTGATTAGAGAAAGACGTTCTGCTCGTAGGAGGTTCTTGCATGATGATAGAGCGGAACGATATATCTATAGGCACTACAGGGTGATCGGATTTGTCAAGTGGATCTCTCCTTGAATAAGAAGAGACAAGAGGAAAACTAAAATTAGAACGGGCGGGTTTTATCTTCAGAGGAACTTTATGAAGGCAATGTAGAATGTATTATGCTGAACGTGTTTATATACGTAGACGAATATGTAATTGATTTATCAAGGCTATATTTGAGAAGGTTCATGCATGTTCATCAGGTGATTGAAAGGTCAGTCAATGTATGTGAAAGATACAAAATGTCATAATTCAATGTCTGATAAAAGGTGAAGTGAGCGAAGAATATTCAATCATTTTTTTAAAAATATTGTTTACATTGTAGTAAAATTGTTATGGTATACGATGTACCTTTGTGGGGTGCATCTCCAAACGTTGAAGTGATGGATTTAACCGACATCGTTTGACTTTTGAGCATCGTTGTTGTTGCGTATGTTGGCTCTGGAATGTAGTAATTCTTTAAGGTAAGGTGAGATTGAGAAAAAACCGGGGCATAGATATATATTTTGATAATATTTGATCGTGACACTCTCGAGAATTATCCTTCTTATCTCTTTTTGTTCGTTTTGTCTCTTCTCCAGATACACTCTATCTGAAAATATCTACACACACACATATATATATATATATATATATATATATATATATATATATATACAAGCGAGTTTACCCGGCAAGTTTTACCTATTTCGTTTTTGGAATGTCAGTGAAGATTTCTTTTTTTCAGATTTTCAGGTCTATATAAATTGGGGGGAGATTTGTGCAAGAACAAAAGAGCGAGCAATGACCTTCACGCAGTTTAGTTACAATTTATATCTTGATATGCATAATCTTGTTAGAATATTGGAAATATAAAATAAATGGTCTCGTCGGTTGGATGTAACAAAACATGTTTGCATGAATACTATCTGCCTAAGCATACCTTGTATAGAAATATGTTCGATCGATGTGTATGTTTAATTCAATATTTGAAATGAATGCAAGATAAGTAGACCTCTCGATATCGTGCGGTGACAATCTGTTTATGCTTGAAAGCAATCTAAAATTTAGGTTTATTGTACGTTGGCTTGACTATTTATATATTGTTGACTATAGTCCATTATAGGCATCGAGGTCTATTGTATTATATTAACCGTTATTTGGTAGTGATAAAGGTTATATTTCAAATTATTCTAGAGTCTATTGATCAGAAATAATTGTGAACACGAATGAGTTTTTGTAGCAATTTTATAGTGTTGTTCGTTGTCATATTGATCAATATTTATTATTGATTACTTAATTATCTGTTGATGATTTGTACTTTAACATTTAATTGTGTTCATTCGTAGTTTGTTAATTTACTTATTATTTACTTAATTTCTTTATTTATTTTGATGTTTATTAATTTGCAATTATATTCTCCTCGAGTCTAAAGAATCGTTTGAAGTTAAAATGGGAAGATTTCATGGTAAGGTCTACTACATAAATTAAGAAACCTAACCGATAAATTTGACATTAGTCACAAAAGTGACGACTTCTTCACAGCTCAAGAAAATTCTAGAGACAAAAATGTACAAAACCAGAAAATTACCCACACAAATTTAAAGGATAATGTAGCAGACATTTCTGGAGAGCATATATATATATATATATATATATATATATATATATATATATATATATATATATATATATATATACTTAACCTAGTATATAACAAACTTGGCCTGAAGATAGCGTTCACGTATGAAACAGAGTCACTGCTCGGCTTTAACATTAGTGCTGACTTTTATATTTACCTCCGCTGATGTTTTCGATATACATAGCAAACCTAAAAACTATAGTTTTATCATATATATATATATATATATGTGTGTGTGTGTGTGTGTGTGTGTGTGTGTGCACATTTCATTAAAAACGACTGACAAGGTGCTTTTATTTAGTTTTTTTTATACAATTTCTCATGCGATCTAATAAGGTTTTTCTTTTCGGATGATAAATTATATAAAAACTGTTCGAAAAGAAAAACATTATTAGATCGCATGAGAAATTGTATAAAATATAAATAAAAATACCTTGTCAGTCGTTTTTAATGAAATGTGCATGAAAGAAGGATTGCTGCCACACGGTGTCGAATTGTATCACAGGCCCAGGTGACACGTTGATCAAGCGTCTCTAGGGTTATTAATGTCTTTTGCATAAACGAATTGTTTTAAGTGAGTGCACAGATAATAAACCAAAAAGATTGAGGTTGTGGGAACGTGCTGGCCATGGAAGCGGTGCTTTTTTTTATCTATCAATCTTACATAGAATATATCACCCAGTGCATCGCCAACAATATGAGTAAAATGTGCTGGGGCTCCATCATGCATGAACTACAAGTGTCTTCATATTAGCAGGGGTACAATCTCTAGCAGGTGTGGATTTGTGTTCCACATAAAATCTCTGTATACAGCTCTTGTAAGACGTGCTGGTAGAAAATATGGACCGACCGACAGTCACCTACAATTAACGCCTGCACATGAATCGTAAATAGTTGGCTGTATTGTGCCATGGGGTTTCCAATCCGCGCACAGATGGTGATTTTGCAAATTTGTTATTCCATCTCTTTCAAATCTGACCTCATCCTAAAACAAGACTGACGAGACCAACAACGGATCAACCGTTTCTTCAATAAACCACCGACGACATTTATCCCGTGGTGAGTAATCAGAAGGCGAAAGACGCTGTACACGTTGTAAATGGTACGATACAGAAGCTGTTCATGCAGTACCTCCATACGGTACAGTGAGATATACGATATGCTAAGGCCAGTTGATGTGTACTGATAACTGGATCTTCTCCCCCAGCCTGTAGAATGTGTTCATCGTGGTCAGGCGTACGAGCGGATCACGGTCTTCATTGAGCCATAGTTTGTGATGTAAAGAATCCAGTCTCATTAACGCCAAGATAAACCGCACAAACGTTAGATGATTTGACTACCTTCGGTCTAGAAAAGCAATCTAATACACCGCGGCTGCCACCTGTCCTTTACCATTCGCGCCGCCGTATGTAAAAAATCATATCTGCCTACACACAATATGAATATTCTGACATTGTAAAGTTCTCAGGGAACTCAGTACTACATAGGTTAAACATTTAAGTCAAGGTAGCGACGAATGTACACCAGTGACAAATATAACCTAATCCACATGGCAAACAACTCCAGGTACCTAAACTTCATTTAAACTTAATAACTCAAGAACGGAAAACAGAAGAATCTGCGAACATATTATATGGACATTTGTCATTGTTTTGCTGTAAGGAACTCATCCACAATGGCTGTAAATGTATTTTGATATAACTAGTATATATATATATATATATATATATATATATATATATATATATATATATATATATATGTTTGTGAGTGTTCATTCTTCTATATATATATATAGATAATTATATGGTGTAGTGAACTCAATAACGAAAGTAAGGCGTTTTGTAGAGAGTCTACATACAAGCATGATATACAAATGCAATGTAACTGAACGACACCAAGTAATGTTGATTATTATGCCCCTAATCTCCGACTCTATCTCTCTCTCTCTCTCACTAGAGGACGGGAATATATTCAATAAGGGATGTGTGTATATATATATATATATATATATATATATATATATATATATATATATATATATATATATATATATGTGTGTGTGTGTGGGGGGGTATGTTGTATGCCTACATTTAATAGTAGTAACACACATAAACACAGCCATACGTGTGTATATATATATATATATATATATATATATATATATATATATAACTGAATGGGTAAATATAGTTAAGTACAAGAGCTCCCTGTTAAATAACAGAGCCATTTAATATATATATTAAGAAATATACATAATACCTTGCATTAATTGCGCAAATCCGAGTTTCATGTCAAATTATACGTTTAATATATATATATATATATATATATATATATATATATATATATATATATATATATATATATATATATATTCCTGACATTGCTTTCATGAAATGACGTCCATGCTGTTTGTCACGTATTTTCACGCCATTTTTTTTACTTGACAACATGGTATTGACTCTGAAATTTATAATTTCTCCTCTCCCGCCTCCCCAACTTTATTTTGCTATTGTCTTAATCGATTTACTTCAAGGAACCTTCTATAACTCTTCTATGAGAAAATAAATAACTGAAAGTAAAAGAGTAGTTTTTAAGATTTTAACTTTTTTTTCTCGTCATGAATCTTTTACAGCCGAAGTCAATAAACGAAGAATCTATAGGATGAATCCCAGTAATAATTTCTTTGTCATTTTACGACTTTCACTTTAGCGTAATGAAATCCTCTCAAAACCTACTTCTTTTCTCACTCACTTTCATGCTGATATTTGGCATCGAAATTTGCATATCATTACCAATATAATCATTGTCATTTTGCCTTTAAATATTAATATAATCCTTATTTTACTCATATTGCTATGTCGGAATTGTTTATAATTGTATATATTCGTAGTATTATCAGAAAAATAAAAAAGTTATATATTCCATTAAAATTTACAACAAAGTTGATATCCAATATTCAGTAGCACAGATAACAGAATGTTTTTTCAATTCATACCAAAATGATGTTAATATTTAAGACAAATCTATGAAACATATATGATAGAATTTACAATAAAAATTACTCTCAATAACTTGAGCATGTATATATTCATACTAAAACGGCAATGGAATCCATGTTTGATTCTTGTAATTTATTTGTCTCTCTCTTTTGATACATCTATATAGGATGTGATGTGTAAATTGTCACCATATTTTATATTTTATTTCGCACATGCGCGTTATCTGTATTTGATTTTGTCTACTGCACAGTATAGTGGGGTCAGTTGGGCATCGTCTCTGAGAAAATGTGTATCATGTACACTCTACCAGAAATTTGGAAATGACTTGCCGCACATCTTGGTATTCTCGGAGGTTTCTCCAATACGAACATTTCAGAGCAGAGGATTCGTTAAGAGTTGGCGGAGACTACTGGGGATTTCGAAGGTGCTTGGAGTTATCACTAGAACTGGTGACGCTGTGCCTTCATTCATCTTCCTTCATGGACTCAGACTCAACATAGAAGCCTACATCAAGTGCATTGATGAAAAGTGCTGATCTCGGTGAAGACGGTGGCTGCTACTCGACACTATGTCTGGCAATACGACTATGCACCATACCACACAACCAAGAGAACAGTCATGGATATCAGACAATTTCCGTGATCACATCATCCCTTACATCTGCCGATCTAACTCCTCAGACTGCAAACACCTTGAATATTTTATGTAGGGCGCAGTTGAACGAAAAAGCAAGAAAGTCCTTATAACACAAAAGATGAACTGAAAACAAGGATAATGGCTGCTTTCAACAACTAACTCTTTGGCATTTCGAAATATTCTATTTGAGCCTCGAAGGATGCGCTTCTGGCCAAATGCGTGGCTTCTCTGTCGTTTGAATTATAGATACGGATGTTATTCCTGATACATAAAATCTTGGAAGATGAAACACACAACGTATATTTTTAAAATGCCAACATTTTGACGATCTTAAAACATGAGACCGCTCAATCTGCTGAAACTATCGTGACATCTCCCTCATGAGCCTTGCTGACAAGAAATTTACGCAAATATTTCTGCATCGACTCCTCTTGGTAAAAGAGATCCTTTCATAATCTCAATGTGGATTCCGTCCTTCAAGAGGCACAACCGACATAGTGTTCAGTGTGCAGTCTTGAGCTGCAAAAACCACTGCTGTTCATCTTCTCGGATATTCAGAATTTATTCAACAAAGTACGGTGACCAGACATGTGAGCCACACTTGCTCGCTTTGGCGGTTCAGATAGCTTCGTGCCTCTCATCCTTATGCTTCACAGCGGAATGGAGGGCGAGTGAACCGTCGAGGTGTCTTTTCGGACCCGTTTCTTATCACAGGTGGTCTTAAACCGGGTTGGAAGCATTGGCATTGACATCCGATATAGATTAGACAGCTAATTCTTCAACCTCACCCGAAATAGTTCTCTCACAAAGAGTACCACCACCCGCGTGCGGAAATTTTATTAGGTTGACGACAATGCAGTTGTGGATAAGACTGTCAAACAAGCGATTGGCAAACTTGTATATCGAAGTTTACAAACGCTTTGGGATGCAAGTAAATATACAATAGTCAAAGATTCTCATCCAGCCGGGCGACAGAATAAGATAATCTGGACGTGAGCATCAACATTGACGGACAGCCTGTAGGTGTCGATGAATTTCACTACATTGGCAGCAACATCTCCAATAATGTCACATGCAAGAGAGATCTTGACAACAGGATCAAAGAGTCTCTTATTGCGTACGGTTATGATCTCACACTTGGTTTTCAGCAATCACGTCCTCGCAATTAGAATGAAAATCATTGTGTTCCTGGCTGTGATCCTATCCACCATTTGTACGCTTGCTATGCATGAACATTTTGTCGTCGGGACAAAAATCATCTGGAGCTCTTCTAGTAAACGAAGTTCAAAAGAATCCTTCGCATTTGTGTGGGGGACCGAATAACTAAAAACCTGGTCCTCCTTCTGGCATCACACCCAGCATCGGTGCTATTATCCGTCAATAATTCTGGCAGGGTCACGTGACCATTGGTCGTCTCAATCGACTCCCATGTATTACCCTGTTATGTGAATTCGCCAGGGACAAGAGACAACGCGGAGACTCAATACAACGCTTCAAGGATAGGTTGAAGACATCCCTGACACAGACAAATATCGACCTTGAGACCTGGGAAACCGTTGCTGCAAATTGCCATTCCTAGCGTGGGACCAAGCCGTCAACATAAAAAGAATCTACGATGTGATGACAAGAGGGTTCAACTCCCCCAGGCGCATCCACCACTTACACTCCTCTGTGACATCTGCTCACGACTCTTCAAAGTGGAAAATGTGAATAAGAAAACATAATGACGATCCCTATGCTCGGATGCGAGCAGGGACTCTCAACAACGACGATAAATGTTTAACAGATATTCTCTGTTACTGTAGTTTGAATGAAAGATTGCTGCCTAAATATGCAATGCTCATACACACATCTCTCACTCTCACACACACATATAGATAGATAATATTAGTGGTCAATATATATAATATATCTGTCTATATATATATATATATATATATATATATATATATATATATATATAGATAGATAGATAGATAGATAGATAGAAATTCCCAAGAGGATAGAATCCAGGTAGAACTAAATGTCCAGGTCAGAGTAAGAATATAATATAAAAGGCTCAAGCACTAATATTCCATGGTTGTAATTTATTACATTGGAATCGTAATCACGATCGAATTCAAATTTTCTCTCGCCTCTGAGTGTTGACTTCAATGTTCACTTTTATATTTACAAACGCTCTATCTCTGATATTGAACACTTCATCCCATAAATATAGCACACCTTAAAACTATATTTCTCTCTCTATATATATACAATAATACTAACAGGACTATAATATATTGTAATACTAAATCTGAATAAACAAAATAAAATAATTACTTGTAGATGTTGGAGCATTATTTACATATACATTATGGCCGTAAGAAATGGAACTACCTAAGGTTTAAAAATTTACAAAATTTGTCGGCAATTTACAGTTAATTTAGATTTTGGCTTAGCAGAGATTTTATGTCAGCAAATCGGATAATTTCTAATTTTTCATGTAAGAATAAAAATCAAGGTTCAATTAAAGATTTACAGGTTCTAGCTTATTTTAGTATTTTCCATTTTACCGTAGATTTTCGTTTAAGTTCGAAAAATATTTAGAAAGGCGACGTCATATTTTTGTAAGCATTATTAGCGAAAGATAATATATGGTGGATACCACCTGGTTTTCCACAAACTTCTTTTACTCACTATATGAATTATTTAACTGCTGCATTTTCACTAATAGAAATAGTGCTTAGGTAAGCTAGAGATTCAGTTTGACATCACTTTTGCAATGGGCATTCGTTAGAATTTCTACAATTGCACTTTTTGTTATTATCGGTGTGTTTTGCTTGGGAATGGCTACTATTACTCAGATATTTGTATTTGTTTAAAATGTTATTATTATGATTTTTAAAAAAATCAAGATTATCTATATATAGCTAAGTTTTAATGTATTTCTCGTAAACATTCTACTGAGTGGATTATTATCGGGGAAGTGTTTATCACTTAAATTGTACAACTTCTGATCTAAACTAGTATTAAACATTTGGTTAAATGCGGGTGTGTACCAACAGATTTTACGCTTTCTATTCTTATCCTACGATTGCTGTTTTGTTATATATATATTTAATGCCATCGCGCTTATAGCCACTATTTTTAAGGCAGTATTGTAAATGTTACTATGCTTGTAAAAGACATCTTCAATGGAAAGATATTGCTAATTCTATATTCTGTAGAAGAGAGTATGTGTTTGATTACGGATGAAGGGTTGTTTGAATTAAAGTGGATGTATATTGAATTGGCATTATTTTATGTTTGGTTGCATGTATATTTAATTAGCATTTGTTTTTATGTTAGGTCTAATGAAACACCAAGGAAATCTACTTCTTTAAATTAGTGTTGATCTTAAATTTAAGGTTAAGATTTTTAGATTCTCTATGCATCAATCTTCTGATTTTGTCAGCTTTAATATTGTGGAATTTTTCACTAACAGGAGGCCATCATCTCTATATGACCCTATGTTATCAATGTTAATATCATTGTAGACAGTAAGATTATATAAGACAAATACACCAATAAGGTCGGAAGACTCAGCAGAATCTAATTCCTTATGGAAATATCAAATTGATCAATACAATTGTTCTTAAACCACTGTTCTTTGTTATAAATGAAAACACATCTTCTGCAGTTCATAATAATATCAAGCTCCTCGTTAGAATAATCTGAGTACGCCTGGACAGACCCCAAAGACTAAGTAAACAGGTACCTGGAAACAGATGAGTAAAAATCCACGATATCAACTTTGATAAATGAACAATTTCTTTTATCGCTTGTACCACTGAACCAATCTCTCTCTCTCTCTCTCTCTCTCTCTCTCTATATATATATATATATATATATATATATATATATAGCATAAGGAGAAGCCACGTATACTTTCTTAATATGTGTATAATATAGAAAAAACAACTGAAATGTTGCAAATTAAAAAAAATGAATGTTTTTTTGTGAAAGTATATATATATATATATATATATATATATATATATATATATATATATATCAATTCACCCTAAGCTAGGCGGTAATCGTGCCACTAAATTCAAAGGTTTAATGCGAATTAAAGTGTATGAGAGAGACAGAGAATTCGAGTTAAGGATTTTGTCATGTCTCTCCTGATGTGGTGTTTTATGTCGAACGGGCATTAGTTAAGGTCCTTGTAGAAATTATGTTATATTCCAAGTACATTCATTCACCGAACACTTGAATGATTCCTTTGTTTCCACCGTGAGATTTGGGTTCGAATCTCAACAGTGATTTACCATATTGCGTTAAGAGGGACTTGAAAATCATACCACGCGTTGATGTTGCTAATGAAATTATTAAACGGAACTATTGGTAATTCGTCAGCAAGGAAGCCTCAATTCGTTTCAACCGAAGGTTCATACACATTAAACTTGTTCAAGGCTTGCGATCTGTATGGACGAAAGTTTCGTTCTGTCGGAGTTTAATAAATGCAAATTAGCCTGAGCAGGCATTTGCAAAAGATTTTATCTAACCTCTCTAGCAGAGGGAAGTACTTGAAAATGATTGCTCAGCCATTTACACTCGACAGTCGTCAGTCGCCTTCAAGAATGAATGTCCATAATTAGTCTGTGTAGCTTTCTTTGTGTCACCAGTTCCTATTTTGAAATGCTGGGAAGCTGGAATATATTTTAGCGTCACGAACATAAATTCAACTAACAGTTTGGTACGTTATAACATTGATAGTGATCTGGTTTTCTCTAATATAAAAGTTCTACAAGATTTATAATCGTTTTTGTTTTACAATTTAAATGACAAATAAATATTGTATTATCTACCTAAATATGCAGGAAAATATAAGAGGCACATTCAATTTGCTTTATATATTTAAAGATGGCGTTTTGAACAGAGAAATGACAGGTTAATTTTCCCGAGAGACATGAGCATACACATGACTTCCTGATGACCCTTTAATTATCAACAGAATAGTGTGAAACAAAGAAATACATTTCAAATATAAAGGAGGGCACCGAAAGTTTCTAGTCCAGAACAACTGCTCAAATCAATAATTGTAGTAAACATTGTTTGGTCCACAGATATATTCAACGTGAGTTGATGTATGGAAATCGTATATATTTTCATTGCATGGATGAATTCAGTGCTGCACTCTCAATCGTAACACAGTTTCATGATAGATATCATTTGGTCGCACTGCTTTCTGTAACATTGTAAATATGATTTATTTTATAGAACGCCTATGATACAATTGTATCCAGAAAATTCGTTTAACGGTTTATGAAGCGTTTTCTACTTTAATATTTTAAAAGCCTGTTTCCAGAAAATAAACATATATGTTAAAACTTTGTCACTGTGGAATCACCTTTTTTGCAAAGATATTTCAATTTTTAGGGATGAGAGATGGCATATAAAACATACTTTTTCCATACAACGATATTTATTAATATATACTCAGCAAAAACGTAACCTTTAAGTAGACTGCATGGGGAAACTGTTCAGTTAATTTTGGTTCTTCGTCAGCTTAAGTTCTCTTGAGGGAAGTTCTAAATAACCGGCATATATGTAAGGTTGGATCCTCAAAGGAAGTCAGTCTTTTCTATTCCTCTGCTAGTCGAACATTAGTAAATATAAAGGGTTTTAACCAGTAAGAAATTTCTTTCTTCTCAAAATCGTGAAGGGCATTTTCGAAAAACCTCCAGATAATGGCAGTTTTAGTAGTGGGCTAAGCGGAAGTAGCAACAGAAAATTGTGTGACGATGTAATTGTAGAACCCGTTATTGGTCCAATGAAGTAAAAGCATTCATTGGAGATGTTCTCGGACAGACTGCGAATGGATGAAGCGCCATTTCTTTTTGACAGCAACTGAATAGCGATCCATTAGTGAATCATTTTCCCGCGTTTCCATCGAAAGGAGTTGAAACAGCGTGTATACGTCGATGGGCCAATCATAAAACGCGAGAACGCATACTGATACATAATTTTATACATCTATAACGAAACACTCTCACACGTATAACATTGTAAATGCATACATACTCACGTATACTTACATAAAAAGTATATATATATAGATGTAAGCATATATAATCCTCGCTGTCTGTACAGTTGTCCATCTGTATTTATCTATATATCGACATCAACCTATCTGTTGAAACATAGGCAGGCACACATACATTCTGCCTTACAGGAATATCACGTTGAAATATTGGTTCACCTAATATGACCAAAGTTAAGCAACGTCGAGCTTGGTTAGTATATCGATGGCTAAAAGCGTGGGAATAAAAGGTACTGTAAGCTTGGGTCAGCTGGTGTACTTGCATATGACTATATAAATTTGCCTATCGACCCTAAGTCATTCCCTCGGTAGCAGAATCACTATCTGAGGGCCAGATTGTTAAAATCTAGGACCGATAATTATATAACCAGATCTGATAAAGGATCTGGGGTTGTGATTCTGAATTATTCTTATTATATAAATAATAATATATACCTGAAGTTCATAAAATAATTTTCCTTTCAAAACAGGAGTATGATAGAATTCGACGTGTTGGCTCCCAGCGTCCTACGATGTATGGTTTGCCGAAAGTTCATAAAATAAATGTTCCACTTCGGCCCGTTTTGTCTATTGTGTGCTCTGCCTAGCATGAGTTGTCTAAGTGGTTGGTTGAAGTTCTTGAACTTGTTTTCCAGATTTACCCTAAGTATTTTATTGTAGATTAGTTCAAGTTTGCGTCTGATATACGTAAATTGAAACGTACTGATGACTTCATAAAGTCCATCACGTTTAATGAATATCGATTCAGTATTAGAATCCGGAGAGCCGTGTTTCAATTCCAATGATATTCGTTATATCCACCTAAG
The DNA here is from genome assembly GCA_964036315.1 of Acanthosepion esculentum. Taxonomy (NCBI): domain Eukaryota; kingdom Metazoa; phylum Mollusca; class Cephalopoda; order Sepiida; family Sepiidae; genus Acanthosepion; species Acanthosepion esculentum. Next base: position 54,826,790 of record OZ038475.1, read on the forward strand.
CACAAATATCCTTAGGAAAAGGTACGAATCCACCATTTCCCCACTAGTTATGGTTTAATTAGTAGTATTAATATAAATAAATCATTACCTCTCAAACAATCTTACAATATACAAAGTGCCATAATTTGTTTAATGTTGAAGGAGCCGTTCTAAGAGACGAAATCATGTATTATTCCGACATGGTCAGTTCCGTAAGTATCCAATACCAATCACTATTTGGAATTATATGGTCTAAATTATATTTTATCTAATAATTCCGTTTTTCGAAATATCTGTCCAATTGTGATACTTTCTTTAATAACAGAACGGAGCACGGTGGAATAATGGTTAGCGGCTTGGATTGAGGAATCGAAGAGTCGAGTTCGAATTCCATTCGTATCCATTACATTCACTTACGTGCAAATACCCTTGGAAAAGTTATGAATCCTCTTCTTCTCTCAAATATGGGTAAATAGCAGGACAGACCGGGTTATATAGCCTTGGATGGCAACTTGTCGACCGAAGAAAGAAATGGCAACGTGCTGCAGGAAAAATCTAACTCGTATGATTGTCTAAGCGTGTATCATTGCACATAACTGACAAAATGACTGAATTTTATGATTGAAATAATGTTTGTTGTGTTTGTTACATCAAATAAACATGTTATTAATTTATCTGATTGCCGTTTGTCCGATACCGATAAGCTGGTCCCGCCGTTTAGACTTTTGTATCCCCCACTAAGATGATCGATATAATCGAAGTTTTTAGCCAGTCTGAAGTATTGTCTTCGTAATTAGTAGTATATCTGCCGACTTCTGTTGAAAATGTAAGCCATATTAAATCCCGTCTGAATGATCTTGCATATGATTTTGTAAATTTGCCTATCTATTCTAAGACGTTCCTTTGGCAGCAGAAACATTATCAGACAGTCAGATTGTTAAAATCTAGGACCGATATTTATATAACCAAACCTGATAAAGGATCTGATGATGTGATTTTGAATTATTCTGGTTATATAAATTAAACGTCGAATCTATTGGACGACACTAGTAAAGTTCAGAAATTAGGTAATACTTCGTTTGATGAAGTTTCAGAACAGATTAATCGAATTACGGTACTTAATCCTCGAGATGCGCGTAGAAATATACCAAGGGATAACATGATTCTGTGAATAAGACTTCAGGAATTTAACTCTGAAACGAAGGGACCGTTAATTACCTCTCAAACGGATGGTATTATTGATGTTATTAATCATATTGTGGACATGCCGACGTCGAAAATAAGTCAACATATATTTAGTGCTACACTCTCTAAATAGTATTAGATAAACAGGGAACATCTTATTCAGCAAAAATTCGGAAAGAAAAGTATCATCTCGATTAAAACTAAAACCTTTAGGTCACTTTCGTCTGACGCTTCCCCAGAAGAAACATTGCCGGAATTATGAAAACTACTGAAAGGAAATAAACTACTTCGCAATAGAATTAAAAGATAAAAGGGGAAGAAAAAAATCAAGTTCCCCAGAACAAGGCAAAGACTAGCGGAAGATTGGGAAGAAGTTCTAGTAGTAAAGATGTTCCGTACTACTGCGGAACTGAAGCAGTGCATGGAAGTTGAGGAGATCTTATCAACGCATGATTGACTACAAAAGCCAGTCCAAGATAATTTCATGGAGGCACGCCTCTTAGGTGGAACAAATGTTTTAATTTCATTAAACTTAGAAATTTTAATTCTAATGTTTGTTTTTATGACACATTATGTATAGCCGTTGCCGAGAAAGATATTAGCAATTTCTATGAGTTCGGCATAAGTTTGTTGATTAGCGGACAAAACATTCTTACGGACAAATGGGAAAGCACTCCTAGTAGCAAAGATGTTCCGTACTACTGCGAAATTGAAGTAGTGTATGACAACTGAGGAGATCTTATCATCGCATGATTGACTACAAGAGCCAATCCAAGCTAGTCTCATGGAGATACGACTCTTAGGTGGAACAAATGTTTTAATTTCATTAAACTTAGAAATTTTAAATCTAATATTAGTTTTTATGACACATTATGGATAGCCGTTGCCGAGAAAGATATTATTAATTATCCTCAGTTCTCCATCAAGTTTGCAAATATCATCAATTTACGATGAGTAAATGTTTTGATAAGTTTAATTTTCCGAAACTTACGAGCAAAATAGTCTCTAGTGAGATACAAATCAGAGGGCTTCCTATATACGCTGACCAGGAAATAAGTGGGTGTTCTCACAACCGCTATGTTCAGGAAAGGTCACGTACTATTTTTCTCCACCTTCATCATGAAATTGTAAAGAGGGGTGGAAACTATTTAGATGTTGAAAAAAATAAAAACTGTCTGCCCCATTATGGGATGAAAAAGATTTAAAGATGTCATCAATATAATAGAAATAGCAGTATGGTTTAAAGAACTCATCAAACAATTGCCTCTAATGAAACACTACCAAAATATTGGTCCTTAGAGGTCCCAAAGTAATACCCATCGCTTACCCAATCAATATCTCGATACATGTTATTATCAAAACTGAAAGAGACACTTAGTATCCATCTCCACCCGCTCGACAAAGCTATTCTCAGCTGAGAAAATATCGAGACGTTAAGGGGCCAGGATACAAATAATAAGCACAAATATCAATGGTCTCGTCAAGTGGGATATTCGGGAACAGACTATAAAATGTCAAAAGACACGAAAAAATCCGTGTCGACAGTACGTTTCAATTTACGTATATCAGACGCAAACTTGAACTAGTCTAAAATAAAATACTCGGAATAAATCTGGAAAACAAGATCAAGAACGTCAACCAACTCATGCTATGCAGAGACCGCCACAGACAAAATGGACCGAATTGGAACATTCATTTTATGAACTTTCGACAAACCATACATCCTACGAAGCTGGGAGCGAACACGTCAGATTCTATCATGCACCCGTTTTGAAAGGAAAATTCTTTTATGAAATTCATGTAATCTCTTCTGAAATTTAACTTCCGCTGTTGCGGTGTGTTACCTAATGATGTGTCACCTAGTTTCGGACATTTACTACTGCCTTCCTAATATCGTCGACATTTTATTTATGTAAGAAGAATAATTCAGAATAACAACACCAGATCCTTTATCAGACCTGGTTATATAAATATCGCTCTAGATTTTAACAATCTGGCAATCTGATAGTGATTCTGCTGCTGAAGGAATGAATTAGAAAAGATAAGTGAATTTACGATGTCATATGCAAGAACATTCAGACGGTCATTATCATGGCTTGCATTCTCAGCAGAGGTCGGCACATATTTTAGTAATTGAGAAAATAATACTTCAGATTTGCCACGAACTTCGATTCTTCAAATCTACTTTCGCTAGCGTTCGATTAGCAGGCTCCCTAATTTACATAGATATTTCAGTTAACCTGATGAATATTTATGTCTCTCTTAAATTTGAAAAATTTGAAAAGCTCACAAAATTTTAACTTTTGTATTTAACTACTTTTTGCGAAATAAAGTCCTTACATTTGCTTTGATTAAGTCCTTCAGAGGACGAAACGTGCCGGAAAATATAATTTTACATTTTATCTTGATTCATATTTCTATTTACCGATATATATTAGTTATATCTGAAATTTTAGCCTAACATGCGCGCGCAAACACACGCTCACTCACTCTCTCTCTCTCACACACACACACACACACACACACACACACACACACACACACACACACATATACATATATATATATATATATATATATATATATATATATATATATAAATGTACATTGAAGTTAACACTCAGATGCGACAGGCTGTTTCATGCTAGACGTAATCGTTAGGCCGTCTGACGATTGCGTGAAACCACTTGTCGCCTCTGAGTGTTGAGTTCAATGTTCAACTTTATATTTACATACGTTCTATCTCTGATATTGAGCACTTTATCCCATAAATATAGCCAATTCTTAAAACTATATTTCTTCATATATATGTATATATAAATATACATACATGTGTATGTGTGTGTGCATATGAAAGATTATTATTCGTGAGTATACTCACTCGAAATTTAGTCGAAATTTAGGAATAAATATCTTCAATTAAAATCAATTAAATATCTGATAGTTGGTCATTTGTGCCAAATCTGATCGGTGGTTTTGGCTGAGAACTTTTCTGCATCCATTCGCATAAATCTTTCCCTTAACTATTTTGCCATTTCACGGCTTAAAACTCAGGCAGCCTGAGGACATAGTCTTTACCACTGGGCCGCATTGGTGAGGCAGTTCTTGTGAAAAGTGTGCAAGCGTGCACCAAATATTTATCGATAGAAAATCATTGTTTCGGGAAGTTGTACTGCAGCAAATCGCATGTTTGCCAATGTAAACAGCAAGAAAGGAATGCAAGTGGCGCCCAACAGGATGACGCCTATACAAACGATGGTGGCCGATATCATGTAAACCAGGATTTGGGAAAAAGGAAATTTACATTACTGTCATTCTTTGAAGAAAATATTGATTCTTCCTCCAAGTCAATAAGAGCGAATGTATTTATACGCTTATCTACATGTTGTTGTGTATTTACTACGTATAAACAAACTTATAAGCGTGTGGGCATAGCATGTGCAGATATTTGTGTTGATCTTATGTGGTTCCATGTAATGTATGCAGAGGTTAATGCATTTTTAAATGCTTCAGAATGTATGCGAAAAAACTGTCCATAAACAATTGTGTAAGTGCGTTCAAATAAATAACTAAAACTAAATGCTTAATCCATTAACACTCACCTTCAAGTTGTTGAGTGATGAGCTTTAATTGATTATCAATAGAACACTATAATTAATAGCCGATGTTTACACCTCAATAGACTCGCAATACATCGTACAACAATGGGACCCAATTTCCAACCACTTTCGAGGGTAAGTAAAAAATTATCATCACTTTCGCCATAAAGTTTCTTTAGGTTTTTTAAACTGCATTCTGTTCCTGCTTGGTTTAGTCACTACTATTTCGGTCACGTATTCGATGATTGCCTGTTTTATTTTTCTTTCTTTTTGCTGCTGTTACAGTGAAAAAATAGCCGCTCCGTTAGCAGTGTGCACCAATGAGGAAAAAAGAGCAGTGATCTGATTTCTCTGGCCGGAAAATGTGTCAGGTCTGAAATTCATCGGAGTCTTTTAACACAATACGTTGACAGTGCACTACCGCGTAGAAGTGTGCATGAGTGGTCGAGAAGAGTAAATGTCACCGAACAAACACGACAGGTGAACGAGGAGCAGAACCCTCGTCAATCTCTGCCACTAACGAGAAGATTCAGCAAACAAGAAAGATGGAAATGGTGAAAAGGTGTGTTATCATCGATGAGATAGCATGTGCTCTGCAGATTCGTATCACTTTGTTCCTACTAAGTGCACACTGCTAGCGGAGTGCCAATGTTTATACTGTCACAACAGCAACAAAAAATTAAAAAATCACGCAATCAAACTCAAACTTCGATCACGTGACTACGATTGTACCACCTATAAGCACGCATGATCAGAAGATAACTTGAGAAACCTAAAGTTATTTCATGACGAAAGTACGGATAATTTTTTAATTACCATCGTAGATGATTTTTTAAAATCTCGAAGCAAGTACGCAGTTGGGGTTTCATTTCTTTCTCGGTTTTTTCTTTCACTGTCGTACGCCACAAAATTTTAACAGGAATGCTTGTTATTTTGCAGCAAAGACAGGATATGCCCGGTGAATTGTATCCAAATATCTGTCACCATTACATTAAGGTAGCTTGAATTTGTACGTATTAGCATTGATCGGGATATATTAAGCAGATGATACCGGGTTTTTATTAATCTAAAATTTATATACATTTATATATATATATATATATATATATATATATATATATATATATATATATATATATATATATAAATGTATAATTATTACCTGAATTTCCTTTAAAATCATATTTTTATGCGGGATTTTATGGTGGGTATTAAGCGGTTACTATATTTTAGTGCTCATTTGAAATACAAATATGAATATATAAATTGTGAGCGCATATATGCAACTCACTTTCCATCTATCTTTTTCTCTGAAGATATGTACTTGAATAATCTGAGGTTTGTACTCATGCCAACTCTTAATTTGGAAATTGTTGACGTGTTCCTCCGTATATAAGATTATTTAATATTTGCTAGCGACAACCTCTATTCATTTAAATTTGAGGTAATTGAACACATTCTGAGGACTGTAATTTAATTATACCTCAATCAGTATCTGCTGATATATATTATATATATATATATATATATATATATATATATATATATATATATATATATATATATATATATATTGTTTCTTGGTCTGATTCAACTCTGACCATTTACTATATATATATATATATATATATATATATATATATATATATATATGTAGCTTAATAAAACTAGGGCAAAGATACTAAAGTAATCCATACGAAAAACATTTATAAAATATTCATTATTAACCACAAGTCAAAAATACAACGGAAGTTAAGGTTTTCAATCCGGAATTTGCAAAACATACGTGTGTCCTTCATCGGCGGTGAGAGAAATAAACAGAGAAACGACGAAAATTCACCAACTGTTGTCCTTGTGGCTGGTGTGTCTACTTGTGTAGATGGTATTATTAGTAAAAATCCGATCTCTGTTTGATTTCTTTCTGCACGAAACTTTTTGACAAAATAAACTTCGATTCAAAACATAGGCTGTTTTGTCCTTATCGGTGTAGGTAGTAGGGGAATGAGATTTTGCGCATAGAGAAAGAGGGTTACGATCAATTTCTTGTTCATCACGGAGGCCCGTAGGTCCAATAGTATGACACTTGCTTTGTATCGTAACTGTCCGGGTTCGATTCTCGGTAGTTGATGTGCACTACTGATGAGTCCCACATAGGACAAAACGGCTGTCCAGTGCTTTCTGCTGAGGATTCTTCTTGACTTGATGAATTACTATTTATTATTACTAACTAGAACACTTCACGGTTTTCCTATTTGAATATTGTGATATATTTTGATTCTTAAATTAATAATTGACTAAGCTTATGGCTAGTTTTACGAAAATAAAATATCTATATAAAATTCCCCTCTCACATTGTTAAATAATTGATCTCATCAAGTTCATAAAATATTTCAATAACAATCAAAATATGAATGCTGGTAGTAATTGTAAGTAGTAAGGGGGTACAAATGAAAATATTTCAGATTGAGAAATCTTCTATTTTACTGAAAGAGACGATAAACACTCTTATATTCCCTTGTTACTTTTATATCTTTTTTCTTTGCTTTAGTTTCATTTTCGCACTGAAAACAAGCATCATAAATTATAAGCCTTTTCCTTTTTTCTACGTGAACAAAACGGAATAGTTCCTTGTTCATGAAATATGAACAGAAGTTAAAAACAAATTATCTTACTTTCTTTCTTTCATTTTCATACTGAAACAAAGTTGCTTGTCTGATATGTCTTTTCCGTCATTCCACGTGATCTAAACAGAATTGTCCATTATATATGGGGTATTGACAAGGTGTATCGGTCATGCAACCTAAAGGCAGCATCATAATTATAATAAGAATATATAAAGAAAAATCTCTTACATTACTGTTTTACTTGAATTTTGTAAGCATAATGCTTAATGCTGAAAAACCTGCAGAGTAATCAAAAAATCATTTTTAAAATGTAACTATTTAAAACATTAAGTCTATCCGTGTTTCGCGCTTTACGGTAGATGGCGCTGTGTTGCCATAGAGATTAGGTTACATTTGTCATTCGCGTACATACGTGAGGCTACTCTGCTTTCAACGTTTAACGAGAGAAGTAGTGAGTTAGCTGAGAAGTGTTCCGTTTAACAATGGCAGCATATTCATTTGTAGGACCACATGTTATCACAGAACGTCTTAGAATGATTGTCATCAGGGATTGTTTTTCGAACACACTTCCAGAAAGGCTAGAGGATGTGATCCTGCTAATACGAAGGCGCATCTGGTTCATTCATGAACTCCAGTATTTTCGTCACATTTTTAACCATGCAATGGCTGAAATCTAACATGAAAAATAGATACATAGAGGAGGAACGGTTCTATGGCCGGCACGTTACGCCGACCACAATTCTTTTTCATTTTTATTCGTGGTGCCACCTAAGAAAATTGTTTGATGCAACAGACTTTAAAATGCAGACACGCTTCATCAACGTGTCATAGAGTCTTGCGAAACTGAGTATTTGAAAGGGTCCACTAGTCAATATATCCGACTAGTTCATGCGTGGGTAGAATAAAGTGTAAGACATTTTGAATATGTGTTATGAGTTGTGTTGAGATACAACGATGGCTTTTGGACATATATTTATACAGACATTTTATCTTGTTTCTTCTACTAGGAACACGCCCTCCCAGTTTTTGTAAAAGGATTTTGAATTTTATCTTGAATTGTACATTTAAAATCATCTAACGTACACTTTAAACTTAATAACTCAAATGCGAAGGGTTTGCACACATATGCTTATATGAACATTTGTCCTTGTTTTGGTGTGAGACACCTGCCTCCAAATGTTGCCAAATTATTTTTTATACACCCGATATATATATATATATATATATATATATATATATATATATATATATATATATATATATGGTCAATGATTTTGAAAACAATTCCATTAGAGTAAGATCTGAAAAACAATTCTGTCCATGAAAACACTGTACTTTGTGATGACATAAATTTTAGCCTTGCCGAGAACCCGTACAACATTTTCTAGGGTTAAATCAAGAGATTTAAATGGCAGTCGACTGCCTCTGTAGACAAGAAAATGGGAGTTACGAACTTGTGTTTTTCACCCTACAAGATATATATATATATATATATATATATATATATATATATATATATATATATATATATGAATTTCCACGCGCCAAAAGCTGTAAACCGCTTAAGTAGACGAACTAAATCACGGGAAATTACCATTTAAAATGCGATGCACTTTCTGTGCTCTGCTAGTAGCGGAGAGGTATAACTACGTGATAATAAAACCTGAGGGGTGTTGTTAATTGTGATCATGGCTAATATTGGCACCAAATCCACCACTTCCAATAAGTTGGACAACAGCAGAAGGGCACAAACTTTGAGAATTAACTGAAACTGCGATACCTAAAGGCATGACACTTGGTATTAGCTTACAAAAATCTACCCACTGTGGACTCAATAGACTGGTCAGTACGAAATTAAAACAAATATCACCTGAATAAGGCTGGAACACAAAACGGCCGAAACGTCGTGAATATAGCAATAAAGATGAGGAAATCAGTTCGAACAATGTAAATAGGGAAAATGCAAGGACAAATATTTTTTTTAATGTAAACAGTGTCATTTTAATGACGAAACTATTATAAAGACAATGTCAGTGTGATGTGCATGCCACATTTTCCGAAGCATTTTATCGTTCAACTCCTGATTTTCTAATCTCTATTAATCCTTTAGTAGAAACTCATGGCAAAACATCCAGAATAGCTTCCCGAAGTTCACTTTCCCAGGCAATTTTATTTCTGCTATTATAATATATCCTCAAATTAATACTCAGCAATTTTTTTAGTTTGGATTATTGTTATGGTCCAGGTTAAGACCAAGGAAGATCATCACGAACAATGAGTAGAAATAACAGAGATATATTACACGGAATAATAATACAAGATGTGGAAGGTGTTAGTATGACTGTCAGTCTGGTTTGGAGTGAACTACTATCGGCTCGACTCGATTCGTCTCTCTCTCTCTCTCTTGACAGGCGTAGTATACATAGTGTTAGGAAGAGTTCATTCTGTAGTTATAGGTAAGGACCCATAGCAGTTATGTTGGATATAAGATGACAGCCATTATAACATGTGGGTTTACTTGAAACTTAATTTTAACGAATTAATTAGTTTTCTCTGTCAAATATAATTCAATATTGTCTTGTTTAAAATTCTTCTTTTTGAAAGCGTATGGCACAACGTGTCCCTTCAAAAGATTAATGCATGTCAGACTTGCTATATTAAGACCATCTGCAATTTGACAAGGTACGACTCTTTTACCAATTATAAGTTCCCCACAAGCCCCACATTAATTTCTCTTACTTAGCGTCCCACTCAATAATAGCATTTTCTGAAAATGTTCAACTAAAATCTGATTTATCCATGTGAACATCGAATAGCACGGAATTTGCCATAAACATGAACGTTCATGAAATATGCTTCATTGTTATATTTCACTTGTAAACTACTTGATTTGGAAACTGTTTAATGATGTAATTTCTAGCATTTAATAGGTACCTGTCTTAAACATTTAGAAATTGAATGTAGCAGGCATTCAAAACTTAGACAACACTTTCAAATGGCCACTAACTCATTCCATGACGCTTCTTAAAAGTTGAAGCAATTCGTCATGAAATCAATCCATTCTTTTTTAATAACCCTGCATTTTTATGACCCAATATAATTAAATTTTCTTTTTCTGTTGGAAATTATATTTGTGTTAAGTCACATGGCAATGTATTTATATCTGAAAATAATGATGATTTTAGCAGTAGTATATATTCCCATTCACAAAATCATGAACATATATCGAACTGCTGAATACAATCTCAAACCTTCAAATGAATTACTGGATATATTTTCAAGGAAATCAAATATGTTTATCTGAAATTTAATTATATATTTATCATATAAATAAATGATGAAAGCATTATTAACATCGGTTTATTAATGGCAAATTAATTTTATAACATTTTCTCATAATATTCAGATTTCGGAAAGGTGACTGAACAGCCGAAACATTGTCTATTATCTCTTTGATAATATACATAAAGTAATCCTTCCCATTAATTTCCTGCTATATACCGTGTCTATTCAGGAAGTGTGTGAGCACAGCCATCCTCAGCTTCCTATCACTTGTATTTCTTAGTAACTTTTATCATTTTGCTAAGATTTCAGTCCCCGTTGCGGAATTCAATCACACAAGCCTGTCATGTCGGTAGCCCACTTCGTTCTCCTATTTCCCTAGCACTCGATATGCCCTGTGAGGTTCATTTTCACAAATAATCTTTCCTCATTATGTGTTCAAGTAATTTCAATTGTCTCTTTCTGATTATGGATGCAAAGCTTTCATTTTGCTCCCATTTTTCTTTAGTATTTATTCGTTGATAACTCTCTCGCTCTATGGTATTCTCACCATCTTTCAGTTGAGCCAGCTTTCTTCTGCATCTAGCTTTCTATTCCTAGCACAGACATGCATTTTACTCTGCCTCTCTATGCATCTTCCCATCTCATTCGGCAGCAAAATTGATATGACGAGGGAAATAATTAGGAATGCCTAAGAAAAGTGGTTTGTAGCTGTAGGGATGAAATAACTGATTTAAATCAATTCAGTAAATGATTAGCTCACAAGTGGGCTTTAATATTTTTATACAACAATTAAATTCGTTCAAGGAATCAAGTTCAACCTTTGTTTTTGTTTTCTGCCGGATTCATACATTGGCTGCAATTACTGTTTTTTATTTTTGTTAATTTTTTCCACATTTCCAGACAAACGGGATCCATATTAATCTGTGTATTGATTTCCTTTTTAGAAATTAAGTGCTACTTTATCACAAAGAAATTTCTAAACCCATGGAAAACTGAAATTATTAGATTATAAAAAAAATAATTTAGTTAAAATTAGCAGAAGTTGTGGGAAAAATTCACCTCCTGCGTAAATTGTAGAAATGTATTTATAATAATGAGATGAGAAACCCGACTAAATTTGTTTTGTAAAAAGGAAAAAAAAAATATGGAAATTGAACAAATCTCGATAATTATCTGAACCTAACGGCTAATAAGCAAGATAACACTTTAATTATTCAGTGTTAACAAATTTACAAAAAAGATATTTTAAAAAGTATAAAAAATGAGTAAGTCGAGGAGAGACAGGCAGAAAAAAGTGCGTAAATATGCGTCCCTGAATTCGGTGAGAATAGCATATTTTTCATTACCTCTTTTACAATATAATCGATAAAGAGTGCAGCGACGTTTCCCATCAGCGAATAGAATTTTTTTCTACCACTTTTTATTCATTTCAAAATTAAAGTTTTACACAACTGTTTTCGTTTTTACGGGGATTCCCCAAACAGCTCAAGGCCTTTTCTAAAATTAACGTTAAATATATTTTTTAGGCTGATGTAAACATGCATGCGTTATTTAGATTTGGCTACGTGTAGGTGAATGAATTATCATTTAATAAATAGATTAAGTAAACTCAGTTATAATTTTCGATTATATAGTTTACCTTACCTGTAATCATGAAAAAAGATATACTAACATATTCACCGTTTTCATCTACTGAAAAAAATATGCATTATATACTAGTCTATGAAATGGGATGGAATACAGATCGAATGTAGATCGGAATCCGAGAATGATAAGATAAAGAATAAATAAGAAAGGTTTATCAATTTAACATATCGCAAACGTCTCCACCACCGTAATAGTTACGCCCTATGCCTTTTCTATTAATTTCAGCAGAATTCTTCGGACGATAACTTCTCTATGTTAACTAGACTTTTTTAATTTTAGCGCAATACAGAACTAGCGGAAGAGTTTCATCACTTTATATTTGAGTTGGCTCGATGTGACCATAAATTCTATGCTAACAGTTTCTTTTCTCCCACTTCTCGCTTGTGGAAATCCCTTCTGGTTCCATGCTTCCCAGCAAACTTAATCTTCAAAAAAATAAATACGAGACCAATCGCTATCTACTGTGCTACGCAATACTCTTCCTTTGTTCTCACTCAATAGTAATGTTTCCGTTTCTAATTCTTCCACACATAGTAGCCCCTTGTGTTGTAGTGACTTTACTGCCTTGTATAGGGTGGAATCGATAAAGAAAAATTAAAACTTCATTTTTTATTCTTTATCAGTTTTATGAAGTTTTAATAGAAGTGAAGCGTTAGATTAAGACATATTTCCTATTTGTTATTGTCATAATCGTCTGTATAATATTTTAAATGGTATTAAACTGAGCCAAGAGAAAGTAACACTATTAGATTGGCATCAAAATTTAACATACTAAACATTTAATACGCTTCAGTTAATTTGCATCGTGTCGAAAATATTAGTGGATAATAATATTTAGAAATATAACACTTCAGAACGAGATAATTATTTTTAACGTAATAAGCAAAAGTTTATACTCTCTCAAACTCACAGAAAATATCTGACCGCATTTATTCCTATAGGCAAATGTCGGAAAAGTTACTTCTGAAACATTCGTATAGAGCATGAAATATTAGTTAAATTAAAGACTTTGTTAGACGTTCCCCACAACTTAAACATGCAATGATACAATAATTTCTGCAAGATCTCTATCAGATAGTATAAATGAGCTTTTCTAGAAGATATTATTGCAGGAAGTAACGAAATAAGTTTATCAAACTTTCACTCAGGAATGAGAAGAAGATCATGGAATCATTTTTCCCCATGTGAAAGGAGTTAATGTTTTTATATATTCACATTTATACAATTATCATCTTGACATTATAATATATATTACACTTTTCTAGAAGCCAACATTTATAATAAATCAGGTCTTGCATACTCGGGTATATTTTCAGATAGACTGGATCCAGTAGATTACAAATGATGAACAATCTGAACGTGTTAACTGGCTGAAACTATATTAAAATGCGCCTCATAATTCAGTGATTAAATAATCTTTTAAAAATAATTTTGTCAACCATTTAGTGTTATTCCTTTAAACTGATATGTCCAGGATTTCGATAGTTCTAAAGTAGCATAGTTACTTTTCCAAAATCTTCAGTACTCTCATGAGAATGACGTAGCTAAGTCGAGTAGGCGGTCTCTGAATTATATTTCCTCACTGAAGATCCTGCCAAATGCATTCTGCCAAACACTCCTATATGACTAAGTCGATATCTCTAGAAACATTTAATTATCTTCACTAATTCTGTGCGTAATAATTTGTATGGCATTGTTCGTAGAAGAAGGATAATCATAATGTTTGTTGCTCAGAGTTTCTAAGTGTTGACACCATGCTTTGTTTCGGGAAAACTTCTTTCGCTATCCGTTGTGCGTTCAGACGCCAGTGTGAAGCGCTCCATAATAAAAAAAAATCTCGAGAGTGATCACACTAGATATTGAAAGACCTTTGACAAAGTGTGAAACAGGGGATTGTTACACAAAATGGTTAGTTATGAAATCTGTGACATTCCTCTTAATTATGCTTAATTTGGTAGGTACATAATGATTAATCTCCTCGGGTCCATGAGATAAATGCTAGTGTCCCAGAAGGACCTCACCTCGGCTCTACTCTCATTTTATATTATATTAAAGGTTTGCCCAAGAAGGCTCTGACATTCTTAGTAAATATTTATGCAGATGATAACACAGTGTATGGGTGCATCTACAAATATGTTGATGATTAATTCATGGTAGCTGATCTTTTTTCTGGCCTTAATCTCACAGCCCAATGAGGAAAAGACAAGCTGGTATCATTTCAATACGTCCAAAACTAGAAAGGATTTATTATCATGGAACAAAAATCTATACCTGCACCGATCCTGTTCAGTGAACATAACCTCAAATAAGACTCGAAGGTCTATCGCAGCTAATGACCACTACCGAAGTAAATGTAATGCGTATAATCGGGGCCGCCGCAAAGCATAGTGAAAAATGCCGATTCCTTGTATAGCTTCAGAACATACGAAACTCCCGTTGTGTCGCTATCTTTACAAGAATCAAATCAGACCAAGTAGAGAATATCGAAATCAAAAGCGTTTACACCTCGTTGTAGTTGATGAATTATTTTCTACTATGCAACCTTTCTCCTAAAGTGGAAACGTTGATAGTCTCTATCTATTCTATCGCTATTACTATGACAGATGTTCGAACGAGTTATATTCTTTACTTCCACCAGTTTATACCTTTACAGTTGGGAGCCGCCATGCCATCTTTACGGTCTCAAATCTTCCATTTGTTTTCCTTTGGTTTGGTAATAATAATAGTAATAGTAGCCGTTTCACTACAAGGAAACAATTGGTATTCATGTACCGAACAGCCAGTATTACTTTCGGTTAAAATTCATAAAATCTTTCTCTCAAAACAAGTTTTCAGTAAAATACGTTTCTTAAAGCCAGTAGCTGTTATCACTCTTTTCACTATTATGGTGGTTTCATTCTTAACCTTTTATATGAAGCGGTGTGTAATATTACATCTTGATTGTCATTAGCTTCTCTTCAAGTCTCATATGCTATGCAATTCAGTTGTTGCTGCTGTTGGTAATCCTCAAGTTATAACCTTTCTGTTATTTGGTACGGCTCTTTGTGATTATGTAGTGAGAGCCCACAATGTTCAAAAAGTATTACCTTTGCAAGGACCCTCAAACTTTACTCGTTCAAATAATGTTTTCAACATTGTCTTATAACAATAACTTTATGGAACCCGCTCTGAGAGCTACAATGTTGGTCATTTTGAGTTCAGGTTTAACCTGATAAATATAATAAACGTCCTGATAATATCAATTTCTTACTTCCTTCTTCCCCTTCCATTAGAACAATTTATTTCAGTATCACTCGAACTTGTGTTTCATTGGCCATTGTATTGGTTGAACTAACAGCATGAAAAGAATAAAAAATAGACTGTTAATCCAATAATGCAGTGAATTCAGGACAATTTTCAGTGTTGAAGAACAAAATCGAAGCGAGTAAAATCTTGTTCTAGAAATAAATGCTGAGAATATCATGAACAGGACATGTGAGCAACTAGGAAGATCTAAAAAAATAGGAACAAGAAACAACCTAAAAATCAGAAAGACACGGTTAAAATTTCAAGGGAATATTATGAGGAAAGACGACTTGAAAGTTGTATTGTTCATTGAACATATTAGAAGCGAGATAGCTGAGTAGAAGGAAAGAAGATCAACTTTCCTAAGGTAGGGAATAGTTAGAGCCACTAAAAAGGTAGTTATGGAGAAACATCGCTGTCCACTACTTGAAGAGAATAAATGACGCAAATGATAATATGTGTAAATAAGTTAAATAAATGACTCGCAGTAATTAAATGGTTACATAGAGTACGTTATATTTTAAGCTAGTCTAATTGAGTAACTTTTGTCTATCAGTCGTTTAATCTTAATGCTAAACTAAGCGAAGTATTCACGTACCACAAATCATATTTATTAGCCTAACATTATGTGATATAGTGATTTTAGCATAAGCTGTGCGAATGACTCACTGCTGTTGAAATCGTCTGCATGTCAAATGTGTTGCCTTCTACTTCAAATTACATATGAGGGTCGGCTCAATAGCTCAGGGTCTGACCAAGATACTATCATGGAATGTGACCAAATGAGGTTTATTTGTCAACATATTCCGCCTTGCGGTGCACAGATTCTTACATCGTTGTTGCATTGATTATATTTCATTGGTGAAAAAGCTTTCTATATGTTGTTCAAAAAAGGATTTCATCATCATTGTGATACTTGTTCCCAGCCAAGTGTTTTGTCATGTTGCAGGCCATATGCTAGTCTGATGGGACCCAATCAGAAGAATAAGGAGTGTGATACACCGGTTCAAACTCACAGTCACACACACCAGCCAAGAAACCAAGCATTGTCCTGATGAAACAAGAAATCTTTACTCGGCTTTTGATCTTGATAGCTTTTAGTAACTGACTCAGCAAGTTGGCATACAACTCTCCACTGATGGGGGTGACTATTTTGTATATAATCAATAAATATAATCCCTTTTTGATTCCCCCCAAAACTGAGGTTATCAACTTCCTTGTACATGAAACGACACTGACCTAATTTGCAGCAGGCGAGAAGGGCGGTTTCCACTGTATGGATTATGTATTTATCTCTGGCTCAAAGTGATGAACCCAGAACTCATATTGGGTGATGAAACGTTCAAAGAAACCAGCTGGATCTTCCCTATACAATGTCAGATTTTACCGTTATGCGATCTACCTGCTGCGCTTTCCTTCATGTGTAAGAAAACGGGGTCACCCACCGAACAGAAACTTTTGTCAAGCCAAATTCTTGTGCAGAATATTCTCAACTCTCTCACAGAATCTTCTAATAGCACTGGATATTTGATTTATAGTTAATCACCTGTCGTCCACCACCATGTGATGAACACAAACAATGTTTTCCTCGGTGGTGGCAGTTTCAGGACGCCCAGACCGTGGGTCATCTTCAAGTTTCTACCTTCATCTCCTAAATTCAGGTGTCCACTCTTGCACTGTTGATAAAGGTATAGCTTCATTCCATAATCTAGCAACCATATCAATATGAATGTCCTTTAGGGATAAACCCTTTTACTGAAGTTATTTAAGAACAACGCTACAATGAACATTTTTGTTGATACAAATTACTTTTGAAGTTATCTTTGAACAGTCAAATGTCAATCTACCTGCGAAGAAAGAATGCAATTATTAATAAGAAAAGTTTAAATTAATGCATAATTTCACAGCCTTACGATCATTCTTTAGTGGTCAGCTTATGAACTTTTCAGTCACCCCTCGTATACTTAATGTTTTAGTCGCTATCAGAGAGTATAAAAAATAAGTGAGATACAATGGTAAGTAGGAGAAAAGCAACTCACGAAGCAAAATTCATATTATCAAAAATAATTTTCTTCCAGCTCAGTATGAAATAAAAAATTGCTGGAAATGTTGATTAGTTATATGTATTTAATCTAATTAAAAATAATTTTATCTACAAAATGATCTACTCCAATCGCTGGACAATGTGAACATCGAAGTCACAGAACACGTTACGTGTACTATATAAAATGTAAATACGTTTAATTTCAAGTAGAAAGGAAAGAGAATGTCATACACGTGTTCAAATCCAAATCTAGAGTGTATTCACTCCTGGTAGAGTAAGCCCTGCATGAGTGAACATGTTTAGCCCTACTCAACACGTTTTGACAATTATGAATTGGTGAGGTTTATTTAGTCCATAGTTGTGGTGGATGGCCGTTGAATCTGAGGAGATCATCCGCCCTTTTTTTGTGCTGATGGATTTCCACATACCCTCCTCAATAGAGCAGAACTTTTTTGAGAAGCTGGTTTAATCAGCAATCTCTCGACCACTGAGATTTTTAATTCAGATTTTTTTCTTTTTTACAATTAGTCTGTCTTTCTCTCACTCATTCGCTCGCGCTTCACATTCTCTTTTGAACCTCTCTCTTCTGATTTTTCTAACATTCAATTTTTTTTTTCTCACACTTTCTGTATCTCTCTCGCTGCTCTCTCTCTAACACACACACGTTCTATCTTTCTCACTCTCTCTTCACATTCTCATTTGCATCTTCGCTTATCTACAGCTGATGGAGGAAGAAGAGTTAGATTCATAACTTACCCAAGGGTATTTGCACGTAAGCGAATATAACGAACTCGACTGAATTTCAAACTCAGCTCATCGATTTATCAGTCATTGCTCTACCGTGCCTGTCATACATGAGTTATGTTTAAACATATCTACCGATATGGAAAAATAGAGTGAGTGATTTAATTGATTATTTTTCCGCTCTCAATATACATTGTTAAATCCGTGATAAATCTTTATTATAACGGAACCTACTTATCAAGGAAGGCTCAAAATTAACAGTGACAGATTTTTGAAAAAAAATGTGTATCTGACCGCAAATGTGTTTACCCAAAATGTGAGGTACGCATTTCAGATAACAAAATCGAGCAGGTATAGAAATGCAAATATCATTGGTGTGTAGTATTAGACGACAGAATCTGTGAAAAATGTTGGAAGCCTCATAGGGATAACGGAAAATGTTTTCCAGAAACCAAGTCAAGTATTAAACATAGGAAAATATCATTAGAATCTAAAAACAAAATAGTTTAACGGATATGGAATTTCAAATCTCCTATACAGGAGTGGAATCGGGATAATTTTTCTCTGAGGAGGAGACTTGGGGCAACAGACATATGGTTCTACCGCCGGAAGGTAAGTTTGAAAAATTAGCGAAATAGCTGAAGAACATAGATGATACTCAGTATTCTTTATCAAAAGGACTTTTTCTCGTTTCCTCTATCTCTCCTTCCCTCAATCCCCCTCCCTCTCAATCTATCGTCACCTTTGCATCTCTCCTCTCGTCACGTTTAAATCACTCAAAGCTTTTATTTCTTACGCTTTCTTTTTCTGACTTTCAATCACTCACTGATTCGCTCGCTCTTCACATTCCTTTTTGCATCTCTCTCTTGTTCGCGTTTCTCTAACTCTTCGTTTTTTTATCTTTTACATATCCTGTTTCTCTCTCTCGCCCTCCCTTACTCGCACTTCACCTCTTTTGCATCTCTCCTTCTTCACATTTTTATAACACACAGGTTTTCTTTATCACGCGTTCTCTTTCTCTCGATCTCACACACAAATGTTATAACTTTCTCACTCACTTTTTCAATTCTCTTTTCCAACTCTCCCTCCTTCACGTTTTTATCTCACTTTCTCAGCGTTTTCTTTTCTCACACTTTATGGATCACTCTCCGCCTTCACATTTTTTCAACTCACTCTCAGTTCTTATTTATTACACTTTCTCTATCTGGCTTTCACTCACTCATTCGCTTCACATTCTCTTTTACCTCTCTCCCTTCTTCGCATTTTTCTAACACTCAGGTTTTCTTTCTCACACTTTCTGTATCCCTCTCACTCCCTCTTTCTCTCTCTCTCTCTCATACACACGTTATATCTTTCTCGCTCACTCTTCACATTCACTTTTGCCTCTCTCTTTTCTTTACTTGTTTGTAACACCCCCCCCTCTCTCTCTCTCTCCTCCTATCTCTCTCTTTTAGAAAAGAGAATCAATTTACTTACACATTTTAAACCTCGAGGCTCAGGACAATTTGAAAAAGTACGTCGGAACTATTCCACTTGGGGGCCAAGAAATTTCTACGTGGTTCAGACAATTCTGAATTTCAAGTATGTATTGATGGGATTCAAATCGACTGAGTCCAGTGGCCTTTCGTTTTCTGGGCATCAAAAGATTAAGTAGATTTAAAACCAGTAACTCTTTTTTTAATATTCATATTTTTCGTCTTACATTATTTTTTATGAAAGACTAATAGAAGAATATGTACTTGTTATTTTTGCATTTCCCTTCTGACCCTGGAGGCAAACTAAAAACATATTTATGAATAGTTCCGAATTCTTTAAGACTGGTAAACAAATTCTAAACATAATCGATTGGTATTGTCATTCAATAATAGTATATAAATTCGCTTCTAATTTTGCTTTAGGTTTCTTTATACAGGGAATTTCAAAACTTTGTTCATACCAGTTCTATAGAAAATGCGATGTTCAGTACTTCCGGAGATATATTCAATTTCAAACTTGCATTGTTTTCCATTTTTTTGCATCAGATTGCATTTCATATCTTTGAGTAACGTATAATGTCTCTTTTGAATAATATGAAGATTTTTTTTTTGTTTTAATGCATTGTAATATCTCAAACTTTTGAAATATATAAGAGCACTCGTATTAATACACTCTTTAAAATAAGGTAAAATAAATATAAAACTAGAAACATCATATATAATAAAATACTGAAAGGTTTTTTCAGGCTTCCATGACTTTTAACTCGAAGGAGATTTAAACAAACAATAATTCCAATATACAAATGTTTGATATATGTAAGAAATTCAATACTGATGTTTTTTCGCATTTCTCGATGACCAGAGCCTAACAGCTGTAATGTCTGCCTATTCTGCTCTTACAGCTCTGTCGGGAAAAGACTGACATTTATCATTGAATTTCTCCAAAAGAAAGTCAGTAACGTATCAGCACCGAGCAGACAGAACATTCACTCCAGTCCTGATGAGCGGCTGTACTGTCAATGAGGTTCCTTACCTCGAACATTTGATTAAGCTAAATCTATTTCCAGAAATCAAGGTACTTGTATATATTCGTAATATTGCTAAAGATGCTGAGAAATTAGTTAGTTCCAATGTACCGTTCGAGAAGGTTCCTAAATCCTACTGCCATGCTCTATCTTTAAAATAGTCAAATTTGGCCAAGAACGGAGCATTGTTGTCATATTTGAACTGCTACTACCCAGTGCCCACTATCCAGCCTTAAAAAGGGATTACTTGTTTTCTGTTACCCCTTTCACCGTGACGAAACTCGAGTTTCCCTACTGGTAAATGTATAGACGCGCAACATTTTGCAGTTCAGACATTAACTGTTCGGATCCACTCTGCCAGGTTAATGGTGTCAAATATTCATTCCTTTCTTATTTATTTGATAAGAAGGAAGTTCCATTGAGACAGCTTATTCTCCAGAACTATTACTTTATGGAATCGAATCCTGAGAAATCTCCATTCGTCAAAGGTCAGTTGATGTCTATCCTATATATATATCCTTATAATATGCACATTTTAATGCCCTCCACTTTGAGCGACTCAGAGACCTTTTATCCTTTATTATTAAGTATTTTGGACAATTTCATATTATTGAATATATTTATGCATTGAGTTGTATTTTTGAGTGCATTCGAATATTTTGTTAATTTGTTTATTATTTATTTATATGCTTTCTTTACTCATTTTATTATTTACGTTTGGAGGATTTTATTCATTTGTTTCCTTTACGTTATTGCCTTTGCTTAAAGAATATTACATTACTTGCGTTGTATAAAATGCATATATTTGCACTTTTCTTGGTAATGTTTTACAATATATTCGTATTTTCTTTACGATTTTTAAGTATTTCAATCAAACATTATTGTTTATATTTAGAGATAAGTATTTTTTATTTATATAGTAATTTTTGAAGATATCGTAAGTAGATTTTAGCTATTTCCTCCTCGAGTTTACAATGTTCGGATTTATTGTTGTAGGCTGGTACCGTTTTCTTTATTTCCATTTTGGTATTTTTTAAGTTCATGAAATATTTAGAATGGGTTGTGCTGATATTTTTTTACCTTTGTAAAACATGTTTTATCTCTATAGATCATTTGTTTCAGGGTCCTTTGGTTACTCCTAGATATGTTTTCCTTCATTATCATCTGTTTCATTTCAGTGATTGGTATATTATATTGTAGGTAATCACTGTTTAATGGATATCCATAGTTTGATATGGATTTATAGCTGAATTTCATGGGTAGGGGTGTCTTTTTTATTAATTGTGGCATGTTATCAGTGTAACTGTAGTTGATTTTTAATTTATTTCCGTTGAATAATTACATGACGGTGTTTAATGGGGAAATGTTTGGATGTGTTAATATTTTTAATACGTTTGTTTGTACGTTTTTCTTTAGTGTAGGTCAAACTAAATTATATTTATTATTGGGTTGTCATGTTTTCTCTGTGGTGTATATGTTAGTGTTGCCGAAAATCCATTAAATCCTAGAGCGGTTTAATAATCTTTTCTCACTTCGTTCAATATGATTTTATTAAAAGGATTGTCATATAAGCTCCGTTTGATTGGTTGATAGGTGATTAAATGATTTGTGTATATATGTAAAATTATTGTTCGTTGTGTTTTCTACATGGCTGATAGATTATTGTGAGATTAAGCGGACGTCTCTTAAGCTTGGTCTTATGAGCATGTCAAATTCTATATTTTTGAAAATGTAAGTGATTTCTGTTCTGGTTTTGTAGGTTATTTGGCATTTTCAGTTTCCTGGTTTTCTTAGAATCAGAAGGAATATGATATCTTTTAAAACAACGTAAATCATATTTAACTGTTAATGCAACCCATATTTTTTCTATTCATATATGTGTTACTACGCGCCTTTGATTTCAAATTAGAATAATAACATATTCATATCTCTTCCCAGATTGTAGTCTATATTTAAACATTATTTAATACATATCTTTTTTTGCGGGGGTGGAGTTGTGATATCATTCCCGTGTTCGGGACAGTCAAATACTCTGGTTCAGTAGAAGAAACCGACAAATGATTAACTGATGCAGTTTGCTACTAATGGGGAGTAGAATGAAGACTACTCCAGTTTCAGTAATGATCGCTTCATTTTCTATTTCGTTGGCTATTTTCTTCTCACTAGAGATCGAATAAATAGAATAATTTAAAATGTCTGAGGTAAATTTTATTCATTGAATAATGTCTTACTTTTAACACATTGGTTAAAAATGAGAAAAACGTATATTTACCTGAAGTAAATATCGTTGGAAAATTAATAAATATCTTTTTAAATATTTCGCTTAATTTATTGAAACACTGTTGATAATAATATATAAATTATAAAAGCAATGATAGTGAATAATTTGCTTGAGTTACTTTATAAAGAACATCTTATGCGTCTGTTTCCGAAACTGTCAGAAAAAAACTGGCTTTAAGAGATTCTTTCCTTTTGACCTTTAAGGAAAATTCTGATTTAGAGTTCGTTTGTCGGTTGGCATTTAGCGCGGTTTTTTTTTTATTATTCTTCATCCCTTACTTTTTTCTTTATTTTTTTCTCTATTTTTTATAAATTAATGAAATTATATATATAGGTATATATATATTTTTTGTAGGTCGTTTCATATAAAAATAGAAGAAAAGACGAGTCATGTAAGCATAAAACACCAAACACACACACGTCCGGCACACACACACACTATATATATATATATATATATATATATATATATATATATATATATATATAATTTTAAGTTATCCTATATTTATAAGGTAGGAGTTCTCAATATCCGGGAAATATCGTATATAATTATAATCATCGTGGACAAGAAGTTGTAAGCGGAATGGTAACAGTCTTTTATATTAAAAATATGTTGGAAAAAATCATTAAAAATGGAAATTTGGGGGTGGGTGACCCGCGTGTTTTGGCCCTTACGACTTCATCAGACTAAAATAATGTTTCGGTAATATAACAATACTTTGCATGAAGGGGGGGACACGCTTAATTTCAAACATTTACATTTCTCTTAAGATTCAGTATTCTAAATTTTAATTAAATTGTTTGAATTGTTTCATTAATTTTCAGAACATTGTTATAGTATATACAAATTATATAACATTACCTCCTGTATACGGCTTTGAATCACTTTAATCTTTTGACATGCAGAAATCGAAAGACGGGTAAAAGTCGATTGAACTCAGTCGATTTTGAATATCATTAATACATGTTTGAAATTCTGAATTGTCTAAACCACACAGAAATATCTTGGTCGCGAAGAGGAATAGTTACGACGTAGTTATTTTAAATTGTCCTGAGCCCCGAGGCTGTAAATGTTCAAGTAAATTGATTCTACACCACCAGAATATGTGTTGAGAGAGATATATAGATAGAAACCAACAAAGAAAATGAAATGATTTGGTAAATGTGAAAAAGAAAGAAAGACACATCGGATAAAGGAGTGTGAGAAACAGAGACGCATCAACTTTTTTATTTTTCTCATGTCACTTTGATAAATATCTTACAGGAGAAATATTAATGTATTTTTTAAGAAATAGTTTTTATCAGTGGTTATATTGACATATAAAGTATTAGTACACACACAAATGCGCGAGTGTATATACATACATACATACATATAATATTTATTTTACCTGGTGTTTCAGGAATCTGGAAAAGTCAAGCAAATTCTCCTAATAACCAGAACCTTTGCACATCACTCAAAATTTTTTTAATAGGAACACAAAGAATATAATTGCCAATAAATTTTCCTCTCTGTAAATATGCATTTTTAAATTCCTCGATATACTACAGACCCTCGTGTATTTGCAGTCATGTACCACACTGTCTTTGTGAATCTAGTAAATCTTATGTAACATGAATTCTATAGTTCAGTCAAATAGTAAAAGCACAAAATGAAGCGACTCTCTTCTTGTTTTGTAACGTGCAACTAAATCTTATGTATGCATTATAATTAAACAAGTGTGCCTATTAAAAGATCACCGTTACATTAAACTAATCATTTAAATCAAAGATTAATTGAAAATGATTAATTTATTGCATACTACTACTACTACTACTACTACAATAATAATAATAATGATAATAATAATCATGATGGTGATGATGATAAAGAAGAATCTGTCATTCGAGCTTCGGTCACTTTCCCTCTGCCATATCCCGTTGCGTTTTCTATAAACATTTTCATTGTATGTGTAGTGAACTTTCTACGATGACACTTAGACTTTATGAATTTAGGTTTAGTACTAGATTGGTACCAATGTCTCATTATTTTACATCATTTTTCATCATTTATAAGCTAACAGTTTCTTCTGTTACAATTCACACTGTTGGAAATCTCTTCCAGCTTATTGCTTCCCAGTTCATTTTCATTTTCAAAAACTTAAATTCAATGTCAATGGTTATCTTTCGTCTTCTTAATTATTATCATTTTATTGTTATCTCTCCTTAATAGAATTTACTCATAGGTTATAATACCCTTGTGTTTAGTGGCGATATTGATTTCCTTGCGGTGAAAAGATTAATAATAATAATGATAATAATTAACTTGAACTATGCGAGAGGGAGAGAAAATAGAGGCAGAAACGTGGTACAGACAGAAGATCACATTGCATAATTTTGTGGGATCAGAATACCAGATATCCTGGCGGTAGATAAAGGGAATGCATCATCATATATATTGTATGTCAGAGCATCAATAGAATAGTTGAGAAAAAAGAAAAAAAAATCTTCAGAATAGGGCGAGAAAGACTGGAGTCAATATCAAGTTTGGACATTTACAAAAGACGGCATTCCTTGAGACAGATCACATGCTCCTGGAAATGATCACCAATCATGACAACGTGTCAGCCAATTTCATTGGTTGCGAGGAAATGTAAATGGGTTCCATTTCTATTATAATTCTGTTGTGTTTGTACTTCAAACAATAATAATAATAATTGTAAAAGTTTCAGTGGCGTCAAACGTATGGATTTCGGATTAGATAATTGGGCAAAAGTAAAAAGGGTTAATTACAGAAACACACTCAGTAGATTTAGATTTTGTCACAAAAAAAAAAAACAAAAAAACTGGAACTGAATTTAAAAACAAATCTATCAGACTATCAGCCATAACCACCTTCGCTGCCCCTGTGGTGCAATTCAGCTTTAACTGGACCATAGCTGACATTAAGCGAATTGATGCCAAAACGAGAAAGATTCTCACTGGCTACCGCATGCATCATCCCAAAACTGATGTTGATCGTCTGTATGTGCCCAGATCCGAAGGAGACAGAGGATTCGTTCAACTATAACTGTCCTACAAAACTACAACTATTGGCGTTCAAAGATACCTGTAAAACTACAGAAGACTGGATGATGATACGTGTCAATGAACATGAAAGTAGTAAGCGAATTTATTCCGTAATAAATGAAGCCAACTGTTTCAAAATAGAGTCTCAGATGGGTGTAGAAACAAGTAAAAAACAATACACCGATTGAAGCTGCAAAATACTTTAAAAAAAAGTAAAAGCAAATGCTACCGACCAGATACAGAAACGATGGCAAGATAAACCACTTCACGGTCTACACTCTGCCCGTACCAAGCAAGCTGAAGTAGACAAACCCTGTAGCCATCATTGGCTACGTAGTGCAGGGTTAAAAGTTGAAAGGACCAATGCTAGTTAACTAGATATTATCAAACACACATACTAAAAAATTGTGTTAGTCCAAAATGAAGATTCTATGATAAATATCCAGAAAAATTGATCTTCTTGTATCAGTTGCAAGGTATTGGTTCCCCACTGAATACACAACCCGGTATAGAAGAGTGGGCCACTATCTTCGCTGGGAAATCTGCAACTTCTACGGAAAGGCAACTGAACAAAATTGGTATGAACACCACCCAGACCCGGGTATGGAGATAGGATCTGTAACATGTTTATGGGACTACACAATACATACAGACAGAACAATCAAAGCCACAGACCACAAGGAAAAACATGGCCTCCTTATTGATCTGACAGTCCCTGCAGACTTCAATGTATCTTTGAAGATCTTCAAAAAGCTATCAAAATACATGTACCTTGAAATCTAAATAACAAAAATGTGGTACGTGGGAACATAAACAATCCCCGTTGTAGTTGGAGTCCTCAGATTGGTTGGAAATTTTTCCAATGTAGTCATTGATTTAAATATATACAAAAATTGTTCTTGTGTGTACAGTCCCCACCTTACGAAGGGCTTTATATATGCAAAATATGGGTATTGTTATTTTTTGTTTTTGAATTGCTCGGTGGAAAGTGTCATGAAGCGATTTCTGACCTTAGGTCTCTGGGCGGGACCCGGAAAGAAATGTATACACATCAGAAATCCAAGGAAATAATAATAATAATAATAATAATAATAATAATAATGATAATAATAATAATAATAAGCCATAATTGATTACCAATATAGCAAGCATGTCATCATTAAATATGCTCCATAATTTCTTCACTTTTACGTTTACAAACATATCACGTTGAAACACCGGTTCTCGTCCATTTAACTAATTCAAACAATGTCGTGTCTGGTGAGCGACCTGATGTCTGCCCGCTCGGGAATATCATGTGCTGCAAGCTTGGATATATAGGCGGTGTAATGGATAACGGCTTGTAATTATAAATCTAAGAACCGAGTTTCATTTATATATATATATATATATATATATATATATATATATATATATATATATATGGAAATCAGAGCTAACAATAAATTCTTGTTTGTGCAGAAATGGATATATCATGGTAAGTTGGGATTTTAAACCACTACCATGTAGACCAGTTTCAAATAAATGTTTAGTCACGTTCAAAAGTTTAGGATAGAAATCAACTCGAATCCACGCTTCGAGTGAATTAAACATCTCCCCTCGGCAAAACCCTGAAACAAAAAAGTGCATCTTGGAACCTATTGACCTTATTTATAGTCTCTGCTACTGCTACTGAAATCTTGTTGTGACGTGTGTCTCCATCCGCCGCTCCTTTTTTTTCTTACTACAATGTTGTTGATAGTAACAAAGCTGTGGATATTATTCTGACTGTAAATAACGTAAATCGTGATAAATACTCGAGTGAAAACTCAACCATTTAGAATGATTCAAATATTGTTTTATGCGGGGGTTTTTTTCAATAGGTTTTTTGTCGCATCTACGAAGACACAAGGAAATAAAATATGTGTAAGCTGCGTTTAATTGTGTCATTGAAGAAGGATGGTGCTTATTTGGTATGAGATTAAGCGGTTTGATTGATTTATGCTTTCCTTTATCATCAAGTGGCAATAAAATGCCAGGTGAAGAGAATCGTAAAGTGGAAAGAATGACAACTCGAGTATTGATCAGGGAAAACTTCAAAGACTGGATGTGAAAGAATGAGTTTATTTATCTCCATATGAATAATTATTGGCAAACGAACAATGACACAGAAAGGAGAAGACATTTTCATTTCGTTATATATGTATAGCTGATGGAACTTATAGCACATTCAAGAAGACAGATGCACTCAGACTAATATTAATTACCCATGTTGACTAAAATGTTGATCCTCATTGGGCCAAAATATCCTTTCTTAACACACCAATTTTTTCTAAATGATTATTTCATATAATCTGGTGCCAATATGAAAAATAGTTAATTTATCTTATGCAAATTACTTTTTCGGAATTAACTCCATTAACTAAAAACTAGAGCTCTTTAAGGGCTTTTAGATTACGGAAATTGCTGACCAGGACAAGATTGCAAAATATTTAAGTTAATGAAATCTTTCCTCGCTCATTGAGGCTGATCGCATTGACTTATTGAAGGATACTACAGGCTTTGAAGGACAAGTTTTACATAAAAAATGGGTTTGGTTCTCGGCCACGCTGAGCTGATTGTTACACACCGAGGTACATTCGACATCATTAGTACGATTAACGGTTTCGCAGAATAATTGTGTTCAAACATGCGAACTGCCACTAAATCCTCAGTTGATTCCCCTGATTACATCTTGCAGCAGTTGATTCCTCAAGGTAAACCTACATTTCACTCATGAAATGCTGAAAATTCAGGACAAATTTCAAGTCTTCGAATGTGGATACCGTCTTCATAGAAATTATTTACGCATTCATTGAAGATTCTTTCAGTGAAGTGCATTGATTAGAAGTTGTATTTTAAGGGACCTGCTAGCACAAATATTTAAAAATAGACGAAATAAACGTACTTTTTGTACTTATGCATTTTCACTTTGTATAAAGTCATCTTCAGTTTTGAATTATCTGTCCATAGGAAATTATTCTTTATAAAAAGAGAGCAAACCTTTTTTTGTTTTCCATTATAGCATTCAACTTATCAAAAGTAAGTACTCATGGAATGGGGTTACGGACTTAGTTACGGGGGTGGGCTGATGAATTCATAAGCTAACTATGAATTTTGGTGCTACAGCTATTAATTCGTTACAGTTCTTATTAATAAGTGCATTGTTTCTTTTCAGGTAAAGGTCTGTCTGTTCAACAAAAGCTTAAAAAATAACGAGTAGGGAATTCGCTCAAAACCCCACAAAAATTGGCATCGTGATGTTATCGAGTACCTGCAGAACAAAGTGTTTATCCCCTAAGTACATTTATAATAACATGGCTGCTACATTAGGAGATGGCGCTCCAGATTTATCAACAGAGCAAAAGTGGGCAGCTGATTCTATGAGATGAACGTAGAGTCTTAAAGGTGACCAATGTTCTAGATGTCCTGTAAACATCACCACCAAAGGAAACGATCCAGTTTACTACATATTCATAGATGACATGAGCTTGACTCTAAATCAAATAGCGAATACTATAAATATTTCCTGCCAGAAAGATGAGTGTATTCTACACAATGAAATTGGCATGACGAAGGTAGATGTCACTTCTTCTGAAACATGTTCAAAAGCGCACCAGACTGATCACATCACGATTAAATCTAATATTTTGAAAAGCAGAACAAACTGACAATTTTGGAAGTTTTTTTTAACCCAGGATGATTGTTGTTCTCATCACTTGCAGGCAATCCGTGCTGTGGAAACAACCACCTTCACCTAATCCAAAGAAGGCGATGGAGGTTTCATCTGCATGGAATATGATGATTTCAGTATTTTTGGCAATACAATAAGCCTTGTGTTTACTGACTATATTAAAAGAAATCCCACTCTATCAATTGATATTAATATGCGAAATTTCTTAGGCAGTCTCGATAGGCTATCAAGACCAAACGCCCGGGAAAATCGATGAAAGGGGTCTTGTTTCATCAGGACAAAGTACACAAGTACTTGTTTTCAATGGCATGTGTGACTCTGAATTTAATCTCGCTATTTTCTTGATTTAATCCCATCTATCATTTATTCCATAACATGAAAAAATACCTGACAGGGAGCCAGTATCGCAGTGATGGTGACGCCTCAACTGCTGCTGCTGACCTATTTGACCAGCAGGATGGAAGCTTCTACAACAATGCAAAAACAGTGCAACACGTGGTAGGAATGTGTGGCCCGCAGAGTGGAATTACGTCGAAAAACAAACCTCATGTCGTCATATTCCATGAGAGTATCTTGGTCAGACTATGGACATTTCAGCCAACTCTCATAGTTCTTATTTATGAAGCTGATATTGTTACTAGACTTATGTTTTCACTGATTTTTCACATGTCTCTTGCCATAAAACTTTGTTTAATCAGTATATACGAATGTGATATTGTGTCTGGAGTTATTAAAATTTGAAGATCCCTTTACGTTTACAGCATATAGATAGATGTATCTATATATAGTGTGCGATGAGTAAATTGTCACCACTTTATGTTTAATTTCGAGCATGGGCTTTGTATATGATTTTATTCATGGCAAGTAATGTAGGATCAGTTGGGCACTGTCTGTGAGGAAAAGATCATAACGGCGCATTTCACTCCACCAGAACTTTGGAGACGACTTGCTGCACTGCTTGGCATTCGCACCGGAAGCTCCAATACGAATATTTCAGAATGTTTGTGTGACAATCTGTGTACAGTGCAGAGGATTCGGAAAGAGTTGGATGTGTCAAACGGTGATTATAGAAATACGATAGTTCCGACAAGAAAGAAACTCCCGACTCAACACGGAGGCCAACATCAATTACCTCGAGGATATAGGCTGACCTGGGTTAAGGGAGTGGCTACTGGAAGACCCTATGTCTGGCAACGTGAGTCTGCACCATGCCATACAAGCAGGAGAACCCAATCATGACTTTCAGACAATTTCTGTGGCCACATCACACTTTAAATCTGGCCACCTAATTCTCCAGACAGCACCCGCTTTGATTATTTTGTGTGGGGTGCAGTTGAGCGATAGACCTACAAAACTCCTTCTAACACCAAGGACACACTGAAGGCAACGCATATGGCAGCATTCACCAAAGTAAACAAGGAGACAGACTAAAAGAGATGCAGTAAATTGCCAAGTCGTTTGGCTGCTGTGGTTTAAGCCAATGGTGATTTTATTGAATAAATATACTGTTTAATATTTTAAGATATTTTGTGTAATTTTAGAAAATATATCTTTTAAAATGAGATGTTAGTGTCATTTTCTTTTTTGCGTAATTTAGACGACAATTTGACCATATATGCATATATTGAAAATTGAGGCAGCGTATATTCATCTAAATAATAATTCCTTTTGTAATATTTAATTTCAGAATAAGTTGTGCATAACGATCAAAATTATGAGTATAACTTTGGATGTTCATCTTGTTCTTTTTTGATTCATTATTTACATCCGCTTTCTTCACCGACTTGGTGCTTTCGGTTCGGTTGGCAATGTTTTGTTGACTACATCCTGGGATTTTATTTAGTGTAAGAATTAAAATTAGTTAGCGGTTACATGGAGCTAAACTAGAGCAGAAAATCACGTATCATATTTATTTATTATTATTATCATATTTAATATTAGAATTATTTTGCTTCCACTATTCGGACTATTGTTCTCATCTTTGACGCCATATTTATTACAACGTTTCGGCCGTTGTACGTTTCGGCCTTCTTGAGTTTGTTGGAATCTCGAACTGTAGCCTTTATTTCGCTCACTGTGTAGACTGTTTTAGTTCCACGTGCCATGTTTTTATGGATGTCAGCTATCAGTTACCTCCTCTTAATTCCCCTCTCCAACTTCTCTACTACCTTAACCGGGTATTGAACTCACACTATTTGGGTTCTGTCACTGGATCTAATTAACGCCTTTATCCACTGTGCCATATTTCCTTGGGGTTATTTTGCGCCCGTATTAAATGTTTTATACAAACTTCGGTACATCTGTTGTGGCATATGTTTTATTTAATGTATATTATTTTTTTCATTTTGTATAACGTTGGCTTCTCGAATTTTAAGTCTTTCATTTCAAAATGTACACTCTATTGAAATAAACAGTTAGCCATAACAAAGTAAAGATCGAAGTTGTCAGGGAAGAAGAAACGTTAATATGAATTCTTCAAGAAATAAACAGGTGTCTATGTTTCTACATAGAATGGCATCGGTAGTAAAGAATCAAATCCATAAACTCCACTGAGATTAAGATGAGAACATATAGTGAGCTCCAAGCCAGAAGACGTTATTTTAGTTGTCCTCGACAAGGATAAATCATCTTGACAGCATTTATAATAGAGAATCTCGGCAAAACAAGGTATTAATCCGAATGTAAGTTAAAAAGACATAAATTGGTTGAATTCTCCAATAAATGCCGTATTTTTCCTAATAGTGAAAGATCTAATATTTCCAGTCAATCAAACAATCGTTCAAGTACGCATTTAGCAATCGTGCTAGAATGTATCAAAACCCTTGGAACGTTGCCAAAGAGCCTAGGAAAAAAGTATGTTGGAATTGTAAATCAGGGAATGTCTCATGTGCATAGAGATGAAATAACTGATAAAATCCGATAAAAAGCTAAGTAACGTCGTGTAGTTTTATGGAGAAATACTGCCACATAATTTCCAGTGAAAAACACAAGTTATTACCACAGATAATAACTGATATAATTTCCACTTTGTGGATTATACTGAGGAGAATTTCCTTAACACTTTTCTACAGATTAATACTTTTTAACATAACAGAAGGAGGAATGTTTCCCATGCCAATAGAAGGTTTCAGCTATATGACCTATTTAAAAGTATCTAGAACAATGCTCGTTTACATCAAAATATAGTCCCATAAAAGTATCATCAGAAAAATGTTTTGAACCCATCAACAACAGGAATACTATAGCCTCAACTGAAACAACCTCCTAACCAACAAACAGTATGGTTTTCGCTCTAGACTCATTGGTGATGTCTAAATGCCATTACATATATAATCATTGCGGCTTTATACAATTGTTATATTCCGTGCTAATAGAAATATATACTTAAACAACACGGTGGACAAATAAGTAAAGGTTTATTGTAAAAAACAGTACAATAGGAAATAAGGTAACAGTTATGCACACGATAGTCGCAAGTCAATCCAGTAGTGAGTGCTACTATTGGAAATTCTGTAGTTATCACGTAAGTCTGAGTCGTATTCAACAGATCCCAGCTAGGATATCTTCTACCCATCCACGAGGGTTGCATGTGACACAAGGCCGGGTTTAACGTGGGTTTTCCGGGACCGTAGGCTCGGCCAAGAATATTCCCTATTTGATCAAGTAAAAACTGGTTCAGTGTCAGTCTACCTCCCCGAACGAGACTCTGCCCTCCGGCGGAGCCTCGTCCGGGTTACTCTCTGCCCGAAGGCAGAGAGTCCGACCGTCTCGCTGGAACAGGTCGCAGCTAAATTCCGTAGTCCGTTGATTTACCGATACTTATACGTAGTTAAGTGTATTGTTTAGTTTAGCGTATTTACTTATGTGGGTGACAGATTATTCCATTACATTAACAATAAATGCATGACGAGGGGATTACCTTACATATACCAAAGGTCTTTGACAAGGGGACTTTCAACACAAGCGCTGTGACTAAGGAATCACTAGAAGAGTTGTCTCTGTTGTCAAGTCATTCATCTCTGGTATGTTCTTGATCATCGACAAGGATCAGTGCTCTGAAGCACGTGAGATCATTGCTGGTACCACCACAATACTCTCTCTGTTACATAACAATGATCTGGCTCAGAACATTCTCAGGATTTTCGTAAATATATATGCAGGCGATACTATTGTTTATGGGTACAACTCCAAAGATCTACATGAACAGTGATTGATAGCTGATCTCTCCGCTGGCCTTGTCCCATCACAGGGAAATAGGGAAAGGACTGATTTTTATCATTTAATATCTCCTAAACAAAGCTAATAGCATTTCATCACCCTCTAGAAGACTCAATATTTAATCCAGTCCTGATGGGCAGTTGTACGATTAATTAGGTTTGTTGGCTTGAACGTCTACTTGAACTAAAATTGATTTCAGTGGAACTCTTAGTTTCACTCCATCACTAAAGATGCTGGGAGAATTGTCAGTTCCTTCTACCGCTTCAGAAAGTGCCTAATTCCTAATGTAATGCTTTACTATACAAGAGTGAGATCAGGCGAAGAGTGGAGTATTGATACCATATCTTAATTGGTGCAAACCAAACGCCACTGGCCAGCACTCACAGAGTTATTAAGAAATTACGCTGCCTGGCATTTATGAATTGCTTTCAAATGTACAGTTTCTTTTTTTATTCTTTTCTTATTTTAATCTTTTCCCTAAGCAAGGCCGAAATGCCACTAAAACGCAAAGTGTTAAAGGGAGTGAAAGTCAATTAGAATGAAAAGTTCTAAAATGGTGAGGATTGAGGAAAGGGGGAAAAGGAACAGGCTTCAAGTCGATTGACGTTCTATTTAAATTTTTGAAAATTGTATTTATCACGCAAGTAAGAAGTCGGAATGGAGTCCCACACGAAGAAAATTCAAGAAAAAAATCTAAATCTGAGAAAAAAATCTAACTTTGAAACCTAGTTGCCAAATTAAAAGCACGCTTAAATTCATGTAGTCAGGGCACTAATGAAATGAAAAAAGCTCGTCAGGGTAATTGCCATGAAAATATTTGTAGAACAGACAATGCGAAGGCACGTCAGGTCGGTGAGAATCTTACTGCTGAAGAGATACCTGATAAAAATCGATTGCATCGCAGACCATTCTCTGGATTTTTTCGAGAATCTCGAGGTGCAAAGTACGTGTTCCAAACCAGGTATGCCAACAGTATTCAATACACAGACGAATGGTGGATTTATACATGTGCAAGATGTATTCTGATGAGAAAACCTTTTAGCCATGACAAAGTGAACTTTCGTTCCTTGTAGCAGACGTAGCAAGTGACTCGATGTAGTCGCTCTACCTCATATAATTGGAAAACATGAAACCAAGAAGGATTACAGTGTTGCTCTCCTGGAGTCCAGCATTAATAACCACCCTGATGGTAGGTATAAATGTCTCTGAGGTGATTAAATAAAAGCAGTTTTGTTTTAGAGACAGTGGAATTTAAAACCATTTCTTGCTCCATTTTACCACTTGGATTGAAGCTGCTTTTCAGGAGTAGTAGCCAGGTTTACTTTGTGGAATCTAGTAGATTTGCTACTAAGACAGCAATAATTGGTAGTATCATCTGAATTAATAGCTAGCTGGAAACTGATGACATCAGGAATATCAATGATTAGAATCAGCGTCGGTCAAAGGAGAGAGCCTTGGGAGACACCCCCCGCGTTTATATGAAATGATCTGGAAGCATACCTGTTTAATACGATCTTCATTACTGCATTGGTCAGGAACGATTCGATTAAGCCACCTATACATACAGTGACGGTGTAACACTTGGGCTTGTGCAGAATGCCAGCATGCCAAACCGTGTCGAATACCTTCGAGATGTCCAGAATCAGAGCACCAGCATCACCATTCTTATCCAAAGCTTGAGAGATAACTTCAGTTCTGCACTGATTAAGGCCTCGACTAATTTGCCGAAAAGAGATGAGAAACTAATATGGCGAATTGAAGGATCATAATGTTTCCCAGAGTCCTTATAAACAGGAACTAAGGAGGAGGATTTCCAACAAGCTGGAAAGCAAGAAGTAGCGAGGAATCTGTTGTAAACTCTGGAGAAAACAAGATCCACTTCAAGAATACACTTCTTTAGGACATCGCAGGAATCTCGTCACATCGACTTGCCTTGTGGAGATCTAATTTGGAGTTGACACCATAAACCAATGACGGGATTATGTTTATGTCACTCAGTGTATCCTCCGTTCTAGGAAATACCCCAAATGAAAGTGGAATTGGAAGGGATCTTCCCAGCAAATCATTCCAACTTATCTACATTAGATATCAACACTTCAGATTGAGTGAAGAGGCGTGGGGAACAGTTTTTGCTATTGTTCAATATATCTTTGCAGAGCCGTTTCTAGCCTCTCAATAATCTATCGATATTTATATGGCAAATGTTCAGAAGAGTTACATTCATTCTTTTCCACCAATTCAGAATTTCACTGATCGGAACCACAATGATGTTAAATCATCTTTATTCCTTTCGTCTTCTTTTCGTATGGAAAGAGGTTCACTCAAACAATTACATCAGAAACAGACAGTGACTGTATGAGGAAAGTCTCGATTCCTCAATCATTACACCTGTTAAACAGGTCTACACTGGATGTCCTGTCTTGAAGGCTAAATCCACTCATGTTTTAGTGGACTCAATTGTTTTCAATCTGCTAATCTGAATCGTCTTCAAAAAGTGTTATGGACCTTACCTATAACGACAGAGTGAACTCATCCTGACACTATGAATACTGCACCTCACAAGAGAAAGGGACGAGACTGAATCGAGTGAAGCCAATAGTAGTTCACTCCAAACCAGACTGACAGTCATACTAAGAATTTCCACATCTTGTATTATTATTCTGTGTAACATATCTTTGTTATTACTACTCTTGTGTTCGTGTTGATCTTCCTTGGTCCTAACCTTGGACCATAGCAAAAAGCGAGGGCAAGATCTAAAATGTCAGCCAATTTAAGAGTGACCTCGTCCCACAATCGTCAATATTATTCCATATGCTTCCTCCTTTTCAAATCACTTGAAGGCCTTAAGTGTGACTTAAGATTATCGTACAAAATTAATAACTGAATCAATTGGTTAACCTGTCAAAACCTCATACATTGAAACCGACTTGAGAATCCATCATATATATATATATATATATATATATATATATATATATATATATATGTATATATATATATATATATATATATATATATATATATATATGTGTGTGTGTGTGTGTGTGTGTGTGTATTTAGGCAGAAATCCTTATTTCCTGCACATTTCATTGAATACGACAGACAAGGTGCTTTTATTTAGTTTTTCATGCAATTTCTCATGCGATCTAATATTTTTTTTTCCTTTCGGATGATAAATTATATAAAAACCGTCCGAATGTTTTGAGAAATGAAGACATTCTATAAAACGTACATGCAACAAACTATTTCTTATTTAACAGTTAAAATATTTAATACTTGAAAATGGCTAAATATATAACCGAAAGCACTCGGATAAAAAGAACATTCGGACAGTTTTTTATATAATTTATCATCTGAAAAGAAAAAATATTAGATCGCATGAGAAATTGTATAAAAAACTAAATAAAAAGCACATTGTCGCATTCATTATATATATATATATATATATATATATATATATATATATATATATATATATATATATATATATACATACATACATACATACATACATACATACATATTCATTCTTGAGAGCATTACAATTGCCAGCAAAACATTTTATAATTCAATCTTATTCATATTCAATTCTAGAGACACCTCTTTAAGGTAAAATTTAACCCATCTATGATAACATTAGTGCGAAATGGAATGCAAATGATTAACCCGGAATTTGAACTTGCCCTGCTGATTCTATTTAATAGGCCGGTATCCGTAGAAGAAGCTGCGCATCCTCCTTTATGTGTATTTCAATGTAATTGGCCCTAAACTTTTAGTATCAATACGTCAAATGTTTTTTTAAAACACGTTTTTTATTTACAATAAATTTACATGCATAAATATCCTGAGGGGAGAATATGACCCTGTATTAGTTGATGTTGTACTGTTTTCCCATTTGAAACATTTAGTTTTCTCAGAATAATTTCGTGTACTTTATTATGTGATATTGCTAATTAAAATATATGAATCTAATGGCCTGATATTTTCAAAGGCCGTGTGTTTCCAGAAATATGTTATCGTAACATTTATCACAAATTAATCAGACGAATATCAACAATATTTTTGTTTTGACTGCAACGATGCGAATGTCATTCAAGTGAAAGAGACGACACATGTAATTTTGTTGGACATCATGGAAATCTAAAAGATCTGTGT
>OZ038475.1:54870097-54897597 GCA_964036315.1 Acanthosepion esculentum
TATCTTTCTCGTCAAAATCTATCTCACACATTTATAATTCTAACATTCGTTCATGCATTGAATAGTGCTGTGGCATCTATTCTGGTGTTTCTTCTAGATTCTTTCAGATACTTTATGATCACAAACATGGATCTACAATATCATGTGTCCTGACTTGGAGCCTCGGCTTCATTTAGTTTCGACCTATTATAACGAATCTTCTCTTTACTGTTACTATTCTCTTCGTTACTTAGACACAATAATTAAAGAGCTCTACTCGAGCTCATCATTTTACTAATGAAATTGCTAGATATGACGGTAATTTCCATGCTAACTGTGTATTCCCTCGCATTTCTCGTTTGTGAAATTCTCTTCAGGATTATTACCTTTCCAGTATACTATGATCTTCAAAAATAAAGTCCATTGTGATTTTTTTGTGTATTTAATTACTGTTCTTTTATTGATCTTTATGCTTTATAATAGTTATTCTATTCGTATTCTTTCACAGTCGGCACCCCTGTGCGTCGTAATGGATTTATTGCTTGAAATTATTAAAAATAAAAGCTCATCTGTCCTGCTATAAAGGAAAACATTATATTTTTCCAAGGGTATTTGTTATAAAGTAAATTCAACTGCATCAGTTGGAATTTGAACTCGATTCACTAATCCCAATTTCCTCGAAGTCATCCACTTCTCTACGGGGCTAATAACTTGAAGAAAGACTTTCGAAACTATTTCAGTGTCTATCACGATTGTGCTATACCCGCTTGTACCCTACTGCCAAATATATTCATTTATTTTCTTTTACATTTGTCGTCTTGGTTTTTACCCATTGAGAAACAGTCAGTTAGAGTCTTGCTACATTTGTTTCATTTCTTCGCCTTACCTCACCCACATACGGCTTTTGGGCATTTTACCTCTTCTGAAATATGTCGGATTTTTCCAACTGTAACTGCTGTCTCTCTTGATTATATATATATATATATATATATATATATATATATATATATATATATATATATATATATATACAAAGAGAGATAGAGAGCAGGCACGGTGGAGTAGCGGCTCGGATTAAGGGCTTGGAGAGCTGAGTTCGAATAACAGTCGAATCCATTACATTCACTTACGTGCTAATACCCTCGGGAAAGGTATGAGTCACTCCAGCTATGAGTAAATAGCAGGACAGACTGGGTTCTATAGTCTTGGATGGCAACTGGTCTAGGAGAAGGACTACTCTGAATTCAAAAGCTTCGGAGGGTCGTTTGGGGACCTTGTGGCACATAGTGCACCGCATTTCTGTATTCGACCCTTCAAAAAGTGTGGATGGTTCTGCACAAAACCTCCACCACTATAATCAAATCTCATGTGCTGGTGTCGGGCTGCTTGAACCTCATACGACGAATTTGACGCGAGTGTCAAGTATATATATCGGGTATTTATATTCTTATATTAATATTAACATCATTTTTAGTGGCTACTGTCGGAGGCACAATCTTTTCAAGGATTTCTTAATCTAAAGCGCTTGGATTCATTTTCCATTTAAGGAAATAAAAAAAACAGAGATAACAACTCATTTACGTGAGCCCACGAAAAATCATATTTATAATCATTTAACACAAACACATACATACATACATATATATATATATATATATATATATATATATATATATATATATATATATATATATATGATTGTGTGTATGTGTATGTAGGGATGCTCACATTGTGTCATATTTATAATAGTATGTAGTATAAGAAGACACCGATAACCTAAATTTGTAATAATATTTCCATGTGATTGGTGCTCGTTGGGATCTCAGCCTGACTCTGCACGATTTCTGAAATATCTTATCATGAATCATTATATGTTATGGCATATATAGTATGTGATTTCCTTCCTCGATATTGCAACCGTGTTTGAATATCTATGTAGGTATCAGCAGACATGCTCGCTTACATTTATGTTCGTGAATCATAGTGGGTCTGGTTGAAGAACATTTGACGCTAATGAACCTAAAAATATATTGAGAAACATTGCCTGGGAATTAAAATTGGATTCATTCCTATAATATTTTCAGGCTGATATAACGTGATATTATGATGCCTCGTTAAAAAATGAAAGTGAATGAACGAGATCTTTTTTTGGCTTCCATGTGCCCGCACCATTCATTTCAAACGATTGAGAGTTAGCTTTCGGCAATTGGAATTCTACTTGGATTATGTAAACATTTCATGTTGCGATATTTAACATCTCTTCTCATAAAATATGTGTACACACAAACGCGTCAGCACGCATACACACTCATATACAGA
Source organism: Acanthosepion esculentum (assembly GCA_964036315.1). Classification (NCBI taxonomy): domain Eukaryota; kingdom Metazoa; phylum Mollusca; class Cephalopoda; order Sepiida; family Sepiidae; genus Acanthosepion; species Acanthosepion esculentum. Next base: position 54,872,396 of record OZ038475.1, read on the forward strand.
CAAACGCGCGTGCGTGCGCACACACACACACAAAACTAACGCTTGCATGTACGAAAGCATAAGTATACACAGACACGCACACACACACATATGTATATATATATATATATATATATATATATATATATATATATATATATATATATATATATAGATAGATAGATAGAGATCAGTCGTTAGGAGTGTAAATAGTGATAGAGCGAAATAATAATAATAATAATAATAATAATAATAATAATAATAATGATATCGAAAGAAATATTGGTAGAATGATATATTGTTTATATATGAGGTAATCCATCTCTCTTTCTCTCTTTCTCTCTCTCTCTCTCTCTCTCTCTCTCTCTCTCTCTCTATCTATCTATCTATCTCAGTGTCTTCCTCACCTGTCAATAAATATATGGTTTCATACAAAATAATTAAGAGAACACATATAGAGTTAACATACTTTTTAAATTTACCTCATTGGGAATGCTTCTATCGACTCCGCCTAAATTCTGTAATGTCATTGACTATTTGTTTTAATGTTTTCCTCAATAGGAGTAGATAGGATCGCATATTTAGTTTTCACACTCCTCTCCGTTTTATTTTATTTTTTTTCTTCTTTTTTTTTAACGGTAGTAGGTATTTATCTCTTTTTTCGTGTTACGGATTGGGTTTCTGGTTCATTCTAAAGTGTTTTTCATTATCTTTCACCCCCAGAATCCTTTTTCATCTTAGATGTATTATTGTCTTGCTTGAGATGAATTGATTAAAAAAAAAGATTTATCCAGTAGGTGAAACATCTACTAAATGTATCCGTTATGTAAGGAAAGGATAATCCTGGTTATAGTTGAAAATCTCTTGGCTTATTTACATGATACGCTCTCTCTGTTATGCTAAATACTATCATTTCAAAAAAAGAGTATGCACAAAATTTCAGCAATGGTGAAAAGAAAACAAACGGTACAAAATACCAGCATAACTCATAGATGTACGCACATTCTTCTTCTAACTTCCTTTCTGGGCTTTCCGAATGCCCCCGTTCTTTTAGTTCTTAATGGAGTTTTTCGGTTTGTGGTTTCGGATAATCCCTGTTCTGCCAACAAAAGTTCGTTAGGTAGGTCAGGCGTTAGTATCCCCTGACCATCTGCAGTATTATAAATAAAAATTTGATAAATCAATTTATATCAACATAGATTATTCGCAGGATAATAAACAGAGCAGATATATTTCTAGAAAAATTGATGGTGCTCTTCCTTGCAAGTTAAATTATTTTGTGTGTGTAACAATTTGAATGATGCAGTTAAGTGACAAAATCAATAAAAATAAATTCTCAATTTTACCGTCTCAAGAACTGGCTATCAGTAATGACGATCGGAGCACTGGAAATATTGAGTGGTTATTTTTTATTTACATATTGCGAGTGTATATATATATACACACACACACACATATATATATATACATATATATATATATATATATATATATATAATTATTTCTTTGAAATATGTCACCATCGCGACACAAAAATTACATATTTAAAAAAAATATATTTATTTTAATTATAGACTATATATGTATTGTGGGAACCTGACATACCTACAAATGGACTCTTTCATACTTATATAATGTGGCTACCAATTTCTAGTAAGGAGTTCACCAGGTATGACTCCTGTCGAACTCTCTGCTTTGGCAGAGAGGAACTCGGACGATGCTTTGCCGCAGGGAAAAGTTTCGTCCGGGGAGGTAGACAGTCCCTGAACCCGTTTATACGGCTTCTAATGGGCATATTTTTGGCCGAGTCTACGGGCTCGGAGAGCCCACATTAAACCGGCCTTGTGCCATATACAACCCATGTGGGGGTTGTTAAATATCGGAAGTTACCAGGTGTGAGTCACCAAGAGTGTATCACCGAGGGAGTGTATGAATGAGTGATCAGGACACTAGTTTGAGAAGTACTCTTCAGTCCACATACTTTGTAGTACGTTTCCGTGAATAATATACCGTTTAACTTGATATACGAGTCTGTGTTATTTTTCTATGGTTTCAACACCACAACAACTGGCGACGAGTTCGAAACGACCTCACGAAAGGGAAGACCAAATTTCTCTCTGTCGACCATCCGACTCACACAAAGGAAAGAACAAAAATAGCCCGTGCCGATCATAAGAACTGAAGAACCAAAGAGAAACCTCTATCTGAAGAGAAAAAAGGGTTATGCCATAACTCTAAAGACGTCTAAGGATCCCAATGGGTTAATCTCAAATCTGGCGAACAAAGAGAAATCTTTCACGAAAGAAAGTTACATATACAACAGTTATATGTTAATACTCAACTGGAAAAAAACGGACACTCCAACCGAAGGACAGACAATGTAAATACGAAAAAAGGTTTTGATGCGGACGTAAAATATATTTGGTAAAGTATAAAATAAATATTTACTCAATCTAAAGTAAACCAACAATTGGCAAATACTTACTAGTGAACAATTGTAAGTAAGATTTTTCCCCTCATTGCTATAATTGTTCTTCGCTTCTCTTGACCCCACAGAAAAATAAGAAAAAAAAAATATATCTGTTTGGCAGTGTGGTTGTTTATGCAATTTTTTTTCTCCTTTTAGAGAAAAAATTGCAACGATCAGACTGTGTTAGAAAAAAAAGTTTTGTTTAGTATTACCAACCAGAGCTCAGAAATATTAAGGAAAGGGATTACTTACTTTTCCCCCCGTTTGAGAAGAAAAACTTGTCTAAATTTTGTTTTCTTCCTCTCAGAAAACGTGTTTGAAGTCATTATGGAAGACTTTAAAACAATTATCGTTCAGATGATGAAGGCACAATTTGAAGTGCAACAGAAGACTGAGGAACGGTAAAAGAAGACTCAGGAACGGCAACAAATGTTGGTAGAAAAATTGCTTCTACAACAAAAAGAACAGGAAGAAAAATTGCTCCTACAAGAAAAGTACAAGAAGAAAAGCAAAAAGAACGGGAAGAAAAAATTAAAGAATTATTTCTAAAGACTTGTGTAAAAAGGATGTTAGTGAAAACAACATTGCATTTTCTCACAACACAATTTGGAATTCTATGGAGACATTTAATTATCTTCCTGAAGAAGATAAAACATTTGAAGCTTTTTATAGAAGATATGAAGTTCATTTTGCGGTTGATTATGAGGATTGGACGAACGCTAAAAATGTTTGCTTACTTTTGAGAAAGTTGGGAACAGCCGAACATAGTAAGTTCGTCGATTACATTCTTCCGAAGAAAGCAAGTGAATTACGGTTCGATGAAGCAGTAAAACTGTTGTCTGAGTTATTTAGCCCTAATACAACTTTATTCCACAAAAGATGGAAGTGTTTTAACTTGTCAAAACGGGATGATGAGGATTATCTTACATTTGCGTCCATTGTTAATAAGCACTGTGACGATTTTAGTTTGGCTGAACTGAGAGCTGACGATTTCAAATGTTTAATATTTGCCCAAGGTTTAGTCTCTGCAAAAAACTCGGAGATTAGACGGAGAGTTCTATCAAGACTAGAAAGCGAACCAGGTCTCACATTACAAAAACTAGCGGAATATTGCCAGCGAGTAATCTGTGTGAAAAGCGATTCTTTAAACATCGAGGAATCAGGCATATCGTATGTTAGGAGAATTAAGTACAAACCAAAGTATTACTCCCCTAAAAAATGTAAATAAAGCAAAGAATACGCCCATTCACAATTTAAAAATAGACGACATTGTGAAAAAAAAAATTACCTCCTAGTCCATGTGGACGTTGTGGTGGACAACATTGGGGGGCAGACTGTTTTTACCGAAAAAAAATATGTAATAATTGTGGTAAAATTGGCCACCAAGGGGCGCACTGTAGAAATAAAAGGAATAACAGAAACAGAGTCAGACAAACTATATCAAACGAAAAAGTAGATAAGAATCTACGAAGATACGTTGTAGTTAAGATTCTAAACAAAATAGTTAAGCTGCTACTAGATTCTGGTTCGGATCTCTCAATCATTAATCTTCAGACTTGGAGGAAATTAAAAAAACAATAATGAAAAAGGCAAACAAAACAGCACGTGCAGTAAATGGTGACAAAATCATATTTGTAGGTGTGCTAACGCTACCTGTAACACTGAATGGCATTACAAAGAAATTAATAGTTTTCGTCCATAAAAATTCTGAGAATTTAGATGGAACGGTTCAAGCTGTGTGATCAACCGATGAAGAATTTTTGCCAGAAAGTGGAAAATATGACAACAGATGCCCAAGACCCAAAGAAGAAATGGTATTAACCCTTTTTACCAAGTAAAAGGCTTGGAAGTGGGGTATTGTGGGACCTGACATACCTACAATTGGACTCTTCCGCACTTATATAATGTGGCTACCAATTTCTAGTAAGGAAGAAATCTCCAGGTGTGAGTCACCAAGAGTGCATCACCGAGTGAGTGTATGAATGAGTGAGTCAGGACACCAGTGAGAGGAAGTACTCTCCAGTCCACATACTTTGTACTACGTTTCCGTGAATAATATACCATTTAACGTTATATCCGAGTCTGTGTAATTTTTCTATGGTTTCAACACCATAACAATATCGTACTGTAAAATTAATATATTGGAATTTATTTACGCATTTGTAAATTATTTATGATCAAATAATAGATATAAATATGTTAATTTTTTTTAATTATCTATTATATAATAAATAATAAAATATAATTAACATATTTATAAGGAGTATGTAAGACAACGTCTACAGGAAAATGCTATTTCATTTCTTGGATTTAATAAATTTTAGTAAACTGTCGCACAACCATGAGGCCTTCAAATTCTTCTGACTTTGTTGGTCTATATATATATATATTATGTAATATAAGTGCACATTGTGAAATTAATATTAAATACATTGGACTGTATAGTGATGATGGCGTTATGGTTGTGGGGATGTATACTAAGTTTAAAATAGATGAAAATTAGAATGATAATATGTAGAGAATTTAAAAGTCTAAATTCGATAAATACTGTTAATACGAAATTAAGCAATTATATATATATGTCCTCGATATAACATCAGATTTGATGAATAATATATACCTACCTTATAAAAACCTAACACTAATCCTTTGTATATACAATCCAAATAAAATCATTACGATTTCCGTATAAGAATATAGGTTGAATTCATGTCGGAAAAACCATATTTTCTACGACATTTCTGAATATTCAGGCCGGTAAATAAAATGTATACTGCTTAAATAAAAAAAACAAACAGTGCATTTATTATGATTATAAAATAACGTATATATATATATATATATATATATATATATATATATATATATATATATTGTATAGCGGCGCGAGATTAATTCGCTACGGTGGCCTGTGGAAAAGTTGGTATGACGTTTGCTTAATAACTTAACTGTCTGTGTTTAAATTCCTGGTAGTGGATGCGCACTGCTAAAGAGTCCCAAATATAGAACGAACCGGCAATCCAGTCCTTTCTGCTGAGGTCTTTTCTAAAAGCTCGACGAATTACTTAATTATGATTATCTCAAATTATCCTAATAATTTCTTGTATATCCTTGCTTGAACAGGCTTCTAATGCTCTGGATGGAGCGGCTTGGTGATAGTAGTCGTGGCACCCGTAGCACAGTCATTGGTTAAAGGAACTTGGATGAGTTCCACCACGGAATATGTGAATGAGCGGCACTATGTCGAGTTCCATTCGTTACCTCTTCATCACCGGGCCACGTGGTACAGTTGGTATGACGTTTGTTTAAAAACGTAGCTGTGCTGGTAGTGGATGCGCACTGCTGATGAGTCTCAAATATAGGACGAAACTGTCGTCCAGTGCTTTCTGCATTCTGTTGAGGTTTCTTCTAAAAACTCGATGAATTACTTAATTATATATATATATATATATATATATATATATATATATATATATATATATATATATATATATATATATATATGTGTGTGTGTGTGTGTGTTCTTGCAATGTTTAACAATTGTTTGCGTTTCGTTAGAATTTTATCGTGTTGATAGAATCATGCAAATGGATTCGCCGATTATAATTTCATAGAAAGAACCTATGATTTTTACCTTTATGTTCAATTTCCAACGTTGAGTTTACATTAGAAGTCATAACAACAATTTTTTCGTGGATAAATTAAGTATCATAGGGGAATGATCAAACAAATTCATACGTGTAGATGAATTTCATAATCTAACCAGATAATGTTTGTTATGCCCCGTCTGTTACTGTCATGTAACGTAAACAATATATGCCTAACATTTTCTATTTACAGGAAGTGCGAATTCTGTGATGCAGGGATCAGGCAGTAACTAGTAAAATACATCTAAAACCAAAGGAAAACATGATTATCCGAAGAAATATTTTTATTGGTACTGATACGGTGGCTACACTTTTGTTTTGCTTATCGTTTATATCAATATAGAGTGATCAATTATCTAATTATGCATCACAAGACATCAGTCGTCATCTGTCTGTAAATGATAGTTAATTAATAGGGTTTTCATTGAAGATAGTATTCAACGTTTGAATATAAAACACGTACATGAAGATGATTTGATAAATGGAATTATACTATTGCTCCATTCCTTGGCCGGTCAAGTGTGGATTGCAGTAGACGAAGTGACACGCGATTTCCAGCTACTTGAAATTGCCGCTATTGAATGTGATGAATCTTTCATAAGTACACACCATAAATAATTATTCTAACGCCTGCTCGCCCTGGTTTTAGAATCGTCTAAATCGTTGCCCACGTATAAATACGTTTACTGTATTTAATCGCTTAATGTATGTTAAACCGATGACTGAAAATACAGTGTCCTCTATATACATTCAGAATTTAAGCAGCGAAGATTTATAAGAATATAAATTTGAGATTTTCCTCTCATATTCTGGAATTTCCCCCCACATTAATAAACCTATTCTAGAGAGAGAGAGAGAGAGAGAGAGAGAGAGAGAGAGAGAGAGAGAGAGAGAGAGATAGAGAGAGATTGAGAGAGGGGGGAGGTAGAGAGGGGGAGGGAGAGAGGGGGAGGGAGAGACATATGCAGTGTTCGTTGGTAAATCAAGGGAAATCAATATATGAATAAATTACTTTGAATACTTCTTTAAATAGTTTAATAATTTTGCTTTAAGAAAATATTTGGGGATTTACTTAATTTGATTTGACTTTTCGAAATCTGGCTCAAACATCTAGATAATAGGATTTGTTATCAGGTTAACTAATTATGTGATCTTGTCTACATACTTAAAATGTAACTCGGCTCAACGATTACCAATTCCGAATTCTTATCCATTAAACCACCACCATATCCACGATGACATCACCTGTAATCCTCATGCGGTCACCTATCTAGGTACTGACCATGCTCAATGGTTGTTTAACTTCGGTGATCGTATGCGATCAGGTGTTTCAACGTGATGTGGGCATAAGCCTATTAGGATCTTCTTTCATGTTATTTTATAAATTGCTATTAATCTACCTCTCTCTCTATCTCTCATATATATATACATATATATATATATGTATGTATTTGTGTATTTAGGCAGCAATCCTTCTTTCATGAACATTTCATTAAAAACGACTGACAAGGTGCTTTTATTTAGTTTTTATATAATTTTTAGTGCGATCTAATAATTTTTTTCTTTTCAGATGATAAATTATATAAAAACTGTTCGAATATATATATATATATATATATATATATATATATATATATATATATATATATATATATATATATTTAAAGATATGTTTAGTAGTACCAAACTTTAAAACTGGCATGAATAGACAAAAATAATTTTATTATTACCACTCATTATGATAATAAAAAGTAACAACCTGCCTTTGTGTCGTTTTCACATTTTACCAAATATCTTTGTTGGGTTCCAGGGAGAGAGCATATTATTAAAATCTAGTAAACCTCGATGCTAAAATAAAGCAACACGTTCCAGGGAAAATCCGAAACTTTAACTACACTCCTTAAGACATTTTGACCAATACATACGGGTCTTCCATCGCAGAACACCTAATAAATAGCCATAATGCTAAATTTAGTGTGGACTCATTTCCTCTCCTTAGCAGGTCCCACTCTAATTACCACTTAAGTGTTGCGGGCCATTTACATTCTATCGTTGAAGCCTCCTTTGTGTAAACCGAAAAACTTTGTATGAGGCCTCCAAATAATTACCATGTAAACATTTATTCCCTATACACTTTGTTCATTTTTTTTAGATAATTCTGTTTATGTATCTCGATTTACCTCTGTTGAGCGAGGTTCGAAATCGGTTTGCTCGCTCTTTTTATAGTTTTACTTTTTATTATCATCATGAGAGGTAATAATAAAATTAATTTTTGTGTATTCATGGCATATATATATATATATATATATATATATATATATATATATATATATATATATATATATATATATGATGCAAATACCGCCGGATCTACATCCACACATTTTCTTATATATATATATATATATATATATATATATATATATATATATATATATATATATATATATATATATATGTATATGAATATATTGTGCACAGTAATACTTATTTGATGCATGTTCTGTTAAATATGACGTACAAGAATATTTTGTATATTCATTTACTGATTTTGTCTCATGCCCTTAAACTTAACTTTTTAAAGTGGTGAGTTTGGGGAGAATGTGACTGATCGCTTCGGTTCTTACTGTTGGCTCCATATTCAAATTACATTTCTTGAAGCTACTATTGTTGAAATAGTTCTCTTTCGTTTCCCAAACCGTGTTGTTTGGGAGAGTTTTTTGTAGCTGAATTAATTTCCGAGTACATTCAAGACATTTTCAACCTCTTTCAGACGAGTGGATTTTGCGAGAATATTGGTTGTTGCTTTTTGGAATTAAAGCTGACATCGTCAAACGTCTTATTGCTACAAAATGTTCTTGTTATCTCTGTGACGTTTAAAAGGATAATATAAACATTATATATATATATATATATATATATATATATATATATATATATATATATATATATATATATAATTTTGCTCTATTTGTATTGAGTACTTGTATAAAAGTAAATGTGACGAACTGTGTATTTTTACCCCATTTGTTCTTTCTAACATTTGGGTGTATATATATATATATATATATATATATATATATATATATATATATATATATATATATCTGTGTGTGTGTGTGTGTGTGTGTGTGTGTGTGTGTGAATTGTGCAGAGAAGCCAAAAGAGATTAACTTATGTATATGTTCACATATCTCACGATAAATTATATCAAAACGCGCAAGTGTAAAATTTTGGATTTCGTGCTGATTACCTTATTTACGATATTCAGCTTATTCATAAATATGTAGGTAGCGGAGTAATATTAAAAAAAAAAACAAACAAACATCGGCCAAGAAATAAAGTCGAACTGCAAACGCATTAGACACAAAACTCGTCAAGTCGACGCATATTACACCACAATTTTTCGCGCATACACTTAATTAAGTATGTACCTAACGTTCCGTTGGGCAAGTCTCGTACATTATATAAACCTATTAGCTGAAAATTGCGCTAGAAATTCTTGCTCGTGCAACGGCATTAAAATAATGAAAATGATATATCATTTCATATTTATGGCGCATGCTTATTTTTTCGAACCGAAGAGGATATGGTTAACACAAACCTCTCTTTCTCCATATATATATATATATATATATATATATATACATAAACACATATATATATATATATATACATAAACATATATATATATATATATATATATATATACATAAACATATATATATATATATATATATATATAGACACACGTGATAGACACCAGAAATATAATATATACGTCTATGTAATATATATATATATATATATATATATATATATATATATATATATACATACATATATATATATATATATGGAGAGAGAGTGAGATAGAGAGATGCATACATGCATAGATGTGTGTGCCTGCGTTCGTTATACACATACATGTACGTGAATTTTTTTGACATTTAAATGACTACTTTGATTTATAATTACATATATCTTTTTCATACAAATATATGATTATGTTTCAGCTTAGGTCTTTATATATAAATTAATGCGGAAATGGCTGCACAGGAGTTTGTATGTGTGTGTATATACAAATTTATTCTGACACTAAAATCTAATTCTTTATACTTATTTCTTTCTCATATAGCTTGACTTGATACTTTATTATCATAATCTCAGCTTAGATATTAACACAGTGGAAGAATTGTTACAATATTTTTATATGATTTCACACTCCACTAGTCTTTTGAAAAAGAGCAGGGTTTTATCCGTTGTTTCCTGTTGAGGATTAGGTTTCCGGATCTTTCAAAAGTGTTTTTAATGTCCTTCAATCTCAGGAGCCCCTTTTAGGACTTGGTGAAATTATCACCTTGCTAATATTGAATTGATTAAAAAAAAATAACTTCACCATCATTTATCTTCAGAAATTGCGGATGTTATATATCAGTGTCTATTTAAAATTCATACCATCGACAGCGAAGAATATTGAATTCGTTCCAATACGTTTTATTAAAACTGATCGACAAGGTCGTTCTGACTGATTAAAGACATTGATAAAATCTGTCTGCTTAATTATAATTGACAGGCAAAGTCTATCAATTTTGTTAGAACTGACTGATAAAGTCAGTTTGTTTTCTTAAAATAGAATGATATATATTGTTTGTTTAATTAAAACAGGCAAAATATATTTATGTTATTACAATCGACCAACAACCTCTGTTCATTTCATCAAAATTGACTGATGAGATATGTCTGCTTATTTATTTATCTATCTATTTATTTCTACATTGTTCCAGTATGCGAAGGACATGTGAAACAACGGTATCAAAATCATAGAAATCACACTGGCATCCAGGTTTATATTTTATTTTCTGTTACTTGCAAACCTTTCCTGTCATTATCAGAAGCGTTGATCCTATCTGAGCTATAGATAAAATTATATTATTAGCTTCATTCTGGCCTTTCTAAAAACGTTAGATTTCTGATTTAAATGTTCTCTCATCGTATACAAGTGAAGTCCTGCGTGAAATAATTCAGGCAAATAGGCCACAAATTCCATCCTAATTTAAGGCCAGCAAAACTCATCGAACGAGTTAACGCGTACGCAATATACCATGGAGTTCCGTGTTTGTTGCCTGACATGTTTACGATTTCACACACCAAGGACACACCTGGGTAAGAGTGATAGCAACATCGAAACTTGAAACATAAGCGCCCTGTCAGCATTATTGATCTATTGGTTAGACGGTTATGGTCGAGGATGAACTAGACTGAACGAATTTGTCAACCAGATATTGCAGAAGATATGGATGTCTACGTTATGCAATGGTGTGCAATTATTTTTAGTTTACAAAAACAAGTTGGTTTTCTTGTCATTTATAAACTTTAGAGACATTGATGCCGACAATATTGCAAATTTTTTACCGCCATGTGTCACAGTAAGAATGATTTCTTCACGCAAATTAACGGAGCAGTGCATCAAGCACAGCTGATAGAATACTGGCTCTACTAACACCAAACTGATTTCTAGCTACTACATTGTTTCTAGAAGTTCACCAAATTTACATTAATTAATAAATTACTTAAACAACAAGCTTGGATAGGTATCCATGAAGTATGATGACGGAATGGCCATTATACAATATTCACACCAGGCCATCATAGAAATCGGGTGCATCACAGTGATAATCAATGCTCAATCCCGGCAGCCAAATGGAAAACATGTGAACAACTTCATCCGGTTTTCAAGCATGAGATAGAGAATGTTGGAAAGCTAGATTTGAATAATAAAACAAAACAATCCCTGTAAAGTAGTTGGGCAGATTTTTTCGGAAATCACAGGACAATGTAGGGTCTGTGTGTCGGACAAGGCTACGGGGTACTGATGACACTGCAATTTGCCCGAGAGTGACTGACGGAGTTGAATACAATGTAAAATAATGAAGATTTAACTCTCACATTATCATTTTGTTAATACACAATGTCATACAGAAATACACTAGTATACATTTAGATATAATAAAAGAATTCGCTGTCCCTTTAGATAACATCTAGTAATACACCGGCAAGCATTGAGGTATTATCTTGAAATACTCAGTCATACACTATTTTGTTGAATGCGAATGCAGCGGTAATCCACAAATTTAAAAAGTTATGAAAATAGTTTGGAATTCATGTCTAATTTGTATTTAACTGAGGCCAACACAATTTCAGTGATGCTGAATGGTCTCGTTACACATCTCGATGCATGAGCGGGCAGGTAAAAATATATATTCGTTAAAGTAAATCGTGAAGTGTTAACTCTGAAAATATTGCCCATCCGTTGATACTCTAAATGACAACTTAATAATGCAGGCAGTGACATGTTCAAGTACGACTAAATAATCACCAAACCTCCCACACAAACCCATATATATATATATATATATATATATATATATATATATATATATATATATATATATATATATATATATATATATATTCAAGCTCACATATAGAAAGACATATACGGAACACATACACACACGCACATATATATATGTGTGTATGTACGTGTTTTTATGTAGGAATATTTATATAAAATTCATAAATGTATTTATTCATATTAAATATAGGCTTTAATAACTGAGTGATTTTTCAATATTCTATTCTGGGGTCAAATGGACCACAGTTTCTTACATTTGTTGATGCGATAAAAATTTTATTTGAAATATCCAATATTTAAAGAACATTAATAAATCAACTGATATCACAATATTTCTGTTTAACGCACACGCATATATATATATATATATATATATATATATATATATATATATATACACATCACGTTAATTCTGATATATATATATATATATATATATATATATGTATGGTAATTATGTTTTCATTTTATGAAGTGGAAAATACTCTTTAAAATCGGATGATATGTGATGAAAAGGATATGAGTGAATTGAATATTTCTATAATGATCAAAACTAACGCATCCTTCAAAATAATCATGAAAATAAATAAACCATAGTTAAGAGCAAGAAGTCCTGAAATGATTAAGTTAAATTTGGATATAAAAATAGGGAATATAATTAAATATGAACAAAAATTCATTAGATAAATTTCACCAACTATCAATATAACCCATATAAATATTTTCATTCATATTATATATATATATATATATATATATATATATATATATATATATATATATATATATATATATATATATAAAAGAAAGAACAGTAAAAAATAAAATCCGGTGTTCTTACAGATATTTTTATTTTTACACAATAGTGCTCAATGTAAATTTACAGAGCATTAATATTATAAATTAATTGATTTAAAATATGTTTGTTTTCGCTACACAGCGATAACCATGTTTCAGAAATGGAAGCTAAAGCCCCTGAATTTAATTTTGTTATTAAACCAAAGATATTAGTTATATATCGAGAAAGAGAGAGAGTAAAGAGTGTGAGAAAGAAATGCAGAGCGAGAGTATTGGAAAAAACATCTACTTTTAAATTAATTGTAAATTTATATATATATATATATATATATATATATATATATATATATATATATATATATATATATTAAGTAATCACTTATACGTAAGGAGTTGCTAACAGTTACAGAAAAATAGTAACCATTAATGGCGTGAAATGATGCTAGATTTAGGATGATACAATATTGTGATGGAGGAAACGGGAAGAAATTGCCACAGGCGAGATATGTCAGAATAGAAACTATTAGGATAGAACATATGTTTATATATAGCGACTGGGAAACACTGGTACCAACTTGTTGTCAATCTATTGGTACGCTTGTATTCATGCGGATAAGATACCAAGTCGGAAAGCTCGTTAGAACAATAGCCTCAAAAATATTTCCAGAAAAGTTACAGGAAAGCAACCTCAGGGCAGTGGAAATGTTACTCGAATTGTGCTGCCAGGTTGTGCTATTTTTATAAACATATCTATAATATTCCGACATTATATTAAAAATTGTTTATGCTAATACATTTTTTTGTTTGTGGTAGAATGATCTATATGAGTGAATAAATGACGAGCAGTTAATATATATATATATATATATTATGGTGCAGTTATGTGATAATCAATTAATATGATTTATGTTTTCAAAGCATCAACAGTTAACTAGCAGCTAACTCTTGATATGAAAGCACATAGTCTAATTGTTGTGATGCCCGCAAATCACAGTGATGTTTTGATTCCGACATTATATTAAACAATGCTTATGCTAATATCATTTTTTTTGTTTGTGGTAGAATGATCTATATGAGTGAATAAATCATGAGCAGTTATATATATATATATATATATATATATATATTATGGTGCAGTTATGTGATAATCAATTAATATGATTTATGTTTTCAAAGCATCAACAGTTAACTAGCAGCTAACTCTTGATATGAAAGCACGTACTCTAATTGTTGCGATGCCCGCAAATCACAGTGATGTTTTGATTGCACGTATTTCCAATGTCACCAAGTCGCTCTTGCGCAAAGTTCGAAAGTAGTTGAAAGCCTCCAGTGAGTCTGCGTTTGAAACTAATCCTAATATCGCTCACAGCATTCGGACAGACTCAGGCCATCAAAATTCGCACAGCGATTGCAGAACGTTATCAATGTGAATCCTAGAATATAAACGATGACTCTTGCCAGAGATGTGCAGATGTCTAAGGACATAATCTACCATGTGGTGTATGATGAAATCCAGTACAAGACATACTTGATGAGAAAAGGCTAGAATAATAGTTGTTCCGAGCAAAACGATTACGGAATCAGTCGAAACATTCAGAATTATCTAGCATGCGCTCTTTGTTTCTTTTTGTGTTGTTTTTGTTTTTCAGACGTACAAATCCAGAGCAGGATCAAATGTAAATTTGAGAAACAACAGGTGATGTCCGGTTGCTTCTGATATCACCTGTGTTATTACGCACCAAGTTTTCCACTTCTTTGATGGTTTTAGTGTTGATTAGTAGTGAAGATGACGAGCTATGCCACAACTGCTTTGAGCAGTTTCTTCGGTTGAATGCTTCTGTCTACTCTGTGTTGATGGAAACACTTGGGAAGCAGAGTAAGGCTGTATATGTTTCTTCAAGTCGCTGCTTCACTTCACACTCTAAGTTTGGATGGCGGCCAATCTGAATGAACACATGAGTGGATCCCTTACAGTGGCCAATATCTGAGTATTTTGATTAACGCAGAGAGAACATGTGATTACCGCTTGTCAATATTCCGAAGTGTTTTTGCTGATGTGAATGCAACGAATATGTTTTACTTTTATTAAAGCTTCGTCACAGATCGACATAGAAATGAAAAAAGCAAAAAGTACTGGTATGTTATGATTTTTTTTTACTTCATATGCAAATGATTTACTAATCACTGTCTAACCGTTTGAGCTCTAATCACCCCTTTACCGGTGGTAAAGAAAAATGACGTCATGCCAAGCCACCGTTTGAATAATGGTAGAGAAAAATGATTTAATGCCCAGCCACCAGTTGTACAGTGGGTAAACACTCGCGTCGAGTTTTCTTATTGTTTGTTTATTTTGAAGAGCCAATCAGAAAAGCCGTAATATTCTGATGTCAGTGAATATTATAATGATAAACCAACATGTCTGCGCCTTTCCATTGTGTTTTGTGCATGTGTTTTGGAAAGAAAAATATCGTTTTGAAGCGTGAAGAGTGTCAAACTCTCTCTGCTAAGTTTCATGCTTATATTTTTTGTAATTATTTTTATATCTACCGGGAAACATGACATACCAATTATCTGCGAATTTTGACTCAAGATCTCGGGCAGAAGGGTTAAAATTTTTCAGGAACACACGGCTCACGGGGTTACTTTTATTCAATTACATTTTCTACAGACAAAAATTCGATTTACTCATGAAGTTTCCTATCAATGATGTACTCGCTTGCCTCTTTCTAGAATTCTTATAATCTGCCCTATTTAAAGATATAGCAAGCAACTCTACTTACCTGAAATATATAGATGACGTCCTGTTACTTTATCCCCAAAATACAATCCTAATAAACATAATAATAAAACACAATAATGTTGAAACCACCACTGAATTCAAACACAGGCGTGAAACAAACAGCTCTCTATTTTTCTTCGGCATCTTATTAATAAGCAACAATGATAAATTAGATTGTAAAGTTTACCGAAAACACAGAAACAAAAAAGATTTATGTTCCAACCATAACCAGAGAATAAAATCTGGATTAATCATAGGATTTTACGCCAGAATCCTTAGGATATGTAACTCTGAATACTTAAATGAAAAAGAGGAATATATTGAGAAAACATTCAAACTTCTCTACTACCCACAGCATTCCATCGACAACGCTAATAAATCGAGCTCACAAAATCCATATAGCCAAAAAAACAGATACTTCCAAAAACGACACACAATTCATAATATTCCCGTCTAACACCCGTTCAACTAAACTCGCAATCGAATTAACCATCCTTAACACTAGGATCGTACCACCACTTCTTAGATTATCGGGAATAGTGTCAAGAAAAAATAAACCAAACAACATTTCAAATGCCGCAATTTATCGGATAAAGTGTCTACAGGGCAAACAACATTTACGTGGGGGAGAAATCACGTGATCTTAAAACCTATATCTACGAACACAAGAGACACTTGCGTTTAAACAGACATTTTAATTCTCTTGTCTTACATCAAAACGACGTGGGGCACAATTTGACTTTACTTATGCCAGCTTAATTGAAAAAATGAACATAACGCTTCAAGCAAAATAATATGAAAACATATTTATAGCTCAACTAATAACTATAAACACTCACTTAAACCTTACATCACAACAAAATCTTTCTACAGATCCATTATTCATGAATCTAACTTAAGTCTATCTAATAGATAAAATCATGAAATATACAAATCCTTTTTCAAAAATATGCATGACAAATGCTTTAATGATAAATCTAAATAAAACATAATTATTAAAATATCATACTGCGTTTCACACAGGTGATGACAACAGACATTCCATAAAACACATATCCACTTACAGGAGAATATAAATATGTAACCTAATATAAAATTACTGCAACATTTCGCTACATATCACCGACATATACGAGGGTGACATCTATAGATTTTCTCATAAACATTTATACACTTACATGGATTAATGTTAACGTCTAGCATACGCCTAGACAATCAAGCGTTTCTTTACACTGTTAAACTATTACACAATTCATGCCCAAAGTGTTCCACATACATATATTTATATTATCGATTGCCTTGATACACATGGCATGTATCTGACAAATAAGAACTAACCAAAAATCAGAACATACTAGTACTCAGTATCTCTTTGCTTTTTTCCTTTCTATCGCGATCGAATCTTCAATTTAAGTGAAACATGTTAAATTTAGATACGTTTCCTACTTGTTCTTTATTTTAATTTATCGTATTGTCGTGTTCGTATCCATATCTGATCTACATTTGATCTTCAACTCTCCCTCTTCCACACACACACACACACATATATATATATATATATATATATATATATATATATATATATATATATATATATATATATATATATATATATATATATATATTAGATCTTGAAAATACATTTCAATTGAGCACTGTTGAGTGATAAGCTAATTCTATAAACAACAATCACCTGCACTAATGCAAAGCTCTTCAGTAAAATGAATGGAACACTTTGGTTGATTGGCATTTGTTTACATTTGTAAAGACAATACGCTAGATTTAGTTGTGTAACTCTACCGAGTGAAGATAGCTCTGACTGACACCAAATTAGTTGTGTTTCAATCCGGGCTTGAGGCATTCGGAAGTCTAATCGCACTGAGGAGCTGTGATACAGCGAAACAGTACAATCTGTGAATGACATAATATATATATATATATATATATATATATATATATATATATATATATATATGGACACTTTATATATACAACGTGCAATAGATAAATTGTCTAAATTCCTCAAAAATGAAATTAACATTGACATCTCATTGTAACACATATTTAACAAAATTACAAGAAACTATCTTAAAATAGTACATTTATTCAATAAAATACCCATTGTCTTTAACCACAGCCTCAAGACGACTTCAGAATCTCCTGCTAATCATTTGGACCGTCTCCATGTTTAAGTTGGTAAATGCTGCCATGATCCTTACTTTCTGTTCATTGTTTTGTCTCTCGCTCAAATGTGCCCCACACATAATAATCAAGAGGTTCATGTCTAGGGAGTTAGGTGGTAAGATATAAGGAATGATGTGGTCGCAGAAATTGTCTGACGGCCATTATTCTGTTCTCCTGCTGGCGAGGCATGGTGTTGAGCCTGTTGTCAGACATAAGGTCTACCAGCAGCCCCCTCTTGACCAGGGAAGCACTACCTCCTCAATGCACTTGATGTAGGCATCCGCGATCAGTTTCAGGCCCTCATAACAAATTCGGTAGTTTTTTTCTTATCAGAACAATCAGAGTAAGTTTTCTGAGCTAGTGTACTATCGTAATCACCATTAGACTCGTTCAACTCTTTCCGAATCCTCTGCACTTTCCTCAGACTGACACACATACACTCCGGAACATTCGTATTTGAGACTCCGGCGCGAATGACAAGCAATACATCAGGAATTGCGTCATGATGCTCTTTCTCACAAAGCCGGTGCATAGCAGTACTTACTATAACAGTCGACAAAATCATAAACAAACAACGTTCTTGCGCGAAATTAAAAATAGAAAATGGCGAGAATACCTATCCCAGGCAGTGTGTCTGCGTGTGTTTGCGTTGAAGTGTTAGTGGGTTATAGACATTTCTTCATCCTTACTTTGTTGACCATATTAAATCAACATTAATGTTACATTTATATTTTGCGTAGTTTTTTTCTCCGATGTTATCAGGTTCGGAAGACGTCAGATTGACGATGCTGCAGTTTTCAGCAATGGTCAGAGTTTTGTCGCATTGATGTCATGGATTTGTGCCAATTTCTGTAAAAATTGGTAAAACTCGTTCGTTACTTAAGTTTATTTTCTCTTTCTACAAACTGTAAACGTTATTGCACTGTCTCTGTCAGCAATTAAAATCTGCATGATATACGCTCTCGTTTCCTTTTTATCTTTGGTTTGACTCTTTCTAACTTTCAATCGCCAGTTCGTTCCTTTAAATTGTTACAGCTTATTGACATTTGCGAACATTTGATTATTTCCCGACAGAAAATAGTAAGAGGAAAAGTTGGGAAATACGTGTAAGTTGCTTCAAACTTGTAAGTGTAAGACAGACGCTTGCGTACATTCCAAGCCAGCATTTGTAATGCTGCATGTGGATTCTTATATACATTATGTGAATAATTTTCCCAGAAAGCAAAAACCTTCATATTTTATAATATATTCATCGCCTTTTAAATTAAACATCACCTCCAAGTATTATCTCCACCTCTCGATGCTCTCCCACTTTAAACATCAATTCAAAAATATCTTTTTCATAGCATTTATTTTCCATGTTGAATGTTTAACAGTTTTAAATAGAAGTATTTTGTAATGAATGTTTGAAAAAGAGCTCAACCTAAGGCAGTAAACAAGTAAATCTAAGACAGCGACCAAGGCTTAATATAATAAAGCGATTACAACGTCAAATATTTAAAATTCCTATTTCAAGTTTACTCTTCAAGAATGAGCTTTACAGTACATATATATATATATATATGGAAAAATCATGTAAATTTCAAATTCGTCTGGCATATGGAAATCTCCTTTTGAAGAAGATTGTTATCGTATCGATTTATTAAATACAAATTATATCAAGTTCCAGGCTTCAATTTTTAAACTCTATAAAGGTGAGAAGGGTAAATTGTTAACGGAAAAAGACAGAATTGCATGGTCGCTATCCAAGGTGACAAACCAGGTATGAGCTAACTATTGGGGACGTCAAAAGCAAAAAGATACCGACAGACAATAATCCAGGTGGTGTCATAAGAGAAAGCGGGAAATGTTACACAGAAATACCATGGCGTAATGGGACTAAATTTGATGCCTTCTCGAAAAATTAAATGTCTTAAAACAGAAAATTATCGTTAGTTATATAACTGAATTACTACAAAAATATACTATTTATAGGAGATAAGATATATGCGCTGTATAGAAATAAATGCTTACAAATTTCTTCACAGAAAAAGAGAATTGAATCGATAGTGATGTGTTTCTAAATTCATCTTCTTCCATGTAACGTGTAACTTTAGAAAGTGGGCGATCCTTTGCTCTCCACCATTTGCTGTCATTTGTAGAACTGACAACGTTTCGTCTTTTCGCTATCTCTACTAATCTGCCAACCATTTACGCAAACTCGTTGTGTAGGTTATGCGCAGTTTCCATCTCTCCCTGTTACCTTCAAAATATATTTTCAGTGTATAATTTTCTCACCCTATTTCCTCATTACGTTCCCCATAAACTTGGAAAGCATCATTCGCCATTCCAAAGTACTTTGTTATTTCGGCATAACATTGTCGGTAGTACGTTAAAAGAAATGTTCAAATTTCGATTTCTGTATTACTTGACTCTGACATTCTTAATTCGTAGATCGTGGCTTGGATTGTTCCTTTTGCTAACGACCTCACATTCTTTCTTCGTACCATTGATACATAGTCATTTCCTTCCAACGAC
The DNA here is from genome assembly GCA_964036315.1 of Acanthosepion esculentum. Classification (NCBI taxonomy): domain Eukaryota; kingdom Metazoa; phylum Mollusca; class Cephalopoda; order Sepiida; family Sepiidae; genus Acanthosepion; species Acanthosepion esculentum. The sequence continues at coordinate 54,893,188 of OZ038475.1, forward strand.
CTTTACAGCCTGCCCTTTTTTTTTTTTACTTCCGTGTCAGCTATCAACATATTTCATCAATGAATCTAGATGTATGAGCCCCTTCAGAAAGAAATAATAATATCAGAAATACGGCATTTAATTAGAAAACACAGTCTGAATATAAATCAACACAATTTTCAGGGAAATAGTTATTTGACCGTTTGTGTTAATAACTGAAATATATCATTAAACTATTTACCCGATTTATGGATAATTCCTTCCGAATCTGTAATAACTACAAACTGAAAAATTATTTCCTCTTATAAGAAAATAATAATTTAAGACTATGAAAAATTAATGAACGGATTCAGCTATTTGGCTTCGGAAAATAACGGTTGCCGGTGGTCAGCGATCGAATCCATGATAAAGCAAGTATTTCAATGACAGATATTTTAATAGGATTTAGCTAGCCGCCCTAGTAGACTGGTATCCTTGAATACGAGTGGCCAGCTATAAATACGTTAGTTTAAATTTTGCGTAAGTTTATTTATCTATATATAAAGAAGTAGAGATTTGGGTGAAATAATTTCATCCGGTATTAAATTATATCAACACAATTATTCAATGAAATATTTATATAAATAAAACTTATCATTTTTGTCTGTTTTTGTTGTATTGTATGTTTATAAAAATTGGCTAAATTTTAGTTTTAATTCTTTTACATGGGGATAGCGAAAGATGTCACCCAAAAGATAAAAAAGGATGAAGAAACAGGAAAATCTCGTCAGAAACACACAAACGGGGTACTGAACTTAACTTTAATATAAGTTCTCCTATATGGCAGAGAATCGACAATCACCTTACAGAAGAAGAGACTTGAAGTAACATAAATGTGATTCTATAGATTTGACACTGAGAATACTATGGATCGAACAAACTTAACATAAAAGAACTGTTGAAATATTTAGGGCACATGATGAAAAAAGTAGGCTTGGAAAATGTGATACTAACAGGACAGATTGAAGGCAAAATGGGCAGAGGAAAACAATGCATAACCTACCAAATGAGCATGAGTAATTGGATGGTAGAACAAATTTTTGGCAGAGATAGCAAAAAGAAAAAAAAATAAGATCTCTAAAGTACACGAAGTTGTGGAGAGCTATGACCGTCAAAGACCTGAAAGGACACAGCCCGTAGAAGAAAGAAATTGGTATCTCAGTACATAATAACACTCGGTAATTTCCTATATCATTTTTGAGATGATCTATCATTAATATACTTTAAATTATTCGGACATTTGTCCCATCTTTGTTATCATAGATGTTATAATTGCATTTTGGTAATCCCTGAACCTCTTATACTTCTAAGCGCCGTGTGCCTTCAGGAGTTGGAAAATCATGGCTCTTCACAACTACGTAACCATTATAGATCTTAGTGGGATTTCTCTATAAACTATCACTTCCAGTCCCTGTTCTGCCACCTATTTGCACACGCTGCTTTAGTCTGACAAACATTGTCTTGACGTTTAGTCTTTTCATACAAAATAACTGAAATACAAAATTCTTAATAGCATTCCGATCCCACTATGATAAGCAAATATCAACATTTTCCAATATCAGATTAAAAAGCTCCTAAAATACACTATTCACGTCCTTCGGAGCGATTGCGCTTGATAAAAGTATTGCTGTTTTCTGAGCTTCCCGTTTCTATCGATGGATCAAGCTAGGGAAAATATGGTTCAACAGGAATAAAAAAGTAACTGGCGTTACATAGAGAAAATAACGTAATTATCAATGTGTATCCATATTAAACAACGGACATCTGAAGATGATCAGAAAATTATTGACTGAAACTCTGTGTCTGTATTAACAACTATAATAATCAAGAAGAAAACCAACCAATTTCGGATTCTGATATTCAGTTATTCCCTCCATCAATGTTATTTTTGTATTAAAAATTGTAATTTCGAAATGAAACATATTAATTCAAATTAATCCATTAATATTTTTTAAAACCGTAACATTCGATCAATATCTCACAGACAACTCGATCAGTACTCATGGGAAACTCACTGAGTAATCAGAGAAAAGTAAGGCAAACTAGAAATAAAATACAGCGCATAATCGGCTAAAGAAGTTCATGTAAATGCTCGGCCGAACATGGACCAGGAAACATAGCAAAAAAAAAAGAAATTCGGAGAACAAGAGTTTGTGGAGTGTCTTGAATACTCCTGTCATGAGAAGAAGTTAAAAAATAGCTACTAATCAACATAGCGTCCACAATAAACTTCAGAAATACTCATTTTATTTCAAAGTACTTTATATTTTTTCCAGTTCCTTCTAAAACTATTTTATTATCTTTCACTCTCAGTACCTACTTTGAGTCTTAGTGACATTATCGCCTTCCTCGGTGTGAATTGATTAAAAAATATATTAGGTTTCTAAACTCTTTAAAAGGTGACACATTATTCACTTTACTGGGTGCGCGTCCGAGTGGTTAGAAACTGACTTTTCGAATCTGTAACCCGATACCGAATTCCGCCATGGTCGATTTTCAGGAAAGTGTAATGCTAAAAAAATTTGGATAAGATTAACCAACTGTACGCAGTAAATAGATGAAATATATAATATATTTCAGTAAATGCATATATGTATATGAAAAATCATATGAATATAGTCTTATATCTATTTCCTGTGAAATGCTGATGAGCAATTGTTTGGTCGTGTATGATTTTATTTATGCAATGAAAGTTTTTATTATATTGGAAAAATTACTGTGTTGTTCTTGATATTAATTTTGTGCTAGCAAATATATAAGAATTATCGTGGTTGAAGAAATATATTATTAGAAAAGAGAGACAAAATATTGCATAGAGTCTGGATGGTAAGAACACAAAATTGGATATTTCAAAAAATTCGAATGATTATCATAGAATAATAATAAATGAAACTGAAAAAAATGGTGACATATAAAGAAAATGTTTCATACAAAGTAAAAAGTTTGAGAAGAGAAAAACGAAATATAAGCAAGATAACTGGTTTGACCAAAAAATAATTGAAGCTGCTATTACAAAATTAAACAATGGCAGATTGTACTGAATATTATGAACAATGTCTAGAGATAAAAAATTTATGAAATGACTACCTTTAATTTCGAGGAAAACCTTACAAGCAAGCAGTAATGTTAATGATATAGTAGTTGTTTCCTTATCAGGAGACCTTCGGTATTCATTGGTCAAACACCTTGTGCTACTGTCTATTGAAATTGTTTAAATCTTTTCCTTTGTTGTTCCATGAACTTCCAGCCAACTTTAATCTGCTAAAATTTTAATGCAATGTCAATCGCTATCTAATGTCCTAATAACTCTTTTCTGCTCTCGCTTATTATTAAAGTTCCTGTTCCTAATTATTTCACACCGAGTAACCCCTTGTAGCTTTACCGCCTAGCTTGGTGCGAAACAGATAAAAAAAAAAACAAACAAACAAAGGAACAATTCCCAGGAAGATATATTTTTCATCTCCACTTGCTTTTATCGCTCTTTCCAGTATTAATGGGGGGTTCCTTTTTAATCCTTTTTTTTTAATTATTGTGAATGTCAATACAATGAGTATGCCATTATTTTCTTGCATACGTAATTCGAGGAGAAAATAATGATATAATCAATGTCATCCATTTTAGCTGTTGCCGATGTTGAAGCTCCTCAAGTGATGTGATTTCTGCTACGTGATGCAGTTCTTTGTTTGTGGTTATCTACCGCCATTCTACTAAATTCGAAGAAATGTGGTCTTCATCTAGATCCCTAGGCTTTCTTTGCACAACCCCACTTTATAATATTTATCTTAGAAAACAGCTGTATGCAGCAGATAGTATTGATATTTCGGAACAGTACTAAAAAAGTAGAAAAAAACGACGAAATTAAAGAAGGCCCAAAGTCGATATAATTAGCTTGCAAGAAAACTACTTTCTTTTGCAATATATATATATATATATATATATATATATATATATATATATATATATATATATATATATATATATATAGAGAGAGAGAGAGAGAGAGAGATGAGTGTTACTTGATTTTCTATATATTTTGCCAGAGAGTGTCGGTTCTTTATATCCGAATAACTTTTCTATCCACGTTTATTGCACACGGAAAAAGTTTCAGAAGAGGAAATATATGTTCAACGTTATATTGACTTTAATTTAACAGTAACAAAAAGCGTTTGAAAATTCTATTTCTAAGCCTAGAGTTAAACTATTATTATTAATGTTTCGAATGATAAATAACTGTGTTTTATTCATACCCCAAAATATACATATTCTAATTTTCATAGCCTTTTTTTTAGGAAAATTGCCAGGAAAATATTCAATCTTTTTCCCACGCCTAATTGCTGTTGTCAGGTGTCGCTGACGATAGAATATGACGCCCGTGAATTATGACAATGACAA
>OZ038475.1:54907597-54942597 GCA_964036315.1 Acanthosepion esculentum
AGTTTTTAATTTTCCTTCCACATACAACTAAAACAACTTTATGAGATATTCTTACCAAATATTAGGCAAAATGGCGAGGTTAAACTAGACTTATAACAGAAAATAACATGTATCCAATACTTATGCGTGTCACTGTATATTAACTGATTTTAAAAATGTCAAAAAAATAAGCGTATATTTGACACGCCCTTTTTCGGATGGTACATACCTTTAAAATTTGCTTGGGTTCTAAGGAAAACGATTCAATAGCGATTTTACAAGGGTAGCTTAGATGTGGCACAAGGCCGAAAGTATGGGTCACCCAGTGAGGAAAACGATTGAATATGTAGAAAAAAGTAAACAAAACATTTCAAAACATTTCCTCCATTTTATTTTACATTATCTTTTTCTTTGTTAGAATGAATAAGAAACGATTGCTTGTGGTCAGAAAGTAAAACACTTATAGTAAGAGTGATGGACATGTATTTGATTCCTGATTCCTTATATAAAATTCTTATTTGATACCGCAGCATGGAAAGTTCAATAATTCAGAAATATTAACTTATAATATTCACACTAAAATCGTAGACGTTTTAAAATTTAGTGTTCTCTGTTTTTATCAGTCAGGCGGATCCGCCTGGCTAAATATTTAATTAGGGAGAAATATTAGCTGCCTTTCAGGAAGATAAACACGTCATAATTGTTTTCGAAAACGAACATCATAAGATTTCAACACAGAAAAAACTATGCCAGGTTTCTGTGTAAGTAGAAATTTTTAATGATTCCTTAATGTGCACAGATTTGAATAATCTTTGTAACGGCAGATACGACAGTGTGTACAATTAAGGAAAAGGTATTTTGAATAAAGAAGCGGATTCGCTGCTCATCGTGATAGTGTCTGTTGAAAGTGTATGAAAATAACTGTCAATAGATTTGCGTTCTGCCTTTGAATAGTAATAATTATTTTGCATAGAAAATGTATGTCAATTATCTGAAGTAGTGAGATGAAGAAGTTTTGTAATTCCATATAGATTTTCAACTAACTGTGATCATAATTGATAATATTAGTAAATTGTTTGTTTCCTAAATTTCAACTTTTCAGCAGCACATAGAGCATACGATCTTCGGAATTAATCTTTCACCTTTGCATCTATAAAATATACAAATCGACGTACAGTACTGAATGTCAATCATAAATTTTGATGTTTGATTGTTTAAATAAAGGAAAAGAAAAACAACAACAAAAAAACAAAGCAGTTAAAGGATTTCCATAAATGGTATAGAATTAAAAACAAAACAAAATAAAAAACAGAAGAATATACCAATCGAAAAGATGTATCCGAAAAAAATAAGTTATCAATACATCATTTATAAAAAATATTTCCTCATATATAGATTGTTTATGTACATAATATATAATATATAGAAAAATGATATTTACATGCAATATATATATATATACATATATATATATACATATATATACATACATATACATACATATATTTATATAAATATACATATATATATATACACACACACATATATATATATATACATATATGTATACATATATATATATATACATACATATACATACATATATTTATATATATATACATATATATACACACACACACATATATATATATATATATACATACATACATACATACATATATATATATATATATATATATATATATATATATATATATATATATATATAGGTCATCAGATAAGTTCTGTCCGAATTTTAACTTTTTGTTAAAAAGAACGAAATTTAAAGAGTATTTTATAATGGCTAATGCAGCTTAAAATTATTTTTATGTCTAGATGCATTTAAACTGATCAAATATTATTTCAGAGGACAATAAAATTTATTTTTTTTTTATTAAAACCCTGCTAACATGGAAGTACCCAATAATCATTTGAGGCACATAATGCTTTATGAGTTCAAGAAAGGAAACTCAGCAGCCGAAGCGGCTAGAAACATTCACTCAGTTCATGGAGAGAAACGTGTGAATGAAAGTACTTGCAGAAATGGTTTGAAAAATTCAGAGGTGGGGATTTCACCCATGCAGATGAAGATCGAACCGGACGTCCAGTTGAGTTTGATGAAAAGCTTCTTGAAGCAGCCCTTGAAGAAAATCCTGCTTTATCAGTTAAGGCATTGGCAGTGGTTCTCACTTCAAACCATACAACTTTTCATCGTCATCTTCAACAACTTGGAAAAGTACCTAAACTTGGAAAATGGGTGCCTCAAGAATTGTCTGGAAACAACCTCAAATCCCGAGTTGACATCTGCTCTTATCTCCATTCTCGCCAACTTGTTTCACCTTTTGTGGATAGACTTGTGACTGGCGACGAAAAATGGATCTTTTATCGAAATGTTAAGCGTCGTAGACAGTGGCTTGGTAAAGAGGAAGGACCCCAGCCACAGCCGAGAAGGGAATTTCATGAGCAAAAGGTTCTTCTTTCAATCTGGTGGGATAGCCAAGGAATAATTCACTTTGAATTCTTACCACCTAATGCAACAATTAATGCTCAAATATACTGTCAGCAATTAGAGCGTTTGAACCAAGCTTTGAGGAAAAAAGACCTGCTCTAGTGAATTGAAAACAGGTGATGTTTCATCAGGACAATGCGCGACCACACACAGCAAGAATCACGTCACAAAAGTTCGAAGAACTTGATTGGGAGAAAATTACTCATCCACCCTTATTCTCCCGACCTTGCTCCATCAGAGTATCATTTCTTTCGTAGCTTACAGAATCATCTGGAAGAAACAGCTTTTGTAACACAGGAAGAGGTTAAAACTGACATTTGTGAGTTCTTCGAATCAACGCCAAAATAATTTTACAGTATTGGAATTAGTAAGCTGGTTAATAGATGGAAGGATGTCATAGATAATCAGGGAAAATACACTTTTGATTGAATCTGTAATTAAATGTAACATTTGGTAACTTGCTTGAAAATTCAAAATTCGGACAGAACTTATGGGATGACCTTATATATATATATATATATATATATATATATATATATATATATATGTGTGTGTGTGTGTGTGTGTCTGTGTGTGTATTATTAATATTAGTAGTCAATATATATATATATATATATATATATATATATATATATATATATATATATATATAATTTCAAGAAAAACAGACCCATGTAAGAATCCATGTAATAATATATTTCACCAAAGCCCTTTAACGGACGCTGTATCATCAGACTTCACTTCCAAAAGGTGAAACGAAAAATGAAATGAACATTTACACTTTTGACCTGTAGTGTTAAGTTTATGTAATTTAATATATATATATATATATATATATATATATATATATATAATCTGAAAAATTATGTTACTGTTATATGATTGCATGCAAGACCAACCTTCTCCGGATTCCTGACAGCTACCCGACGCAATTTTCCTCACAAATCTTCATTCCACCCATGATATGCATTTAGACAATGAAAATGTTTACATCAATAAATATATTTTGTGTAGCTCGCTCCTCTATAGATGTTAACTAGTGTTTTCCTACTGTTTTTAAAATATTTTTTCATATTTGTTCAAGTTTAAATACGCTGTGTTATAAATTCCAAACCCATTTCTGCTATCGATTTACGATTATCAATTCGAATAATTTCAGCTTTGATTTTGAGTTAAATGCACGCCGGAAGAGATATCCAGATTAGAACAAACTGGCGTTGATCCTTTCTGCTCTAGAAAAAATTCTCTCGGAAATAATAACGAAATTAATCTCATTTTTGCAACATTGTCTAATCATTTCTTCTTTTTTTATCTTTTCTTTATTCAATTTTCACTTGTTTGCTTCATTGTTATATTTCTGATTTGTACTATCTTGCTATTTTATGCGATGGCAGTTTTGTGTTTGCAAATGACCAGGCAGCGACCGCATATAAAAACAGCATGTTTTATCAAAGGGACCAAATATATAAGTATTTGTTTCACTGGAATCTGTGCTGAAAAAAGTAAGAATAAATAAACGGAATACATATCTATTATTTCAAACGCGATATTTCATTACGGCGTTCCGCTTCCAACTAATGCATTTAGAATAACAATAATTTATGTAGGAAGGAAGGAAAAGTAAGCAAAAGCATTTCGAGATTTCTTCATTCATAAAAGATCTGTCTCTCTATCTAGCTAACTTGGCTGCGTCTGTATATATACTGAGAGGGTTCTAGTTCTTTACAAACACTACAACTATTGACTCGTTGTTTCCTGCTTTACTGCTTCTTGGATGCCGTCCTTAATTCCTGTTTTTTTAGAAATGTGGAGAACTTTTTACTCTAACTATCGTCCTATTATGCTTCTACCGTATTTCGGCAATGTATTCTAGCCTTTAATCAATTCTGAAGTGGTCAAGCATCTGACCTCTCACGACCTACTCTCTGATAAGCAATATGGTCTACCTGAACTATATGTATATCAAGCTCTTGATAATAACAGTGAAGCTCAAACGAAGGAGTTTGACAGTGTTTAGCACGCAGGTCTTCTACGGAATATCAGGTCTACGGTATTACTGGGCGATTGTATGATTTAATCTAATCGGTTCGATCAAATCTAGAAATGAAGGTCGTTTTGATCGGGCACGCTCCCAGACCTTTTTAGAAAAACACGGGTGTCCCCAAGGCTATATCCTGTGTCCTACGCTGATTCTGATCTTCATCAACGATCCTCCTGCTGTCATTAGTTCTCAAGTAGTCATTTATGCTAATGACATTACCATTTACTCCTGTCTCAGTAGCAAATCACTCAGAGTTGAAAATTTAAGCTGGCCGCTTCTCTTGAAAACGACCGCCAATTTGTGTTTAATTGGGACAGGAAATTGATTGTTAATTTTAATACCACCAAAACAAAACTGATCTCATTAAAACTCGATAGGGAAACATTCCTGTCCGCCATCAGCATGGCTGATGCCAGACTCGCGGAGAGCAACACACTGAGCCTTTTTGTCCACAAGTTTTTAACTGACTTGAAGTGTAACGGGTACATCGAATCAATGACTGTATCTACTGAAAGGAAAGGTAGGTCACTGTGTTTTCCAGAAGGGTTTTCTATTCAGAGTCCATCTTTCATATTTACATATTTACCATTCGTGCGAGCATTGGATACTGTTGGATTATCTGGCCCGGTTGCTCCTTTTATTCATCTCAAAGAAGGATCTGCAATGTAATCGATCATCAAATGGCATCTCTTCTTCAGTCATTTTCTCGGGGAAGTGACGTGGCTTCGCTCTGTCTTTTCTACAAATATTTTCATGGCTACTGCTCTGACGAGCTTATTTCCATGGTGGCATGTATACGCGAGATTAAGCGTGTTACTAGATTGGCATCTAGTTCACAACATTTTACTGTTGAATTAGTTAAATATACCCAAAACTTCTACTCCAATAGAGTTTTTCTCGCTCATCCCGCCTGTGGAAAACCTTTCCTATTATTGCTTCACTGATAACTACAATCTTCAAAGAATCAAATTTATCGTCAATCGCCATGGACATAGGAATCAAGACTGTATGATAGTGATTAGCAAACCAAACCGTATATATATATATATATATATATATATATATATATATATAGATAGATAGATAGATAGATAGATAGATATATATATATGTATATATATATATATATATATATGTATCATAAAAATATACATACACATACGTGTACGTACGTAAAAATATACTTCCTAGGTGTTATTAATACAGTGATTACGATTGTAATGTAATAAATTATAACCATGGAATATTAGGGTTTGAGCCTTTTATATTTATTGTTACTTTGTCCTAGAAATTGAGTTCTACCTGGATTGTATCCTCTTATATATATATATATATATATATATATATATATACATAAAACATGACACGTCGGCAGAAATGACTCACTGTCAGTCAGTGTGTGTTTATCTAAATCTAAAAAATAAATACACTAAAATTCACCCTCATCTCTGCCGTGCACCGAATGTAGTGGTAGAATTTCCGACTGACGCCAATTCAGTCAGGTTTCGATCCTAGCTAGAGGCAACGTGGACGTCGAGCTGTGATACAGCGAAACAGTCTGTCTGTGGATGACAATTATATATATATATATATATATATATATATATATAATTTTTGAATGTAGACATAAAAACCACCTCAATCTAACTAAATATATTTAGAAATAAATATAGAATGGAAAATATGTTATTTTTGGTTTTGGAAATGATTGCATGCACACATGTATGCGGACACATAATTGTATGTATACAAATATGTAGATGAAGTTGAACATTGATATGTGGTTTTATGTGTATATGTATATGCATTTGTATAGAGGTGTATGTGTGCATATATATATATATATATATATATATATATATATATATATATATATATATATATATATATGTATGTATTGTAGGCGCATATGTAAAATATATATATATATATATATATTTGTGTGTGTATGTATAGGTGTATTCGTAAGTTTAGGTAGGTATGTTTATATATATATATATATATATATATATATATATATATATATATCGTGTCATGTATATAGGATTGCATGTGGTCTGTGTATGCATATACAGTTGCGGCCAAAATGTTCAGAACGGAATTGTTTTCGTCAGAAAAGTATGTATAATTTTTTATCAAAGTTGTTTTATATTCTATAATTTTCACAGACAATAAATACCATATTATTTTATATTGTCTGAGATTTTGTGTAATTTGAGAGGATAATACAAAAGTTATGGATGATTTAGTGATTTACTGAAAAAGCCCATGGCGGCCAAAATTCTCAGAACAGTTGCTTTTACTCCGTGTTTTAGTATATTTAACAGGCGAACTCTAATTTTTTTAATTTGTTTACGTGACGGTTCATTTACTAAACATTAGTAAGAATATCTGCAGTGTACTTTGTTAATATAATTCTACTTACTCCGTAATCAATTCGTCAGCAGATTATTAAGCTTCGAAAGAAGGATAATTTAAGTATTGGGTCTATTGCAAAGAATTTTAACAAGTCAAAAAGTGTTGTTCACTGTATTCTTAAGGTCTACTATGATTGTGGTTCGTATGAAGCAAGAAAGACTACAGGTAGGCCAAGAAAAACGCCCAAGAGAGAAAATCGTGCTATGGTAAAGTTGGTTAAAAAGGGCAGATTTAAAATTGCTGCAGCTGTTTCTCGGGAAATGAGCATTCTACTGAAGAAATCTTTATCTCTAAAAACTGTCTCGTCGTTTAGTTGAATATGACCTACAAGCAAGAGCACCTGGAGTGGAGCCACTGATCAGCTCCAAGCATAACAAGTGTCGTCTTACCTTTGCAACCGAACATGTGTTGTGGTCTCAAGAGAAATGGCAAACGGTGCATTTCAGTGATGAATCTAAGTTTATGTTATTTGGCTCAGATGGAAAAAGGTTACGTTCGTCCAAAAATAGGTGAAGAATTGTTACCTATATGTCTTAAAACCAGTGTTAAATTCGGTGGCGGAAGTGCCATGGGTGGAGGGTGATATCTGGAGATGGTATGGACCCTTTGGTGCGATTACATGGAAAGGTAAATACAGGCGTTTATAAACAACTTGTAAAAGATCATGTCTTGCCTGTGCTGAGAAATTCAACTAAGCGACGAACCATATTCATGCAGGACAATGCCCCATGTCACAAAGCTAAGGTAGTCATGAACTTCCTCAAAGCTGAAAAGGTTATCGCTATGGATTGGCCTGCTCAAAGCCCAGATCTCAATCCTATTGAAAACGTGTGGAATATTCTAGGAGAACGTTCGAAAGCCAGAAATCCTAAAACAACCGAGCAATTATGGAATGACCTTCACGAAGAATGGAATAAGATCACCCAGCAAGAAATTGAAAATTTAATTTCCTCATACAGTCGAATATGTCAAAGTGTCATTGAAGCTAAAGGGCTTCACACTAAATATTAATTATTCCAATATTTTTTGTCATTATTGATTATTTTCTTATTTTTTCAACCGTTCTGATCATTTTGGCCGCCATGGATTTTGCAATAAATCACTAAATCATCCATAACTTTTGTATTATGCTCTCAGTTTACACCAAAATAGCAAACAATAACAATTAATATGGTATTTATTGTCTGTGAAAATTATAGAATATCAAACAACTTTGATAAAAACTTATACCTACTTTTCTGACGAAAACAATGCCGTTCTGAACATTTTGGCCGCACCTGTATGTGTATATATAAATTTAAGTATTTGTGAGTTCGTATATGTAATATGTGTGAATATATGTAAAATATAGTAATATAAATACGTATGCAGGTATAGGTATTTATGGGTATAGATCTGTTTATATATATATATATATATATATATATATATATATATATGGTAATTATTCTAAGTGAAGGACTTAAAATTGTTTTATTAACGTTTTATCTTATTTTCTCTTGTAATATTCTCTAATTAGAAATGTGAGATTGAATTTTCTTTATCATCTGGAGGTAATTTCATTTTAAATTGATAATATAATTTACATTTAAATATTTTACTCTTTAACTAGCAATATTGATAGTAAAATATTAAAATTAGAAATATTTGTTTTGATATTTAAACGCTTAAGTCATCACCTAACATTAAACATTAACTGTGAAATTTAAGGAAAAATTTCAATGGATATAAATATAAATATGTGTAAATATTTGACAATATCTGTGTAAGTATTGATATGTGAATATACATAGGTACCTGTGTATATTGATACATGTGTATGTGCCTTTGTGTGTAATTTCATATATAAATGAACGTATGTATATGTGAGATTTACATAGGTGTATGTGTGGGATATATATATATATATATATATATATATGTATATGATAAAACAAAAATTTTAATATTGCCTTCAATTATTACCCCATCTTAATTTAAAACCTAAACTCTAAGTAAAAAAAGATTACCCATCTGAAAAAATTCACAAATTACATTCATGAATCAGATTCAAACTGATAGATATGTTAATTTAACAATCATTTACAATATTAAAAGATTAATATCAGTAAACTGTTATATCTTAAATTAATTTTTTAATGTACTTTCTATGAATGTGTTTTTAAATAACTCATATTAAATCCCTAAATTATTTGTAAAAGAGGTAAATATTTAAATTGCTAGCAAACATTAAATTAATTTCTTCGGTGATATTTAAACAGTTAAATTACTATCAAACATGAAAATGTTTTTTTGTTTAATAAATTCCTAAAAATTACCACCCCTGCTATTCCTTCGTAAAATCTAATTACAGCATCTTCCTTTTTACTTCCCCTTCTTTCTTTATTTTTTCTTTTTATTCTTTTCTCTTTTCTCCCCATTCCCTTCCAATATATCACTTCATTTAAGTTAACCGATTAAATAGGTCAATGTCTGGTCCTTCCTCCCCTAATACTAAGTATGATAGATAAAAATATTAAAATAACCACTCTCTAAATTCGATCATGTTTCTCACACCACTCCTCACTACACTCTCTGTTAAATTACATAAACTTAACACTACCCGTCAAAAGTGTAAATGTTCATTTCATTTTTCGTTTCACCTTTTGGAAATGAAGTCTGATGATTCAGCGTCGTTTAAAAGGGCTATGGTGAAATACATTATTACATGGAGCCTTACAGTGGTCTGTTTCTCATTATATATATATATATATATATATATATATATATATATTGACTACTAATATTATCAATACACACAAACACACACACACACATACATACATACATACATACATACATACATACATATATATATATATATATATATATATATGTAAGGTCATCTAATAAGTTCTGTCGGAATTTTGAATTTTGAAACAAGTGACCAAATGTTACATATAATTACAGATTCAATCAACAATGTATTTTCCCTGATTATCTATGACTTTCTTTCCATCTATTAAGAAGCTTACTAATTCCATTACTGTAAAATTATTTTGGCTTTGATTCGAAGAACTCACAAATGTCAGTTTTAACCTCTTCCTGTGTTACATAAGCTGTTTCTTCCAAATGATTCTGTAAGCTACGAAACAAATGGTACTCTGAAGGATCAAAGTCGGGAGAATAAGGTGGATGAGTAATTTTCTCCCAACCAAGTTCTTCGATTTCTTGCTGTGTGTGGTTGCGCATTGTCCTGATGAAGCATCACCCGTTTTCGATTCAATAGAACAGGTCTTTTTTCCACAAAGCTTGGTTCAAACGCTCTAATTGCTGACAGTATATTTGAGCATTAATTGTTGCATTAGGTGGTAAGAATTCAAAGTGAATTATTCCTTGGCAATCCCACCAGACTGAAAGAAGAACCTTTTTCCCATGAAGTTCCTTTCTCGGCTGTGGCTGAGGCCTTTCCCCTTTACCAAGCCACTGTCTACGACGCTTAACATTTCGATAAAAGATCCATTTTTCCTCGCCAGCCACAAGTCTATCCACAAAAGTGAAATCCCCACCTCTGAATTTTTCAAACCATTTCTGCAAGTTCTTTCATTCACACATTCCTCTCCATGAACAGAGTGAATATTTCTAGCCTCTTCGGCTTCTGAATTTCCTTTCTTGAACTCATAAATCATAATGTGCCTCAAATGATTCTTGTGTACTTCCATGTTAGCAGGGTTTTAATCAAACAAAATTTAATTTTATTGTTCTATGAAATAAAATTTGATCATTTTAAATGCATCTAAACTTAAAGATAATGTTCAGATCAATTAGACATTATAAAATACACTTTAATTTTCGTTCATTTTATGAAAAAGTTAAAATTCGGACAGAACTCATGGGATGACCTAAGACATGACGAAAGGAAAATTTTACCTGTGTTGAATATTTTTATGTAAGAAGGTAGATATTGGAGAAAAGATTTATATAAATGTGTGTATATGTCTAAGTTAAAGCAGTCTTGCATGCTTCACAAAGTGTTCAGAACAAGCTGGTGTCCTTTTGGAAAATATTGGACAACAATCATTTTTAGTGTTTTAATAATTGCAGTTTGTCCAAATATATATACATCTCCTCGGAGACAAGTTTCTGATCGGCGATGAAAAAGAGATGCTCGCCAAGATCGACTGATTTTAAGGGTGGCCGTAGCAGACACCCCAGTGTCAACTGTTCTGATTTTGGCAATTGAATATTAGCATTTTCAGAGCAGACAGTTGGCAATATCTTACCTGAAGAACGACTGCGGGCATTCATATATCTAATCCGATTTTCACATATGCTACAGTATATTCTTGCATATGACTATTGATCACTGACTCACATGAAAATATTCGTCTTCTATTATTTTCCATGAGGTTATGATTTCCTGTAACTGATGGTTGTTTGCGCATGTGATTTATAACTGAGAGCCAATGTCTTTAGGCTTGAAATCTTGCATATGTTACAGGAACAACGCGTGATATTTAGGTTGTGGTTTACCAAACGTTACACACCACTATTGACTTTGTTCTTTTGACGGAGAGGAAATGATATCACCTGATCAGTGTTTAAAATATACAGATGATATTCCTACAGCATGATGGTAATACGCTTTTCCAGTCGGGGAATTTCCTACATGATACTTGTAATACTCAGCATACTCTTCACAAATTATATATTGTTTGGTACTAGTGATTATTTCCTGTTAGGTTGCAATATTCAATGCACATTTCATTTTATGTATACATAAAAAGATCCAGAGTGTCGCATTTTATTATACGTTAGTGTATGATTACATCTAACACACATACGCACACTCTCTACATCTCTCTCTATATATATATTTGAAGAAATATAGTCTTAAAGTGTGCTATATTTATGGGATAAAGTGCTCAATATCAGAGATAGAGCGTGTGTGACTTTTATGTTGACTTTTATATTTATATATATATATATATATGAAGATAAGCTGCATATATATATATATATATATATATATATATATATATATATATATATATATATATATATATATATAGGCAGCATATCTTCATTCAAACAGGTTTCAATCAATAATATGGCATATTTTGCCTACTTATTTTTATACTGATCCTTTCCTGTTGTATCATGAGTTCCTTGATATTAAGATGAAATATTATCAAGGAAGGCGCCGTAGTGAATATATTTTAACCCAAGTACATTTCTAACAATTACCTTATATTGAAATGTTTGTTTTGTAAAAAAACAATCCTTAACTACAACGAATAAAATTAAAGAGTCTAAAGTAACTATAACAGAGGACTTGTATTTTAAAATCACTATCATACCGGAATGTTGATTTTATAACAGTTACGATATGTCATTTTTGTAATTTACCCCTGAAGGTGATCTTAGACAATGTTGAAAGTACTTGGGTTTAAAAGACTATGGCGCTTTTCTTGAATTTCAAATTAACATCAAAAAATAAATTAGACAACTGGAAAGCATCTGTATGAACATAAGTAGGCACAATCAATAAACATTTATTTAATAGTAAAATGTTTATTAATAAAAAGTACAAATGTTCATAACGTTTAAGGAAATCCTATATATAAAAAATAAATTAGTTGTCAGGATGTTTAAACGAATTAAATGTTTAAACAAATTAAATACCCGAAATTTGGATTCTACTTTTCTGTATGCAAGAGACTGCAAAATTAGTCTTACAGAAAGTGTTATTATTGATATGTTTATATAATATATACAATACATTTTGTGCGCACGTTTTCTTGCTGTATGTCTACTTCCGCATTCCCATGTATATAGCGGTTACGTTTTATATTGGACAGGGTTGAATTCTGTATTACTTTTCAGTATACAAAAATGTATTTTAAAATTTTGTTTCTGTGACTTGTATTTAATATGCTTATTTAATAGTCTGATATATTAACTTATAAAAGCAGCAAATGTATTCAGATTGTGCAAACATAGACTTATCGCTTCCGTTTTTATGAATTGGTCAAGATCTCCCGAATCTTATGCTCAGAGTACGCTTAAATGAGTGGATTAATTAATGTGTGGCAAAGTTCTAGGTTCTACGTAAACCATCCAGAAATAATTACGTTTATCTTTTCATATATTGAGTATCGGGTCGAACAGATATATTTTCAGAAACACATCTTGTATTATCCTGATCATCTTAACAAATAACGAAAAATGCTCGCTCACACTACAATTGGCTTCTATTTAATCGTAGCCAACCTATTGAAGTGTTGTAGCAAACGAAGCGTGACAATGGCGAACAAAGGGAAGTAAACGAAGTGGGGCTGAACCATTTTAGGGCGAACTCACTTCACATATTCATATTATTATGTTTTTTTTCGAAGGGCTTTTTGTCGGACTGAATAGATTTTAAATAGCATCGAGTACACAGCTGGAACAAACAAAAATGAAATTGCTTTCATTATTTTGCGTGTTTTAAATCCTGACAAATGACATTAGGATATTTAGATATCATAATATTCTTTTACACTTAAATAAACAGAGAAGTATATATGTACTTTCGCCGGGATCGAATATATACAAAATTATTAACCTTGTTTCTAACGTTAGAAACAAAGAAAAGAATATGGGCTTGCAATGCAATATAAATTTAGTTATATAACAAGGAATGATAGACAATTTACTAAAAGCAGAAAAATAAACTTGTGGCAAAAGTAATGCGGTTACGCTGTATGACACTGATAATAAATTGGACAGGTTATGCGAGCCAGATGAAGATCTAAGAATAGAAAAATGTATCTATATTCAGTATCAGAAAGAGTTTAAATTTCTGGGTGAGATAACAAGGAAAGAAGGCGTGGAGAATTTGAAACTCACAGGGCATCTACAAGATGGACAGAGGGGAACAGCGGGTAACCAGTCTAATAAGCTTTTATAAATGAATTGCATAACAGAGAGAGGAAGTGATAGTAAGGAAAACTATTACTTAGAGCTATGAACGATCGAACACTTGGAGAATCATGATTGTTCACGTCCTAAATGGACACGGCAAAAAGGGTAGTAGGTTAGGGTCTGATCACGTTGAAAATGAAGTTAAGCAATGTCGAGCCTGGTCATTATCTAGATGGGTGTCTGCTTGAGAATACCAGGAGCTGTAAGCTTGTATTTGCGACAGGTGTAATTCATTGTGGCTCAGATTTCTTAATCAGAGATTTGAATTCCAATTCCATTTGTATTATTTATATTCGCTTACGCCCAAATACCCTTGGGAAAGGTATGAATCCACTCTTCCCCCTCAGCTATGGGTTAATTTGTAAGGCTCGTATCACTAAAACCATTATTATCTTTTAAAAAATCAGTACAAAATATTTAATTTTGGGCATTAAATAAGCCTGAAATGTTGAGATGCCGCTAAATAAAAACCAACAAAAATATTATTTTTTTATCAATGGAGTAGTCATGATCTACAGCCAAGAGCTCAGTCATCAGCCCTTTCAGCATTCATGTTAAAAAATACACAATTTGATGTTCCCTAGGAAATTCATGTATCACAAAATGTAATCAATATACTTGTTCCCAGTCTTCAGATAACAAGATCTGTCTGTGAAGCTGTCATGTTAACATATTCCACGGTCTACTGAGGATAATGATGATTCTTTCATATGACATTAACCTTGAGCCATCGCCATGCGACTGCAGCCAGCACGAAATAATGTTATTAGTTGTTAGGGTAACAAAGTATGCAATCACTCTCAAAGTAACCTTCTTCTATGCTTCGGATTCTGTGACAGGCGTCCGTGTCATGTGATGCCCCTAAAGAATACACATCGCCAAACACGGCTACATTGTACGTGGACATTGAAACGTTGTTTATTGATGTGTTCAGCATAACTTTTAAGAACATGTGTTTATACAAAGTCTATGCAGATGCAGAAATATTCGTAACGTCACTGCTCACATGTTCTATCTAATGAAATGTGTGGACCGATTGAATGATAAACATTTGAATCTGCATTACATAACATTTTATTTAATCCTAAATGTCGTCAATTACACTCGTCCAGCCCGTTGTGAGATGCGTCATCCTTCTTCCGATAGATAAATGTTACGGTTGAAAGTGAATCAGAACTGCTCTCATTTTAACGCAGGTTGCTTTTGAGGATTCGGTAGGAAGTTTGAGTGCAATGTCTATTCCGGTTTAATAACGTAGTCCTAAATAATCAATGATAGTTAGGCATAATTTAATGAGGAGAGGTAAACATCAACAGGAAATACGAACCAAACTTGCAATTCCTCCCTGTTAGATAATATTAATTAGATATTTAACATACACATACACACTAAATATAACATTCATAGTAATATTAGTAATAGAGTATTTTCATAATTTGGTGGCAAAAGAATTGGTTCAATTTCATATTTATGTATAAAAATGCAACTCCTCACGTACTATGGTATAAGTGCCTGTTTCAGCAGCACATGTAGTGAACAAACATGTCAAGTGACCGTATATTTGAGGGAAAAGTTATAATCCTTGTCTTTCTTATATATATAATACTATACTTTAGTTGACGTGTAGATTTGAATATGACAAATCACTATTCAGCGATCGGTGATATATCAGCCGGAAATTGTTTAAGCACTCGTTTCTGGTTTTGTTATATTTTCATGTTTCCTCCAGCCATTAATGCTGCCTATCATAAGCCGATATATTTATAGTCCAATACATCTCCCTTCTTCTGGATAAGAATTACATGCTACAAGATAAAATTGTTATACTGACGTTTTCCAGAGTGTTCAATGATAGAAATACTTGTTTTGAAAAAAAAAAGTATTAATAGGGAATTGTTTGGGTTACATGAGAGTCAAAACGATGGACATTAGTCCGGTTTTTAAAATCTGAAATACACAGAAACACAAAAACAATTATATATATATATATATATATATATATATAAGAGTTTATAAGGTGATGAAACAGAAGTTATCCGTGATTGGACTATAAAATTCCAAAGTAGTCGCTGTGTATTAGCTATATTACGAGAAGAGCTGTCGTTGTCGGATGACACAGAAATCAATATTCGATCAGTATCGACTGGGTCACCGTGTCACAGTAAAGAGTTGATATTCTGTAAAAAGTCCAGAAACTCCTAATGATTCTCATCTCTCTCTCCTTCTCTCTCTCTCTCTCTCTCTCTCTCTATATATATATATATATATATAAATATATATATATATATATATATATATCGTATTTAGGCAGCAATACCTCTTTTATACATGTTTTGTTAAATACGACTGACAATGAAATGCGATTAAACTATTTATTTAGTTTTTTGTGCTCGTACAACTGTTTCTTTTCTGGACACATATGTAAAACTCTTCAAATGTTCTGCCTTTCCGTGCGCTTTCGATTATACTTTTCGCTATTATCAAAATGATTTCAATTTTAATTTTTAACTTAATGTATGGTTTGTGTATATCTATTTAGAAATATAGGGATGATCTGTTTACCAAACACGGTCAGCACATTGTGTCAGTGGTCATACTTAATGTTACTGAGTGTTGAATATCTCTTTCATATTATTAGAGCTTTCATTATTTTTTTTACATATGGATGAGTTTATTATGCTTGTATTTTCTACTCGTATGTTTCGCATGGGGCCTGGTAGCTGTGTGTGCGTTTAAATGAGTTTTAATGGAGCAATGGTCTGATAGGTGTAACGTACTTCGTCTGTGTAGGCATGTAGTAGTGTGACCTATTTAAATATTTATGAGTTTGGTTTGATAAGGAACATGGTTCTTTAAGGGGCATTTGAACTCTTAAATAGTGTCGGTTATTTGTAGTTTTGATTTTTCAGGTATGTTGTTACTTTTGAGGATAAAGTTTGCTGTTTAAATGTTTGTAATAGATAATTTAATTTTTATTTGTTCGGGTCAACTGAGATAGTGGATTTCTTTATGATATTTCTGAGTGAAGATTCATTTTGCAACTAAATAGGCATTCACTGTTACAATTAAGGTGGGAAATATTTCTGCTCGTGTTTTTTATGCAATAAGATGATCAAAACATTTTCTGCATTCTACGTGAAGATCTAAGATTCGTAGTTAATTTCTTAGGTAAAATTAAGGATAGAGATATTTTTTCAAATGTAATTTGAGATTATGAATTTCCAGTATGTTTTTCGATGAAATAAAAATATCGTCTACGTAGCGGACATATATTTGGGGGTTGGATGACGTGTTTAAATTTGTCAATTTCTACGGTTTTTTACACTCTTTGTGTGCAAACATGAAACACATTTACGAATACAAGAAAAAGGAAATAAAAACTTTTGTCGCAGTACCTTGTCAGTCGTCCTTAACGAAACACACACACACACATATATATATATATATATATATATATATGTGTGTGTGTGTGTGTGTGTATAATGGTAGAATCCGTGGGTAAGTAATCCAAGTGAATCCTAATAATATAAAATATTAAAACTGATCCACAATTAGAGCTCAGTGTATTTATTACAGAGTATATACAAATTATTACAAATATCTAAAATTTATAATCTACAGAACATATACAAATAAATAAAAATATATATAAAATAAATTAAAGATTTTTATCTAACTTTTTAGTGTTGACTATCTCCTGCGGAGCGAAATAGATATTCAGATGAGGTATTTTTGAATTTCATTTATTTGTAATTATATATATATATATATATATATATATATATATATATATATATATGTATGCATGTATCTTCGTTTTAATCCAGATTCAAAAGTGTAGACATAGGCCCGATTGAGATATAGGTCAAGATTTTACGTATAAGCCCGGTTTGCAATCAGTTTTAAAACATGTTTGATAGTAATTAATTAATTAGAAATTAATTTGATGTTTGCTAGCAATTTAAATATTTACCTCTTTTACAAATAATTTAGGGATTTAATAGGAGTTATTTAAAAACACATTCATAGAAAGTACATTAAAAAATTAATTTAAGATATAACAGTTTACTGATATTAATCTTTTAATATTGTAAATGATTGTTAAATTAACATATCTATCAGTTTGAATCTGATTCATGAATGTAATTTGTGAATATTTCTAGATGGGTAATCTTTTTTACTTAGAGTTTAGGTTTTAAATTAAGATGGGGTAATAATTGAAGACAATATTAAAAAAATTGTTTTATCATATATATATATATATATATATATATATATATATATATATATATATATATATATATATATATATATATATAAAATGACAAGAGGAAAAAAATATTCTTAGCCGACGCCTTTTGTCCTATGAGGGAATTTACCAAGAAACATATCTTGCAAGGTATATTTGACTAGATAACGTTCCTCGGTTGATGTAACGCGTCGGCTGAGAATAGTATTTCCTCTTCTGATATATATATATATATATATATATATATATATATATATATATATATATATATATATATGTGTGTGTGTGTGTGTGTGTGTGTGTGTGTTTGTCTGTCTGTTTATCCATATAAATATAATATCATGTAATATGGTAGACATATGTTCGATTTTTGCAAGTGTAAAACGGCTAGACAAACGTCCGATTTGCATGTGTGTTTTTGACGTAGCCATAGGTAAATTAAATAGGTATCTTACTTTGTACCTCTTATATGCCCGCAGCTCGTGGACGTAAGTGGTGTATTCTTGACTATAAGTTAAATACGAACTACAAGCAAGAAGCTAAAAATAGTTAATAAATCTATACCAACATTATTAACATATATGTATTAAATGGCGTAATATCGTTCATTAATTATGGTTTAGTAATTTTTCATCTGAAATTTGTATTCGAAATCTCGGTTGATATTTCTAGTGTCGTGGCATGATGCTTATTTAAATATCGTAGAATAACGAGCTTTCTGTTATAATATATACAATATAAAATACTTGAAAGAAATACTCAACAAATACAATAATGATAGTAATATATAAAATAATAATATATAATAAAAATATATCTCCTCGTCGTTGCCTCTGTGCACTTGACTAGTATTCGCTTATGTCATCTGCATGTGTATATCAGTGTTTTGCATGAGTGAATTACGTATGATTGTGTGATTTCATGTATATACAAGAATACACACTTACGAACAAAATTTGACTGAATTTTTAAATAAGACATTGGATTAATACATTTCCCTCCAACTCAATTTGTACAACCCACTTCCTTGTGTGAACAATAAAATCATAACTTCAGAGACGTGAAAAAAGAAAAGTCAAATATGTAAACATATTAACAAATTAATTACCTGTCAAATTGTCTAGTCTTACACGTGTCGTCTTTGCTTTGAAATGAAAAAATAAATTAAAATATTCAGGCTTTTCTTTCTCTTCCTTATCTTGAGAGTACTTTAATAACATATCTATAATTATTTAATTCTGTTAATATCTTCTGGTATCAGTCTTTCTATGCCTATCAATTGATCACTGTATATTTATATCTATCTATACCAACATGTGTATAACTATCATCTATCGACATCAGTCTTTTTATATCTGTTTATTAGTAAACAGAACATGGCTGCATTGAGATGGCAACATAGTAAATGTAAAGATTCTTATGAGGATAAATTGAATTGAGGTTAAATTTTAAATGTCTAACAGTAAAAATGAAACCAGGTAAAAATAGTAAAGGAAATGAGAATTAGGAATAGGAGGGCTCATTTCTCGGCGAAAAAATCCTGTATTTTCATAGCTTAAAATACAACAAAAATATTAAGGTTTTATTGAACTGTTTGCAAAGTGCTCGACAATAAAATAAACTATATCTTTATAATTTTCAATTTTGGAGAAATATTGTTAGAACTTTTATTTAATTAAAAAAACTATCGAAATACAAGGATATTGGAGTGGAAATCTAAAAGATGTGGCACATGAGGAGATCAATAATTCCAGTGGGAGCTCTCGGATTGATTGTAAATGGTTCCGATATACTCCTTGATGGAATTTCTGCTAGCCTTAAATAAATACAAAAATGCTATTCACAAGTGGAGCTCACACATTATGAAGAGTTTTATCTATTTAAACTAGGTGTGATCTTTTTTTCCATCTAAAAAAAGATCAGTGGACGATGACATGGAGGCATTTATGTCTCTGGATATGACGCGAAAGGGAAGGTGTATGCAAGGAAGAAGGAAGAGAAAAACTACTACTATTACTACTACCAGTTTTCTTTCAACGCCATATATAATTTTATTGTTGGTAATCATCAACAGATTTTCAGCATGTATTAATTACTGCTTAATGCGTTTATCGATTCCACAATATCAACCTTGGCATACATATTAGTTTCATTTAGAACCTTTTTTTCATATTGTACAGAAAATGTTAGTAAATATTAGACGATTTAGCATTTTCATGTAAATCTTTCAACTATTTTCATTCCATTAATTTATATCTTGTGAATGGAAATCTTTACTAAGGGAAAGTGTCTATCAATTCTAAAAAGCGATTAATTTTTTTTCAAAATGAGGCATATAATTTATCTTTTAAGACATGGTTTATTCTTGATGTAGTTTATGTCATACTTTTCAGAAAGACAGACAATGTGACTTAGGTCTATTTGCTTGAAGACAGCCATGATGAGTATCGCAATGACGTACGTATCACTACTGTCCGTAATAATCAAACATCATGTACGAGCAACATAATTATATATGATGTCGTGACTATATTAAAAGTTTCCTTTTCTTTATTATCAATTGTCATGACATTCTTTTGAAACTCTGAAGAAAGTTCTTCTTTTGCATTCGCCACACGTTTTAATTTAGAATTGTTCTTGTATAATGCTTGAGAAACAAAACGAGAAAGTTTTATTTACTTCGTTGTTTTCACCAAAGCCTGATTGGAAAAGTTAAATCATTATTCCTTTTACAGAAGAGATACGAAAATAAACATAACAAACTAGATGATAGACAGATGATCTCGTCTCGCAGAATCAATTTTACGTGTCGATATTCTTGAATCCAAATGCATGTTCTACCAGATAAGATTGTCGATATCTTTTTAAGATAAACTTACATTGTGAAATTATTGCGTTATATAAAATGTACAAATATATATTGATATACCAAAGATCACATAATTTTCCTTTCAATAACAACACCATTAACAGAAAATGCAAGATAATAAACAGATATCTTATTCAAGAAAAATATTGATTCAAATATCCGGAGTATTTCTGTACCTATCCATAAATTTGCAGTGTATTCTTTAGTAAACGGTTTTTCGACCCTATCACCAACATAATTTTATCTAAACAAATACATTATACGCAACTTTTATTTCCCAAAGCTATACTGAGTTTTTATAGGACTAAATATTATTTTGTTTGCTTACATACAAGCTAATGTATTTGATAACGTAGATGACATGATGGAAAGAATGTACACAATAAACCATGGAAAGAAATTATCTAATATGCGGTATACATGAAGCATTAGAAATGAAGATAGGAAATAATTTAAAAAAAAATTATAGTTATATCGGCTGCAATTCTGATGTCGTGCAGAAGTCGGTTGCGATAGAGCAAATTAATTTAACACTATCTATGCAGTTTACATTATACAGTATATTCGAAAAAATATCTATGTCAATGTGACTCTCTGTCTCTGTGCCTGTTTGTATTTACTTTACTCTCAATATATATATATATATATATATATATATATATATATATATATATATATATTGCTGGATTTATATGAAAAGGAAGTAACCTTTCTTTGAAATATGTTTCGTTAAATATGTAAGATACAGAAAATTTGATGAAGTTTTTATTGAGTTTTTCTCATATTCTTAAATTATCATTCTGGTTGCGAAGAACGAGTGTGTACATTCACGTTAGTGTATATACGAAGAAATATACTCTCAAAGTATGCTATATTTATGGGATAAAGTGCTCAATGTCAGAGATAGAGCGTGCGTAAATATAAAAGTGAACATTGAAGTCAATACTTAGAGGCGACAGGCTGTTTCATTCTAGACGCAATCGTCAGGCCACATGATGATTGTGTCTAGCATGAAACAGCCTATAGCCTCTAAGTGTTGCCTTCAATGTTTTTTCTATATATATATATATATATGGTGCGATTAATGTATTGTCCTCCAAATTACGTCAAATCTTTGGAGTAAGTGGGCTCTGTGGATGTTTAACAAAAACAAATGTGCCTGAGTAGGCGTTTTCAAAATGGATGGACTAACCACCCTATTAGATACTCGGATAAAAGCAGCCAGCCATTATTACTTTACCTTAATAGTGGAAATACTTCAATGAAAGTTTTCATTAGTTTTCTAATAATAAGGAAAATTAAAAATGGCTGCAATGTAAGTTACAACGAACACAAGATTCATGCAGAATGAGTGATACATGAGGATAATGAAAGATAGTTATATTTCACAAATTATTTGTCATCAATAACATTTTCTAGAATAGATATTCGAAATTCAAATTAATTCTGCCGTATTCATCGAGATGACAATTATGTACGCAAATTGTGTATTGTCTCATCAAATTTTCACGTTTTTAATTCGATGTATTTATCTTGGAATTCTTCTTTGTCAAGACACTAATTTTGCAAATACTAATTTAAGCTACACATTTACTATATGAGGTAAAGAAACTGAACGCAGATTAGGCTGCACTAGAAGTTGTTTTGTTCAAAACCGCAAAATGATACAAAAACGAAGTAAAAAAAACAAGTCATTTTCTTAAATAATCTAATCAGATCGATAATTGATGACAAAGTTGGCAGCAGGGCTGTTCAGAAATATCTAAACAGTTAGTTATACAGGTTTCTATGGGTAAATTGTCGTAATTTTATATTTTTAATTTCACGCATATGCGCACTTTACTTTTGATTTTGTCGTCTACACAGTGTAGTAGAGTCAATAGAGCACATTCTGTGACAAAATGAGCACAACCGCGCACGTTACTCCGCCACAAACTTGAAAAGGGCATGCTGTACATCTTGAAATTTTAGCCGGAAGCTCTAATACGAATATTTCATAGAATTTGGGTGCCAATCCTAGTACAGTACAGAGGATTCAGAAAGTGTTGGATTCGTCTAATGATGATTCCGAAGGCGTTTGGAGTGACCACAAGTAATGGCGATGTTATGCCTTCATTCCTTTTCCAACATGGCCTCTGATTCAACACGGAGTCTTACATTAAGTGGCTTTAGAATGTAGTGTTTCCCTGGATCAAGAGGGTGCCTGCAGAAGAACTCACGTTTGGCAACATGACTCCGCATCATGCCTCGCAAGCATGTGAAACCAGTCATGGCTGTCAGACAATTTCTGCGGCCGCATCACTCCTTATATTTGGACATCTAAATCACCAGACTCCAACCACATTGATTATTGTGTTATCGGTTGAGCGAGCGACCAAAAATTATTTGTAACACCAAAGGTGAACTGAAGGCAATTATTATGGCAGCATTAACTAACTTAAACAGGGAAACCGTCCAGAAGAATGGCAGGAGATTCCGAAATGGCCTGTAGGCCTTAGTTAAAACCAATGGCGATTTTATTATTTATTCTTTAGTATTTAAAGATTTTTGTGGAGTTTTGGTAAGTGTATCAGTTAAAATGAAATGTCAGTGTTATTTTCAATTTTGTGTAATTTAGACGACAATGTTTCTATAGAACACTGTATAATACCGCTTTCTCAGATGAGATTAACATGGCATCGGACGATTGAACCGTGTAAATTCTTTCGAAGATGATCTTTCTTCGCACCACGGATTACAAAGTACTGTATGAAATAACAGAATCCCTGTAACTTTGAGGATACTCAACAGAAGCAACACCTAAAATATATATTACATGTAACTCAGTGAGACAATAATGACATAATCAAAGAGTTGACCTTCCACACAACATGGAAAAAAAAAGGTTCATAAGAAAATCTCAATCACTTTTCGAAAGAAAGATAACACTGTTTTGGAGAAACCTATTTTGCAGGAAAAAGATTTTAAAGAAAGACTAAAAATTTCAACGGACACTAGAACTGTCTGCTCAGTCAACGAATGTTAAATGATTCTTTGAAATGAGCTATATATTATATATAGTTTAACGTGGAAACAATTTCAGAAGAAAGAGATATATGTCTTCCAAACCACGGGAAATCATTTACAACCCATTGCACTATCTTTCACAAGAATAATAGCAATTTATAGATTATAAAGAGAAGTCTGTAAAGTACCATGATGGCCTACATCCTGAAAGAGGATGATATGTTTAAAAATACAAGCTTATATTTTTAAACCTATCATCCCCTTTAAAATTCTGTTTAATGTTACATCGAGCACTATATCAACATATAGGGGTTGGACAAACTAATTGCAGCAGTTGCAAATTCCACTCCTATATTTCAAAGACCTATTATATTAAGAACTTTAACTAAAATTTCGTAATTTCATTTTATATCTATTGTAAATACATTTATTTATCTAATTTACTGTCATTGTTTTAGTTATTTTTATAATTTAGTAAAATTTAAGTTAAATGCGTGACCTCTGCGCGTTCGAAAAGAGGCAAATTGTTGGAGCTCGCATGGCAGGAGCCTCGATCACTAAGGTTGCTGAACTGTTGAGTTTTTCAAGATCTACCATATCAAGAACTATGATGCAATTCGAGAAACAGGGCAAAACCTCTAGCAAACTCTAGCAATTCGGGCGGACTTGCGAACTTACTGACAGGGACTGATGTGCAATGAAACACAATGTGGCAAAAATCATCGGACTACTGCGGCCAAAGTTACTCCTGAGTTGAATAATCATCTGAATTGTTCATTTTCTACTAAATCTATTCGCTGTGAGCTCCATAAGGCTGCATATCATGGAAGAGCCGCAGTGAGGAAACCTATTCTCTACACTCGCAACATTCAAAAGAGGTTGAAATGGTGCAAAGATAACAATGCCTGGTTTGCAGACCAATGGAAGCAAGTGAGTTAGAACACATAGAGCGGCCTCCCCAATCTCCAGATATCAATATTATTGAACATTTGTGGTGCATTTTGGAGCAACAAGTTAGGGGCCGTTATCCTCCATCGTCGTGTCGTAAAGGAGAACGTGTTAATGGAAGAATGACTGAAAATTCCTCTGGATGAAGTCAGGAAGCTGTATGATTCCATTCCTAGATGTATTAAAGCTTTATGTGAGGATAAAGGAGGACCAACTTTATATTAAATAAATTTTCTTTGGATTTAACAGGTATTTCAATTATTTTGTCCAACCCCAGTACTTAAAATAGAAGGATTTTCGAGAAAATTAAGTAAGATGTATGTTTTATATCGTTCTACTTGTAAGTTCAGAAAAATAGAGAAAGTGTTTTTATATGCTGTATTAAAAATAGACATTCAATCTCCTCAAATCAACAAATAAATTTGCACATTGATCGAATCTGTGACAAACACTTTTTACAGAGGCCTTTAGATACAAATTACATTCAACAACTGAGCTTTCAGTCAAAGGGAAATTTGCTCATGAACTTGACTTAGAAAATATATAACAACATACGACAACAACATTCCAAGTCGACTGTATTGAAAATATTAATAAAAATATTATCCGTTAGAACTGCAACCAAAACAACTTCTTAAAGAGAAAACACAAACATAAATAGTTTTAAATATGACAAAAATAGAGAAAATGAACTAATGACTAGCAGGAATTTTTTTGAGTAGAAGAAACCGAATTTCAGCTGCCTGCTAATTTTCGAAATCAATGTGTGGTGTGAAATAATCGGGAGGGCGTTATTATCCATAGTCTGTTTTGCCACATATAAATCATGTTTTAATCAGTGTTATGATCAAGTATTCTTTCTCTGTTGGAAGTTTCGGAGATAACTGTTTGATTAATGGCATAATTGCCATTTTGAAATTAGCCATTTCTATACAGGAAGAACTCGGCATTCATTTAACGAACAATTAGTGCTACAGTCGTTTAAAGCCGATAAAATATTTCTCT
Source organism: Acanthosepion esculentum (assembly GCA_964036315.1). Taxonomy (NCBI): domain Eukaryota; kingdom Metazoa; phylum Mollusca; class Cephalopoda; order Sepiida; family Sepiidae; genus Acanthosepion; species Acanthosepion esculentum. The sequence continues at coordinate 54,933,567 of OZ038475.1, forward strand.
TCAATTTATATTTCAGGAAAACAGACCCTTCTCCCAAGTCGTCCATGAACTCTTATCTCTCTTTCTATAAATGTTTGGGGATTCCTTCTTAACATTTTGCTTAATGTGTTGTGGAAAATCAAAATCTTTATTTTCCCTTCTATTACCATGTTCGACCATTTTAGTTGTTGACACTGTTTGATGTTTTCATGTGATATTTGTGTACACTATTTACATTATTCGGACTATTGTCCTCATCTTTGTTACCATATTTATCACAACGTTTCGGCCGTTTAACGCTCCGGTCTTCTTCAGGTGGTTGGAATGTCGAACTGAACCCTTTATTTCGCTCGCTGGGGAAGACTGTTCTAGTTACACGTGCCATGTCTAATGGATGTCAGTTATCAGATATCTCCTGTTAATTCGCCTCCAACAAAGATGAAAACAATAGTCCGAATAATGTAAATAGTGTACATAATATCTTATCTCAAAAATATAGACAGATACTGATATTGTTGTTATTTGTTAAAAACCTTTGTAGATATATAGCCGCAGTATTCATGGACTGAAGAAGTATTTTCTCTTTTAAGGACAACATGTTTGCTTCGCTCAAACCGTTTTAATCCTTTATGTTAGAAAACTATTGTATATAGATAATAGTTTTGATATATCCGAACAAATTACAACCAATGCATGGCATCTATTCGAATCGTAATCGACTTTTCAGATTAAAATTTAGCATTTGTAGTATCATGGATGTCGGACATAAGAACGTCTAGTTAAACGTATCATATGCATAATTTCCTTATATGATATTAAGAAAATATTATGAGCGACTCATACTCTGACTTATTTGTAGATTTTAGAATTTATTAATTCCACACTGTGAGCTTTTAGAGAGGGAGTATACTCAGAATACATAATTATTCGAAGTATACTCTGTCTCTACGACTCTTCCAATCTGAGATTATAGCTTCCGATTTGGAAATGCTTGTGTCAATTTCGAACACTTTGTAAAAAATGATTAATCTTTGTTCAATATCATTAGTATACAAATTATAAACATTTATGTCACCAGAATCCCCACATCGTCGTCGGTACACTGACCTCATCCGTGGAAGCGGTATTGCTTTTTTTTTCTATGAGCAGATTCATTTGGGATGTGCTATGGAACGATATAATCAGATCCAAAATAAGCACACACGTGTACATCAACGTGGTGTAATGTTTAGGGTGTTTTATTAGATCTATTTTGACTGCATTGTGAGTTCAATACTCTTTCTCTGCCTCTTAATTTCGACCTTGTTCCACATCAAAGCTACGTTTATAAAATAGCCATAATATGCATGCAATAATATGACTTATCAATAAGATAATATTCTCATATATAGTTATAAACTGTATTTAATTTACTTGGCATAATAAAGAAATACAATTAAGGCTGCATTTATAATTAAAAAATCCAAGCACGTCCTATAGAAACGAGTAGAAATATTAGCGACACTAAACACTGTCTTCACAGTGCTGCAAAAATGTTTAAATATGTTGAACCAGATAATAACCACAAAATAAGAAATTTCCTTACGGTAACTAATGGGCAGATTGCATATTAAAGTAATCATTATATTCAAATGAATTCCAACCTATTGTATTAAGACAAAAATAAGTTTTCGTCTCGTTGACAAATCTCGAAACCAAATATTTAATTTAAACTCTTTTTGAAAATAGCTGATCATAAAGTGTTACTCAGATGTCTTTAAAGATTTACACAATCAAAATGTTATTGATTGTAAATCATCACGTTAGCAGTATTAAAAGTAAACTGTATTCACGTTTTAATCATAATCTTAACAGATTCTGAACGAAACTTATGCATATAAAAAAGGAAACTTGTACTTTTTCATTTAATATATTGAAGTTGTTACGAAATAATTTGTCATAATTATGCCATTCAGACATATTATATTATTGGCGTTTTGACCGAGATAAAATGTACTATATGACAGGATTAATGCCTTTCTTCTTGAATATAATACGATTTGGTTCCTGCTGAATAACCTCCCTTTCTTACAATCTCAGGACCTAGGGATTAAATGCAAAACGCCTTTTCAAATTCTCATGACAAGTATACAAATAGACTCCTCACTCGTGGAATGACTGTTTTCGTTCGCAGTCAACTTTGATCATCAAGAATTTTAACTGTCTTCTTAATTCCTGTTTATTGTCTTATTTCCTGGTATTTACATCACCTTTTGTATCAGATCACATCATTGTTAGGTAAGCAAAAGTAAAGAAACAGATGGTCTTAAAATTAAAAATTCAAAAAAAAAACATTTAAAATTTGGTTGCATACTATGCTTGCAATAAATACACCAAGCCTGGAAAGCAATGATATCACCAGACTGTTGTATTCGTCATTTGTTATGCTTTTCCAGACATTTAACGCAGCCTCTTTCCTTTCTTGTTCTTTCGATAGTATCCTTCCTTCAGTCACATCTTCAGGGGCCGAAATGCATGCTGTATTGGATTATAGTCCGGTAATCAACTGCCAGCTTTTTCCTCTGATCAAGTCGTTTGTTGTGTTGGCATATGTTTTTGGTCACTGTCCTCCTGCTTGATACACTTCCTCCAGATTAGTCTGAATGCATTTCTCTGTAAGTTGTTTTCTGTAGACTACTGAAGTCATTCTGCTGCTACCATGATGTGTCACATCATCAATGAATAAGCTTCAGTCGGTTCCAGAAGCAGTCATGAAGCTCAAGCCAAGACACTGCCTCCACCAGGCTTCACAGATGAGTTCGTATGCTTTTGATCAGGAGCAGATCTTTCTTTCTCAAGAAGTTAGACTTTTCATAACGCTGGAAGAGATTAATCTTGATACCATCAGTCCATAAACTTTATTTCAGAACTTGTGTGCCGCCTCTCTGTACTTCCTTGCAAAGTCCAATCTGACCTTCCAATTCTAACTTCTGAAGAGTGGTTTCTTCTTTGGTACGGCCTCTATATTTCTTTCAAAGTTTTCTTGGAAATTTGGATTGCGAAACCTCCCGCCCCCTGCACTGTGGAAGTTTTTGGTGATGTCAATTGTGTTTGCTTGTTTTTTCCTAACAACTCTCACAATGGTGCTGCCATCAATTGCTATTATCTTTCATTTTCAGGACATTTCAAATTGGTGTGTTGGCTAAATCTGTACAATGGCTCTTATCGATCTTCCTACATTTTAAGCTTTACAATATCTTCTCTCCCATGGACACTGCTATCATCATGTTAGTTTATGCTTTAACGACAAATCCAGTTTTTCCAGTTGAAACCCAAAGCTAAAACCAAGAGTCTTCATTCAGAGGTATTTATACTCAATTTAAAATACATCATCTGGGCAGCAGGGAACAACTCTCAGTCACGTGTTTCAAAAGTTTTACTGAATGGCAAAATGGGTTGTTTCAGTCAAAAGGTTGTATGTCCTAAGTTGTTTAACATATCTAAATGTAAATACAAGGAAATACAAGTTGTATATCTTGTTTCATATTCATACTAAACGCAAATGTCTTAAGGGACCAACAAAAACAAAGGAAGTGACCTTACCGTTCCAATATTTTTGATGCATATTACATATATATATATATATATATATATATATATATATATATATATATGTATGTATGTATGTATGTATATATATATATATATATATATATATATATATATTAATACATGTTTCATTAAATAATATAGATAAGTGTTGTCTATATATTTTATGTAAGTTTTTTTTTCATATAGTCTCTCTCTATATATATATCATGTATGCGTGTGTTGAAGAAGTTAGATTTGAGCAGATTTTAGAGGTGATATTCGGTTCGTGTTTTCTTTTCAAATGATATTTTCCTTTTTTACATGAGAATTCAGATCTAAAAAAAAGGTTTTCCAGGCTGAGAAGGAGCAAGGCAAAATTTGCTGAGAGAGAATATGATAAAGAAAATATAGTAATTAGGACAATCACATGGAATGCAATTATCAGAATATTAATTACAAAGTTACCGATTCTAGTCAGATTCTTATTTATGATTTTTTCTGCATTTTTCGGTACACCAAGAAACAGGAACTGTAATAGGCGAACTCACTTTCTCATCTCCTATGCAATTAGTGAAATGGCGTGATGCTAAGTATTTAATTGAGTAGAGGCTAATTATAGATTAAATGCTCTCTCGTATCAGCAACTTCTACTTCATCCTTTTTTGTTAAATTATTCTGCTGCTTTTTATCACACGCGATATATATATATATATATATATATATATATATATATATATATATATATATATATATATATGTATATACCATAAGACAACAGAAGTGTTGAAACAAAATGGCTATTTTTGTAGTGATTTTATAACATATTTTTGTTATAATATTTAAATAAATAATTATATATATATATATATATATATATATATATATATATATATATATATATATATATATATATATATATATATAGGGTGTATCAAAATTCAACTTTGGGACGGATTTCGCACACTAAAACAAGGCCAAAAGTACATATAAACATATGTCCACAAAACCTACGTTTTTGATTTATTAATTTTAAAGAAATTTCTACAGTAAATGGCGCTCTGTCGACATAAGGATTAGGTTACATTTGTCATTCGTGTAGTGGCTAATCTGCCCTAAATGTTTAAGGAGTGTAGTACTGAGAATTGTTCCATTTAACAATAGCAGGATGTTCATATCAAGAGCAGGCTGATATAAATTTTACATACGGCCCTGCGAATGGTAACTGACGCGAGGCTGCACGGTTGTCTCAGATTGCGTTTCCAGACCGAAGGCAACCGAGTCATCCAACCACTGCCGCTGTTTATCGTCCTCATGCAGCACCAGTGCTACAACAATCTATGCATCGAGGAAGATCGTTTGTATATTTAACAGAGCCTAGCGTTAACTTTAAACTTAATAACTCAAAAAGGATTTGTGGATATATGTTTATATGGACTCTTGTCTTATTTTGCTGTGAGGAACCATACCTGAAAATTTGTAAAAGGATTTTCGATACACCCTCTATATATCTTTTGGTTTTTATATTTTAGGATTTATTATTTTGACATATAAATTGAAAACTATGTGCATCAATATAATCATTCACAGGAAATCACACACTGCAATGTCACAGAGACGTATATGAATGTTTGATGTCATCTTTGCCTTATATAACATCTGTTATGTATGCGATAATTCGAATTTATAAAAACAGTGTATATCAATGTTATATATCAGTAAAAATATACCGATATACACACGTGTGTGTGTGTATATATATATATATATATATATATATATATATAGAGAGAGAGAGAGAGAGAGAGAGAGAGGTAGGTGGAGAGATATATAGGAAAGAAGGTGTCAATATTGATTATGTTGAAAATTATATACATTGATATTTATATCACATATAATTATATCAAAATATCCATACGTGGAGCATTCAATAAATTATTTTAGGATATATACATACGTATACACATTCAGATAGAATTTACATCTGAACATATATATATATATATATATATATATATATATATATATATATATATATATATACATATATATATATATATGTATGTATGTATATTGCCCTTTGAATTACATATCTAACCAAACAAATGGAAGTACGTGCATATTCTCTTCGATTCTCTCTATTTATATAAATATATCAGATCAAATCAGAAGCGATTGAAAGCACATTTTACATAATCTGAAATTTAATTCTCACATTGACTTTCTAATATTCCTCAGCGTAAGCTTGATTATATCTGCATATTCCGTTTAAATTGCTTATAAATCGAAAGGACAATTGTGGAGAAATTGAAGAGGGAAATTGAGTTATGCAAATATTTCAAGTGGAACGGGTTTAGCTATCTATAAGTTCAGCAATCACAACACTGATATTTAGCTATGACTGTACACCTACTTGAAGCCCACATGAGAAATACGCAAACATTTAATGCGTGAAGCATGCCATCAAGTTTGAAAAATAAAAATTCATTTCGTGTTGTGTTTACTTATTATTTTAAAGTTCTGTATCTCCAATTTCACGAGGGCCTTGAACGTTTTCATTAAATTTCATTTCGTTTCTCATTTATATGGCATCGAATGATTAAGTAATAAACTAACGAACGTACGTAAGCATTTGATAAAAAATGGTTTCTCTCTGTTAATAGGAAAGGATGATATCCATGAATTGATAAACTTTCTCCTCTCTCACCTGTAACAAAAGAGAAAATTCATTCCATAATGATACTTTTAAATGTATTGTCGGGTTGCAAAGTAATAATGTGCGTATAGATTCATTGTTGCAGGAACTAAATCAGCTAGCCAAGTTCAAAATCGGGCCTAATCTATTTCTTTCATTTTCCCAATAATACTAATCGGAAGGACATGGACCCATCTCCTTCCAACACTGATATTAGTGAAGCAGAAGAGTATGGATTTAAATACAGGATATGGTGGACTATCTAGACTTTCGTGTGAGGCAGTTTAAGTGGTAGTCTACTCTGAATTGAAAACAATAGAGAAGGCAGCGAAAAGCTACAGTCACTGATATGAAAACAAATACATCTCCGGAAAAGCGCGATAATATTAAAAAGATAGAGTAACCTATTACGGATTCTTGCCACCTTGTTAAATAATCAAAACATCGTCATATTTTTCTCTTGGCATGCTTTAGCGTTGATTGATTAAGAATTATATGCAGGGGTAACAGGTATACTGCGCTGACCTGCTGAAAATAGGATTGAGCTTTAACGTAAAAAAGATACCCGGCATAAACTGGTGCATTAAATGAACAGTGGCATATACTATCCCCTTTCTAGCCATCAGATTTCGCCACTATCATCTGACACTTTCTTTTTCTGAGACATATATTTCATTTACATAACTGAATCAGATCAAATCATTTGAATTCACTTGGCCTTATTTATTTTATTATCTTAAGGATTAATTCACAGCATTTCTAACAAAAAATGCATCGAATTTAATTATCTTCGAAACACCTAATAATTTTATATATGGGATGAATTATGAATTTCCAAATTTATCGTTTTATTACGTGCATTATTCCTTAAAGATGTAACGCCCAGCAAGGCAAAAAAAAAAAAAACACTAAAACAGAAGTAGCTAGTGAGTGTCTGAGAATATGAGAAAAGGAAAACATTATCTTAGAGAGCGAACAATAAAAAGGAATGAGTTAAGAATAAAGAAGATAACGATTAACATTGCATTTCAATTTTTGAAGAGATAAGTTGACTAGAAAGCAAAACGCCGGGAGGGAGTTCCACAAGCGAAAAGTGCGAGAGTAGAAACTCTTAGCATAGGAATATACGGTTACATCTAGACATTTCAACCAAAAATTGATGAAATCTTACTATCAATCTCGTACTGCGCTTAAATTCATAAAGTCTAAGTACCAAAAGGGAATATGTTTATTCCTGCTACAGGCTGAAAAGGGTAAGCAGTATCTGTATTATAGAGGGTCAGTATAGTATGGTCAGTTGGGCACCGTCTGTGAGAAAAAGAACACCATGATGCAATTCACTCCACCAGAAATTTGGAAACGGCATATTGTTCTGCTTGGCATTTGTGCCGGTAGCTGCAATACGAACATTCCAGAGTATTTGGGTGTCAATCTGGTGGATGATTCGAATAGAGTTGAATGTGCTTAATGGTAATTAGGAAGGTGCTTGGAGTGATCATGTGATGACGAAGTTATGCCTCTATCCATCTCCCCAGAATGCCACAAACTCAACACGGAGACCTACATCAAACGCCTTGACGAGATAGTGCTGTTCTGGTCAGAATGTGGTCTGCTGGCGGACCCTATGTCTGGCAAAAGGACTCTGCACCATGTCACACAAGCAGGAGAACACAGTCATGGCTGTCAGACACTTTATCCGACTACACCACCCTTTAAATTTGGCTACCTAACTCCCTAGACGGCAACCCACTTGATTACTATGTGTGGGACACAGTTAAACAAGGGACCAACAAAACTCATTTAACACCAAAGATGAACTGAAGGCAAGGATCATGGTAGCATTAACCAATGTAAACAAGGAGACCATCCAGAACAGTTTCAGAAGATTCCGAATCGGCTGGAAGCTGGGGTTGAGGCCAATGACAATTTTATTGAATAAATTTAATTGTTAGACCTTCAAGATATTTGTGTATAATTTTGGTAAATATATCAGTTTAAATGACAGGTCAGTGTTATTTTCATTTTTGTGTAATTTAGAGGACAATGATTACATCACATCCTATATAATATTTAACGTCAGGAGTCACGTAAGTCGTTAGGATGTTCAGGGTCCTATCTATGTTAGAAGTTTTGTATTTAGGGCAAGTTCAACAATATTCTGGGTGGTTTGGAATTCAGAGTTTTCCTTTAACTAGACTGCAAGGTCACCCCTGTTATTTTTTATTTAGTGATTTATCGAGGAAGTATAGATATATATAAAAATGGTCCATGGGTTTTTGTTCAAAAATCAATGTAACCAATTCGGTCGGAATTTGAATTCAATTTAGAGTTTTTTCTTTCAGAATCACTAATCGTTACACCAACCACACTTCCATATAATCTGATATATTCTTTTGATGTGTCCCCTCAAGACTTAAGTGAACATGGATCTCCACGATTTCCTGTCCTTTGGAAGGTATCTTTGGCTATCCCAATGCGTCTTCGGATCTTAGTGTAGCACTTTTCCATGTAACTTTTAATTTATTTTTCCTTATATATTTCTGTGGAGATTGTGCATCAAATAAGCATACCGACTTGCCACAAGGCCATTACATATATTAGAACATGTTATTTCTCATATTGCTTCTCTATTTAGAAAAATAAAAAGCAAAGTGGTGTCGATCAACCAAACTCGAACACCGGCCTCAGTCGCCAATGTATATACGCAATTCATGCCGTCAACATCCGCTCTAAAATGATGTACCTACTAATATAACGAAACCTCTGCTATATTTATGCTTTTTGTTAACT
>OZ038475.1:54945097-54965097 GCA_964036315.1 Acanthosepion esculentum
AGAGAAAATTTGTACTTTCACTGTTAAGAGGTATATTTTCCTAAAATATCTAAATCTGTGTTAGCGAACAGTAATTTTCACAATTTCAAGTCAAAGGAGTTGGCACTGAAACACTTGTAAGGACAATTATCTATTAACCTATCTCTCTCTCTTTCTTTCTTTCTTACTCTTTTTCACTCTCTATTTCTCTCTATATCTATATTTATATGTGTGTGTGCGTGTATGTACATACGGTGTGTGTGTGAGAGAGTTTGTTGGGCATAAAATCTGATGCCATATTTATTTATGTTTGTTAAGACAAATAAAAATAGATGTGGCACCCGGCCGAGAATTAGGAGAAGTGTAATGTGTTGTTTTACCTATAAACATCGCTGGGTGCATTTACAGATTCAAATTAAATTATTTATTTTATTATGACGTCGTTTTACTTCTGAAATACATGCATATAATGAAAAATACTTAATTCTGTTTTCACCAAGCCAATCTAAAATGGCAACAAAACAATGAATGCCGCCAAAATTAATATGTGGCAAAAAGTTAGAAACAAAAATATAACTGAAAGATGTTACATTCCCGGAAAACATTTCTTTTTTATCATCTTAGAAAGAGAGGAACTGAAAATGAGAAATGTTTCGGATTCTGGGGATGGAATCCTGCACAAATAAATAAACAACGCCAGTAATTGAAATAGGAAAATAAGTGTATTGAAACGTAAGAATACAAACTTGAAATGAAGATTAGTAGTCCAGGAATGCGGGTTAGTAGAAAGTATATGTACAGGTCTCTGTAAGTGAAGCCGTAATTATCTCTCTGTCTCTGGACTCTACGTATCTCAACCTTGTCTCAACGTATCTCCACGTATCTCCAACTCTGTCAGTATAAGTATACTTTAGACGAGTCAATGTTGTGTAAAGAGGGAGAGCCCCACAACAAGAAATGAAAACGCAGAGAATTAGCACAATAAAAAGGAATAAAATAATACATATTTGTTAGATTTATTAAAAAAAAAAGAAGATCTAACCTATTCTACTTTAACTAGGCCGGGCTGACGTTTCTTTCTTACTATCTTAAAATTCCTAACTAATCAATTAATGATTCTACTGTTAGTCACCCTCTTACACACAACAAAATACTGTTATCTTGACCAACATTTCGCAAATGCAGAAGGATGACTGCCGCTCTTTTTGCTTATTTATCATAACATTCAGTCAGTTATGCGTCATACGTGACACACGCTTAGGCGATCATGTAACTTTCGATACATGACTGAGAAGTCATACTTCTGTCCTGCAGTAGGTTGCCATTTCTTTCTGCAGTAGGCCAGTTTTCCATCAAAGCCTATAGAACCCGTTATCTCCTGTAAATTTATCCATAGCTGGGTGGGGAGAAGAGGAGTCATACCTTTCCCAAGGGTATTAGCACTTAAGTAATGGATTCTATTGAAATTCGAACTCGGCTCTCAGATTCCCCAATCCGAACTGCTATCCATTACTACTTATGCGTGTCACATAGCATTACGATGTTGATGAAATATGTAGTCCACTATTGGAGAACAAGAAAAAATAGGCGTAGTTTTCTTTCATCTATGCTACGTAAATATCAACTCATATCACGGCTAGGAAAAAATGGACTTTATCTTCTAGCCACGCGAAAAACATTCGTTACTTTGTTTTTTTTTTTTAGTCTTAAATATCTTATTTTCAAGGTTAGCTATGTAGAATTTGGTCCAAGAGAAACTGTTAAAACCTCTCATACCTACCCCTTAATCATATTTGATATCACAAATTTCACACAAACATCTGGATCTCAGAGAGACGAATCTTCTCAGTGATTACCGGCATCCGCAACAGAATGAACATGTGTCGCGGAAAACGGTGCAAATTTATCTTAGGAAATTCGTGTTGTATTCCATGGCCGGCTTTGGGAGGATGGAAGAAATAGATGTTGCGATATAACTTGAGAGACATGTGGCAATCCAACCAGTAATATAAACAGGATTCTCTCATCTTGAGTTAGTTTGATACACGAGAGTGGAACTAATGATAGTCGGTAAATGATGAGCTGATAGATATGAGCACTTCTCGATTCGTATTTTTAAGTTAAAATTCATTCTCAAACCACAAAATAACTATACTTTCCATTCTCTCCAATACCTCCGACCCATACTTCTCCAACTGGATATCAGGTATGATATATCTATCCAAAAAAGGTGTTGGGGGCGATAGAAATAACAGATATCTAAGAAAGCAGTTACAAATCAACAGATTTATGGCAATTAATGTTGGGACTTACTACCAATACAACAGGATTTTGAAGATATTCTCAATTTTCTGAGTGGTTGTTACAAGCGTGTTAGCATGGTCGGCATTAACCGGGAACATCAGCTAACCTCTTTTCAGAGAGGAATGATTTCGACTTCAATTTGTGTTGGAAGTATTACATCGTTAAGATATATATATATATATATATATATATATATATATATATATATATATATATATATATATATATATATCACTATATAGCATAAACGCGGTCGATCTTACCACATTCAATTATGACATAGCTTCAGGGATTTCATACATGAGGTGAATCCAGGGAGTGAATTTCGTTTTGAATAATCCCGATGATAAAACTATCTGTACAAAGAAATAATGAATTTAACTGTGAGCTAGATTTATCAGAGTTGTTAAAATGTCTATTTCGTTATAATCAAGCCTAATAAATGCAAGGTTACGTTAGATTGATTCCCCCTTGATATCACTAGACATTCTCTTACTTTGAACGATCAAGCAAGGAGATCATAGAAAATGCCGTATATTAAAGCGAGAAGAAAAGAATAAATATCAGTGGCATGCAGCAGAAACCATGCATATCAGCAAGATAATAATCCCAAGATGCAAAATGATGAAAGATAATAAGAGGATGGAAAATGCGATAAACGAAATCAAAACGTGAATTGGACCAGTGAAATATGCATTCGGAAAGCTAAGCAAATTAATAAGAGACAAGAAAATTTCGTTGAAATCAAAGAAACGATTGCTAAACGTTTCCGTCATATAAATCCTCTTGTATGACAGGGAAAACTTAATATATCTCGTCTCAGATGAAGGCAGTAGTAGTTCTACAAATGGATTCTTAGAATTCCAAGCACGGAACGAGTAAGCAACAAGGAAATCTTATAGAAAATGGCAGCAAAAAAACTCTTATTCTACGAATCCGAAAGTAACATATAATTTTGTGTGGACATATAAGGAGGGATTTAAAACGTAACTCTCATTCGGGATATCGAGGGTAAGAGGGAGAGAGGGAGACAGCAAAACCAGAGAATGGCTCGCAGGACTGGGGGCTTAGTAAAATGAGAAACAATGCTAAGAGTCAATAATCATTGGAAGTATGGAAGAGTCATGATCGCCTATGTTCTGAAGGGACAAATCCCCCAATAACTCTGTGATTAATGTAATTAAAGACTGAAAATTCCATCACAACATTGTTAATTCTTGTCTCAGAAAACATTCGAATCCAAAAAGGATGTAATAAATTTGCAGTAACCAGTTATCATATACTTTGTTTTGACTAATTTTATTTGAAATCCATGCAGACCCTTATTACGAAAAATGTATATAAAGAAAAGTTTATGAAGTGAAATTAAGAGTTTTAAGTGAAATTTAACTAAAGTTCTGTTGATGTAGCTTGAGCCATCAAGAAACTCAAGACGTCGCTATCTGTCCGAATCATGCAATTATAATCAATTATCATCTGGCAGAATTTCAACAAACCTGGCTTGTTTAATATAATTCAAATGTCATAAATCCTTTTCGCCAACCAATTTTAATGTACGTCTATATTAAATGAAGTATTTCAGCCAATACAACACCCTACACTAACACACACGCTATATATATATATATATATATATATATATATATATATATATATATATATAGCGTGTGTGTTATATTTACACACGCTCTATCTCTGATATTGAGCACTTTATCCCATAAATATAGCACACTTTAAGACTATATTTCTTCATATATATATATATATATATATATATATATATATATATATATATATATATATATCTGTGTGTGAGGTGTAGCAGCAAAATTGTCCAAATCGTGTAACAGCAAAATTGTGCAATAGATAGATTAAGATTTGAAGCGTTGTATTTTAAAAGTGATTAAAGATATCTCAGTGTAACTTTTTATAACACTAGTGGATTCTACATTGAACAATTAGAATAAATTACTCGCTAAGCTTAACAGAAGTATCGTAATGAAATCAATCGTAAACGAAAATGACATGTACATTATTAATTAATCATAGCTAAGTATCGGAAGCTCAGGAAGTATCGAAATAAAGTTATATATATATATATATATATATATATATATATATATATATATATATATATATATATATATATTGCTACAGGATCATTTTCCAACCTACTCAATATGATCCTCCCCCTCTCTGCCCTTCTAAATTTCTGTCCTGGAGTGACAAGATGTCTCACATGTTTCATGTACGATTTCATTTTCAATTCTTCTTTCACTGTTCTTACTAGCCAAATCTCCTTCTTAAGTACATTTCTCGTAATAACAATTTTAAAATAATTCCGCGAACGATGATATTTCATTCATGGTACGCGAAATTTTGGCGATTGTCTTACTCCATTTCCCTCGTTCAATAGTGTCAGTCTGAAAAATGGCGATTTTATCGCAGTCGCTATCGCTTGTCGCCCTTCTGGCTGGGATCAAAGTCTAGTATCTGCCTTTAGGCATATGGACAACATTTCATCTCTTAGTAATGTCTCTGACTGAGGAGAGAGCGCAACTGAGATTATAATTGAGAGGTGGCCAGAATCGGGTAAAAGTTGCCCGCAGTAGTATCTGCCACGGTAAAGAGGGAGGATCTGTTGTAATACCGATGCCAGCGCGAACGACGGTTGCGAGAGCTATGCTATATTTAGACCTGTCCCAGGCGAACGGAAAGGGCTACCCACATTAAACTGATCTTGTTACTCATCCTACCAGCAAGAAAATACAGTCGCTTCTCGGCCTTTTGGCTAAGATCAAAATGCAGTATCAGTTTTTGTCGACTTAATCTGATTCTTCCACTCCATTTCTATATGTCTTTCTTTCATTCTTTCATTGAAACCAAGTAGCGTATTTCACTCCTTTCCATCCGATCAAAACACGTAATAAGTACTGCCGGGCTGTAACAGTCGTGTGAGTGTGAACTGACGAAAGGTTGGACAAGCAGAATTCTAATACATAGGATCTATCTACCTGTCTATATATATATATATATATATATATATATATATATATATATACATATATATATATATATATACATATATATATATATATATATATACATACATACATACATACATATATATATATATATATATATATATATATATATATACATACATACATACATACATACATACATATATATATATATATATATATATATATATATATATATATATATATATATTTCAAACTAGGTCTGTCCTTTCATTTGTGTATAAAGATGTTCTACCCCCCCACCATATTAATTCAGTTATTTATCGCTTCAAATGTAGTTGTGGATGCGACTACATAGGTAGAACGACACAGCGCTTGGACGCTAGAATAAAATAACACGTACCTACGAAAATATTAAACAAGAATTTTTCGTTGGGCGATTCCATTCGAAATACGTATGGGTCGTCGATTGCAGATCATCTAATAAATAATCCTACTTGCGTGTTGGATTTTAGTGTGACCTGGTTTTCCGTTTTGGCCAGGGCACACTCAGTATTCCATCTCAGGGTGTTGGAGACTTTGTACATCAGGTCCAGGCGACCGTCTCTTTGCAAACAAAGAGACTGTTTGCTTGGGCTTGCTGTGCTGTGTCTCTAGCATCTGTAGTGGTATTACTTTAATTTTATACACGTGTAATTTTATACACTTGTATTTATCTTTCTCTTCCCTGCCCTTCATTCATGCCACCCATAACAAATATTATTCTCATAATTTCTATTCCCCGTTAAACAGTTCTGATGAGAGGGGACGAAACCGGTTAACTGGTGTTTTATTTTAAATCTAACATGGCCATTAATAAAAAATTAGTTTTTTATGCCTTGATATATATATATATATATATATATATATATCTTTTACCAGTTTTTGAAGAAAGGGATAATTCGAAGGAGGATATATATCCAGGGAGAACTCAATGTAAACTAGAGAGAATTATAATGATAAGAATAAGAATAAGAAGACTTTAATCATCCATTTCGATTATAATTTTTATTTCGTGAACACCGAGATGTTCAACTCATCAGAACGAAATCACATCCGCAAATAGAAAAAAGTACAGCGGACGGACACATTAGATTTCTAGTAGGGAGGGACAGTGAGAGAGAAAGGATGGGTAAAGAACTAAGGGATAAGTGGTTAGTAGTAGTCGAATTACCTAGCAAAGAATTTACTTTATACTTTTGATATTTTAATATCGTTTTTTTCTTCATTGACCGATACCATTTGCTGTTTTTAGGCAGGACAAAGCAGGTCGATTCAAATAAATTTAATGAAAGAGATCTTAATCCAAATAAAGGTCGGTGTTACTGTAGTCATAATTAAGCATTTTGTTTAGGCCGAATCTAATAGTCAGTGGAGACATTGAGTTGAAGGGAAGGTAAGTAGAAGAGTAGAAGGATCTCTGAAGGGTGGGATGGATGGGTGGATATTGAGGAACAAGAGGGCGAGAAGAAAAAGGCGGGGTAGAGGTAGCTTTAGCAGCCTGAATATTTCTTAATTTTTGAACTATGTAAATTGGTTTATACAGTAGGTTGACTGGTTGTAGTTACCATGAAGTCCCGAGTAAAAATAATAATTAGAAGTCACAGTAATATTGTCAGATACAATAGGTGAATAAAGCAAATAAACTTAGAGAATTAAGAGACGTATGAGAAATTCAAAACAAATACCAAAAAACGAAGGAAAAACAGTAAAGCTTATGGAGTAAGGAAATGATATAAGATGTGTTAGTTTGGAAACATGGGTAAGCTGTACATCGGCAAGACAGTCATATGTCAAACCATGCGGGTTGAAGCTCGCAAATAATAAACATGTCGTGTAATATTCAATATAAAGTACACACCTACGTATATAGACGCACGTGTCCAAATCTCCATATTCACACTCAAGTGTACACTCCCTGTGGTATTATCCTTACCAACGAACGCCACTTCACGTGTCATCCTCTCAGAAACAAATGCGGTGTTTTTTAGGGATTTTTATTTTGTTTTTATGCCAACACTTGAAGATAAGCTCGCTTCGTTATGTGTGTGTGTGTGTGTGTGTATTATTGATAATAAGAATAATGATATTTAATGTATATTAGTAGGCTTTATGACCAGATGAAAACATGATTAGAAAAAAATGTTAAAAATCGTATTTTTTTTTTTTACATGGCTGTGCCTTTTTTCAACAAAGTAATAAAGAAACGATGTTTAACTTTGTCGTGGGGAAATTTGCATGTGAGTCCTTTTATATTTGTGTGCGTGGAAAACAGAAAAGCATATATATGATAAATGTTCCAAGTCGACAGAAAAGGAAACTGTCATATATTTCCTAGAAAATCAAGGAATGTCTCTATTTTTATTAACCTTTCGAACGTCTAAGACTGTTTTATTACTTAACTTTTACACAGTTGTTAGGCGTGGTTATTTACACGAACATTTCTTCCAAACGGTAACTCTCAAAACGAGACAAGAGCAAACAAATCAGCGGAAAGATAAGTTCTCAATTTCACGCATGCGTTCTGCCATAAAACATCTCAATATTTTTTTCAAATAACGGTCTGTAGTAAATACTAGAAAAATATTATGGAAACGAGTTTGTGCTGTCCTTTACAGTTCGCTGAATTTTCTGTATGGCAATAGACCTCAGCTAGCAGATATTAATAATAGAAATACATCAAATAAAGATATATATGAAAATATATTGCTACTTACTTAAAATCTAAAAAATAAAAATGTTTACAAAAAAATATATTTACATGCGAAAAATAATTCGGAATCATTTCGCAAAAACATGTAATATATTTTCTAGGAACTTACATTTATATAGATCAGATTCAATCTTGAAATACATTTAAAATTATATTTATATTTAAGTTTTCACATTATCAATATGCAGAAAGTTAACAGATTAAAATGAAACAAGTTCAATTTTTGCCGAGATGTATATTTTATTTAATATGATTCTCAAATCCTGCGTGGAGTTATATTTCGTTTCTTTCGACGATCTAGTCCAGTAAACATTAATTCCAGTATTTCTAAATTGATAATTAAATAAAAGGGAAAAAGAATACGCCAAATCATATTGTTTTTATATATATATATATATATATATGTATATATATATATATATATATATATATATATGTATATATATATATGTATATATATATGTATATATATATATGCCGAGTGTAACAGCATAGTTCTCCATCTATATATATATATATATATATATATATATGCCGAGTGTAACAGCATAGTTCTCCATCTATATATATATATATATATATATATATATATATATATATATATATGTATATATATATGCCGAGTGTAACAGCATAGTTCTCCATATATATATATATATTTATATATATATATGCCGAGTGTAACAGCATAGTTCTCCATCTATATATATATATATATATATATATATATATATATATATATGCCGAGTGTAACAGCATAGTTCTCTCTCTCTCTCTCTCTATATATATATATATATATATATATGTATATATATATATATATATATGCCGAGTGTAACAGCATAGTTCTCCATCTATATATATATATATATATATATATATATATATATATATATATATATATATATATATATATATATATGCCGAGTGTAACAGCATAGTTCTATATATATATATATATATATATATATATATATATATATATATATATATATATATAATAAACTGGGACAAATGTTACTTAAAATACATAGCGGAAACATGCAGAAATAATAAAAAAAACAACTTTTCTCTGAACACAGATATGTTTAACCTCAACATTATTTTGAAGAATGTCAAATATTTTTTGATTGATTTGTATTCTACACATTATCAACACATTGCAGGTTTAGAAGATAAATTTTTTAATTCATACGACAAATTCTTGAGAGCGCAGCTATAGAACCTTACCAAAAATATATTATCTATGCACCGGAATATATAGATATGCCTAGACGCCCCATCATTTCAGGAATATGCTGTGCCCCACTCCGAAGACAAATTAGCAAGTGCCATAGCAAAACTTTTCACCCTTCAATACCCTAATTCATATGAAATGCGAAACAAAATGCTCATAAAATATTGCAAAATAGAAAAGCTGTCCTTCCCGACAACTCCAACAAATCAAAGAAATATATCATTTTCACAATTAATTCTATCACATCTACAGCCGAAAGGAATTTATTTAAACTTAACATAAAATTTGACATAACTACATTTAAAACAATAAAGGACTTAATCAATAAATATTAAAGAACAATCGAAAACCTGATGGAGATATATAATCTACCAACTGGAAGGATTGTTAGAAAGAATATATTGGAGAAACCTCAAGAAATTTAAACAAAAGTCTATATGAACACAAAGGAGATATTTTAAAAAACGACACGCAAACCGCATTTATTGTTCACTGTAACGAAAATGATCACAATTTTGACATAAATAAATGCTATTCTAATTAAAAGAGAAAATATTCCACAAAGTTGAAAATGTTTAGAAATTGATTTAATCGTTAATTCAACGTATCCCCATTTATGGAAGATTTTCTCTTATGACAGTGTGGGATATTTAAATAAAACAAAGATGACGGACAGAAAAAGAAAAGAATATAAATGAATTTGGTTAGATTGCAAAGATTATGTTTAAAAAGTCTTTCAAATATCTTGAAACTACCAGTGTCTCTGGTTCATGCGCATGTGTAGTCAGAAGAACCTTAACAAACCCTGTTCGATGAAGTCCTCCCCGATGAAACTTTTATATATATATATATATATATATATATATATATATATATATATATATATATAAAAGTGGACATGGATATTTTATTTACACACGCTCTATCTCTGATATTGAGCACTTTATCCCATAAATATAGCACGCTTTAAGAATATATTTATATATATATATATATATATATATATATATATGTATGTATGTATGTATGTATGTATGTATGTATGTATGTATGTATGTATGTATGCATGTATTTATATATATATATATGGACTGAGAAGAGAGAAATAGACAGTTACTGAACCAGTGGTGATAGATAGATAGATGTACGTGCGTGGATGATTGATGTATGAGAATCTGATCGAAATTAACATTAAATATCAATGCGCGAAAACGTGTGTACTATGAATTCTTAGAAAACCCTCGGGTTTATTGTACGCAATGACATATAGAGGACATTTAATGAAACACTGTCTATTTTGTTTTAGTTTTCATGTTGATATTTAAGGTTCGTTTGATTAGGGCATCATTTATCCCAAAAACATAAACATATATATGTACATCTTAATAAATACATAAACATATGCACCGATAAAATATTTGCAGATCGATATTTCGCGTGCTTGCTGGTTCGATAGATAGAAATTCATAAAGAGAATGGCGCTGATATATGCCCATTCTTTCAGATATATATGCCATAACCATTTCGTTTCATTCGACAACATTCTGTAGATCCAAACTCGTAACTGGAAAGGTTATTCATGGTCGAGACCCACTGTGAGTGCCTTTGGAATGTCAGCCGATTAACAGATTTCTATTCACAAATCGTCACATGAATTTTCAATTTCCATTTCCATTTGCGGCCTCCTTTACTATGCAAAGGTCAAGGTCCAGTTAAACTTCCTTGCGTTTTCAATTGGGGTGAAAACAGAAAAAACATGGAAGACACATCGGAAAGGCACAACAACGAATTGAATCCTTTAGTCAGAATGTTATTGGTTTTATGACGATTTTTCGTAGTAACATGTCATCAGTTTTAGAATTTCTATTTCCTTCTGCTACATGCGCTATTGAAATTTTAGTGTAATCTTAAAAAATATCCGTCCCGAACCATTCTATTCTGTGTGTTGCTTTTTCACTTTGAATCTCTGATTTGTTTGAAACATCTTTTATCCCAATAATCAGGAAGCTTGTTGCACGGTTTAACATTCTCTGATGTGACCGATATTCCATAATGTAATGCAAATAGGAATATGTTGAATGATGCTCTCAATATTATTTTCAATAACGAACAACAAAAAAGAAAATTAATTAAAAATATAAATTATATGAGCTAAGCTTTTTTAATTCATTTAATGAAATATTAGATATTGTTTCTATTTTTAAAATTCTTCCTGATGCCTACTGTTTTTTTCTTTCTGTCTATTTGCTGAATTTGATAGTTAAATCATAAACGACGTCGTACCGAAATACCTTATTATCGCTACCTAAGAAAACCGGATATAATGAATGCGATCTCCATCAAGCAATCAAGTTAATAATTCTAATTCTGATGAATAAAGCGCTAAAAAGAATTAAGCAAGAAATAGGACAAGAATAATGCGACTTTTTTTTTTAAGAGTTTGGAATAAGAAATCTACCTGACGATCTTGTGTGAATGGACGACGGAACGGGGGTGGGATTCTTGGCAAAATTTCAAAAGTTGCTATAGGATTATAAGAGATAGGATGCTAGGGAGAGCCATGATCACCCATATTTGAGAAGGACACAGCACGTAGAAGAAGAAGAAGAATTCGATTATCATTTAAAAGCGTTATGCTGTTTTGAGGTATTTTTCAGAAAGTATCTCTCACACATACACTCCTATTACCTATTATTATTCTTGTTGTTATTAATATTATTAGAGTAAGAAGAAGGGAATGACATGTGTGCTATTAAGTAATAAATCGCAACATGAACAAAAAATAAAATAAAAATGTGGAGTGTTTTTCTTTATAAAATAGAATTAACAAAGAATATAAACATTACGAAACGAAAATAATCAAGCATAATAAATTAACGTAATTAGCTTATGCCTGTGCTTCATAGCTTAAACAAAAGCATTCTAGAAAATACTAGAGGAAAACCTGCTTCCGATTTTAGCAAAACATCGTATACTCGGAAGGCACATACGAATAATTTGCAGTATGTATGTGAAAAGAAAACGAACTGTGTACACCAAAATAGAATAAGGAATACGTGTATACTCATCAGATTAACTAACCTCGACAAGGGGATGATTCTAATATTATTAGCGGTCTTGAAATGATTTATTATAGGCGGATGTTACCATAACAAAATAAACTACGTAGATGACATTGTGTGGCTCACAGAAACATGAGGAAAACTGAGAATGACAATTAGACCAGACTTTCGAGGAAAACTAAGGGAAATGAATCAGTATAGGTGGGAAAAAGATTCATATTAGTTAGTAAAAGGGACAGCATAGTATGAGAAACAAAATTGGGAACACGATAATTAGACAAGGGGAAGAATTCGACTATATCTCTATGTATAAAAGGCAGGATGTGTGTGTGTGTGTGTGTGTGTGTGTGTGTAACGAATGCACGGCCGCAATTTTCAACGGATTTGCACCAACCTTTACATGCACATGCTCCACATTACTATAAAGGCCAAGACCGACTTTGCATTTCCCAACTCCCATCGATAGTAGAATTAATCGATTTTTCATGCTTCTACGACAGTTTTCATATAGTTCGGGGCCATTTTCTACTGGCCAGAGTGAGAGCCTATAGCTGGCTGCCACGAATAGGCAGGAATATTCTATTGGCCAGCGTGAGAGCCAACAGCTGACTGGCACGAATATTAACTAGCATGCTAGCAAGCAAAAAAAATCGATAGCTGCTTTCGTCACAAGTGGGAAAAATTTAAATCTGCATGGCACTTTACTCCAATTGACTCATTCGCTTGCTTAAACTCAACGTTGATTCTGATTCCGCAGAACTGGGTTGGGTGTAAAAAAGTATTCGGTTTTTCCAGTTACGAGTCCATTTTTAAGCTGATCCTTTTGTGTTTATTTGGTTTAGTTCTTTTTTCGTAACAGATTTAATGTTTAGTATATAGCTTAGAAATAATTCGTAGTGTGAGATAGGCAAGAAGTAAGGCATGTAGCAACATCAGCACGGCAAAGGGCACTCCTTTAAAGGCAAGGAATGGCAAAAATATTTTAAGTCAAGTGATAGCGATTGCTGTATGAGTCGT
Source organism: Acanthosepion esculentum (assembly GCA_964036315.1). Lineage (NCBI taxonomy): Eukaryota > Metazoa > Mollusca > Cephalopoda > Sepiida > Sepiidae > Acanthosepion > Acanthosepion esculentum. Next base: position 54,958,433 of record OZ038475.1, read on the forward strand.
ACGATTTTTGAATCAAGCAACGGCGAGCCATGCTGCTAGTAAGAATTATAATAAGAGCGGACAAAAATGTTGACGCAGAATTACAACGGCGCTTCGCAATTCATTAAATAATTTGAAAATTGTATTAACGTTTCTATAATAATATTAGAAATGATCTAAACTTCATTGGATTCTACCGACATATATGATGTTTCCCAGAAATGCGAAAAGAATTAACATTTAATTAAATCGAGAAACTTTGAAAATACCATACACAGTATAGTAATTTTCTAAGCGTAGCTCAGATGTGGCACAAGGTCGAAATTATGTGGCACCCAGTGATAATATAACTCACTACTCAGTCGTAATTGTTCTAGCGAGACAAGCTTGCTAAGCATTACACCACCTCGAGGTGTCCCCATACACATTATATCTGAGAAAGAACCAATAAATTAATATTATAAACAATTCATCTTACAGAGGAATTGTTTATAATATTAAAAAGGCTACAGGTGAAATTCTGGAAAAACATCAAGAGGACACAAGGAGTATCCGATTAAAAAACCCACAGAAGGAGAGGAAAATGCAAATAACCTGAGTGAAATGGTTTTGCAAATGAAGGAAACATTAGAAAGAGACAGAGCGTGTCATAAAGAAGGATGTATCGCTGAAGAGAAAATCTAAAAGGAAGTTGTGAAGAAATTTAATCACCCACTTCCTTAACATGTACGACAGAAAATTGCAATAGGGCTTAGGGCTGTCAAGGAATAGATAAATTTATCTATCTAATTAGCAGAAAAATCTTCATACGAAAGCGTCTATCTACACAGACAGATAGACAGACAGACCGATACATACACACAACCACATATATATATTGAAAACAAATACAGCTCAAGGACGCGTCGTTTCTCCTTGAATTCGGAACATCATAAAATGTACTAATATACATGAGATTTTAAATCAGAATGTGAATAGATTGTCAATGTTTTTTTTTTTTTACATAAGTTCACAGCACGAAAATATCAGTAGGTACTGTGTTATGGAATGAATTGTGTGATACTAATGTTAGGGGTATAATATAAAGTGAAGATTTTCAGGATAAAGATAATACATAAAAAAATATCCTAGAAGAGATTAAGGCTGTAGGGATTCCAATATCATCCATACAAGGACGTGTTCCACAAATTAGCAGTTCTTGGTAAAAAAAACAAAAAACAATGAGTCAGAAGAGAAATTCTACATTACAATTGAAATATGGGAGACATGAGACTGATTCGACTCTACAGATGTAGCTTGACGGATCCTACCCGTAATAGTTTGAATTGATGGCAGTATAATAGTTTATTTAACTAGTTTGCACGGAAATATAGCTATGGTGTAACGATGGTCAGTAGGTAATAGACGAAAGAGTGGATAATAAGTCACTCCCTACAACAACGTGAAAACGATGTTTATCTTTATCCAGGCTGGAAAGTGGGATTTGTACAGATCTGAACGGTTGAATTCCTCAGAAAAAATAATCAATTCAGGAAATATATTAGCCTAATCCATTATTTATCCTGCGAGTAATCCTCCTGCAAATGGACAGAAAATTAATTCAGTAAATATACAAAAATTGAAATGTGTTTTAACCAATGTTGTGTCTTCTCATAAGACTTATTTGACATTAGATCAAGGGCATCCGAACAGAACTCAAGGTCCTGTCAGGTTTTATTACAGACGGAAACAATCTGATCTATCTAAGATAGATATGCATATGACACAGTGTTGATGGCAGACACAGAAAAATACTACGGTAATTCCGAGAAGAATCTCGTAAAGTAAAGCGAGAAGAATGGACTAAATATGAATTGTATGAATACAAAATATACTGTTGTCAGCAAAAGGAACAGTCCAGTATCTGAATTACAAATTGAAGACTCGAAAATCAAGTAGATTATATATCTAAGAGAGGGCAGAAAATGCGATACCAGAATCCGAAAGCTCATTGGAATAGCGACAATTGTCCTCAAAAAATAAACAAAGTATTAAGAAACAGGAAAAAATATTCTTCATCATTTTGTTTTTAATTGATATCCTATTCTTCATTTAAATTATTTCTGTTAGAAAGATATCCTTAGAAATAAAGATTAAATTACTGAACTCTTATGTTATATAGGTCCTCCGATATGGCAGGGATTGATGGACAAACTACTAACAGATGAACTACTGACTTGAAGTACAGAAATGTCGTTCTACATAGGAGACAATTTATCTAGACACATAAATATAGATTCACGATACCTGAGTTTTGAAAATTAAAAAAAAAAACACATCTTTCTTGAAGCTTTTATTTGAGTTTTAATTCCAAGTTAATCGATTAAATTTAATATTTCCAAGAGAGAAATACTTGGCTCTATTTCAAAAGTAATTTAAATTGACAGGAAGGATTATTTTTTTGGTTAAAAAATCTAATATCAGTGCCATTTTAGCTCGCGTTTATCGCAATGTAATTCTCTTTATTAAAAATCTTCCAAAAATAAAATATAGATGTCTGGAACTTTATTTGAGGAATATTAAGTGTTTTAATGTATAACCAATCTGAATGGAAACAAACTTTATTTACTTTAAGTATAAAATGTCGCAGAAATGCATGCGGTAGCTGTTTATTTAATCTCTTAACGTGTTAACAGGTTGATGACAGATCGATGTTTAACTGATGTTGTTCTACGGGGGTTTTATATGCTTAAAAATAATTGAAGAATATAACGTAAACACATTTAAATATATCTTTTTAAGTACACAGTAATCTTAAAAACTTAGGAAAATATTCTCCGTTATCTAATGTTTTATTGAATTATAGATACTTTGGTTTAAATTTATTATAGTTTTCGCTCTTATATTCCGATAATGTCGTGTGTGTATGTCCATATCTACAAACATCGGCACGTTTATACACATTCAAAAAATTCTGTTTTTTTTTTAAACTTAATAATGTATTTTAATTTGAATTAAAATAAATGATAACAATTTTTGTAAAATTTATTATTAATTAAAAAACATAATAGTGCCCTTAATATATATTATTTATAAAACCAATCAAAAGGTTTGCTAGTTAAATCAAGTCATAGTTTTATAGCTTTTTTATTTTACGATTCAGAGCAGATTTTCGGTAGCTGGTGTTTCTGTTCTACAAAAAAATAATGATTATTTAAATTCTGCAAGGAGTCCTGCTTTTAGGTAATATAGATATTAAGGTGATGCAGATTTAATTTCTCGAAATTTAATAAAATTATGTAAGTTTCGGAGCGGTAACAGGTATAAAATTATTATTTTTACCAAAATGTAAAAAAAAAAGATGTTTGCAAGAATTTCCAAATGAATAAGCTTTTTATCGCAAAAACGACGTTAAAATAAACGATAATAATGATTTGTCACCATCCACCTACGCTACCGACGCAAGGAAAACAATATTTTTAACTACAGTTTCGAACATGCTTGATAGGATTAAATAATTTCACTTAAATAATAAAAATATGTTGATCTTTTATCCTAATAATAACATTAAGATTTGGACAAAAAACTTTATTTTTCTCAAGTTTGGTGTATTTTTCATAATGAAATGCTCTTTCCACGGCGAATTAGTGTAGTTACATAGATAAATAGCTCTTTTATTTTTGCGTTTCCGCTAAAATATTCGTTTTCTTACCATATTCAGATATCAGAAATCATATTTATCTGTTATCTAACTTCCTTCAATACATAGAATTGACTGTATCATAATATCTATTATGTAAAGATATATTTACAAACATAATCTTAGTTAATATACATCTGTTTGTATTGAACAATACCGATGAAATAAGAGAAGCAAACTTAAAAATATTATGCTTTGCTTTTATTTCGGAACTGATTGTCCCCTTGTTTATTAGTCATATGTCATTGGTCTATTCGGGTGCCACGTGAAAAAATGTTCAGAAATGTATCTATTGAAGTGTGGCGTATTTTCCGTCATCTGTCCTTCTACGATGACAATTGGATCAAGTGCAGTAACATGTATAGTTTTCATAAGTCACCATGAGGAAATTGAAGTGAATGGAGATGTACAAAAAACAAAAAAAACAAAATGTGATCTGGAAATATATTTCGAAAATAAATCTCTGTTTATTCTACTAGAAGCCACGGTCAATTAAATTTTCAATGGCATAATTCTATCTAATGATAATAAATTTTCAAATATCGAAATACAAGCCACGTAATAATTGTTATAACCACTACCTTCCTTGAGATAGATCAGTAATTTTAATAAAGAGACCAGTGCTGCTTATCTCGGGTGATAATGTATAAACTTATTTACAACTTTCTGCTTCAGAAGTTTCCCATCGCCGTGTTATAGTTTATCTGTGCTTTTTCTCTTTATATTTTCAAGATCATGGTTCTGATGATCGTCTTTTTTTGGTACCTAGACTTTATGAATTTAAGCGCAGTACTAGATTGGTGACAAGATATCATTTTACAGTTGAAATGGCTAGATGCAACAGTAAATCTTGTGCTAAGTTTCTTCTCCCGAATCTCTTGCTTACAGAACTCTCTACCAGCTTATTACTTTTCAGTCAACTGTCAAAGTCTATATGCAATGTCAGCCGTTATCTGTTTTAATTCATGTTCCTTCGTTTTTCTCCCCTTATTTGTGTTTCCTTTTTCTCATGTTCTTTCATACCCAGTAACCCCTTGCATCTTGGTGGCTTTTTTGCCTTGCTTGGAGTGAAAAAGTTGATGTTGCCACATCACTTCGGGAAATATAATTTTTCAGGAAACCACTCCGGCAACAACTCAGATGATGAGAATGTCACCTTTTAATTCGCTGGGGAATCTACAAGTTTATCGCAATAAGACATCAGTTGAAACATTTTGAAATCTATATGTATTCAACACGGGCATGGTACTTAACCATAGCCTTGGATATATATATATATATATATATATATATATATATATATATATATATATATATATATATATATGAATTCTGTGACAGATTTTTAATACTATTAACATTTTTGCATTAAAGTCTTCGTTTTTATTATTACAATTACAATACTTAAACACTGAACGCAAATTCGCAAAAGATTCAGGTTTCGGGTATCTAATGCCTTTACCGATCACCCGATAATCTGCAAGGAACTCTTTGCTCAAAGCGAGGTTATTTTGTTAATTTACCTGTTCTATTCTCTTTTATTTGAGAATTCCAAATCACCTAATAACAAATTATTCCATACGCGTTGACTATATTTCTACACTGAACTACCTGATCTAAAGTGTAAAATCACAACTTCTCAGGAACCAAAGAAAAATGTCTACGAAGTTTAAGACTTTTGGGTATAAGGTGTTCTACTCGGTATAATCTAATATATTAGTGCGTCACTAAAGGTCATCAGAATGTGACAAATCTATTAGTGCTTACATTCGACATTCCGGTAATGTTACAGCACAAGAAACAATGAAACAAGGACTGATAAGTTCTGATGAAATTATGATTGTCGCCTTTTCTTAATTAATCATAACAAGTACTCGATTTCATAATCGACTTTCTTCTTCAGAATCCATGATATAAAAGCAGTGAAAGTTTGAATTATAAAATGGGTAAACCTTTGCAAAGTATTTATTCTTTTATTGGCACAACTATGTAGTAAATTCACATGTACATTTTGGAAGGGACATTTTTGAAAAATTAGTAGTAATAATAATAATAATAATAAAATCAGGCTATATACGTAAAAATTAAGCCGATCTAAAAAAGAAGATAAATATCATAGTTTCTTGAAAGAACGAATTAAAAATCTCCAAACTATATTGTTTTCTTTATCATATTCACCAGTGGTTGGTCGGACTGACATGAAATGATATCACTCTAACGGGTTGATACCAATCACTATAACAATTCGTTTATTGGAGAATATGTTTTAATACCATCTTACTTCCAGATATAGGTGGTTATGATTCTCCTCATATTACATTTTATTGTCTGAATTGCTATTCATTTTTGGGGAAGATAATTGACTATATTTCAATTTCCTTCTCCCTCGTTTGGATTTCAGATTTTTTCTTATCTTAGAACATTTTCTACCCAAGGCTACATTGCCCAGTCTTACACTTCTACTGAACATATAGCTGGGAACGGAAGAGACAGTTTAAGGTCATTTCTCCTGGCGTTTGTATCGAATGAATGTAACAGATTAACCCGATATTTGAACTCAGCTCGGCGACTCCATTTTCCGTATCGATTTAGCAGTTCCGATAAACTCACGTTGCTGTAATTATCTAATTCAAATGAATGTGTGGCTTTTCTAAAAAAGATGAAAAAGATGAAGAAAGGAAATATTGTATAAACTACATTCAAAATGTTTTTTTTCTTTTTTCTGTATACAAATGCATACCAAGATATATATTAGATCTATTCGACTGAACCTTTTAGAGAAATAATGTTGCATTATTTTACTGAGGTGTCTCCTAATTGAAAGAGGTAAGTTTAAGAATATATGGTTTCCGGCATATTGCTTTACCATTTAGTACTACCGAGAAGCACAAAATTATCGTGTATGTCAAAAGACGATAGTCTTCATGCACAGAAGCGAATTTAGTGACTTTTCCTTTCTTATCTGTTTAATATATGGAAAGTGCAGCGGCCGATCAACTTACCGTCT
>OZ038475.1:54975097-55050097 GCA_964036315.1 Acanthosepion esculentum
TCTTTTACAACTGAAACTCTTAAATGTCACCGTACGTTCGATGCCAATAATTTCTTCTATCGGAATTTTCACTTGAGGAAAGCTCTTCCGGCTTTATGTGCCCCAGTCAAGTTAGATTTCCAAAAAAATTAAATCTAATGTCAATCTTTATCTTCTGCCTTCTTAATTCATGTTCTTTTATTATTCTCTGTCTTTAATAGTATTTTAACATGTTCTCTCTTACACGGTAACGCCTTACGACTTAGTGGCTTTTATGCCTAGCTCTGGGTGCAATGATGCAGCACACACAATCACACATATGTATATATGCATGTGTCTAAATATATGTATGTATGAGTGTGTATTTATTTATATATATATATATATATATATATATATATATATATATATATATATTTATATATTTATATGAATATATATTAATCGACACGTGCAATACGTAATTAACTTTATTCGGAGAAGAACGTTTTATGGCTGTTTCATCCTTACCTATACTTATGAATCCGTAATAATTATCTCGGTGTCACTTGCTACATCTTTTTGGTAGTACACAATTTAAGTTATCTGATTGGGAACAAACTAATATTAATAGCAGTTCTTGGACAATAGCGCCACGCGGTGCTTACAGAGCGTAAAATTGCAACATTGAGGGGCTTGTTTTTATTCTTCTTCGAAATGTTCTCCTGAATATAATCACCAAACTCCCCCTTTTGTCTTTGTATTTGCTAAAACTTGGGTTACTTTGGTTTCTTTCATTTCTTTCTTTTTGTCATTTTTCGTTCTGTTTTTCATTCTCGAATATTTTCCTCTTCTTCACTTCTTTTTCTTTAGTAACTTCATTTTTGTATCGTTCACCATCGTCTTTTGCCGTCTTTCCTCTTCCAAACTATTTTCTTTTCACCCTTTCCTCTCTTAGAATTTCTTCTTTCGCTGTTCATTCTAATCCCCACTATAAATGATCTCCACCATCACAATGACAACAGCGACAACCAACACGGTATCAACATAAGCCTCGACTTTATTCTTGTTCTTTTCATATCTTATTTCTTAAAATCTTACTTATCAAATATCTATCCTTCCATCATTTTTACAGTTACTTTTCTTCATATAATAACCTCATTTTCAAATATCTACCTAGTCCTGGATATAACGATAAACAACATCCGGCAGCAATCGCCAAGTTTTGAGGAGCGTGGAACCGCCTAATTTTTGCTGTATTCCCAGGTCCAATCTGACCCGAGGGTTGCAGCTGTGGACAAAAAGCGAACCCTACGAAACAAAAGCAAAACACTATGAAAATAACAAAATATACATTTGTATAGTAAAAATACCAACAATAAAATTTTCTATAAAATTAGTACCAACAATACCTATTTATAGTAGAATGACTAACAATACATTTTTCCTGTGATTAAATGCATACAATCACAATCAAAATATGAAAATTTCGGCATTATACAACCCATAGGTGTTGATATGCAGTTAAACAAAATCAACGAAACAATCAACAAGCAAGGAATTCTGTCATGATATTTATTTATATAATATCCTACAAATCATTAGATCGAACTTTATTCCAAAATATATCTTCAACAAATCTTGCCTCTTGTCCACGCAAACATGTATTATTTATAAGTATTTCACCCTAAGCAAAGCGGGGGTGCCGTGAGTTCGCAAGGGGTTAAAGAAAGTTAAAGTAAGAGAAAAGATTGGGTATAGGTGGGGTGGAGGAAAGGATTAAAAGAAGAACGATCAACTGATTTTACTTTTAAATTTTATAAGATTATAGTTATCAAGGAAGCAAGAAAGAGGAAGGGAGTTCCTCTCTCGGGAGATGCGAGAGAAGAAGCTGGTGGAGTAGAAGAAGCGGTTACATTTAACTGTTTCGACAGTAAAAGGGAGGGAACAACATGCCAACCTAGTCGCACACTTAAATTCATGCAGTCGGGGCACCAGTGAAAATAGCTCGTCAGAGAAGATTGCATGAAAATATTTGTAGAAAAGACAGAGGGAAGCCACAGCATGTCTGTTAGAAAATGACTGGAGACCAGTTGCCAAGTCGAAACCGATCACTTTGGATATCCATTTATGGATTTTGTCGAGAACCTCGGCAAGGGCACCAGACCATATATGGCAACAGTATTCCATGCGTGGACGAATGGAAGATTTGTTGATGTGAAGGATGGATTCAGACGAGAAAAATCATCTGGCGAGGTGAGAACTACATTTCCTCACGGTAGATGCAGCTAGTAATATAATGCATTTGTTCCACCTCAGTTCAGTGGAAAACTTGAGACCAAGAAGGTGCAGTGAGACGCTCTCGTGAAGTTGCGCATCAACCATGCTGATAGGAGGCAGGGAACGTTCCCTAAGGTGGGTGAATGAGAGCCGTTTCGTTTTGGATGCATTACAATTTACAAGCCATTACTTGTTCCAGTCTACCACTGATTTGATGTACTTTTCAACACCAACGACCAGGTTAATCTTGGCAGCAATGCTGGATTTACTATTGTGACTGGGTTAAATGTTAGTGTTGTTTGCGTAGATGCCTAAATGTGAACTGATAACATCAGGAATATCATTAATGAAGATCAAAAACAGTGTAGGACCAAGGATAGATCTTTGGGGAACACCAACTCTTCCTATGAAATGAACTGGAAGAGAACCCGTTCAAGATGAGCTTCATTTCACGGTTTGGCAGGAATGATTGGAGTAATCAAATAATTGTCCTGTAATATCGTATCACGGATGATTACGTAGAAGGCCGGCAGACAAACCCTGTCAAATGCCTTCGATATGTGTAGAGCAACAGTTCAAGTTTCGCTGTTACTATCAAGAGCTTGGTATATTCAGTTATAGTCGTAAGCACATCAGCGGTAGACCGGAAAAAGCGGAAGCCATATTTTTTGTCAGAGTGTAGATAGTGGGAGATAAAACGCTTAACCTCTTCGGCATTGATTAAAGCCTCGAAGGTTTTGCCGAAGAGTGGTAGGAGATTGATAGGAGAGTAGTCAGTTGTGTCTACAGAGTTCGTAAAGACAGGGACAACAGAAGATTTCCAACACACAGGAAAGCAAGTGTAATCTAGGTAATAGTTGCATAGTTTGGAGAGAACTGGAGCCAACTCAGGGACATATTTCTTTAGGACTACGGCTAGTACCCTGTCACCACCACTTGCTTTATGAGAGTCTAATGTACAATACTATCGACGAGTTATGCACATCTCATCCAGTAGAGCCTCAGTTCTAAGGAAAGAAAATCAGGTGTGGGGAGTCCGGATGAGTCGAGGATTGAGTTTGATGAGAATTTCCGAGCAAAGCATTTAGCTTTAACAGATGTTCATGTTAGGGCTTCGAATTGATTGGATATAGGAGTTATTGATAATTTGCTGTTGTTCAGCACACTCTTTCAGAGTCCCCAATAATCTTTAGAACCAAACTTGTGAGAGTATATGTACAGCAGGTGAGTATCATCTAACATGTATTCACTTGTGAAATCAGAATGATAAGTGGCATACTTTTATTGCTTCAAATCTCCGAGGAAAATGAAATTTTAGCATTAAATGACACATATGGTATTGATATGCTGTTAAACAATCAAACTAAACAAAACAAATCCCGATCATTGATAACAATAAATTCACCAAGTCCATAAACGCAACATTTTCTAATATTTAACTTGTTCGTTTGCGCAGTTCAAAATTTTCTAGGCACAACACACACTAGAGTCAAGATTTCCCGTTCTCAGATTCGTTCCTGATATTTAAAATTGTCGTCTTATTACTTTGGTACATTTACTTTTTTAATGTTGCGTTCTAAATATTGGAATTCCGGTGCTTAAGGTTCATGAGACATTAAAATAGTATGTATTAGATATGTAGGTATATATAACAGTTCCTGACCATATGAATACATTGTTTATTTAGACGAAGTAAACATTTTTAATAATATCCTTTTTATTAATTAACTACTCTTTTAGATTGTAGATTCTTACTTCCCCATATACATTTTGAAATTTATCTTGTTTTCCAAAAACATACATTATTATTCAACACAATAACATAGACATTCATCGTCACACACCAGCTTCATTTTTATGCTGTTTTCACATTCTTTCTCTCTTTAGTCTGCCCTAACTTTATAAAGAGATGTGACAAAACAAGAGAAATGATTACTTAATAAATTGAAGCTGCTCAATTTGCATGGAGATCCGCTGCTACGTGAAGTTAAACAGAATTCAAAAATTACTGAAGACGTTGTGTTATACCGGACTTGTGAGCAAGCAACAAAGTGAACACTGTTATAGGTAAGAGACGTGTGTGTATGTAAAATAAAGTATATTTAGTTAGAAAGTATTAATTTTCAAAACTTTGATTAAAAATACCCAACACGCTCTGTCTGTCTATTTTTTATGTATTTTGCCAATGTTCGATAAAGTGTTGTGTAAAGGGAGTGTTCCTTGTTCAAAAAATTTTTGAGTCCCTCAGTCATATACATAAACCAATGTGTTGTTTGTCGGCTAAGCAGAATTCATTTCTAGGCATACTTCTTTGGAAACTTGAACGTTTCAAACTGTCTACGGTGATATCATTTTTATAGTTATTTCTAGCAAGCCTCATAAAATCACACACACATACACACAGACACTTACACACATTTATATATTTTCTTTAAACACAGATTTTTCTGTGACTCTTGAAACAGGCACATCTGCACAGTTTTATTCTCCTAACGTATAAAACGCAATTTGCAAAAATAAATTGATGTTATTTCTTATTTATTATGGTGTTTGCAAATCGCTTAGATTAAGTTAGGATACGAAAATGAGGCACTATACAACATTTCTTGGTCATCGCCACATACTGTCGCCAAGAGGTCAAAGACGTAATATATAAATATATATATATATATATATATATATATATATATATATATATATATATATATATATATATGTGCTTGAGGCATTCGGAAGTCTAGTCGCACTGAGGAGCTGTGATACAGCGAAACAGTACTGTCTGTGAATGACATAATTTAGCTCTTGAAAATATATTTCAATTGAGCACTGTTGAGTGATAAGCTAATTCTATAAACAACAGCCACCTGCACTAATGCAAAGCTCTTCAGTAAAATGAATGGAGCACTTTGGCTGATGGGCATTTGTTTACATTTGTAAAAACAATACGCTAGATTTAGTTGTGTAACTCTACCGAGTGAAGATAGTTCTGACTGACACCAAATGAGTTGTGTTTCAATCCTGGCTTGAGGCATTCGGAAGTCTAGTCGCACTAAGGGGCTGTGATACACCAAAACAGTACTGTCTGTGAATGACACACACACACACACAAGATAGTTTATATATATATATATATATATATATATATATATATATATATATATATATATATATACTCGTACGTACGTACGATATACAGCGTGTGACATTTAAATTTCAAGCATGGCAGCAACGAATCGGTGGTATGATGTGACAGGCCCTCTTTTTCGTTGGTCATCTGTTGATGAGCAACAGAGATAATTAAAGTGAAAAGACATGAAAAGAATCAGGAGCAGCGAACTGACACCATGTTTTGCGTGAAGAATTGTAAATTTTCTTTGGAAAAGCTAACACTGTTAAAAATGCTTTATCGTGAAGATGTTATGATGAAAAAAAATGTTTTGAGTGACACATGCTGTTCAAATCAGAAAGAGTATATGCCAGAATGGGACGGGCAAAAAAAGAAAGAAAAACAGTGATACAAATATGGACTTCGTGCTCTCACATAAAATATTAATTCTGTAATTGATATCAGAAAAAAATAATATAAACAGGGAAACAATGACCCCTACAATTTCTAACTGAGAATTTGTCAATAAGTAATATTTCCTCTAAAATTGAATCAAATTTTAATAATTAATCTCGATAATAATTATGTCAAAACAAACTTACTTAACCGGTTACACACTGAATATAATTCATGCTCTAGTAAGACCAATAATTTTCCAAGCTCCTCCACCAACTTAACATACATCCAGGAAACTAGTGCAAATATCAAACAGTTCTTACCTTCTAAATCCCGCATAAATTCCACATATTACATTATACATATACTTAATGGCCAAAATATAAAAACGATAATGCACTTTTATTGGATTCACAAAATATAAATGTGCAAACAAAAACGAGTTATAATATTTTATCATTTGTTACCACTCGGCATTTCCAATTCCGAACACAGAACTAATAATTTTTAATACAATATTTCTAATCAGTACGTTAAAAAGTCAGATATTATTATATCTTTAAAGGCAATGTAGATAAGATAAAAGAAATGAGGAAAACCATTTATGCCATAGCGTTTTGTTCGTTGTGGATTAGACATCAAGGTATATGTATAAAAATTGAATTTAGTAACTTCTATATGTACAGAGAAGTAACGTGAAGAAAAAAATAACTTTACATTTTTGCATTTTGACTGAAAGGTCTTAAATATTCTAAAAATCTTATAGGATAGATAAAGTTTTGCGGGACCTAAGTGAAGTTATTGATCGGGTTATTAAATGAAAGGTTTTCATGTCAAAATGGTTGAATTTTTATGTAAATATAAATTTATTTAATTTTATGTGTTATATTTTAAACGATTTTTATTTATTTAATGTTTTTATAGAGTTATGTGTTATCTATTTTCTTTTGATTTTTTAAAATTCGAAAATGTCTTTACAAAGAAACGATTACTGAAATATTTCATAATACCAATGATCCTATAGAAAGTGAATGCTAGACACTAAGTCTCCACTAAGATGAAGAAGATACCTGAAACAACAGAACTGGGATTCTACAAAAGGATGCTGGGAATAGTATAAGAGCAACGACGAAGTTTTAGTATAAATGGAAACAAAAAAAAAAAAACACTTATACTTAACATCAGAAAAAACAGTTGAAATCTTTTGGGCACATAATGAGGAAAGAGGGCTTCGAAAAAGAGATACACACAGGACAGATTGAAGGCAAGAGCGGCAATGGATAACAACGCATAATATACCTAGCGAGAATGTGTAAATGAATAGCGAATCAAAATGTAGGAGAGATTGACAAAATTTATTAAGCTCTTCAAAAACTAAAAATTATGGAGAATCATAATTGTCAACGATCTGAAAGGGAAACGTCACACAACATAAAATTGTGATAAATAAGTATATAAATTTGAGAAGGAGTGTTTTCTTTTAAGAAAGGAGATATTTGAAAAAATCCAGGCCGTAAGATAACATTTTGCAAGAGTTAATAATTACACTTTCAAATATATTTCTTCTAAATAACAATTTTTTTCTTCTAAGAAGTTCAACAATTTTTAAGTAAAAATTTTGGTCGAAATTATTTCTCAGTATAACTGATGTATTGGATAAATTGGTATGTAGGAGATCTTTCTTAGGTTCATAAATGCGTTTCTGCAACTTTCACCCATATATATAGCAAGGATTAGTTTTTTTTTATGTATGCCTACTTTAGATTTATTGTTTCTATTGATAGTTTTCGTTCAGATAATAATCATATAAATACTCGATGTAGTGTAATTAGTTAAATATTAATATCTGATAGATTATTTTGAATAGAAGTTGTTAAGTACTTGGTAGGAAATATTATATGATTATTTTATCTAATCTATTATTATTAAGTTTTTGCCGTTGTACATTTTTGCACGCATTTTTTTACACTCAATAAAAACGATTTGGTATGCAAGATTTTTCCCTCGTCCATTCAGGCGGGTTCATTATGTGCGCATCATTGATCGCACAATATCAGATTTATTTTCATTATCAAATCTTGAAAAATGATTTTGTTTTAAATGGCCCAGAAAATAATTTACTACAACTCGGTTGACGATACATTCATATTATCTATTGCCTCAAATGCATTTGACAAAGTTCAGTAACGGGGGTTGCTACACAATTCTCCACGTATGGAAACACTGCAAGAGTTTTCTCAATTACTAAGCCATTCCTAAACTTATAATATGAAAGGTCGTTGTTAATGGTCAGTTATTCATGTTCAACGTTCTCCAAGACCCCCTTTTCCGTTCTGCCATCTTTCTGTTTTATAGCCGATAATACTAAGATATTTTGAAAATCTGTGCAGTTAATGCAAACGTGTGTGTGTGTGTGTGTGTGTGTGTGTGTGTGTGTGTGTGTGTGTAGAGAACCATAGGCTAGAACCTTATCTCTCCTCTGACCTTGTTTTGGCGGCCAAACTGGTAACGTTCCATTATTCACCGAGCATGTCCTCAGCTTTCCCCTATCATGACGAATGTCTGTTCTTTGCTCTGAATGACTAACGGGGCTCTAGTTCGTCCCCGGACATCAAGTGGTACATATATACAGACTGTCACTAAAGATGATGCAAATATTTTGATATTCTTTTACTATTTTAGTAAGTTACCTGAGCTGATAAGCTTTAGTTTTACAAGTGGCGGATTAGATAAAAATTGAGTATTTCTGCTATATATGTGATAGAGTCAACCATTCCTTACATGTCAACATATGACAGAGTTCAGAAGAGTTTACGCTGCTTTGTGGTTGATGAAATAATTTCCACTGAACAACCATTACCTCACAGATTTAAAGTCGTAAACCCATTGTTATTTCCATAGAAAGAATTCCGAAGATCTACATTCCTTAATTCCACCAGCATAGTTTTTCAGAGATAGAACCCGACAGACCTATGTTCACTGGACGGAATCATCCTCACCCCCTTCGTATTTCATTATTAAGAAAGAAGATTAATTAGGATAAATTCTTCGAAGGTTTCATTGGGACAGCTTTCTCGACTTCGTAAACAGACAACAAAGGGAACGATTCCCGACCACTACAATGTTAAATGTATGGGTTAACCGATATAATCTTTAACTACGCTTCCTACCGCATACTATCACTTAGATGAACCTTAAACAGTACATTTTTACCTTGAGAGGTTAGTGGGCGTTTTATTGGGTAAACAATTAGCAAAAATATACACGAATTTAGATATATATATGTATATATAACAAAGGATGTCTGTCTGTTTGATACCTTTTAACCAAACTTGGCACATACATTTTGCAATATAAAAGATAGTTTCTTATCGTAAAAATCGGTAATTTAAAAATAAAAATCAATTATCGATAAATCCGATCGAAAATCGTTAAATTCAACTTTTCTCCTCTGATTTCGTTCACACTCGGTATATAGGTTGCTTACATCATAACGAGCTCAACGATACCTCATTTTTATTTCTACACAACTGCGTTTAGCGAAAAACAGCGAAAAACCAAACATAGATTTCAACACAAATTTTAAACTAAAAACTCCCTCAGTTTTCAAGCAATCTAATACAAACTTCACTCAGTTGTGACCAATAATAAGTTGATTGCCTGATAGTCATTTAACTTTAAAATTGAGTCCACCCATATAGTGAAAACCTGCGTAAATAGAGAAAAATGGCGATCCTTACTGGTTACTTTCTTATTTTTCGTTGATCTTTCAACCAATTTTCATCATATTTAACAACTGCTTTATAAATGTATCCTCTTTTACATCCCTGGTAGCACAGTGACAAAATGAATTTCAAAAACTCGGAAATAATTTTGATCTGAAATATGTCTTCATGTTGCCCGCTTTAACTCTTCTTGTCTTCGTCTAACCTCGACTGAATAAATACAGACTACTTCAGTTATATCTGCATTAATTCAAACTGATTTTTAATGAAAGCACTTTAAACTAATTGAAGAACTTAAACTCTGCTTCATCTAAATATGATGCTGTTTTTGATCCATTCTAATTGAACGCTTCCTCTGATCGATCAGCTGGGTATGGCTACCAGTTTGATATAAATCTTTGAAATTATGTCAGCACATAAATTCACATATTAAGTAAACGCCAATATAATTATTTTGATATACATAAAATTTCTGAGAATATAGTTTTATATTTTCATGTATAAGTCGGTATTTGTTCAATAATGCCTGCAAAATGGCAATGTTAAACGTTGAAACAAGTATTATGTGTGTATGTGATGATTATGGTTTCAATCACGTTTTGATGAACGAGTTTGATATTTATATGAAATAAAGAAAGCCACAGACTGAAATCGGAGTATATAGTTAAGTGTTGTATACAACTGTTCATTTTTTTTTCTTTTGGCTTCTGAAACGGAGACCAATGTTTGATATCTGATCTTCGTGTGTCGGAGAT
Organism: Acanthosepion esculentum; assembly: GCA_964036315.1. Classification (NCBI taxonomy): domain Eukaryota; kingdom Metazoa; phylum Mollusca; class Cephalopoda; order Sepiida; family Sepiidae; genus Acanthosepion; species Acanthosepion esculentum. Next base: position 54,985,318 of record OZ038475.1, read on the forward strand.
TTTAGAGCTGAACTGAAGAAAAATATCAATTCTGGTTAATTAATTCTATACTGATTCATTTTCACCCAGAAAACCTAGCCGGACCATCTCATTTCAATTGGTAACTGGTTCATAGTAATGTCCTTAAATGATATCTTTCTTTGTAATAAACGCAAGTAAAGACAAGCCTATGCGTAGAAAAACGATGTTTTGGTCTCTATCAATGTTGAGGCGTGCAAGTTGCAAACTGAATACATTCTTTATATGACGAAAAACTCAATCAGTTATTTACACTGTTTACATTGTTGGAAATCTTGTCTCCAAGTTTGTTGCCATATTCCCGACGTTTCGGCCGTTGTACGCTCCGGCCTACTTCAGGTGATTGGAATTTCAAGCTAAACCCTTTATTTCGTCTATCGGTTTAGATTGTTCTAGTTCCAGATGCCGTGCCTCTTCTGGATATCCCAGTTAACGTCCTTTAAGTTAACTCTCCAAGTATTTGTTCATCACTGTTGTGGCCTTCTACTGAACTCACAACTCTTGGGTCAATTCACTGGATCAACCATGGCTTTTATCCACTGGGCGATCAACCAATATCTGTATATTTTTTGTATTTATCTATCGATCGATCTAGCATGCCGTTCCTTTGGAATGTGTACCGAAATCATTCAACAGGTTGACCCAAGCCTTGTTACTGAAGCCGTCGATTATTGTTCTAGCGTGTAAATATCAAGTCATCGAGAACAAGCGTTTGAGCGTATTAGCCTCGTTCGAAAACTGATCACGCGAGATTATACGCTCTCCCAGAAAATGCAACAAGGGTCAGCCCGGCATAGTTTCAGTATAAAACACAGGCGGGTTTTGTGGGTTAAGTATGCGTCTGTAATAATGTATTGTTAGCCGACTTTTCAGAGTGGTATGCCGGAAACAGGTAACAACCGTTTCTCCACACCACACATATGATTCCATGTGTGTGTTTGTGTGTGCGCGCGCGAACACGGGGTTAGGTTTGAATTTTCTTCTGCTTATGGAGAATGAGTACTACTTATGATAAATGTTGCTGTTGTTACCTATATTTACCAAAAGGCAATGAAGGCTACATCAATAAAATACAAAAAGTTAAAGAACTTTAGTATTATTCGATAAACTAGATGCTTCTTTGATCCATATCACATCGGGTTGCTTAATATTGCTAAATTCTGACGTTTATTGATATCTATATAATTAAAGCGCATTGTACGTGTATTCGTCCGTCTGTTTTTCGATCTCGGCGAATAATAAATAACCTGAAGTAACAGGTAGTAACTACAGTAGTTACAAGAACTACCTAATGAGCCAGGGTGAATGGACGTTAGAACGAAGATTGAGCGATAGCATATTTATCATCATCATTATTATTAGTCGATCGTAGTCGGGATCATCGATCCAATGCAAACGTTCATTTCTTTAGCTGTATAGGGCTACATAGAGTTTTGAATTCAGAGTTACTTTCTCCTAGACCGGTTGCAACCCAAAGCTATTGAACCCAGTCCTGATATTTACTCAGAGATGGGGGAAGAAGACGAGCATTCCTACATTTCCCAAGGGTATTAGCACGTAATTCGACCTCGGCTCTTCGATTACTCAATTCGAGACGCTAATTACTCCACTGTGCCATATATATATATATATATATATATATATATATATATATATATATATATATATATATATAATTATTTATTTGAATATTACAACATAAATATGTTATAAAATCACGACAAAAATAGCCATTTTGTTTCAACACTTCTGGTGTCTTGTCAAGTGATGATATAGAATATAGAATAAATGGTTTTAAAAGTTTCAAATTAATTAACGATCCTTAGCTAGGAGTAAACGCTGTTACATAAGCTAGAATGACCAATCAAAATACAAGTATAGGATGATTCGAAAAATTTGACAACTAAGCAAGGTTATCATAGATATTAAAAGATTTATAAAATTTGAAATTAAAATTAAAAGTAAAAAATTAAAAATTACCTATTTAGAAATCTAAATCAAATCTCTATTAAGTTTTAAATTGTAGAATTATCGAGGAGAAAAAATATAAAAATATAAAAATAAAAATAAAAGATATATATGCTATTGAATTTGTATTTTCATTGAAATTATGTTGAAAGGGATGTTCAGAACCCCAGACAGAAATGTATACACTTTAGTTTCATTTCAACATGTTAGTCGCCTCTCACGCGAAATCATTTGAACATACGCAGGTTAAGCGCTCAGACGTATTTAGATATATACACACATATACAAAATATCTAAACCACACGTACGCAAATGCACTTTCCTTACACATAGACATCAATACACACAGGCACATAGATCTACATTCATTATGATCTAGACGGTCAGATGTCATAGCTAAAAGTGAATATATTCGTGGCTTAATATGTTATTAAACGAATTTTAACCTGAAAAATAACTAATCCGGTCAAATATATATAGATAAAATTTATATATATATATATATATATATATATATATATATATATATATATATATATATGTATATATATATTACGCATCTCAAGATACTCATAGAAAATAACGTTTTGATTTACCACCCAAGGCCAATGTACTGATTATAATGGATCGGTGTTGATGATGCATGTATTCATAGTTGAGATAAGAATGATCCTGAACCAAAATTAGCATCCTCTAATAAATCTGAAAGGAGAGAGGATTCGAGATAACACTTTCCTAAACAGAAAATATTATCTGGAATTGGAATAAAAGCAGTGATGGAACCTATTCTGAATGCTGAATACATAATAAAAATTGAGGATGAATAATTAGTAAATACTAAACACTTCAAATAGCAAGGCTTATAGATCAGTTATAACAAATTTAGTATAGAAGTAATTGCACAGAGAATAGACTATGTTAAGTTAGTTTCGCCCACGGCCGGATATACAACAAAAACAAAACTTTAAACTTAGGTACTCGTGTCATGCCGTCAGATCGAAAATTTCATATTAATGTCACACATGGTGCCAATATCCTTCAGAACTATCTCAACTGTCATCTGTATACATTTTCAATCAATATGTAACAACGGCTTCGAGCGAATGAAGATCCTTTAAAATCGCAAAAGAAAGAAGTATAAGAAATAACAGGAAAAACATCTCTTGATTCTTTCTACAATAGCATCAAATAAAACATATCCCAATCAAAGATGTTGAAAATTCATATTAATCTAAACAAAACGATAGGAAAAATGACCCGGTCAATATTCAAAAGAGCAATAAACCGTTATGAAACTCGAGAGAGATTTTATAAATTTCAACCAAAAATAGCACTGGCTGCTGGGCCAATGAATGTCGAATCATTTCTCATCAGGATTAATATTACCATTACTCTAACAGCAAAGAAATTGTAGAGACCCATGTTCTCCCACGTCCTGGCGTGATAAGCACATAAATGAAAATAATAAAAAGTCTGTCTATATTTCTGAGATGAGGTATTATGTACAGTATTTACATTAGTCGGACTATTGTCCACATCTTTGTCGCCATTTTTGTCACGACGTTTCGGTCGTTGTACGCTCCGGCCTTCTTCAGGTGGTTGGAATTTCGAACCGAACCCTGTCACTGGATATAACCAACTGGATCCAGTAATAGACCCAAAGAGTGTGAGTTCAATACCCGGTTCAGGCAGTGGAGAACTTTCAGAGGGAAAATTAGCAGGAGATAACTGATAACTGACATCCATCAAACATGGCTCGTGGAACTAGAACAGTCTACCCCAGTGATCGAAATAAAGGGTTCAGTTCGAAATTCCAACCACCTGAAGAAGGCCGGAGCGTACAACGGCCGAAACGCTGTGACAAAGATGAGGACAATAGTCCGACTAATGTAAATACAAGAATAAAAAGATAATTTCTAGCCGAATGAATGTGAAATGATCAAGATCATCTATATATATATATATATATATATATATATATATATATATATATATATTGAAAAAGAGACACACATATCGATTGGTTGTTCGATAGATAATTGATATTGAATATGCACTCTGATAGATTATATGTCTAATTAAATACCATTTGTTATCTAAATAAACAATAAAGATTCATATTTTCCTACCCTTCCCTTTAGAACTGGTCACAATAAAAGACGAAGAACAATGCATTGCAGCAATCACTATTATTTTTCACCGCTACAATGGTAACCTCATGGAATCGCTATAATCATTTGAATTCATTGTCAACAATGTCTCTTTGTAAAGAAATCTAAGGAACGTTCTGTCATATTGTCACATCATTATATTTCTTTTTTGGTCGTTAGACTTTGTCATTATCATTGTTTCCTATTATTTTAAGTCTCAAGTGTCTTCTCATTCAGGAATCTTACTTTGTCTCGGTTTTCTCCTAATATCACTTTGCAATTCTGATATGGTAGCCAATTATTATTTGATTTTCGATTACATACGATATATTAAATTATGCAGAAATTCATGCTTATGATTGTATTATGTGTTTATATTCAACCCGCTCTGTGTTTCTCTCTCCCTATATATATATATATATATATATATATATATATATATATATATATATATACACACACACACATGTATAAATATATATATATATGTGTATATGTATATTATAAAGTGTTACATACGGACAAAAACAATTACTCACAAAAAATATGCATTTTAGTTTCGATGGATATGCATCTCAGCAGTCGAGATGCCTATGCATCTTTGTCGTAATTGCTTTTGTCCATATGTAGCAATTTACAAAAAAATAATTATTGCTCTACTATCGGCATTGAGCCCTCTTTTGAATTAATGGTGTGCATGTTCGAACTTATATTCTTTTCGTTCTCATTACGTTTGTTTATATATATATATATATATATATATATTATATATATATATATATATATATATATATATATATATATATATATATATATATATATGGTATGTGTGAGTGTATATGTGACTGGAATAAATAGTGATCAACTATACCAAAGATAATGTTGAGGAAGAATTCATGGAGAATGGCAGAAGTGATATATGATTAGATCATTTTAGAAATGTCGCATCATTAATGCAATATATATATTAATATACTAATACTATGTTATGAAGGTTAACATTTAAATGTTATGCAAAGAAACCTTTTCAAATACGACTGAGACATTTTATCCGAAGATTTTTTATTCAATATAGGCTACGTCTTATATTCCCCCAAATATGAACAGGTGTAGAGATTTATGCATTGCTTCCTGCTTAGGTTTGTGTTTCCGCTTTATTATAATGTCTTATCGATTTATTTTATCTCTCCGTCGCCTCTTGCGTCTTAGTGGCATTATCCCCTTGGTTAGGATGAACTGATTAAAGAAAAAATACAACAACATAAAAATATGGATTGCAGCATATTTGTTGGAATATATCCTATGAGTATATTTTACCCATTTTTTGAATCTTTATTATGTATACACAAATAATAGCTTGTATAAACTTGGAGAAAAATCCTGTCGGTAGTTTGTCTTATGATAAAGTTACTTTATATATTTCTTGCACCATTTGTATTGGGAATGGCGCTAAATCAAATTAAGTTAGTCAATATAGTAGTGCTTACATCCATGACTAGTTTTAATGATCTATACAAATATGTATCTGAGTTTAGATAAATTTAGTTCCCCCACCCAAAAAGATGAACCATGTAATTATTCGGTTCCTTTACACCTAAGATCCTTAGATTCTAGTTTGGTTTGTTCACGTGAGGCACTTACTTATACTTTCTTTGCAATCTTATTCTTCGGAAAGATATTTCAAATTCACTGCTATATTTAACACCCAAAATCTTTTAACATGAAAAGACATTCCACAAAAAACGATCTATATAATAACAGAAGTAATAAATAAATCATACAGTTTAACGTCTAAAAATATAAAGGGAACAGATTAGCGGATCGGTTCATTGGCCCCTCTTTTATTTGTAAATACTTTATTTCGCTTTATTTAATCTCAGTACATTGTTTCAAGTTTTCTTTCTATTAAATCTTTTTAACAATTGCTGTCATTTTTGACAGCACGGGTAAACTTGTTTAATATAATTCCCAGTTATTATTTTCTTTTATTTTTGTCATGAATATTATATTTATTTGATGTTATATAGTAAATGATTATTATTATTATTATTATTATTTCTTTCAAACTTTTCACAGATACCGTTTTTAGATTATTAGCAATTATTTGTTTTTATAATTTGTAGATAGTTTGTCTCATTCTTACTTTCTGTTTTTGCTTACATAAACTTATATTTATCAAATTGGCACTGCTCTCGTTTAAGTGATAGTAATGTCAAAAAAGTAGTATAAGTTATTTTATTGTATGCTATAAATAATGGCTTCATATTCACTTTAGTATTTTATTCACGATTTCTATTTTCATTTTGTCTTTCTAAATTAATCCTTTCTAACATTTACGAAAATTAACAACTTTTTCGATATATCTATGTTTATGTATTTACAAGAATTTCGTAATTTGTCTTGATTTCGAGTGATTTTGTTTATCTAATGTTTTATAAATTTAAAAGCTGTAATTTTTTTGCAAGTTTCTATAAGACATTATATATATATATATATATATATATATATATATATATATATATATATATATATATATTATGTCATTCACAGACAGTGCTGTTTCGCTGTATCACAGCTCCTCAGTGCGACTAGACTTCCGAATGCCTCAAGCCAGGATTGAAACACAACTAATTTGGTGTCAGCCAGAGCTATCTTCACTCGGTAGAGTTACACAACTATATATATATATACTGTACGTATGCTAAGACTTGTATAAATATGAACATCTATTTTTCTTCGAAATGTCCAACATAGTATCTATTATAAACGAATATACGTATATAGCATTACAGTCTTTATATACAGAAAAACAACTCATCAACGAACAAAGAGAGGGAGGGTGGTCCGTTGAAGCCAAGTTTTCGTAGGTTGGAAGGTATTATTTTGAGTTATAAAATCACTATAGAAACTTCCTGTCAATACAATCATAATGTAAATACTATAAACATGTGTATATGGCATAAATAAATATATAAAGTATGGTATATACACAGAATACCGTATATATAATTATATATGCATATATATATATACAGTATAAAACACATACATACACACACATACACATTATATATATATATATATATATATATATATATATATATATATATATATATATATGTGTGTGTGTGTGTGTGTGTGTATATGAAGAAATATAGTTTTAAAGTGTGCTATATTTATGTGATAAAGTGCTCAATATCAGAGATAGAGCGTGTGTAAACATAAAAGTGAACACTTAGAGGCAACAGTCTGTTTCATGCTAGTGCAATCGTCAGGCAGCTAGTGCTGTTATTTTTCTCGGCTATTTATATATAAGGGCCAGTGGTGCATTGTGGGTAATCTATTTTGGCGGTTACTTTTACCGGAAGTCGCTTATTTGTTTATTTATTTATTTATGTCAAATTATTTTCCTTGTTTTTTTTTTGTTTTCATGTCTACATTTTGAGATTAGCTCAGATCTTTTATTTAATAATTTATTTTGGTCTGGGAAGGTAATGATAGCTATTTTTTACTACGTAACTTAAAATAGAAAAATAAATAAATATATAAACAAACAAAATGACAATAAAATAAGTAAATTAATCCAAACAAATTACCAAACCACACCTGTTAGAATAGGCGAAATAGGATAATAAAATAAGGAACAAAATCAATAAAGTAAATAATGAACAAATTATCAAACTATTATGAACAAAAAATCGGACGGAAAATAGTTATAACTGTTATATACCGATAAAAAAATTAATAAAAAATAATACACTGCGTTACTTAAAAATTGAAAACCAAAAAGAGAAATATACAGTGTAACAAATAAATTACAAGTATAATAAATCGATCTAAATACATCCAAATATATAAATAAACTAACAACCGATACCGACAAACTAGCCGTTTAGAAAAAAACAAATAAAGATAATCAACCCAAATAAATAAATTAAAAACGGTTCCCACCAAAATAGTTGTCAGAACAAACCATAACATTCGACCCCAAAATTCAACAAATAGCTTTAATCAATGACAAATAAACAAATATATCAGATAAAAAATAAAAATAAAAAATAAATAAAAACAAGCAAAACGATTTGACCCAAATAAATAAGCAAATAAACGATTTCCGGTAAATGACCGCCATAATAGACTACCCACAATAAGCTATATAAACAAATTTTTACTACGTTAATAAAAAAACACCGATCAAAACAAAAAATAAATAAATAAATATATAAGATAAAAATTTTTTTTTAAAAACAAGCAAAATAATTTGACAAATGAATAAATAAACAAATAAGCGACTTCCGGTAAAAGTAACCGCCAAAATAGATTACCCACAATGCACCACTGACCCGTATATATAAATAGCCGAGAAAAATAACAGCACTAGCTTCCTGACGATATTAATATATATATTAAAATACAATAATATTTATTAGAAATATTTAAATGTACATTAAAACTTGTTATTGTTTATTTACTTTGTGTTTATAGTTATAAATGGAGTTTTCCTGTAGGGATATTTAGTGGGATCTCAGACTGGTTTATTATTCTGAGTCATAGAATCTATACTTATTATATACAGTATACGTATGCGCTATTTCTCTCTCTCTCTCTCTCTCTATATATATATATATTATATTATATATATATATATATATATATATATATATATATATATATATATATATATATATATATATATATATATATATATATATATACAGTATACTTTGTATATACAGTAATAAATATATTACTTTTGTCGGCTTCCTGCATACTCTTTCCTTCTGCTTTGTCGCTATGATGAAGGCAGAAGAATTTATATATTGATCAAAATAAAAATAGATTTTGCACAGCTACTTTCTCATGCACCAGCTAATGTATTGTACTTTATACACTGTACACCCGTCAATGTTTACATTGTAAAGGACCGCCACTGCCGACAAGCGCTCACTTTGAGAACAAACACGACTTCGCTAACCCCACAAATTTTCAAATAAATATCTAACGATTTGGAATTTTTTCCTGCATATTTTTTTTATTTTACCTGTAGATTTTATTCATTGCATCTGAACTCTGTTTATGTGGGGCTGTAGATGAGAGCTTTGTCTGTATAATGTTTACATACGGACATTACATAAGTTCCAAAGGTTGTCATAGCCGGGTCGATAGTTGGACAAGCTCTCAAAGACTATGAAATGATACTTTAGCATGAATCTTAAATAGATCCTACTGACTATTTCCAGCTCCAAGCCGGAGAATATGTGGAGGCGGAAACTGAGGCCTCATATCCAGCTACTTCGGGTAGATTCAGCTGGACAGATCAGGAGAGCTGTCTATCTTGTTTAAGGAAATTTTAAGCTTCCAAACACGGAAAAGATTATAAATGTAATGGCGAAAATATTTATCATGGTACTTAAGCGAAAGGGAATTAATTAAATTTGTTTTCAATTATTAATGATTTTTTTCTGATTTTTCGATTTATTTACCTATATAAAATCATGTGTAAGCCACTTTCCTTTAAATTTTGATAATTTCTGTGGTTGTAAATAAAAAATGATGGCTTCATAATGGCAAAATAATATATCTATTTAAACAAATGTTTGATCTGCAGAATGTGTATATTGCCTTAAATATAGAAAAAACATTCTTTAAAAGATCCTTTTCCGAGCGACTCATCTTCAAGAGAAAAAATTCTTACTACATGACTAGAAAATAGAAAAGAATTACTCCTATTTTACTCAATTTTACATGCTTTTATTTAATTTTAGTTTCAGTAATAAATTTCAATTTGAGTTTTGGTTCCTCATTTAACCACTTTTCTGTACTTTGGTTTCAGTTTGCGAATTTGTTTCATTTTGTTTATTTAAGAAGGTACCAGCGTATTCTTCTGAAGATTTGTTGGTGATAAAAGGATCTTTTAAAGAAGACACACACACACACACACACACATATATATAATTAAATATATATATATATATATATATATATATTTAAATATATATATATATATATATATTTAAATATGTATATTTAAATATATATATATATATATATATTTAAATATATATATTTAAATATATATATATATATATATATATTTAAATATATATATTTAAATATATATATATATATATATATATTTAAATATATATATTTAAATATATATATATATATATATATATATATTTAAATATATATATATATATATATATATTTAAATATATATATATATATATATATATATATATATATATATATATATATATATATATATATATATATATATATATATATATATATTTATATTTATTATTATTATTAATAATATATACGTTCAGCCGAGACGAAAACAATTTTGACTTAATATTTTGGGATGAAAATGTTCATCTAATACAGCAAAATATGATAGTTTCTTCTCAAAGAATGTTTTGCTAATTTGTGTCATTATTAATGGCAAATAACAATCGAAATTAAAAACACCCAATTTTTAAGACATGGAGAAATAGAAGGCAGTCTTTTCTTCTCTTAAAATACTTTCAGTTGCATTTAACGGAAAATAACATAACAATATTCTGTAATCTAAAAATGCAAGATTATATTAATGTTTTACAATAACAAAGAATGTTTTACATATTCTCGTTTTCTGTGTAGTTTTCCGTTTTTTTTAATAGGCCTTGTTGGTTGGTTAGGGCTCCAAAATGCTCCGACTGCACCTCAGAGACACCACCCAATGAGGCTTCCTGTGTATGACGATAAACTACATCCAAATCCTCGTTAGGATGATAAACCACATCCGACAGCAAGATCTCTGATCAGCAGTTTTTGAGGGGCGTGGAACCACCTAGTGTGCTGTTGTGCCCAGGTTCAACCTGACACGGGGTGGTAGCACCTGTTAGTGTCCCAGCTATCGGTAGATATTTAGGACTTAAACAGGGGTAAGAACACTATGAAACTGTAAAAATATTTTTAATACCAGTAAAACATTTTTGGACAAATTATTACCATCAATACATTTTTTGAAAAAAATTACCAGCAATGCATTAAAAAATTACACCACTACATTATTACCAGCAATGTCTTTTTTTTTTAAAATTACCAGCAATACATTTTTGAGAAAAAAATCCCAGCTATAGTTTATTACCAGCAATATATTTCTGAAAAAAATTCTAGCAATTGACAGTAATATATTTTTGAAAAAAATACCAGGTATACATTATTGCCAGCAATACATTTTTGAAAAAGTAATTACTAGCAATAAATATTTGCAAATAAATATTACCAGCAATAAAAAATCTTGCTGGCATTAAATAACCCATTATGATTGACATACCGTAAAACAAACCAAACCAAACCAAACCAAAACTTTTTTTTTATATTTGGAAAGTATATCGCTGTAATTTTTAAACATTATGTGATTTATATTGTTTGATGGAATAGCGGAAACTATTTAATTAAATTTGTTGCCCGTTTCTTCTTGCAACCAGCCGCACATTTTCAGGGAACATTTGTAAAATTACATTTCGTAAAAACCACTGAACTATCCAAACTTTATTGCCAAATTCTTGGAAGATTTGATTTCTTTGCATAACAGTGGGGAATCGAAGACTATTATTATGTATTTGTTATTTTTAAAAATAAAAATTACGTCGCACAATAAGCCAGGAAAATATGGTAACAGTTTTTCAGAGGTTGAAAAAATATTTAAAATAGCAAATTTCATCTATCATTTTGAGTAACGCAATTGCCATTAAAATGGTTTGTCGAAAATAGATGAAGGCTTTCTTTATAGGTATTATTTCTACGGCGTCCTTCAATTGTAGTAAAACGGCGGAAAGAATGAATGCCAAAGCAGAATCGGAATATATAAACCACTGTTAAATATTGTCTGTTATGTTCTTTGTAATATCTGAAATAAAGATTGTGCCATAACTTTTAAATAAGCATAACATTTCATCTCGTTCAGTACCGAAGCCAATCTGCGTTAAAATCTACTCTGTTCTAACATATCTATCGCCGTCATGCACATGTATACATTTGCCTTCAATTAAGAAATATGTCTGTAAGTCAGGATTCGGGTCATAATATATAATATATACGATTATTATTCTCAGATGTTACCGTTTCTACTTTGGATAAGGCTATTCAAATTCTTTGAGTCAGCAGCTGATCTCACCCCGACATACATTTCTACATTTACCAGCAGAAAAAATGCAAAACTGTAGCGAAGGTGACTGAGATGGCATTTAAAGTTTTAAAGATTGTAGTTAGCAGGTGAAATAGGTGAGAGATGCAAGAAAAGAAACTGTTGGGGTGGAATATGCCGTTGCATGTTGCTAATTTAATATTAAATGGGTGGGACTAAGATGACAATCTATTACCATGTTCTATATTCACTTAGTTGGGGTACCAGGTAAAACGCTCGCCAGTTGCCAGGAAAATATGTGTAGAAAAAAAACAGACGAAAGCCACGTCACGTCGGTAAGAAAGTGACTGATGACGAGATGCCAAGTCAAGATCGATTGCATTAAAGATACTTCTTAGCATTTTGTCAAGACCCTCGAGATGAATAGTAGGAACCCCAGACCAGATATGGCAGTAGTATTGAACGCAAATTCGAATGGTATATTTGTAAATGTGTAAGATAAACTCTGAGGAATAATTTATTTATGTAAGATGATCTGTTTTTTATTTAAACAGTATTAATTACATTTACCGGCCTAATGTTCGTGAAATTTAGTAGAAAATATACGTTCGCCAGCATGAATCGAACCTGTGTCCTATACGAAACTGTCATTTGATCTGACCTACTATAGCATTTTGCTATAGAGTAGCGTCTGGTCTGCGAAGTCCAAATTAATGCTTTTAAACAACAAATCTTTGACGGTTTCTCTCGGTCGAACATGTCTGCTCCTGAAATATATCTTAATGTAAACAATGACAGCATATTAGGAAATGTATTATGTCCAACAATTATCTAACATATTTTCCGTTAGTTTATACATTATTTAACAGATTTTTCTATCTTAAAATAGCGTATAAACAGAAAATATATTAGACTTCATCCATTTTCTTATATATATATATATATATATATACAGAAAAAAAAGAAAATTTCAACAAAAATATTCGGACAGACAAAAACTAACTCCTCATATCCCTTCGTCAAAAATTCTTTATTCTTGCTGGCTTTCATACTCTCCAGCTATATAAATATATATTTTCATATTAAAATTGCCAACAGTACTTTTTTATGATCTACAAACTATATATCCAAAAACATAGCTTTACCTTGAAAATATAAAATTATATACAAAATATTTCGATTTCAACCCATAGATGTTGATATGCCGGTAAAGAAACATTAACAAGCTAACTTGAATTGGAGGTGATTTCCATTCTAATAGACATGTCAATCCGGATCTAAAAAATCCTAGTGCTTTTCATTATTTCATGTCTTTGGAAAATCAGAGATTTTTTTCATATTCCAACAAGCGCGTTTGCACAGTTCACAATATATTCGTGTAGGTAGTCTGTCGAGTACACATTTACATAAACTCTGGCTAAACAGGCTCAGTAATAAAACTGACGAAATCACATCTCCGAAAAGAATCTTCAATCTATGACAGAACTCTTTGCATTAAAGAGTTAATAAATCTTAAAATATACTGCGCTTACAGACATTCAATGGTTGTAAATATTAAATAATTTAAAAAAAATATAGAACCCTGACCGTGTTAAAGAATTTCATTAAATTCCTGCACAGCGTAATTTAGATTCATTATCCAAGCAATATTTCTACGTCGTATTAAAGCCGAAAATATATTTTAAAGATATTTAATTAGATGCTAAAAATTAAAGAAATGAAAACTTTAGCAAATAAGAGAATATATTCTCAGTTGAATGTAAAATTAATATTTAGATTAAAATATGCAGTAAGCTTTCAAGTATTTGTTATTTGCGATAAAGTAAAAATTTCACATCGCTCGACATAGTTTTAACGAGATTTTCAATTAAATTTTCAAGTGCTCTTTTAAATGCTCATTATCTCCTCGGGCGTTGGGCGATGACGTCGTTCTGTCTAAAGGAAGGAAGACGATGGGCTTCAAGTCGATAAAAGACATTTTAGAAAAAGCAAACTATAAAAACATATTTCCTAAGTTTTTGGACACAAATAATTACCACATATGGATACACATCCGTGAACCTAAATAAACATGAAATAAAAGAGCGAATCTTTTAGACGACATCAGACGAAAACTAATTATTCTTTAGTGCTCAGAGTGTTTCTCTTGGTTAACGTTGTGAATTTGTGAAAATCTTTAATTTGTCTCTGAGTAGAGATGCATCTTATGTAACGACTACATATTATTTGTTCCTTTTTGTTAAAAAGTGATTATACTAAAACTAACACATAGTTTTCAGAAATGAAAAGTATCAAGTGCTTAACAATAAACGATTAAGATGTAATGACAAAAGGACTCAGGTGTAGGCTTTAAGAAAGTGTTATTCAACAGGGAATAAAAGGATTGTGTATAGTGTCCTTTTATAGTCCCAGTAAGCAAAAATAGCTCCCTCAAAGAGTGAAATAACAAAACAAGGGGAGACCACTCTTGATTATTCATAACAGTAGGTTTTACGTTTTGTAGCAATACGTAAGGAAAGTCTTTAAATTCACAAACCTAGTTTAGTATATTCAATTATCAACATTGTTATATACCGTACCTGTGAACACTAGTGGTTATGTCACAATCCCCATAAATACGTTGGACACTATTTTAAGTGGAGGTGATATGCTGTCTACGTAGTCCACCAGTAGCAGTGGTTTACCTACTTCACGCCGGTGACGAGTATTGAATTTTGTTGTTGTTATAAAGATTGCTATTTCATTTCCAACCTCTGTTTTAGTTATTCCTCATCCAGTACATTTTCTTTGTTACAATAAATAGTGAACATCATACATACCTGCTCCTCACAGTGATATTTTTCATATATCTATGCTGTCCCCAAATCAGTGAAATTTATTTCATTTATTGATTCCTATTTACACAATAAAACCACACAGGTAAATGTACCATGAAAACACGGTCTTTCTCACTACCAAGTTTCCGTAATATAATTCAAAGCGTTTTTCGCCCACGGTTATCACAGTATCATAAGATAAACTCAATCTTTGGGACTGTGGGCATTACATTTTTATGAGAAAAAGACTAGAGTTTATACGGGATTATTTATAAACTTATAATTGGTACTGGATTATTCCTAGACCTATAATAAATATGAGTTATACTTAGACGTAAAATATCATAAGGGATTATTTATAGACCTATAATCCATAGGAGTTATACTTAGACGTAAAATAGCATAAGGGATTATTCATAGACCTATAATTTCCGTATTTCTCGACAAAGAAAAAGATGCAAAATCCTTCAAAACTGAAACAGATCGTTCTAGATACGTTGGATGTCATCAGGAAACCAAGCTTAACCCAAGGGAACTACTTTCACAAGATTACGGTATCAGTAGAATTCAACATCATACGATATTTACAAAGATCATGGAACCGAAATTGACTAGGATATACACCTGCAGGCATAATGATATGATTACCATCTCAAGGAAAGTATCAAACATCCTGCAAAGAACCAATTACACGGTGAACTACTGGACGTATAATAAATAATTTGCCAAGAGTAAAAGGACTTTTCTGGATGGTACTCAGGACCTATAGTGACAACAAACCGTCTGTCCACGGATAAAAATGATTTTAGTAAATATACAAAAGTAGAAATCGGTGAAAGACAAGGATGTTTCTTCTCACCCCCCGTATAGAATTCTTTATTGGCTGCCACAAACATAACAACTTAAGATGTGCAGATAACAAAGTGTTGATAGCAGACACAGAAAGCACACTACAAGTATTTCTACAGACGACATTGAAGGAAAGCGAGAAGAAAGGACTAATCAACTACAAGAAGAATGAACGCATGGTTGTCAGCAAAAGCAAAGGCGTAAAATATAAATTTGAAATAGGCGATACCAAAATCAATCAATAACAACAATTTAAATATCTGGTAAGATTTTTAAAAGGGGATGGAAAGTGAAGTACTGAAATCCGAAGACGAATTTAAATAGTGAAATGTGCCTTGCAAAAGTTAAGCAAAGTATTAAGAAACAGAAAAAATCGTTAGAAATAAAGAAAGTGTAATAAACAGTTTTTCCGTGTTATAATATCAGTCAACTTATATGGCAGTGAATGCTGAACAACTTTCTCACAGGAAAGAGACTTGAAACTACCGGAATTATATTTCTAGAGAATAATGTGAACAATACCATAGACTGAATATTTGGGAAATTAAATCTGAGTGAAAATGGCAACAAAATGAGCAGTTATATTTAACATCAAAAGGACACAGTTGAAAATTTTAGGGCACATAATGAGGAAAGAGGAATTTTAGAGCACATAATGAGAAAAGATGTTATATTCACAGGACATATTGTAATTGATAGAGACGGTGATCGGACGAGAACCCGTATTTCAATGAGATACTCTCATGAATCGTTAGTAGTAATATTTACTTTATATAATGATTCTTAGGTTTAATGTCCGTTTCTTGTATTCAAAATTATCCGGGACATACTTTATGAAAAAAAACATTTAAAATTCACCTCGATAGTGTGAATATTACGATATTTTTGTTTTTTAATTATTTTTATTTTTAGATTATTTTATTCTTATTTTTAATCATCATCTTTTTTCTTCTTCTTCCTCGTCTAATAATAATAATAATAACAATAATAATAATGTTGCTGTTGTTGATGATGCAGCTCAAACTTGCTTTGTAGAATAACAAAACCATTATGTTAGAAAAATGCGAAATCCGAAGAGATTATTCTTATGACTGTGTCTTTTGTGCGATGAATTTTTATTCATATTTATCTTTTAAAAAATTGTCATGTACGTGAATTTACTTTTTTGAGTATATTTTCATTTGACATATTCATATCTATCACCATTTCCATTTTCTATTTTTTCTTGTTACTAATATGACTCTTGCTATTATCGTTAGTGTTTTTTTTTGTATTTTTACACGTTGAATATATTTTATCCTTATATTTATCTGTATAAATCTTACAGTGAAAGGTTTTCTTTTCGAAAAAAAAATCACACTCTAATATAAAGAATAGCGAGTGAATGTTCGGGCAAAGTAATAGGTTGAATATAGAAAAAATATTGCTTTTTTTTCCGAAATAAAATTACAGTATTTTTTTCCTCCAGCAAAGAAGAAAGTCAACCTGTTTGGTTAGAGAGAACAATCATTGAAATATAACTTGGGCGTTTGTCTGTTTCTTTCTCGAATAATCTATGTCATTTGATTTTTTCGAAAAGAGTTTATCATTTTTAATGCTTAGACGCGCGTGCGCGCACACATATATATATATATATATATATATATATATATATATATATATATATATATATAGTTATTATAAAATGTCTGGTATTTTTATACTGAACAATCGTTATCCAAAAACGTAAGCAAAATATATATTGACGAAAACGAAAAGAATAATATATAATACTTATAAGAAGAAAACAGATTGCATTTAACGCTTTTATACGGGTAACTGTTTAGGAAACAATTGGACATATTAATACATATGCTTTTCAACGGATATACATAAGAGGGTGCAGAAAATTTTTCGAACCGACCTACTTTCCAAATGAAAAAAAAAACATCGATATTAGTTGATGTAAGGTATTCTTACTCTGTCATATTATGTTGTATAGTCAAATATAATGTTTTTTTTTACTTTTTTACAGTGCGGTTTACCCTGTACAAAGCCCTGGAACAACTCGAGGTAGAGGATTAATTTAAGAGGCAGTTTTACGGATAGGATAGGAAGATAACGGTTAACCCTAGACTTGAAGATGTTAAGATTGTAGTGATCAGGGAAAATCTTCTTGGGTGTCGGTTCCAA
The DNA here is from genome assembly GCA_964036315.1 of Acanthosepion esculentum. Classification (NCBI taxonomy): domain Eukaryota; kingdom Metazoa; phylum Mollusca; class Cephalopoda; order Sepiida; family Sepiidae; genus Acanthosepion; species Acanthosepion esculentum. The sequence continues at coordinate 55,003,431 of OZ038475.1, forward strand.
AGAGCAGGGTAGGGGCGCGGGAAGAAGCTATTCGAGTTACCTTTACTGCTGCATAATGTAATAAAGGTGGAATGTGTGTGCTTTGCTACAATGTAGCATGCTAGTATTGCGTGTCCTAGCCGTAAATTTTAGACCTGGATGAACCAAGGAATGTAGTTCCGATCACTTTCCATCTCATTGCTCTATCGCTAAGATAGAGGGTTGCCATATTCCGCCTGTCAGAGATAGTTTGGAGGGTGGAAATAATTTGTCACCCACGAAGACTCGTAGACGTTTTTAAAAGCTATCATGACTGAAAAGTGAAGACTCGGCAAATCCCGCTCAAACATGCCAAGTGTGCTCCATTTTCAGCCTGATTTGGCTCTTGTAAAGCAGAAGAGTCAGGCCACTTCGATAGGATGAGAGTCAGATACTTACCGATGCGGTAAATCGAATCTATCATTTTACCTGTATCTTCAGCGATAGATCGTATGTACGAGTTCCACTTGATGTCAAGTATGAGTTTAAGGCCCAGTAGTCTCTAAAGACACGAAGACTTTCCTAGGATACATCCGTGCATTCTGACGTGTTAGTTGGGGATAACATTAAGAAAGGTTTGGTATTAAAATGGGATATATTCTGAATGAACCATGTGTGTGCTGTTTTTCAGTGTCATTTAATTTCTGTCAATAGATATAAACAAAGGAATGGACAAAAATATCACACTGTGATAGAGACATTTACACTGTATCAAACTCACGCACATGGTCCTAACAGTTATTATGCATCGAGAATGTTGGGAAACATTGCAATGGCATTGGTAAAAGAAATTACTGGTCGTTCAGGAATGAAGTGGGTATACATATACCGAAAGTCTACTAATTGACCACAAACAGATGCTCATATTAACATTATAAATAACTATCTGGGGTCAATTTATTATCTTGTTATCAAATAGATTTAACAACTCAGAGTAACTTTCGGGAAAAATTTATTAAAGTTTGCATATATATATATATATATATATATATATATTTCTTTACTGATATACTTTCGAAAATTGCAACACTCGGTTATGTTAGATCCAGTGAATAGTCCTAGTATACATCTACTGCTGCTGCTTTTTCTCTGTTTTAATTCACAGTCTGGGCTCATAGTTTATTTATCTTAATCTCGTTGGCATGAGGAGAAATTCCATCTATTTAAAAAAGCAAATAGATTTTGATTGAATTTTGCAAAACTATCACTTTTGTTTAATCTTTTTTCAAATTAATTGTCAAAATTGACTTACGATTTGCATATACTCGAGCAATGAAACTTAAACGATGGGAAAGAACGACTCAAAGAGAAACCATAAATTCTGCTGTTTTTGGAGAAGATTCTATGAAATAAATCAAAAGGGGTTTCACATATTTTTTTACTGAACATTTTTTGCAGGCCGATATCACGGAAAATTATAGGCATTCATCGTATTTTTTCGATACTACAAATTTGAATTACATTTTATTCCGGGACTTACAGAATTCTCTCTATGGAAATAAAAACAATCAAATAATTAAAGACAGAAACGGGACGTAGGGCAGTCCTTCCTAAAAATAATATATTCTATGTTTATAAAATTCCTATAAATATGTCTTATAACTATGAAAAGAAACTCTGTAAATATGTTCATTAATTTAAATTATAATTTTTTTTCTTAATTTTAGATTATAATCCTGACTTTATTTCACTGGAATTGCTTGAAACAAGTTTTAATGGAAATTTTCGTTTATTAAAATCTCATGTCAGACGCCATAAATAATTCCATTCCTGTATTATTATTTGATGGTCCTAATGGAGGAGTTTATGAATATTTCGGACATTTTCAGTATTTGGCTGCTGATTATTCTGCTTAAATGCTCATCCACTGGAATCCACACTCACTCGACCTTGAAACGCAAGTCGAGTGAAAATCCTGTGATCGAACGAAAGAATATGCAACAAAGGCAAAACATTTGATGAGTTGCACGCAAAAGCGGATGCATGTGTGCTGACTGCAATTGCAAAGTTCACATAGCCGTTTCAAAATAACGTTACGAAGCATCGCGTTATCACTGATCATGTATAAATTACACGAAACGTATTGCCAAAGAGATTGAGCGTTAGCTGTGGGAATTATTATGTTGAAGGTTGCAATTACAACACGTAACGTCCATTAGGTTTTCCATAACACGTATAAGCCTTAGATAGGAAAAGTCAATGTCCAGTTTTACAAGATATTTACACATCACCCTCTACGTTGATTGAAATATCTATTAAAAGAAGATTTATTGGAGACGATACAAAAGTCCAAATAAATAGCTCTTTGTACATTTTACGCTTAAAAATCATAATTTTGCATGGATTTTTAAACATCGAACGTGCGTATTTTATTAACTTTCCAATTATTGCTTCATATTACGATCTGATGTATTCAGTTATGGAACACTATGTAAAAATACAAAGGTAGCTTCTAATGGAAATAATCTATATTTGCTGTAATTAATTTAACGTAGATATGCCTAATTGAGCGTAAGTGAAGTTTTACAAACACTATTACAAATAGATATATGTTCGAAATTTGCATTGATCGTCTCATTACAGACTAGATAATTTTGCAACACATCTATATATATGCACGACTAGGCATCATTAAGAGCATATAAAACTTGTAAAGAAACACATTATCTCCACATAATTCCTTCTCTTATCATCTTCCATAGAATGAAGTCACCATCAGTTTCTTTTTATTTTTTGTAATATGATCCATAAATATTTGAGAGCTAAATAACTATCAATTAAAAAAATACTTAACATAATCATGATGGTCTGCAAAGCATCAACTGCTGGCAATATCAAATTATCATTAAATCTAGTTACTTTTCACTACTGATCGGGGAAACGTATGTAAAAGCAATATCAATAAACGATGACATTGAATGCAAAATCAAGGACACATCAACAGCAAATCATTGCAATATACCTCTAGAGATGTTTTGATAATTCCTAGATAATAAAGGAAAGGAATGTGTGTAAAGCGATGATCGTTTTCATCACGAAAGAACATGACATTAATTGCCAAATAAAAAAAAACAGAATTATTCTCATACTTGGGATATAAATACTAACGAATATTTTCTAATGCTAATAATATGAAAATGTATATAAAAATCCCATAATGCAAGCTAATTTAGAATGTATATATATTTTTTAATGATAAACATGTTTAGTCAAGTGACATCTTTTTAGGGCGGCGCATTCTCAAGTATACTATGATTTGCCTTTAATGGTGATTAATTATTTCTAAGAATTAGATAAGACGTTTTCAATTCTTTGTAATAAATGATGAATCTAAGGTACTTTTCAGGATCAAAATCTGTTAAATGCCGGAAAATTAAATTTTAATCGCCTTTTCGTTTTGTTTATGATTAGGAGGCATCTTGTTACAATGAAATAATTTGGTCGTCTTTATTTTTGTTTATATCAAGTTGGTTGCTCTGACGATTGAGTATAAACAGTAAACAGACTGTCGCGGCTGGGGGTCGAACACAATTCCCACATTTATATTTACATACGCCCTATCCATTATATTGAGCTCTTTAACCCATAGATACAGCATGCCTTACAAATATATTTTATCACGCACACACAGATACACAGACACAACACACAAACACACACACACACATATATATATATATATATATATATATATATATATATATATATATATATATATATATGGTGAGAGAAAGATGTTCTGATAATTTAAAGATAAAGGAAAGGAATGTGCATAAAGCTATGGTTGTCTAAATCACGAATGAACATGATATTAATTGTAAAAAATAAAACGAAATTATTGTTATGTTTGGATATAAACACTGACGACCATTTGTTAATATTATTAATAAAAAAGAGGTATAAAATTATATATATATATATATATATATATATATATATATATATATATATATATACGTGCGTGCGTGCGTTAGTCTGTGTTTGTATGCGTGTTTGTGTCTGTGCAAAAAGATGTACAGCAACATAAAAGAAGAAGCTGCTCTATGCTATTTGCAAATATTGATTATAATTGTGTTGGTGTATTAGCGATGTTTAAAGTTAGCAACTGATTAATTAATGGTTTACATTTAGGAAGTGAAATGCCGCATGACCATAGAGAGTTATTTAACGTCTTTAAGAATGTTCAGACCCCAATACCTATAAGATGTAGTTATACATATTGAAAAAACTGCAAACAATTCCGATAACCATATTCTCACATACTCAATGCTAACAAAATAGCATACTAAACCTACAACGTCAAATAACAGTAACAACAACAATAATAATAATTATAATAATAATCATAATAATAATATTTTTATAGAATTTAGATATATAATATCTACTAGTGAAAAAGTGAATAAAAATATAAATAATTAACTGAAAATTGTTCATAGAATTTCATTAAAAACGCTACGTGGTCAAGAATGACTTGGGAACCAGGGCATGCAGTACATTAAGCAGGCTAATTGCCAAAGTGGGGAGGGAAAAGCCCCTCGAAAACAACATTTTGGTTCAGTCTGTTCACAATTCATTAAATTAACAATTTCTGTTTTAACGAGACGTGGAAGGCTTTACTTTAAAAATGGTTACATGTTTCTTATCGCTTGAAGACAGGTGTCAGAGAATGGCGTTGATTGATATGTGGAAAAGTGAAGATTCGTAATTCTGACCTGAACTAAATATTGTTTTAATTTAAAATGTTTTAATTATTAATGTGTTTTTTTAAAAATAGAATGTCCAACCCTTTGTCTTTACAATATCATTAATACATGAATTGTGAATTTAAATAAGTTCAATTTAATTTTAAAATTAGGTCTTGCTGTGAAAATTTTTTAATGTCCTGTAACAAAATTTAACATGTTTAATGAAATGATATTTAATATTATCAATAAAGTTTTTACATAAATTTAAGAAAATAATTTTGACATTTAAAATGAAATCCAAAGACATCGAAATAGATTAAAACTTACCTTTTAATCACAAAAATAGACTTCGACTGCTGCTCTTTTTCGCTCTACTTATAGACTGGTCAAAAACTTTCTGGATAATGGTCATATGACCAAATCTAGGTTTTAAGAAGGTGTTAAGAATACTCTACATGTGTTAAACTTTTAAATTCAGCAAAATAAATAAATAAATGTGGTGTGAAACTAACGTCCTCGGAAGTTCATTATAAATCTTCAGAAGAGAATAATACAAAATTGTCATGTAAATCTGTCCCACTATAAGTCTTTTGTATAGGTAAGTACTTGATTTCGACCACATGCAATAAAAACATCATCACTTCAATAGAAAGTGTGTACTGGCTTAATTAAGCTGCAAGACAAGCAAAAGAATTTTTGCTTTTCTTTTAATTTTTCACTCTGCCCCAACACACAGTTTATTATTCTGTCTCTTTTTTGTGCATCCCACTTGAAGGGAATAATAAAACAGGGAAGGCTAAAGTCACGTCCTTTTCTCAAGCAAGAAAATCAATGTCTGCTTTCCGCTGACTGTCTCTCTTTTACCCACTCAATATTATATTCTCTCTCTTATGCTCCCTACTAAAAAGGCTAGTAAATTCATTGCTTTAACTTGCATCTTTTTTCGTTAACAATAAGGGTTTTCTCTGCTTACAGTTCCTAAATAATATCGCTTGTAACAATTATCCTAAGAAATGAAGAATTAGGAAATGCAAAAAATGCAAGTATATGGAGGATACTTAAAATTATCAGCAATTAATTTTGTATTACAAAAAAATTATTTATCCTGGAAAAATGTAAGACATGCAGTGCATGCGTGGCATAAATGGACACTTTGCCCCCAATTTATATATATATATATATATATATATATATATATATATATATATATATATATATATATATATATATATATATATATATATATATATATATAAGGTAACGGGCAGAATTGAATGAGACTAGGAAACAGTAGTATTAAAAGTGCTCAATACCCCTGTGAAAAAAATAAAATAATATTAAAAATAACATTTAGAGCTTTTAACTTTAAAAATCCGGAGGTCAATTAAATGTTCTACATTTTTTCAAACTTATTGTATCCTCAGGCGATTTTTATCAAATGACCTCTTAACGTTTTATTGTTTTTAAATAATGTAATTATTTTCAAAAATAAAGAAAGAAACGCACGAAGTTGGTTGTAATAGAAACAGAGGAGGAGTATGTGAAGAAGGAAATTAAAATACTAGAATATTAGATTCAACCACCTGAGAACATAATAAAGCCCGTCCCTTAAGTAATAGAGTCTATGTTATTCGGAAACTCTAATAGTAGAAAAACATTTTTGAAGATAAAAAGAAAGAATATGAGAATAACTTAAAGTTAGAGGCTCATAAAATCAAACTAGAATTTAAACCAGAACAATTCGATGAAATGAAAAATATCATCTCGTTTACCCACCCACCCCATTTAACTTAGAGGTAAAAGGTAAAATAGGAAAATTATTTTTCAATTTACTTACTAAACACTCCCACAAAAATTCAGAATTATATAAGATATTAAAAAAAACAGTTAAATTAAGCTACAGCTGCACTAGTAACTTAAAAACAATCATAAATAGACAAAACGCCTGAAATCTCAAAATTAACGCGCATAAAATATAGTTAACAACAGTAATTTATGCAAGTGCTGAAATAAGAATAAATGTCCATTAAATAGATCTTGTAAGGCAGAATCTATAGTTTATAAAGCAGAAGTAACAGATATTAATAGTCAAAATAAAACGTACATAGGATCTACTGAAGGTACTTTCAAACATAGATAGTACAATCTTAGGCCGTCATTTAAGCTAGCAAATCTTAGGTACTCTACCAAACTAGCTAACCATTTATTGAATTGAAAAGAAAAACCAACAGGGGTCCGATTATAAGGTGGATTTTTTTTAAAGTCAGTATTGCAACAAGCACAACATTATTTGCAAATTCTGACAGCAGGAAATATAGCATTTATAACAGTTTCGTATCCAAAGAATATTTTAAACCAGAAATCCGAAGTATTCAGTCTTCGCTTATATATTAGAAAATTCCTCTTAAGCAAATATGAAGCTGGATAAAAAATGATTTTTCAATTAACACCCCCACCGATACATTTACAACACTTTTATTCTCTTTCTCTGTCTTATTCTCCTACCTTCTTCACATCCTTTTCCTCCATTTCTATAAATACCAATGTCGTGCATTTGTTTATTTAATTTGAAAATAAAAAAATATAGCGTTTATTAGTTAAAAAAATAAAGCCTTAAGAAGTCATTTAATACAGATCGCCAGAGGATACCTTAAGGTTGAAAACAAGATATTGGATTCAACTTACCACCTACATTTTTAATATATATATATATATATATATATATATATATATATATATATATATATATATATATATATATATATATATATATATATATATATCAGTTATTTAATTCATTGTGAAAACTGACATTTCCTCAACAATGAACAATATGTACGTAGGTGTGTTCGTGTATATATATTGTTTTATTTCTTGAATTATTTAAAGTTAAATAGTTGGCTATTTCGATTGAAACCTAATATATATTTTCTAATGATAGGAAAAATGTATAAATAAATGTATTTGTTTGCACCTTACAATTACATCACCCATTTTCTACTGCTTTTCATGCATTTGTACTAATATAATAAACCGTACTCGCAAATTCCTACGAAGGTGACCAAAAATCTCATGAGCATTTATAAAATATATGTGTGATGTATCCGTTTGCCCGGATGAAGCTGCGCTGCGCTGCGAATCTACAAGCCTTTTAACACATAGGCTCCTGTATATTTTATATGTTTACTTTTATAGTACCTTTTGTTATTTTGCAATCGAAGTTCTGCTGCTTGTTTGTTTTTTTTGTTTTTTTCACATCGACATATAACGCGTAATTGTAGAATTGCGACATTGTAGCTTAATCCGAAATGCAAAAGCGACATTTTTACTCTTCACCTGGCTGTGAATTGCCGACCACACGAATTCCTTGTCTCACGCCTCTTTTACGTCCGCATGGCAACGCCTGTCCAAGCGGCTGGAGAAACGTAGCGTGTGACTCTGATGACGAACGAATTTTGCTCATGATTCTGCTTGTGTGATGATGTTATGTGTGAACTCACTGCATAAACTTCTTCCATTAAGTCTCATTTTGCCTTTCCAAACCAAGATTTATTTACATTGTTTGAACCTTCATACATATTAAATTTCCGATTTTGTTTTTCTTTTAATGCTCAGCATGACATTTGTAATTCGGTTTCAAGTAAAATATATTTTCTCTTTTTATTAATTAAAAAATGTTGTCAAATATAAAAAAAAATCTTTCACCATTGATAGTGTTATTCCACTAAACGTTATCTCTCTTTCTCACAAGACTATTTTCTATGTATCTATCAGAAAACTAGATGTCTATCGTTCTATCTATACGTATCGGGGGATAAAAACAGTTTCCAGGCCAGATGTTTGTTTAGCGACATATCAACTCCTCATGGTTCATTTAATAACGTAATTCAATTTTCTTAGGAGTATTAGTGATTTCCGTTACAAAAATCTATTGCTGGTAATATTTTTCCTTACAGATAAATATTGCTGGCAATTTTTATTTATTTATATTTTTTAACAAAAATGTAGAAAATCTATTGCTGGTATTTTTTTTTACAAAAGTGTATTGATTGTAATTGTTATACTATAGGAATGTACTGCTGGTATTTTTACTATAATATTTGTATACTTTCATCGTGTTTTGCCCATAGCTGAGACCATAATATGTGCTACCACCCCGTGTCAGGGTGAACTTAGGAACAACAGAAATTAACAGGTGATTCCACACACCTCAAGACATCCCGATCAGAGGCCCTTCTGTCGGATGGAGTTTATCAACATAGCCAGGTTCACATTTTCAACAAACATGACTAAGTAAACAAATATTGAAAATTAATTTCGGAATTCAATCTTGATCGAATTTTCAATGTCTGTTTATATATGTCGGCGTATATGTGCACTAATCGCTATATTTACAAATGTGCTGAATGATTAGTTAAAAACATTCACATTTTGAATTTTAGAAATTACGAATTCTACTTGGCGTTTATATTTATGGTGCCATGTGTATATTTCCTTGTTTGGACAACGATTTTCCCACCGAGATACAAAGACAATCACTAAAACATATCATTTAATATATACTGAACATCCTTTACCTGAATAGAACCGAAAAATCTTTGATAGATAGATAGATAGATAGATAGATAGATAGATAGATAGATAGATATGCATGGTGGAAAAGTATTTTTAATATGCGCGGTGATTAGCAAGCCAATACTAATGTATTTATTCCGATCATCACCGTGTCATCAACTTTTAGCGTTGGGCTAATTTGACTTACATTAGATAATGCAAGGTTTGCTAGCAAAAAGTGTATACTAACATGTGGGTAACTTATTTCTTACAGCAAAGTCGAGTACACATGAATTTTAAATGTAACAGACAATGAAAACTTTGAAGATATTGCTCTGTTGGATAAATGTTAAAATGTTATCAGTGAGGAAGTTATAAGATTGATTGATGGATTCAATTTGGCCGGCCTATCAACAGTTTGCTGATTATTCAAAGCCAGATATATCTTTAGATTGTAAGAAATTATTGGGTGGGGGTATAATGATGGTTTAATGATATATTACTCATTAACCCAGAACTGGGGGGAAAGTGGTGGATTCATATTTTTCCCAATGATATTTGCGCGTAAATGAATATAACGAACTAATTGGAACTGGAAATTGGCATTCCGATTAACAATTCTGAGTTATTATCCATTACACGACCAGAAAACCCAAACTTACAGCACCTGGTATTCCCAAGTGGTCATCCATCTTGGTATTGACCAGGTCCAACGTAACTTAACGATGATGATCGTAGGGGAACAGGTGTTTCGACATGATAGGTCTGTAAGCAGACAATTGAAAGGAAAATAGGAAGTAAATGTGAATTATAATTACTGTCAGCAAATGCAGGTGGGATTTCTGAGATAAATTTAGGAAAGCAGTCCTGGATGAATCAATAGAATCATGGTGAATAAGAGGTAAAAAGAAACAAGTCGAAACATCAAGGATTCTATTTAATGAATTCTTGTGAATGGATGACAGAACACGACAAATCGGAAAAGTCACTTCTCTAATGATACTTTATAAACAAACGCGAGCAAGTTGTGGAGACTCATGATTGTATGCGTCTTTAACGGACACATAAAAAAAAACTATATAAAATGAAAAAGGATTAGATGCCGTCTGTTTTTTTAATTCTTGTTCATTTATTGCCCTCTCTCCTTAGAATTTTTCTCATATTATCTTACACTCAATAACCCCTTGTGCCCAAAAGAATTTATCTTCTTGCTTTGTGTGAAATGATTAAAAATGAAGTTTGTTCTAATCAGTCAGTTATGAGTCATGCTTGATACAGGCTTAGGTAATCTTGTATGACTGACGATGCAGTTTTTTTCCGCAGTAGGTTGCCATATCTTTCTGCGGTAGACCAGTTGCCATCCGGCCCGTCCTGCTATTTACCCATAACTGGGAGTGGGTAGAAAAAGAGGATTCGTACCTTTCCTAATGCTCATGAGAACGTAAGTTAAAGAAATGGATTCGACTGTACTTCTAACTCCTCAATCTGAGCCGCTATCCTTTACACCACCGTGCTTCCTCGTTCTAATACAAGAAAGATGCCAATACTATTATTACCTCAATATAAAGATAAAACAATGAACGATCTAGTAAAAGTACAATAGCCACACATTTTTATACTAAAATAGGTATGTAAATTTCATTGTGATTGTAGGAAAAACATTTTAGTATACATGTAGATATCGCCTCATGTAAACATGAGACGGAGCGTTCTCGTATGCTTGCGGACAAAAGAAATTTGGTCGGTGAGAAATATTTTACTCAAATTACTTTATGAGTGATACATTAGTGTATTCGGCATTTTTAGTGAAGTGGATAACTCATGACGTGACTTCTCGTGCAATGTCAGATTTTCACGGTTGGAAGAGCTATTTCCCGTTGAACGCTTGTATTCTGAGTGCATCAGAAATATGATTCCAATTTTTTTCGGGCACTAACATAATTACTTACAATATATTACAAAAAATAACTTAGAATTATGTATATTTCAAACAGATTATAAACGGTGTATATTCTGCGCAGGAACTTTTTTTTAGATACCCTGGATTTTAGATCGATATTTCAGATATATCCACTGTAATAATAACTGACTGAACTGTACAGACAATAAATGAAGAATTTATAATTATAATAGATTATAATATAGCCAAACTGTAACTACTATCATACAATAAAACGCAAATAAGAAAAAATAGAAAATGAAATATATCTTGTTCATTTTAATAATAAATGTAAGAAAATCATAAACGGAAAGGAAAAAGAACATATAAAATTGGCTAGACTATAAAAACTAACACAATATCTGGAATTGAAATGAAATCAGTGATGGCACATACCCAGAATTCATAAAAAAATTTTAAACAAGTGGAATTAATAAATACTAAACAATTTAGATACCTCAGCGTATGTATCTGTTACAACAAATTTAGTATAGGGGAAAAAAGGAAATTGAACAGAGAATAGGCCCCGCTAGAATTTATTTAGCCCAAGGGAGCAAATTGCTACGAAACCAAAACAAGAACTTGAAAACTCGAGTCTTATTCTTTATACCTCCTTAGATAGAGATTTTCACATGGACACAATGCATGGCGCCAAACCCGTTCAGAAATATATAAACTATCAGCTGTATACAATCGCTTTCTATGATCAATGCTTAAAAAAAACTTTGAGTGAGTGAAACCTTGAGAGACTTGGCAAAGATCATTCCTCTTTGAACATTGTAGACTTGTGATACTGAATCACAAACAAAGGACTGCACTAAATAAGTGCAACCATATTACTTGAGGACAGCCAATATCATGGATATCACATGTAAATCGAAATGAACATAATGATATAATCAATATGTTGACATCTCACAATACATCAAATTATAGTTTAGGATGTAAAGCCCCATCTGCATTGGGACGAGCGATAAGAGTTCCTGTGCATGAGAAACCCATTTTCCTGAAACATGTTTTGAGGGGAATATTTTATAATCTTCAACGAAAACGGTATTGGCTTCTCGCCCAATAAATGGCAAATTTTCCTTATACTGAAATGGTTAACATTACTATTGCCATATATCTAAAAAATTAAAATAAAATAAAATAAAATTTCACGTTTTTTTCTCTTTCCGATGCAACACATAATTACATCATCGTACATATAACGGCGAAGTGTGTCACAGGAAGATAATATCCCACTTTCTCATAGATTTCCCTACAACATTTCTGTTACGAGTGTGGGTCAAAAGGTTTTCATCTTCACGCAGAAAGAAGAGCCATATCTGAACCTTTTTTTTTCGACAACACACTACCATGTCTTATAAAACAAGAAACACTAATTCGGATTTCTGTCTTAATTTCTGTTTATGTCAGGCCCAGACAAATGTGAGAGGTGTGCGACAATTTAAAAATGGACAAAACAGAGGCCGGAAGAGTCATAAAGAATGTGTAAAAAAGCTATGGTACCCAAGGAAATCCATGAGTACATGGTACAGAAACTTGATGATGAATCCTCTTCCAATACAACTATGAAGGAGGAGGCAAGGACAGAACTGAATATGAGCCTCGGTCAAGCCATCCCAAAACATCAAGAACTGATGAACTAGCTGATGCCATTCACCCTAAGGATTTGGATGACAAACGTTTTACTGCCCAGCAGATACCTAAATCCATAGACATTGTTCTGGTTCGGTCCATACTTTTTTAATTGAGATCATGGGATGAGCAAGCTGTCTGTAAGATGAGTTCCAAAAATGATGCTACGAGAGCGGAAATTGAAAAGGGATAACATTTCCAGGACAATTCTGATTTACTTTCAGGCTGATTCTTAGAATTGATTGATGGAACCTGGATTCCCCACTCCGAACCTGAATCAAAGATTCAAAGCAAACCATGGAAACAACCTGGTTCTCTACACACGAAGAATTTCAAGCAGGCATCGTTTGTTGTTCATTTGTGAAACATTATTAATGAACAGAATTAGAAATAAGAATTAAGACGGTTGAAGGAAGCAATAAAGTCGAAAGAGGAAAGCTGAGTATGGGTGTGCATTTACTCCAAGATAAAAGCGCCAGTTCACACTGCTGAAGCAGCCAACTGTAGCTTTGAATTGCTAACCCATTCCTCTTACTCATCAGATATATCATCGCAAATCCCAGCTGCGTGGTCGCTATTTTAAAATAAATGATGTGATCATATATGCTATAGAGAAGTTTTGGGAGACCCAGGATGCCACATTCTTTCGTGATGGGATTGCAATTCTTAAGCATCCTTGGACTATGTGCATTGAAGTCAAGGCGCGCTATATTAAAAATAAATAGTAAAAACTATCTTGTTTTTCCTGCTACTTCTGAGTGAAGCTTAAACCTTTTTGAACGACACTCGTAAATATATATATATATATATATATATATATATATATATATATATATATATATATATATAGATGTCTATATTTCTCATGTTATCTGTCTGTGTGTATCTGTCGTCCGGCGTTGTTACCTAGCCCAGGCCGCATTTCTCACCCGATTTCGATGCGGTTTTCACCACAAGCTTACAAATGGCTGCAGAAAGCCCGATATTTGAGTTCGGACTAGGGTTCCGAAAAAATCGATAATCGAACAAATCTGCTTACAGAAGGAATGATCGCATTTCAACCAAATTTGACACAATCTTAGAGTCTACCATTAGAAATGTTGTCTAGAAGTTTCATGACCACGGAGCCCTAAACAGCGCGGAAAATCGATAAAGCCCCAAAGCCGATACGCCCAGATTGCGCCTGAACCGCATGTCGGATTTTAGCGAAAACCGACCAGATTTATGAAAAGGCCGTTGAGAATCACCATGTGAAGTTTCAACTCTGAGCGCCCCACAGAGTGCAAATCGACAATCGGTCAACCCGTAAAAAATTTTTTCCGTTTGGGTATTTCCTAAATGCAGATAAATTTAAGGTCACGCTATGCGCGGGAAGAAACAGCTCAGTGCGTGCAGTGGAGTGGAAGAAAACATTTGACCTCAAATTCTGGAATGGGTTCAGGGCCATTGAAATTTGGCTTCTTTATCCCTTCTACTAGGTCTGACTTTGAGCCACAAATGACATATTCGACTTTGTCAACACTTTTGCTTTAATCGTCGCATCTTACCAAAATAAGCACTTCCTTTATTCGCGTCTTTACTGAAAAATAAAACCCGCATACGTGCTGAGTGAAAATGGTTCCTCCCTCAGCAGTCCATTTTGCAATTCTTTAAACCTTTTCCCCTAGCCCAGGCCGCATCCCAGACCTGACGAGGAGTTTTTGAGCTAAAACAGCAGGGCTTCCTCCCAATCCATTTCAAAGCTAATGCCGGCAAACGGTTAGCGGCTTTTCATTGTCGCACAAACCAAACGAGCAAACGCTTCATTGCCCCTCATTGCATTCTAAACGCCGGCATCACGTGCGTTAGAGCCAAGCTGCTTATGCAGCAGGCAGCCTGACCCCGTTTACGACCAAGCCTTGCGCTTGCCAAATCATGCGTTCGTGCGTGAATGCGTGCTAGCATCTTCCATTTTGCGTGAGCTCAGTCATTGATCTAAGTCATGGCCATTGTCCAGGCTACACAAATCAATGACAAGTCACGCTCCCTTTAAATACCTTCAGCGTGGCTGCATCCGCACTCACATCTTGATTTGATCGCCATTAACGCATCTTTCCTTGGATTAATTGACAGCTGCCTGCTACCGCAAGTTACCTATTTGCTTAAACGTTTGCATTACCCATTTTATCTCCGCGTGTTGCATCTACTGCGCAGCCAGTCCATCTTAGCGTTCCATACCTATTTCTACCTTTTCGTAGTTCTGTTTTGCTATTAGACAGTTAACTGATGTCGCAAGTTACTTCTCTTCTGCTTTTTCTACGCGGCCCAGTACACCTAACTGTTTCACTACTTTTTAACCTTCCACGCTTCAACGTTTAGGTTGCTTAAACTCTTTCTACAGCGACGTTTTCGTGCTGCCAGAAAGCACGGCCCATAGCTAGGAGAAGCTTTTTCCATACCGCTCCCATGCATTTTTAGTTTTCATATACAACGAGGTTGCACCGCTTCATGTTCGGCATCAACTACTATTCTCATTCTTACACAGCATTTCTACAACCCATCGAATGGATCCTACTCGACGAACATCCGCGCGTCAGCAACTGAAGACCCTAACACCGTTAACGTTACACATGCAGAACAGGCGACTGCTGAGGAGCACATAATTACTCCGGTTACAGATTATCATATAGCGTCTACTTCAACTTCTGCTTTGCACACTTCTGCGTGCCGTGGCGATGACCAACCCGGCAGCTCTGCAAAGGGCTGCGAAAATACCCAGGCGAGGCAACCTTAGCAGGCGTTCTGAAAGAGCCTCTGCGGCAAAGAGAATGCGGGAGGAGGAAACCGAGGTAGAGGCCTCTTTGAGGCTTTCCAGTCAATCTCAACGGAGGCAGAATGTTTTGTCATATGAAACTTCAAATCAGTTTACACATATTCGTTGAAAAGTAAGAGGAAACTACTTCAACGTACGATTTTTGAATCAAGCACGGGCAGCGCCGGGCCATGCTGCTAGTATATATATATATAGTTTTCCCATAAATTGTTTGGACTTCATAGTAAAGTCAGAACATAATTTTAGATTGCAAGACATTATTGAGATAATGATAATTTACAGATACATATCCTGATAATCAACCCATATCTGAGTGGAGAGAAGAGTTTGCTTTATATCTTCCCCAAATGTATTTGCGTGTAATTGAATATAACGGACCCAACTGGAATTGAAACTCGACTCTCCGATTCCTAATACCGAACCGTATTCCTTTACACAACTTGCACATCCAAGCTTAACTGCGCTAGTATTCCAAAGCGGTCACCCATCTAGATACTGACTAAGCTCACTGTTGATAATTTCGGTCATCACACAAGACATCATTTTCACACACACATACACACACACAAACATTATATATATATATATATATATATATATATATATATATATATATATATATATATATATATATATATATATATGTAAAAGCATAACTGATTGTGAGAAATAGCGAAATACTTAGTAGCAGAAAAGCCCGAAGAGTGAGTCAAAGATTAACAAATAAGCCGCATGAAAAAGGATCTATTAACTTTTTAAAATTTACACATGGCCACAGTTGCTTTCTTTTGAAAACTGTACGATCTCTTTTGCATTTAAAACACAATTCTTAATAAGTTCGATTTTCTAACATATTGACATCCCAATACAATCTGTGCTTCATATTCCTTATGTATATTTCGAAGCGCATAGATTGTACAGTATCGATTGGTATGTTTCTTTTCTAATTTCTATAATTGCTTATTAAAAATTTGATATTTGATGTCTGCCTTAGTATCTCCAGAGGATTGCACGAAAATTATTTAATGCATATGCAATTTGAATAACCAGATTAGCCTACAGGAAAATGTATTGCATCACCACTTCTGGTCTTATGAAGGTATATTGTATTGCTGCCATGTATTTTAAATTTTATTTCTTTATATCATGTTTCGGCAAATCTAACAACACGTTAAACATCTGAAAACTAATTATTCGAGCTGATTTTACGTCGATCAGAATATTACTAAATACTCCTACTTGTATTATTATTATTATTATTATTATTATTATTGTTGTTTTTGTTGTTGTTGTTATTAGAAGATATATTTTAAATCCCAATTTTTTCATGCTGCAGGCTGTCATTTCTCTATCTAGTATTCTGTCATTTCTTATCTGCTCTCGTAAAGTTTTGAGGAATAGATTTGAGCGGTTTCTCGTTGCTTTCTCTACCGTTTGAAAGTTTTCCCTTACCTAGAATAGTTGCCAGCCAAGGCTAGAATGCTCAGTCTACTTTTCTATATGACCTGATCCTGAGAGTGAAAGTGATAATTATATGTATTTCGTAATCTGCATATATTACTGTTTATCTATTTTTAAGTTTAATACATGAAGATGTTCTCACTGATATTCGTATTTTCTATTGATATATTCGTTTATAAGTTATCTTTATCCCTGCCTATATATTTTCTAACTTGGAAGAGATTTATGCATACATCATATACCCAGGCTATCTGGGCTAAAACTTTTAGAATTTTACACCGAGGAACATGTATATTAATATTTAGAGGAAAGTCGTGTTGAAAAGGTGTAATGGTGGTTAAAAGAGAGGTTGTATAGGACGATTGGATTAGTGTAAGAAAACTAAGGGAAAGCAAAAAGAAAATATGTAAGAAGTTGGCAAATATATACAAACATATGGATTGGTTAAAGGGATAAAGGGACAGAGAGAGATGTGTTGATTCAAGTTTTAATGCATTTAATTGGGAAAACAAATTGGCAGCGATTATATGAGAAATAAGAAAGCGAAAAGAAAATAACAAAGGAAAACAGTGAAAAGGTATGAGGAAATGGACAGTACTAGCTTTCAAAAAGCGTGACATTTTCATTTGTCCAAGGTTAATATTATGATTGTTACAGAGTATGAGAGCAGCACGCCAAAAAGGTGAAGCTGTTTTACAAATATATGATGACGAATTATACCCATCATGAATCCAGTCTGAGAAGGGTATTCCAGATATATGTACCACACGTAAATATGTCATAATAATAATAAAAATAACAATTTTCGAATCTATCTATATCAAACAATTGAAACCGAACCATAATAAAATTAATCATGAATACTTCACGAATGTATTAACATGTGCACAATAGATGGTTGCAAATATCAAAGTCGCACTAATACTCGTATTACATAATTATTTTAAAAAAAAAACAGGACATACTCTACATAGTTACCTCCCCTGAAGCATCAGCCAAATCTTCACGTACTCTATCACCTTTCTTCATTTCACATGTAAAAAATTTAACTCTCAGTTGAACACAGCAAGTTTGTCTTCGAAAGTGATGAACGCTATAATATTTGTCTTGAAATAAATAACACCCTGATGATAACACAGTGGTATGTCGAATATACTCAGAATAAAACAATATTAATCAACATGGCGATTTTCCCTCTTCTTTTAATAACAAAAAGCTTCAATTGAAAATAAGCAGACAAAATTATCAAATAAAACATTTCGTAATATATATATATATATATATATATATATAAAAGGCAGGATATGTGAGTGTGTGTGTGTGTGTGTGTGTGTGTGTGTGTGTCTGTGTGTGTGTGTGTGTGTGTGTGTGACGAATGCACGGCCGCAATTTTCGACGGATTTCCACCAAAATTTACATGCACATGCTCCAAGTGAGTGTGAAGGCAAAGACCGACCTTGCATTTCCTATATCCCATTGACAGTGGAAATAATCGATTTTTCATGCTTCTACGGCAGTTTACATGTAGTTTACGGTCATTTTCTACTGGCCAGCTTGAGAGCCAACAACTGACTGACACGAATGTTAACTAGCATGATAGCATGCAAAAAAATCGATAGCTGCTTTCGTCACAAGTGGGAAAAATTTAAATCTGCATGGCACTTTACTCCAATTGACTCATTCGCTTACTTCAACTCAACGTTTATTCTGATTGCGCAGAACGGGGTTGCGTGTGAAAAAGTATTTGTTGTTAACATTCTTTTTTCATTCATTTTAGCAACATCATCACGGCAAAGGGCACTCCTTTAAAGTCAAGTGATATCGATTGCTGTATGAGTCGTACAATTTTTGAAACATGCACGGGCAACGCCGGACCATGCTACTAGTATATATATATATATATATATATATATATATATATATATATATATATATATATATATATAGTAATTCATTGAGTCTGAAAGAATACTTAACAGAATGCAGAAAACACTGGACGGCTGTTTCGACTCAGCAGCAGTGCGCATCAACTACCGAGATTCGAACCCGGACTGCTTCGATAAAAAGCAGGCCTCAGTGACGAAGAAACTGAATAGATTCGAAATAGCGCCACTACTCACAATTTCGGTGGTGATACTCATCCAAGTATTCATAACCCAACGAATTGTGTCCCAAGAGCTACGACTTTCCTTACCCCCGGACCATCGCAGATCATTAGCAGAGTCAATTAAGAATATACAAATAATAGACTTCTAGAGATTAAGGTAAATCATTTTGGTAATTCATGAAGTCTAGAAGAATGCTCAGCCCACAAATAATAATCAAGGTTGTTGAAGTCGGGGAAGTTAGTTGCCCATATATAAGGGGTGAAGTGGTCACAAAAATTGTCTGAGAGGCATGACTGGATTCTCCTGTTTGTGTGGTATGGAGCAGACGATCTTCTAGGAGCCACACTATTGTCTCACGGCAGCCCTATCTCCTCTAGGCACTTGATGTAGCCCTTTGTATTAACTCTGAGGCCCTCTGTGAAGATGAATGGAGGCATAATGTCGTCATCCCAAAGGATCAACTCAAACTCTTTCATAATAACCGTTAACTCCTGTCTATGGTTTAATAACTTTTCATTATTTAGAAACTTAATGATGTGTAGTTTTTCATGTAGGCATAAAGGGCATGGGTCGTCACAGGTTTTAAAAGTTCTTTTTCTATTTATTATTTTCCATTTTACTTTCGGTGTTTTATTCGTTTCTTTTAAATGCCAGTAGTATTGGGATAGAGATGTCTGATTTCTATTCTGGATATTGTTGAAGGAGCTCTTGTGTTGTCTCCATGTAATTTTATATTTAATCTTCGTTGACCCAATGTATATCCTGTCAGTGTTAGGACTCTCAATGGATGAGATGGTGCATTGGTATACCAGGGATATAGTCAGGTATTTATTTTCTAACGGGCGGTCATTAGGGTTTCTACAATCGCATAACTTTTCATTATTTTTGTCTAATTGCAGTTTTAGGATTTTTATTGACACTGTTTTGGCATGCGTGTTTTTCCAGGATTTTATTATTATGATTTTTTATGATTCTTTCTAGATTTTCAGTGCAGCTGTAACTTAATTTTAAGGTGTTTTTATTAAAGATTTCGCTAAGTTTCCCCAAAAATAGCAAACTCGTTTTATACATCTGAAAACATATTGAATGTCTTCTCGACGTTTTTGTCTACTATTAAAACTTAAAATCAGTCTCACTTCCAGAATTCAACGCCCACTGGATTGAAACCTAATAAGATCGGTTAGTCAAATTTATGAAAGTACGGTAGTGTTTGCAATTTTTGGGTTAGTGTAAGCATGCTATAACACAATCAGAAATTTGATTGGTATAAAATCAATTTCAATGGGAATTAGATTTCGTTTGACAGTTTCCATTTAGGCCCGATTATAACAACGTCATTTCGAACATTCACGGAATAGGTGACAGGAAACGATTTTATTTTATGCATTTATTTCTTATACAATATTTGATATTTGACAAAAATATGAAGAATACTTATCATAAATGGGATTTTAATGCATCAATTCCGTCCCGAAAATATCTAATTTACACAACAGAATATATAGACACCTGATAAAAGTAATAGTAAACTCGATAGTTTCGCAGACTTATTCTTTGTTTACGATCTTCATGTGGCCTATTATTTTGTCTCCGTGTTAAAATGAGTTATGCTGCATCCGTAAAAAGAAAATCAAGTACTTATAACAATCTTTTCGAAGAACGTGATTCAAGAGAGTTGAGTCAAATGTTTAAGAAAGCAGCAGAAAAAAAGATCCAGTGCTACTATGAGAAATACCTACCGTTTGGTCTACAGCCTGAGGTCTATCGCAGCATCGAACGATAATATAATACTGTATGTGCATACATATTGATTTAAACCTTATATTTTCATTTATATATCTATATACTATATATATATTAAAGGCAGGCACCTTTCAAAGACGACATAATACAGGCTTGAATTCTCCTCTTCTGTTACGCTTTCGTTTTCCTCTATATCGGAACCGCATTTATGGCATGGATCTGCTTGTTGAACTGTATCCAGCAGATTGTGTTCTCTTAAAAAGACGACAGATGTTTCCTCTGTCAGGATGATTCTTCTATAAAATTCCTTTACCAAAATTTTGAAGTACACTGAAGTTTTGACATGTTTGTTAACTGGTTTAGGCCGAGGATGATTCTCATTTAGGAGCTTCATTTGCCTCTTTTTATATGATCAGGTCGCGTGTTTAGAAACAGTGAGACAACTCTATTCCTCACCACAGAGAACCATTCCTGCCCACCATTAGAATGTCTGACGCTCAAATTCACGAGAGCAAATCTTTGCGGCTGCTCGGTCTTATATTGACTGCTGACCTGAGATGGGACAGATAAATTGAGTCAATAGCTTCGGCCACCGCAAGGAAAGTTGGCTCCCTGTGCAGCGCCATGAAACTTGTATCGCCGGAGTCCATCCTTCAAATCTACAAATCAAAAACTCGCCCTTGCATGGAGTATTGCTGCCATATATAATCTGGAGCCCCTTCAGTTTTTCTCAAGGTCCTTGATAAAATCCAGAGACAGATATGCAAAGTTATTGGCCCTGATCTGGCATCTCGTCGGCAGTCGTTCTCTCACATTTGTGCCGTTGCTTCTCTCTATCTTTTTTACAAATATTTTCATGGTAACTGCTCCGATGAGCTGTTTTCGCTGGTTCCCAGTCTTCATGAATTTAAGTGTTCAACTAGGCTGGCATTTTGCTCTCGCCATTTCACTATCTAAACCGTTAAATGTCGCCGTCTGTTCTACTCCAATATCTTCATATCTCGCAATTCTCCCCTGTGGAACTCCCTCCCCCTTTCCTGTTTCCCTGATAGATATAATCTCCAACTATTCAAATGTAATGTCAATCGACGTCTCCAGATGCGTTGATCTATCCCCTATCCTTCTCTTCATTCTTTCCTCTTTTATCACTCCTCTTTGCTCTCGCTGCAACTCTCTGTAACCCCCTTGCGTGCTAGTGGCGTCCCGACTTGGTTGGGGTGAAACGCTTAAAAAAAAGCTATATATATATATCCATGTTAGACCTCACCTGACCTGATAGCCATATGAGGAAAGTGGCACAATTGACCTCCGCGCTACACCTGGGTATAAGACGAATAGATGTAAATATCACACTCTCGTAGCACCAAAGATTCAATGTAATTAAAAATAGATTGAAATTTTAAATTTGTAATGTTCAGTGATTTCAACATTGGGATTAAGCTTGTCGGATTTTCAGTTAAATCTTTCCCTTTTAATGATAACAAATATTGGATGGTGTCACTTCATTTTATACACACGAACATTCTTAATATTGACCGACACACTTGTATATTTACACAAGTCAAATATATAGAGAAAACGATATTCATATTTTGGATCAGAAAAACAATAATGAGATCCTTGTGTGCATAGTGAAGAAAAAGTATTGGATATTTATTCTCTGATAGGACACATTCAAATCAAGGTGGACAGAAGAAAGCAGCTAAAATCCTACCTAATAAGCTTATGCAAATGGTTAGCAGAATAGGGATTAGGAGATATAGCAAAAAAATACTAAAAGTTAAAAAAGACAGATGTGGAGAGCCGTGAATAACCACGCCTTGAAGGGACACTGCATATAGAGAAACAATTACCGAATTTGAAACAAAATATATTCAGGTACAGTTACGAGACAAACTGAAACTTAAATATCTTTATTTAAAACTCACTAAAATACGATTGTTATTCAGCAAACATTAAAAATTCCACTACTGGAATGGATATCCCCATATATATATATATATATATATATATATATATATATATATAAAAGAGTGGACACTGAGGTCATAACTGACATACTATCGTATATTTACACAAGTTCTATACATAATAATATATTTCACATCTACCATATTTATAGCATAGATTAATAATATATATATATATATATATATATATATATCTATATATATATATATATATATATATATATATATATATATATATATATATATATATATTATCAACTGTGGTGATGAATGGCAAAGGTACGAAATTGTGACACAATATATTAACCTAACTTCACAAGACAATCTAATTCGCACATATATTTTATGAAAAATCTTAGTACTATGCAATAGACTAAAAACAACTGTTGTGTTTATCTTTTTCCCGAGAGAAAATTGTTGTGTTCAACCGAACATTAAATGAAAAAAAAAATTGAAAATGTCATGATATATTTACCTCCCCTAATTGTTACATCGTGAATTTTAAATCGTACAGTACATAACCTTAGCTTTTTTCACTTCACATATAAACCAATTAACATTCAGATGAACACCACAATTTTGTCTTTGAAAAATGATGAACCCAACAACATTTATCTTAAAAAGAAACAACACCAGGATGATTCAATTGTGATAATGTTGAAATTACTCGGATTAAATAAATATGTATGAACATAGGAAATTTCTCTCTTCCTTTTTAAAGATACTATGAAACTTATTTATGAATATGAAAGACAAAATTATTCAATGAAACGTGTCTCATATATATATATATATATATATATATATATATATATATATATATATATATATATATATATATATATATAATGCATATATACACAAGTTTATATATCTTGACCACGTTATTATTTTTTCTTTTATTTGATATGGTGGTATCATAAATATTAATATTAAGAGAGTAGTTTTATAATAATTTTTTCATATATTACAATTTGAATTTATGTGCATATATTTGTATTTATACCCTCATGTATACGTACAAGTTCACATATATACATATGAACGCTCGTACACCGGCACAGTGATTAAATGGTAAAATTATATTTCCATTTTATGGTATTAATTATGGTTGGTTGGGATTCTTCTTTGCTTGAATATTATATATATATATATATATATATATATATATATATGTATATATATATATATATACTACCGTACATATATGCAACTGTTAAAAGTGTATATGCATTAGGGAAAGTATTTTCTTATATCATATGTTATCGTTCATATAATGTTTAAGTTTATTTAATGGTTAGTAGTTTGTATTTGTCTTGGTGTTATATACAGGGGTATTGATTATAGGGTGTAGGTTGATTATTTTGTAGGTTTTGTGTGTGTATATATATATATTTATATATACATGCACACGCGCATATAAGTGTTTATGTTTAATATTTGTTCCATTATTTATTAATAATTATTTTATATTAAGTTTATATATATATATATATATATGTGTGTTAACGAGAGTCAATGCTGAGGTCAACTTTGAGATACAATCGTATATTTACACACATCCTATATATGATATTGAGCACATTTACCCATATATAGAGTATAACTTAAAACACACTATATATATATATATATATATATATTATATATATATATATTATATGAAATATAATGCAATTTCTCCATTATGACTAATAAAAACGCAATGAGCTCAACGCCATACACAGACTAGTGTATGCTAGAATGAATGAAGTCATTACCAGAATAATTTATTTTATAAAAATAACATCTAATATTGAAGCTTGTGTCAGAGAAACCGATTACGAAAGGGAGTAACACTTTTAAAATATTATTTTATATTTTTTTCTTCCGGGTTAAAAATAAATGGCGTATTTAATGTAAATTGTTTTGTAGAGGTAATATATCTACATTAGCAAGCGTTAAAAAAGACAGTTGCTTAGACAAATATCAATGCCAGAATTTATATTTATGACTAAAATATATGTTTGCTTTCACTCAAAATCCTTGTTCTGCCAACAATTTACCCAAGCTCATTAGAGAAAAGCATAGTATAACCTCCATTTGCCGCTTTTCACTCTCGGTCATAACACCATTATTTCATATGCGTGTCACATTCTTTTATTTGTCTTTCCTCATTATGTACACAACAAATATCAACTCTGTCTTGCTGATTCTAAATAGAAATATTTTTATTTTACTTTTAAAAACCTTTGTCGTTATTCACATGTTCAATCCATTTTGTTCACCTGTAGAACAACATTTTTCTTGCAGCAAGTAGCTTTTTTATGATTTTTATGTCGTTTTATAATGAGATATTATTATATTTTCCTTTATTGCTTTATGTGCAAAAACGTGTTTTTTTTTACTGAGTCTTTTATCAGAAGTTTGCCATCTGCATATCTCAGATATGCAGATGGCAAACTTCTGATAACAGACTCAGTAAAAAAAAAACAAGTCGAAACATTTTGTTTAGACTGTGTTCACTAATAATTAATCCAGGGATGATTAATAATTCTTTTTGCATTTTTGACCCAACGTAAATGTTGAAGAAATCAGGTAGGAAGACACATCGTTGTCTTACATCCATGTCCAGTTGAACTTTTTAGAGCTTATAGTGAGTAAATTCATTGGAGAATCTAATATCCAGAAATCAGATCGAAGGCAATGGGACATAAGTAAATGGATAGCAGAACAAACTTTCGGAGATCTAATAGAAAGAGAAAAATTGTTAAGAGCTACAAAGGACGGGGAATTGTGAAGAGCAATGGTTGTCAACGTTTTGTGAGGACACTGTAGATAAAGAGGAATTATTTAACGAATCCATTTTCTATCATTTCTAAGAGCTACAAAGTACAGAAATTTGTGGGCTGCTATGATTGTCCACGTCCCTAAGGACACGGCACATAGAAGAAAAAGAAAAGAACATGGTATGTAGTCGGACTATCAATAATGGAAATATTGTTGGAATATAATCTTTTGCCCCCCCCCCGCTTAGCCTAATGTTTTTAAAAAAATAAACCTTCCCGTGGGGCGGTCGTACCCCAAAAATGCTTTCTATTCTTTAACATACATATAAAAAAAGTGATTTTTGTTTTCATATTTTTCAGATACCATTTTTTAAAATGCTATCATTACAAAAGGTCAACCAGTTTCTATATTTTAGGATCAACTGATTTGCAATCAGTAGTAAAAATAGAAAACTTACTCTGTACTTGTCATCAGTCAGCCGTAGTATATTTGACCAAAGTTATATATGTCTCAGTTACTTGATGCCTGATTGTATCAACATATCTCCTAATGTCGGACATTTAGAACTTGTAACATTTTATCGATATTGTCATATTAATGCTAGAATGTTATGTGTTGATCTTATTTTGTTTTGAATGCCAACGTCTTTCTTCTTTTTGACAATTTCACCTTTCATATTGCATTAATTTTTCTTTAATCAGATATTTCACTCCGCATTTTTTATCACCATTTATATGCTACCCTTAATCTACATTTTCTTATAGAGCTTCCCAAAAATTATTATTCTATTGACCTTGAATAATTTAAAATTTATTTCATCTCTTTTTCACCATTTAGGCTTGCTCTGCACTCTTTGAAGTTTACGTAGAAAACTCAGTTTTATTTTAGCTTGAATCCTGTTTATTTTTTATAAGTATTCACTTCTATCTCATTAAATTATTATTCAATAATAAGGAGTTTAAAAGAAGAAATTAATTTAAAAAATAATAGAATTCCCGCTGTTTTTGTAAGTTCAATATTCTTGCATGTGCTAATGATGTAATTCTTAACGAGTCGGAAGAAACGACTTCAAATACCGATTGTGGTTGTTGAATTCCCCTTGACAGTTACTCTTGGGACAGGTAAGAATTTATCTATTCTTCTTAGGCTGTGGCTTACATACTAGGACAGAATGAACATTTTAGCACTGGTTGGCAAAAGGATTAGAAGAAAGTAAACTATAGGTTAAAAACGGTATTTATTTCTCCTGGTGTGACACCAAGCCGTCGGCCCGTGGTCAACACTCAGGCGCGAGGCTTTAATGTTTCTTCTACCGACGTGTTGGGGTTGACTCTTTGTCGCTGCCACCAGCCTGTGTCCCGGTCGATCGGTGATCGTCTCTACTCGGCGAAAATCCCTGGTCAGGATACCAATATGGGACAGTGGCCCGTCCAGGTTCGAATTCTGGTCGTCAATGTTAACGGCGTCACCAGCTGTATCGGTTCAATACCAACTCTATCGTTCCCAGCCCACTTGCAACGCCTGGTTACCGGAGTAAGTGTTCGATCTCAAGTTTAACCTACCCACATTGTGACTTAGGTAGACAAGATCCATCAGTCGTCGGGCCGTCGTGTAAGCTGAGTCCAGATTGAAGGTGGTATCGCACAAGAACAAAGAAAATAAATAAATAAAAGAAAAACACAAGAGGTTCAAGAATGTTAAGAAATAACAAATTAACTTTATCCTGTTATATATAGGAGTGTGTTTTTCACCCAGTCCGTTTCCTACGAAATGTGACACTTCTATGTTTCAAATAAGTTGGTATCGTAAGTCAACTTAATTAGTTCTTAGGTGTTGGCTTGGCTTCGTTCGTCAGTATAACTTGCTATTTGTAGGATAGCCGAAGTCGGAGGTCGTGGAATCTCTTGGTCAGCTTCTGCGACGCAACACTCTGGTTAAGCTCTGACTCTAACTCCAAAACCAGCTCAACTGTAACTCTCTAACTTGAACTCAATCTGCCGAACAACCACGGGACGTTCGTTTATATGGGTAACCAAAACCCAGTGAGGGGTCAGATGCGGCCTGGGGTTCTCGGTAATTCTCGATTCCTAACAAGAAATCTCTTTGTTGTCAG
Organism: Acanthosepion esculentum; assembly: GCA_964036315.1. NCBI lineage: Eukaryota > Metazoa > Mollusca > Cephalopoda > Sepiida > Sepiidae > Acanthosepion > Acanthosepion esculentum. The sequence goes on from OZ038475.1 coordinate 55,031,247, forward strand.
GCCAGGATAATTGATTACTTCCCATTTTTTCAAAATTAATGACTTTCCATTTCGGAGGTTCTCCGTCGTCCGTGAGGGAAGGTCGGAGGAGAGTTATCCTCCTAGACTCTTTCCCTCTCAAATTGATATCTCATACCAATCCCTTCAGTCGGCGTTAATAACTTATCCCTCTTTATCTTGCATTCACCTCTCGTTATCACCATTACTACCACTCGACCAATGGCATCCCGGTCGTGTGGGTGTGCCTAAGTCGGCCTCCTTAAAATTATAATTTGTTTACAAACTTCTCCTATTTCCCATAAGCCAAAAGTTTTACGAATTACATATTGCCAATTAAGTTTTTATTATATCTTTCTTTTTGCGCCAAACAAAAATTCATTTAGCCAGCACTCTTTACCGACTCTATCAATCACTGTCAACGTTTGCTATCTGGTCCCTTCGTGAAGTTAGCTTTATAATGGAATCCTTGGCTTGTTGAGAAATTAAATTCTTTTAGATCGCCAAATCTCAATACTCCACTCTAGTTTCTGTCTGATGCAAAAATTTTACAATTGCCATATTGCTATCCTACGCCTTAGCTTTTATTAGTAAGGTAAATGATAACAACCTTTTCACCTATATCGTGACAATGCCAAAATTTTATAACCGCCACATTGCTTCTCTCCCGTGGTAACATGTAAAAAATGATATCTTGGAAAGATAATTAACATTGATGCTCCCTGACCTGTATCTGCGATCATCTCAAAACGAAATTTTTATGACCGGCATGTGGTTTGGCCGATATCTTCATATTGCCTTTCTTTCTGTCTTCTTCGGCGAGACATAAATCAACTCGACAAGACATCACACAAGGTTTTTTTTTTCCACGGGTTTACTGTCTTTTGGGAAAAGTATCTTTTTTTCGTAAATAGAATAAAATCTTTTTAACATCGATCTGTCTGTTTTTCGAGATAGACATTCTTAAAGTGAAAAAGAACTATTTTCTGTTTTAATTTCTATGGATAATTAGTTAGCCAATTACTGTAGCTAAATAGTGTCACAGTGGTACACATATTGTAACTAATGTCGGCTTATCTTCGATTCAGATTAAATAGCAGTTAGCATTGAAGAAACGCAAATTGACTTGAAAAAAAGTGGACATCTTTGGATACAAGCGACTTCGCTGAAGATTAAAAATAATACGGCTTTACATTTGAAGCAGCTATAATGGTGGTTTCTAATATTTTTTAGTGTAAAGAAATTGTATACCTTCCTCTCTTAATCTTCTATCAGTACGAGAGATGTTCTAACACAATGAACCTCTGTACAGTTGCAATATCTTAATCAGAAAAATTGCAGAATTGTATTTTACGTCGTTTTTTTTGTGTAAATAATTTCATGTTTACTCACTTCCTCACACATCACTTGTTTCTATTTTCTTTCAACTATTTCATTTTTTTCCGATTACTGTCTGTTCTTCATTCTGGGATCACGCAGTGTCTCATTGTTTTGGTTTGTTTAAGTTTCTTCCATTCATTGTTACCCGAAAATCCTTTCCAATATTCTATATGTATGCATATATATGTATAACTATATAATTCCCATTATCTTTGTCACTATGATCACAATATTTAATTAAATGTTTATCAACCCTCGTTGAGAAGAAATATTTGATTTCAATTCTCTAAAAATGATGGAATTAAAAAGATTAGATAATTTGAAAGAATGAAAATGAAAATGTTGGAGGATTAATACTAAAAAAAAAACAAACAAAAAAAAACAGATGTTAAAAACCTGAATAGACAAGGTCGTCTATTCAGGTTTTTAACATCTGTTTTTTTTTTTGTTTTTGTTTTTTTTATACAGCTGGAAAAAAGACTCCTGTTTTAAATTATTTCATTCATCGGTTCCATCACTTGTTTTCTGATTATTTTAATTGACTGCCTCTTTTTAAGTTTATCTATTTTGATTTCTTTTCCATTTCATTATTTCGTTATCTAATGGCCGAAATTATTGATAATGTGTTTAGATATATGTGATGGTCGGTCGGAAAATTCATACCAGAAAACAACACCTGGCCGAACGGATGTGGTATATTGGCACACTTGCATATCTTTTAATCTACCAACTAGCGCGTCTACTTACATTTATAAACTTTGTCATCCTAGGAACTTTCCAGCCGGACGTCGTACTTGACTTCTTCGAGATGTTTATTATATATTGTATAATCACTAACACATCATTCATACCGAATGAACTGTGATGCGAGTGTTATTCCTGTCAGTTTTTATTTAATTCCTGACACCTAGTTCTTATTTACCGCTCGTTTAATATAATGCTATATAGAATATTGCGATGGAAATAATAACGCTAAAGTGAAAATAGCAAATACGATGATAATGAATGAATATTTCCCAAGAAGTTTCAGATATTTTAGAGAAAAATATTTGAGATAATGAAGTAACATTATTATATGTTTGTTTCTATTTAGGATAGCATTCTTATCTTTCTTGTTATCCTCAAAATCGTTAGGTTCGTTGTATCCACGAGGCTTTTTCGAATGTCAATAGTACATAGTAACCTTCTGCAACACATCACCTCAAAGCGTGGCATCAAATATATTTAGTTCCCTGGCGGTCATGAGATCAATCCTTGTGTTAAGTAGTGCTGTAAAGTCATATACTCTGGTTCAGCGGAAGGAATTGCTCTGAAACACAAAGGCGAATAGAAGAAATTCATACAAGATATTCCCCCAAGCATGTACTGTGGGATGAACACAATATATCTCCATGTATTGAATAAAGAGTCCGAGTCGATTCTATGACGATACCGACTCCGCCAGTCACATGAAGAAGACGAGAGCGGAAATATCCGAAAAGTTGAGATATATATAATAATTAAGGTAGGCGTATTTATCTAAATTTGAAAACTATATAAAAAAAAATAATGCTACGAAAATGCATTCTCGAAAGAATATTAACCTTTGCAAAACCGATATGAAACATATTAAGAAAAGAAAAAGAATATTTTGCCCAAAAAATAAAAATAATTAAGAAATAAAAAATAACTTTGAATAAGAGTTGAACTAAATGTAAAAGATGGGAGTGAATATTGTAAGGAAAAAAGACACTGATATTCCAAATCAGAAAAAGACAACTTACATTTCACATTCTCATAATGAGGTTTGTGGGTGTTGAGGGCATGCAACGCCTGGTCAGCACTGAAGCCTCAAACATGCAAAATTTATCATTTACAAGCAACAATTAGGAACTAAGAAAAACCTCGGTTTAACCAAATCCAAAATAACATTTATTCAAAAACGACAGTATGTATTTACTGTGTGTTTTTAGGCTGTGTACGGTATTACTGTTTGAGTATAGAGAAAAAAGTCATTTCACAATGGTGCACATGGTGAAGAGTTCGAAATTCATTTTCCTTAATTACATTTGCGATATAATAAGTAGAAAAAAGCGTCAGTGATATAGTACTTATCTAGTGTCGCTTATGTGGAGGTTCCCAGTTCTTGATCTGGTTACGATGGCGATGTTGTGAATCAGTGAGTTTTTTTCTTTGACTGGCCGCGGTCGTTGAAAGAGTGGAAAAAAGGGATGAGCGACTGCTTCCCTTCTATCTACGAACATGAAGTTAAGTAGCTGGCGGGTTTCTGCCTCCTGAACTGAAATCTTATGTGCTATTTATATATTGATGATGGCTGTCGATGACGAAGTGTGTGGACGTAGTTATAAAACCAAATTCGCACCTCCTTGAGATAAATGCTCGCGGGTAGGTTAATGAGTGGAGTAAAAACCGTAATTTCCGACCTGTCTTTTTTTAGGTCCGCCACACAGGCTTGGAAAACTTTACGCTGATAAAGCGGTAGAGAGAAGCAGCGGATAATCTACATAACGAGCATGTGTGAATGGTTAGAAGAACGGGGATTATGAGCTATAGCAAAAATTATAATTTATAAAGCACTAGAAAGGACATACATTTGTGGATAGCCTAGATAGCATAAGTCTGGCAGGAACACGGAATATAGAAGTATAATTTTCTCTTTATACCGAGATGAATAGCAAACATATAAGATTTCCTCGTGTTTTGCTCTCTTGTAATATTAAGTCAAAAAATCTTTTCCGTGGGTTTCTTTTAGTTACATTGATGTGATTATGTTTTACGCTATTTCGGAAATGCTATAATCCGATCACCGGGGTTTCAGGGCTGGAAATAATTAAGTGTTGAATTTCATTAACTTGTATACGACGTTATATGGGGACCCGTAAATTATAATGAATTAAAAATATCACCAACTCAGATTGATTTAGAATTCGAATTGATTTCAAAAGAGGGGAATACTAGCTCGAATAAAAAACATATAATAATGTTATCATCTCATCTCAAATATTTTTCTCTAAAATATCTGACTCTCACTGGGAAATATTAATTTATTATCATCTTGCGTCTTTGTTACTATTTTCCCTTTAGTAATATTATGTTTATTGCAATCTTCTTTATCGGATCTTTGAACGAGTAGTGAATAAGAGGCATGTGTCACGAATGAAATAAAAACTGACAAAAATTACACTAGTATCATATTTCCTTCACTGTTTATTTGTTATGATTGATTTCTTACTAGTTTTACAATATATTGTAACCATCTCGAAGATGTTAAATACGACAATCAGGTGGAAATTTCATAGTTTGTCCAAGATATATATATATATATATATATATATAAGTAGACATGACAGTTGGTAGATTAAAAATATGCAAGTGTACTAGAATACCACAGTGGGTTGGCCAGGTGTTGTATTCTGTTATGAATTTTACAACGACCCTCGTATATAAGTAAGCACGTTATCAATTATTTCGTTCATCATAATATTGAATTGGTTGGTTAGTTTGTTAGTTTTTTGTAGCGGTGTATCAACTTCTATACGTCGTTTAACGTCGGATTCTAAATATTTTGTACATTACTTTCAGGGAAAATGTATGTTTTTGTTTTCAGATATATAGTTTGTAAATCATAAAATATATTGTAGGTAATATATTTTATAATGTTTTAGTTTTGCATTGATTGTCATCTTAATATAAAAATATAGTGTTACTCAATGTATTATATAAAAAAATTATACTGTTGAATTTTGTTTGGAGGCATATTGCTTGCCCTTAGCTGGGAGCTTAACAGGTGCTACGACCTTGGGCTAGGCTGGATCTGGAAACAACAGCAGTTAGGATATTGTTCCACGCACCTTAAAACCTCCAATTTCCTGATCAGAAGCCTTTCTGCCGGATGTAATCTACCGTCATGACAAGGAAAATGAAATGGAAAACAAGCAAAATAGATAAACTTAAAAAGATACAGCCAATTAAAAAATAATTGGTAAACAAGTGCTGAAATCGGTGAATATAAAATTATATAAAACAGTAATAACTTGCCAGCTGTAATAAAATAATTGTGTTATGTAGTGATTTCAATATTCATTATAACAATCAGATGGTTGGTTCCTTCAAGATTTTAACATGTTTTCTTTTTCTTTTAGAATTATTCCTTCAACATACTCCAGTCTATATATTTATCACGTTGTTTTTTTTCTTTTAATTCTTTCAGTTTTTAGAGAATTCCCCAAAAAATCTTCCTTCTTAATGAATGTTGAGAAAAAATATTTATTTGCCTCAATATTGGAATAATAATGACAAAGAAAAATAATCATCATATATATATATATATATATATATATATATATATATATATATATATATATATATATACATACATACATAGTGTATTTGAGCAGCAATTCCTCTTTTTTACATGTTTCGTTTAAGACGACTGAGAAGGTAGTGCGATTAAGCTTTTTATGTAAATTTTCTTGTTTGTATAAGTGTTTTCTTTTGTGGACAAAATGTGTGTAAAAACTGATAAAAACCTCTGCATATCCGAGCGCTTTCGGCTACATATTTAACAATTATTAAAGGCTTTTTTATACTGAATATGTGGGTTTTTGTTATGCATATGTCTGATGTTTCAGGGATGTCTTATTTTCCATGATGGTCAACACATTGTTACTATGTGTGTAGTTAATGTTACTGAGTATTGGCTTTTCCATTTTTATTCCATTATCTTTAACCATTTTTACACGTTGATGAGGCTTGTATTTTCTACTAGAATATTTCGGATGGAAGTTAGTAGGTTTTTACATGTGCCTAAATGAGTTCTAATTGAGCTATTTTATGGTAGGTGTAACGTGAGTCTCCTAGATAGGCACATATTAGTATGACCAAAGTAATTATTTATAAGTATGGCTTGATCAGAAACTCAGTTCCTTAAAGGGCATTTGAACTCGTAATTAATGGTGGTTCTTTGAAGTTTTGATTTTGCGGGTGTGTTGTTATTTTTTATGAAACTTTTAGACGTTTTAAATTTTTGTAATAGATAATTGATATGTATGTAAATACTTGCATCACTACTAATATGTACAATTATTTATTTGAAAATAGGCAATATCAGATGAGAGTGTTTATATTGTAAAATATGGAAGACTTCAGAATAAGCATTGATGTTTATAAAAGTTAAAATCTCCTTGTAGCATGAAGAGTATAAGATTGAGGACAAGTTATTAATTAAATTCAAGGTTTAGCATATAACAGCGTACAGAATTAAATTTAATTCAAACGAGAATACAATCCAAGCCTCATTAAATTTATTAAGATTTTTAAACCAGGAAAGTTTCACATGCATTCCTGTAAATCTGATCACGGGCAAACATGGAAATGTTTAAACAGATTGAGTTCTCGTGAGAGAATTTTCAAAAGTTCCCATTTACTAATGCGAAAATTGTCATCGTCGTTTTTGGCTTTATCTTATATCCAAGAATTTATTTTCTTCTTTGTTGATCGCTTAATTTATGATGATGGCGTTGATGACTAAATATGCCGCTAACTAACAGATTCAGGACTAGAGGCATCCAGTTTCACCAAAATCACTTCTTGTCATCCATCTTCTATCGTCTTTTGACTTTGTAAGATTTGGTGAGAGATGAAACAAAATAAGAGTAGAAGAAAATGCTGTTGGCATGAATTGGTTTAAGGTGAACCTCGACTTGCCAGGAAGTAACCTATACACTTGATTTCAATACCTTCATCTGCGGTACAGATGGAATGAGACATTAAGGATCTAGTTATTAAATTGAAACAGACTGTGACTAACACTGTTATAATTTCTAGTGGCTCCTTCTGTCGTGTGTCCGTCATGCGTAGCCCTCTTCATCCAGTGGTTCAACAATTGAGATCATCTTCCATTTGTTCCACCGTCGGGGTCATTGAATGTGAAAATAACACGTTAAAGTATGAGGGGAATTACGCTCTCATGCATGTGTGTGCGAACGCATAATCATATACATATAATCATGTAACCATAACTTACGTGAGATTTTATAATGCAAGGCAATGTTTTCACAAAAGTACAGTATATATTTCTGAGATTAGTATAACGTTATTTTCAACATATTTTTGTTTCGGAATATTTGCAATGTTTTATTTACTAATGTGCTGTTCATTGAATCATAATTGTATCATCGGCGGCTTTATCTTTTATGCAATAATTTACTTTCTTCTTTGCTGATCCCTTCTTTATGGTGGTGGCGTTGATGACTGAGTAGACCAATTATTGCACGGAAGAGCCGATGGCATTCACTGTATGGCAATAGTTTGGTGGACGTTGAGGTCTATTTGTTTCGAACCTTTCTCTCTTGTATTTTGAATTGTTCCTTTTCTCTTCTGGTGGATTCTAAGTTTTTGAATCCGATGGTGATGGAACATCGCGAGTTGGCTTGCGTTTCAAACAACTTAGGCTCAAGTCCATTGCCTTTCAGTGATGTTTTGAGAAAACCCATGATTTCTTTCCTGAACTAACCCCACCGAATAAGACTTGACGGGGAAAAACTTGATCAGCGATTCGATGCTTTGTCTGTTGGCTCATTTCAAGACTTTAGTTTTGATCACACATTATTTACATTTGATGTTCAAGATTGAACAAAGCTTTTCCTGGTGAAAGCTTTCTTATTTTTGGACGTCGCAACGATATAGTGTATATAACTGTATATACGTGATGTAACAGCTTAATTTCTGAAATTACACCAAGGAAGCAAAGTTTACTGGACAAGTCACTGTCGTTTCTATATTCAGAAGGGAATACTTTGAAAGTGATAGCACCCACCCAATTACCTCGTTGTTACAACTTGTTTTCATTTCTTTTATTATTCCCTTTCGGCTCTCTGAAGTTTATGCACAAGACTCATTTGAGTTTTCCTTTCCGGCGAGATAGCGTTATTATAGTTAAGCAGGCATCTTGTTTTTGTTTATATCAAATGTTATCTTCGATATCCTTAGGGTATACATCAATAATAGGAAGTTTAAAGGAATACAGTAATTTAAAAAATAATAGAATTTTCCTTAGAATTGCTTATTATTATTATTATTATTATTATTATTATTATTATTATTATTATTATTATTCGATTCAAATGGGAATCCTTTGAAGGTGACAGTACCAATAATGACCAAGTAAACAAACAAAACATTTACTGGGCTATTCTGTGAGTTAAGCTGACGAGATTCAAGTCACAATCTTTCTAGAAAAGGTATTTGTTGTCAACTCCTGGTAGAATCTGCTCTAATATTTATCTAGTCATAGCTACTTTAAACTGGAGACTTTTATAATCGATCTTTGAGAAAAAAAAAATTATTAATCCGTTCGCATCTGTACCCCTTCTTTTAACTTTAATATACATCATAAAGCTATTTTAATACTGTTAAATTTTCTATAAGCACTTTTACCAATATTCCCACAAGCTCGACACCTATTTATCGCCAAAAGTGTAACATGAACTTCCAATATGGCTCGGCAAGGATGACTTATTTTCAACGACTCCAGAAATCGCAAGTGGAAAATATCCAGCCGTAATCTGGTACAAACTGTTGCCTAACTCCTTATCCACGTGACACATTTCCATCGTTTCGGGAATTAAATTATTACACCCAGTATATTGAAACACCGATTCTTGTCCGATCACCGAAGTTAAGCAACTTCGAGCCTGGTCAGTACCCAGATGGGTGATATTTTGGCGAATATTAGCTGCTGAATTTATATGTGAGGGGGTGTAATGGATAACGGCTTGGAATGAGAAATCGTAGAGAGAGGTCGAATTCTAGTTGGGTTTGTTATCGCCATTTAAGCACAAATAGTGTTGGGAAAGTTATGAATCCACCTCTACCCTCAGTTACGGATTAAATAGCATAACATACGAGTAAATCAGTAAAAAGGTTTTTACAGTATAAAAATATTTTTCAGCTTTAAATAAACTGCAAAGGTATGAGAGGCCTTTAAAAATAAACGAATCAATCAATCCCCTCGAATGTAATGTAATAGTTAAGGATATTTATTTTACAGTAAGACTTATTTAATGCGTTTTACGATGAAAAAAGATATAACCACAAAAGACAAAAATATATTTTATACAGTTTCTGATTCCGTATGATGCAAGTCAATGTTTTCAAAATATGTTTGTTTAACGGCATGGGCCATTAGATGCTGAAATTTAATTTTCTTGTGAGATTGACTATTTTTTTTTCTTTTTAGAAAAATCTTTTGCTGGTAATTTATCTTTTAATATCTTTTATAAATCTTTATTTCATTTTCTCCCCAGTTTGCGGTTCACTATTTATCTATAACTGAACCCTAACAGATGATACCATCTCGTGTCAGGGTGTACCTGTGTACAGCAATTAAGAGGTGCTTCCACGATCAAGAAAACCTCCCTAAAGAAGTCTTGCTGCTGGAATTAGTCTACCACCCAGGACGATTTTTTCAGAATAAATTTGGTATTAACTTATCCTAGAAAAGGCAATGTGTATTTTTAAAAAAATCTATTTTGACAAGATCAAAATCTATGAATGGACATATATATTTATTGACAAAACACTAGAGTTAGATATCACTCTACCTCCAATGTTTACAACTGATGACTGATAATTGCAATGAAGGACACAGCAACTAGACAACTCTTCAGGTCTGTCCATCCCAGCAGTAAATACCCCACTAATAGTTACCATTGAAAAACGGTTTTCTTGTACTTAATAACCTAATTTACAATATTTACAGTGTGATGTTTACTTAAAAGTAATATTTTAGCTGTTTTCTCGTGTGAAGTTGATTATTACACTTATAAACGTTTGTGCAAATTAATTGAAACAACCGTTTTAGTTTCCTTTCTTTCAATAATCGGTCAGTTTCAGACCCACTGGACTGACAGTGTAATCGATTTCTATTTTTTCCTCGGTTTAGTTTATTTATAGTGGTTTGCAGTAATATGAATCTATTTTCGCGGGGTATGACGTTTAGCCTTGCAAAATATTGCGTCAACCGTTATTGCATCAGATTTTATCACGTCCAAACACTATTGTCTCTACTGTCGATTAGTTGTCTTTCAACTATTGCCTGCGATGGAAGTTACTCCAATAAAGCGTAAGAAAATAGTAACGCTGCATGAACACAATGGCAAGCATTACCAGTGAGTAAATCGAAGTACCATAGACTTGCCCGGAAAACCACGTGACTTAAATTAAATCGTGTATCTATGGTAAATCTGCAACGAACGACTTCTTGGAATGGACATGCGAAATACTAACATGTGCACTGTGTCATGTTTCTTTGGAAAAATACGAAAACAGTAAATAATAACGGAATTATTCGTTTTGTTTCAATTAATTTGCACAAGGGCTTGTGTTTTCTCAAATCTATTTTAACATTCAAGAAGTCACTTCATATTGTTGCCAATATTCTAATATTTTGAAATTTCCAAGACTGTTTCAGGTTTTGAAATCATGCGGATACAGGTCAATGATTCTTGGTTTGCAATATTCGAATATTTATTACTTGCGCTCTCTAAAGAGACGCAAATTAAAATTAGTTCTATCCAGTAATAGCAGATAAATAGATCTTCACAATCCAATCCAAAACACCTGTCTAGGTAGCTAGCTTTCTCATCATATCACCATAGCAGATAACATTTAGAGAGATTTCCTAAGCCCAGCTTGTGTGCAGACAAATTATGCGTGTTTTTACAAAGCCGAGTGTTCATTCTGTTTCACGTCGTTTACGTCTTAGTGTGAATATTTTAGGAGAAAACTTATAAAAATCAAGATAAATTAAATATACTACTGAAATAAGAATAATAGTGGACAGTGTTTCATCTATTACAATTTGATATTACTGCTATTAAAAGAAAATGTTTAATAAAGGTAAATGTGGAGCCGAATAAACAAAGATCAATTAAACTAAATTAAATTAAGATCAACAGAAAAGTATAGAAGAAAATAAACGCAACTGACTGGACAAGAGAAGATTATTTGTTTACAAAGAAACCAAAGAATACCATTTAGCAATCGAAAAATACATGGTACTGAATAATTCAGAGTCTGACGAAGGGGTTTTCGTAGCATCAGCGGGCTTCAAATATAGCGAATTCTTTGAATTTTGAGCCATAGATTTGACATTCGATACATTATTAAAACTAAGCCTGAAGTTTAATGAATTTTAGGACTTGAAGACGCCTTTATGAATTTGATGAGGCGCTTAAGCAGATGAATTTAGGATAGACTTCGCCTAGAGCTTTGTTAGTAATTTGTACGTTAAGTACAAGAAGCAAGATCGTGCGATTATATTTACAAACTATTTCGCAGATATAAGCACACTTGCTGCATTTGGTGTCCATTGAAATATCTAAAACCTTATACTGTTAAGAATTCATCGACCAGTTCGCTTGAGCATGCTACGATGAAAACATAATTGGTATAGAGCGGTTAATTCATATAATAATAAAGTTATATTACAATTTAAATTTGAAAGGCCTTATATTGTAAAAATGTATAAATACAGTCTGGATGGAGAGGGTTGATGAAATAAGTGAATCTAAATCTAAACGAAAATTTACTGACTGAAAATGGAAGGAGGCACACACTCACACACACACATATATATATATATATATATATATATATATATATATATATATATATATCCAAATTTAAAAGAATGAAGTGTAAGATTTCAGCATTCAAAACCTTAATTTAAAACAGGTCTCAATACAAAAGTAGACCCATATATATTTGTTTATTATGCAGTGTTACATAAGGACATGCACATACCCACTACAAAACAAGATGTACCGTTTTGTAGTGGGTATGTACATGTTTTAATGTAACACTGCATAATAAACAAATATATATATATATATATATATATACACACACACACACACACACACAGCACTATATATAAAAATATCTTATATTTTAATTATTTAATTCTTTATATTTATAAATATAAATATATATGGCTGACCAAGCTCTTAAGTGTTATAGAACACGATTGGTCAAGGAGATGCAAAACTCTTACACGAAAAGCCTGAGGTATATTGTCTGCTTCGTCTGTGGCTTTTATTTGCGCCGACTAAGTGTATCAATACTTCCGAAAAGTGTGGTTCGTTCTGCACAAGCCTTCACGACTTTAATCAAATCACTTGTATGGGTTTTCTGGCGGTTTACCTTGATTCGTTCTTATCCACACATATTCACTTGCAAGGTTCACTGGCGAGTGAGTGAAAGCGACGGAGTCAGGTAAAGGATATTACTGGAAGGCTCTTGCTGGAGCTCTACACAGTGACAGACCGATGGGTGATGGCCGTTCTTTCACAAATCCATGGGTAACTGTGATGTCCGTGTCCTCCATCACTGACAAAGCAGCGCTATTTATGATTGCACTGATTTCCCTTTTATGGGGAGGGGGCGATAAAACGTGCCCTAAACATTGCTTGCTCACACAGTGACTTGGCAGCCCGCTGCACCTGTCTAGTTATCCAATAAAGCAGTCGAAACACCAAGGAATATCAGAATAAATATAAGAATTTCCATTTTGGATCTTGGAATGTTCGCACTCTTCAGGACAATGATTCTGCACCAGAGCGTAAAACAGCTCTTATTTCACTCGAGTTAAAGAAATATAACATCGAAATAGCGGCCATTAGTAAAACACGTCTGGTTGGTAATTCTCAGCTTAGGGAAGAAAAATGCGGATACGTATTTTTATGGGGGTGGTAAGACTGAGAAAGAGCCACGCCAGTCTGGTGTTGCCTTTGCCATCAAGTCAGACCTTGCTAGCTAACTGCCTTCCTTAAACAGACATTTTAAATCGCTGGAAAGAGAATTTCGAAACTGTGTTAAACACCACTTCGGTTACTGATGTGGAAGCCATCACATCAATTGAGCAAAATCCTGAAATTCCGGAGTTGTCTTCTGAACCTACTTATCAAGAGGTAATTGACTCCATCAAGCAAATCTCATCTGGAAAATCTCCTTCTCCTAAGGATCCTATTCCACCTAAAGTGTGTAAGCATGGTGGCCCAAAATTGGTAAAAAAGGTACATCTCCTTTTCGTGGAGATATGGAAGGCAGGCTGTGTCCCAGAGTATTATGAAGACGCCTCTATCAAACACCGCTACAAACACAAGGGTTCCAGGTGTGTCTGTGATAATCTTCGGGGGATATCACTACTTTCAATTGCAGGCAAAATCCTAGCGAGACTGATTCTAAACAGAATCATTATACAGCTTGTTGACAACATCTATCATGAATCGTAGTGTGGTTTTCGGTCGGATCATGGCACCAATGATATTTTCTCTTCGATAAGTTGCACAGTAGGTTCGCGAGAAAAACAGGAATTGTACATGGTATTTGTGGACTTGACGAAGGCCTTTGACACTGTGAATCGAGAGGCTATTTTGCAAGTCTCGAGGAAACTCGGCATCCATGAAAAACATGAAAACATGCTAAAGGTCATCATCATCTTTCATGAAGGAATGAAAGCTGATATCGTGTCGAAACCGACGGGAGAGTCCATTATATATATATTATATATATATATATATATATATATATATATATATATATATATATATATATATATATATATATATATAAACTCTTAAGTTTTTGGTGATAGAACCCCATAACCATATATATGTTCCGCAACTACATTACCCAGTGTACTTGGATTAGAATATTTCATTTTGATCAATGTGCGTCCTGGTGGTGGCACAATATCCCACTGTTTTTTTCTCTCCTTGATTTAAATTTAATTTAAATTTGAAGAAGTCTATGTCTCCTATCCAAAATATACGAGGAGAAAACCAGAATATGGAGGTCACATCAGCAAGATCATTGTGATCAAATGGGACCCCAGTGGAGCACAAAAACTCCACTGGATTTCATTTTTCCTTTTGATTTAAATTAATTTTAATATTGAACAAGTAAATGACTGATAATCAACTATGAAACTTTTTGGCTCCTGATCGAGAATTACCAGGGGGAACCTGAATGCCAAATAGGCAAGGAGAGAGATGGTGTATTATTTGGCAAATTTGGACTGGTAACTCGTAAGGAGCGTAGAGAAAAATGGGCCCAATGGGGCACGGCAAATAAAACCCAATATGTATATGAGACATAGGGAAGCCCAGGAGGAGAAATGAAAAACAAAAAATCGACTATAAAACTATCAATTTTCCATTGAAAAAACACATCAAAGTGCCGACTGCGGGAGCGACGATATTTCAGTCACATGTTTATTTATAATTTTTGTTTCTTTTGGGCATTTCACCCCAAGCAAGGCTGGAATGTAACTAGTACGCAAGGCTTTACAGAGAGTGGGAGCAAGAGTAAAGAGTCGTGATAGCGCAAGGAATGTAGAGAAGAAGGAGAATTAGATCAAGGCATCTGAACATTGCATTTGAATATTTGAAGGCTATAACCATCAGGGAAGCAAGTAAGTGGGAGTTCAACAGACGGGAAATGCGAGACATGAAGATACTGGAGTAGAAGAGAGAGTTACCTTTAATCGTTTCGTCAGTGAATGTGTGGGACTGAGATGCCAAACTAGTTGCACGCTTTAATCCATGCAGTTTGGGAACCAGGTACAGCAGCTCGTCGGAGAAATTACCGTGAAAGTATTTGTAGAAAAGACAGAGAGGAGTGACGGCACGAGTGACTGTAGACGTGATTCCAGATCAATACCAATCAAATTGAAATTACGGAAATTAAAGCTGTACGAGCTAACACCCAAACTGCAAAATGACAGACTCCAGACTGACTTGAATGTGAAAGATAGATACAATGGACAATATGAGATTGGAAACACGGGGTGGGACGCATTAAGAAAGCATAATACTCGCAGTCGGGATCAGAAAAATAGCCAAAGAATAAGGAATAGATAGCAGATGAACTTTTCGACATTGATGGAAAAGAGACAAAACAGAATGCAAATGCACAGCACGTAACATCGGACAAAGCAATAGGGAACAAATGCAGGCAGGGTAATGAGGAATATCACAACAAGAATTCTGCAGAAACAGAAAGAATATATATCAGGGAAAAACAGACATGCATAAACAATTTAGCGAACAAACATGATAAAAGACATTGTCATCAACAGTACGTCTATAGACGGGACACTTATAGTAGAGAAAGAAATGTACTTACGAAGTGGAATAAATATATCTTCAAGGCCGCAAGATAGCTACCGGCAATACATAAAAATAGTAAAGGACCAGCAATATCAAAAACTGAAGGTCAATCAGCAATGGCCAAATTGAATAGAAACAATGCATCAGGAGCAGACAAAGTTTGAGGAGAGCCTTAGTTGATTTTCGCAATGATAAGGTTGCCGATATAATGAATGAAATATATACCAATTTTGATATACCGGAAGAAGATACATTTTCATAGTACTGCCTAATAAGCCAGGTAAAAACAAGTGTGAACACCATCGCACAGGTACGCTAACGAGCTATATAACAAAACTTATCCTAATTTTAAGGAATACAACGCACAGCAGAATCAGACCAGAAACTCAATTAGACACCGTCTTTGAGAAAAAGAGCGCCATGACGCAAAATTCGCCAGAAACTTGGAAACGGCATGCTATACAGATTGGCATTCACGCTGGAAGCTCCAATACGAACATTTCAGAGTGGTGTCAATCTGAGAAAAGTATATAGGATTCGGAAAGTTTTGGATGATATATCATATGTCAACATCATGGTGTTTGGAGTGATCACTAGTGATGGCGCTGTTATGCTTCCATTTATTCCCACAGAGCCTCAAACTCAACACGGAGGCCTACATCAAGTACATTGAGGAGGTAGTTTTGCCCTGATTAAAAGGGTGACTACTGGAAAATGCTATGTCTGGCAACAAGACTTTACAACATGCCAAACAAGGAGAAGAACATTGTCATAGCAGTCAGACAATTTATGCGACCACATCAACACTTACATTTGGCCACCTACTTCCCTTACCTGCAACCCCCTTGATTATTCTGTGTGGAGAAGAGTTGAACAAGACACCAACAAAACATCTTGTAACACTAAAGATGACTTGAAGGCAAGGATTATGGCAGTATTCATCAACTTAAACAAGGAAACCGTCCAGAATTGATGCAGAAAATTCCAAAGTTTTCTAGAGGCCGTGGTTGAAGCCAATAGCGATTTTATTGAATACATTTATTCTTCAGTATTTAAAGATATTTTGTGTAATTTTGGTAAATATATTTGTTAAAATTGCATTTCACGCTTATTTCATATTTTGCGTAATTTAGACGACAATTTTTCAGATGAACTGACCAAATCTCAAAGGGACCGCCTTCAGACCCCGTGGGATTTATTTAAAAGGCAAGATTACGAGCAGTTCCGCAACATTTTAGATTATTGTAACGAATCACGATAAGTGACTTTTAAAAGTGTAACTAAAACCCGTGTAGAAGAATTCCTGCAACATGCACAAGTGTTTCTCTTTCTATGGTTCAAATTTGCGTATTTTTTATTTCTAGAAATAAAAGAATCCTAAAGAGATTAATGAAATGGCTTCGGCCAGAAAATATTGTAAAATAAGACCAACGTATTCTGGCACATCTTCAGCAAATGTACCATTGTCTCTTGCAGGACTCTACTCAAACGTTTCATATAGCATGCTTATTTTTTAATTTTGCTATTAAACTTGTGGACCAGTATAAAGATGGCTAAACATAGAAAGTAAGATATGTACCGTGTATCTGCGTCTGTGGAACAATGGCAAGAAAAGTTGTCTGATTTTGGGAATTCCCATGGTTTGTAGGGAGCCAACACACCATAGCATTAATTGCTACATCTGTGCTACGGATGTAACTGGAATCAACAGAAAAAACGGATCAGCCTCAAGTATCCTGATCCTCAATCAGCACGTTGTCCTATAGCTTATTATGATGAAATTCCAATACCTGTCTTTGGAGAACTTTTTGAACTGAGTGAGGAAGATTCTGTAGTGTTCAGAAAATGAAGAATAATTTTTGACGGTTTTGTTCCACATCTTTTCTTGCCATAGGAACTAAATGTTCTAGTTGGCGATATTAGCTCCTGAAAGTCCTCTGCTGAACTGTTGGCATCCATACTGAAAAAAACTCTCTTACAGTGCTCTCATAACCTTCTATCGCAACAGGCATCAAGAGTACCTTCGTTTTCTCTCTGAAGAGAACGACTTGGTGTATTGTACAAATATATCGCAGCTTCTGCACAAAAATGCCACAGTTGAAACCCAAGGACTGGAGATTAAGCGATCACTGAGAAGTGTTCCGCTGCAGAATGGTATACAGATGATCTCTGTACCCCTCGCTGACTCCACCAACTGAAGGATAAATAGGAAGCATTGTTTACTTTCCTTAAGCTGAAGAATTTGTGCCTTGCAGAGTAACGAACATCATCAAGAGGCACTGGTGTACAGAGACAGATACTTTTCTCACCGATGCACATCAAGAACGTCTTGATCAAGTAGTTCACCAAGACTCTGGACAAAGACGATATCTGCTTCACTTACTTGTACCAGGCTTTTTCATGGTTGACGATGGGAAGCTGAAAGCTGTAATCTTTGATGATCCTCAAACCCGTCAGCTCATCAGAGACCCAGAGTTTGAAAACCCAATGTACGAAGTCAAACTGGAAGCATGGAAAGCATTTGTTCTAGTCGTGAAGAAATTTCCTGGCAACAACAAGGCAAGAAACTACGCATAACTTGTCAACAATATGCTGACTGCTTACAGAAATGTCGGATGCAACATGAGCATCAAAATGCATTATTTTTTTTCTCGTATATTGATTGGCTTCCTGAGAATCTAGGATCAGTGAGCGACAAACAGAGAGTGAGATTCCATCAGGATATGAAAGAGATGGAGACCAGATATCAGGAACGCTGAGATGCAGTCATGATGACGGATTACCGCTGGACTTTGAAGAGAGACACCCCAGCTGGTGATCATTCTAACGGGTCGAATATACGAATTTTCAAGACCTGAATTTTGAACAATGATGATATAACATGAAACTTATATGTACTGACACTAATCAATGAATAATATTCAATTTATTGCAACAGATGTTTGTAAAATTTAATTAATAAATTGTGATACAAAAAATGTTTTCTCTTAAAAACTCATTTCTTATGAGAAATATTAACACAATCCAATTGATAATGTCCCAAAAATGTAATCGATTTAGTAAGTAGTTCGGACTTTTAAAATCTCACCATGACCTAATCGAGAGAAACGGATGTCATTTTCGGATTCAGGGGTGAAAATCTGTCCTAAATCATTTGGTAAATCATTAAACATCAAATTGCTGACCAGTGAATCAAATAGAAAGAAAAATAGTACTTATATAAGAATCGATAATAAGATAGAAAAGAAAGAGGAATATAGTTTATATTTTTGTATTTCTTTTTTATTTAAAAAAATAATC
>OZ038475.1:55055097-55107597 GCA_964036315.1 Acanthosepion esculentum
TTTCATGGTTTGCAAGTTCTCTCGATCACAATCATTTGTATCTTTATCTTCTTGGACACTTATAACAATTGGTTTATGCAGCAGATATTAATAATACAGAGACTCTTTCTCAACGTGTCATGAAGTCCCGTGAAACCATTCGACACATTGTAGGAGTATTTGAAAGTTTCCGCCAGTCAATGATCCGACGGGTGCATGCATGTTTTGCAAAAAATGAATGACATTTTGAACATTTGTGACGGGTTTCAGAGTTGAGGTACAACGATGGATTTGTGGACATATGCATTTTACCTTGTTTTACTGTTAGGAACCAGCCCCAAATTTTTCAAAAGTATTTGTGATACACCCTATATATATATATATATATATATATATATATATATATATATGAAGGAATATAGTTTTATGGTGTGCTATATTTATGGGATAGAGTGCTCAATATCAGACATACAGCGTGTGTAAAAATAAATGTGGGCATTGAAATTCGAAACTCAGAGGCGAAAGACTGTTTCATGCTAGACGAAATCGTCAAACGGCCTAGCATAAAACAGCCTGTCGCCTCTGAGTGTTGACTTCAATGTTCATTTTATTTATATATATATATATATATATATATATATATATATATATATATATAAAAACTCTCTGCGTGGCTGTTGAGCTTTTTCTGAGTAAACTTATATAAATCTATATGTGTGTGTGTGTGTGTGTGTGTGTGTACTGGGGCAGCAATCCCTCTTTTATACAAGTTTAATTAAAAATGTATGACGTTACTGCGGTATTCTATTTAATTTTTCTTGTGTACTTATTATTTTCTTCACTCCTGGATATATCTTCAATAAAAATCAAATGCATGGTAACTATAAGCCTGATGAATCTTCCCTTAGAAAAATATAATGAAATATTACATAATTAATTATCTACTATAAAACAGTTATAACAACTAATCTCATGGCAAACAATAATAATTCACCTTCAATATACAAATTACAGAGAAGTAATTATTATATATGAATTCATATATAGCTAAAGTAAGTGTGATCCTGATCAATGCTAATTCATAAATAATTTTATTGTATATACTACAGCATATCTAACAAGAAGACTCACGGTACATCTCTCTGGCTATAGCGGAATTAAGTCCCATTTTCGTGTGTATATTTATACATGGAAAATACATTTGTTGCGTACATGTTTTCTGTAATTTAGACAGATTATCATTGACAATTACGGAAAACATGTCAGCAAGAAATGTATTTGTTGATTGTATGCTTTTCATAATTGTCAGAGATGACCTGTCGAAGTTCCGGTTCATAATATCGTGAAAGAAATAACTCCCTCACCTCCAACCGCTGAGCTTAATTTTCTATTTAGCGTAGATTTCACTTTTAACTGATTGATCAAGACTAACCCACACATCTATTTTTAATTCTGACCTTGTGTTTTCTCACCCTTATCCCTGACTTATCTTTCGGAAAAGAGGTAACACGGTAACACTTTGCTTTAGACATTTTCTTAAAAATCATTTAATCACCAGTTAACCTTGCCTGAAGAGGCACTAAGTGGCCGAAACACGAAAGCTATAGCGTAGAGATTTCAATATTTTTTGTCCGATTCTCTTATAATAAAAATAATAATATCTACTTTCTATTGAGCATTTTTTTGTTAAAGTAAATGCTACGAACAGCGGAGTTTTACTTCCTTTGTTCTTTCTTATTTGTATATATATATATATATATATATATATATATATATATATATATATATATATGTGTGTGTGTGTGTGTGTGTGTGTGTGTATGTATGTATGTTGGTACTTACGAAATCAAGCCAGTGTTAAACCTTGTTATATATCGTTTTCATCACTTTCTTCAATTAGGCTCGTTCATATATGTATGTGTGTGTGTGTGTGTGTATATATATGTATATATATATATATATACACACACACACATAATATATGCATATACATATATATATATATATATGCACATAATATATGCATATACATATATATATATATATATATGTACAGATATATAAACATATATATAGATAAAGACATATAGATAGATAGATAGATTATCTGTGTCTGTATCTGTGATTGAATCAATTTACCCCTGTAAAATTATACACTTGGTCTCAATTCCTAACGTTGTAGTTAATTTTAAAAGGTTTCTCCCCATGGGGAAATGTTATGCAATCCTCAAAATCAGTAGAGGAATAATCACATTTCCTTACTTCTCAATCCTTCAATGAAAAACCAAGTCAGTATAAAAAATCATATGAAAGCGTGCAATTTGTGCCAAAAGACATTATTTTATTCTAAAAAATTATTTCGCTTAAGGGAACATTTCAATAATTTTTTAAAGCTGCTTCCTCGATACACTTGTATTCGAGTATTATATATATATATATTTTTTTAAATAATGGAAGGAAAGTATATTTGATGTTCTTGAAGATGTTTTCACAATCTATTCGTTTATAACCGATGCTTGTTAAAAATAATCGTTATTATATCTATTTGAGAATAAGTAAATATTAGAATATGTACAAAGAAAAAAAATGAGACATTTATGTCCAAATGGCACCGTATTATAAGAGAAGTAGTTGGAAAATAAGTAGAATTTCCAAACTCTTAACGCTTTGTTCTATTCTATGACGTATCAAGCTTTATTTAATTTTGAATTCCTGAAGTTTTATAAACAATAGATACGTAGACAGAAATTTGGTTTGTGTAACATTCGAAAACAAAAATTATTCGATTTTATTCATAACTAGCATAAAGATGCACACAGTGTGGATTTTTATACTAGGTCCAGCGGAGAGCTAATTGGGCCCCAGGTCCCAAAATAAAGGATCTTCTTGTCTAATTTAGATACAGCAATGATAAGTTTTGAAGAAATAACTTTGAATTCCTCAATTCACTCCAGGGAACTTCAAAAGTGCACTTTTATTCTGATTCTGTCTGTATGTCCAATTACGCCCAAAAGACAGATTTAGGCCGAAAATTGAGTTCTTTAAATCACAAACTCCACTGAATTGTAACTGAGTCGTTTTTCAAATCACAAAGTCTGTGGAACTTCAAAATCTTACGTCGAAAATACTTATTTAAAATCAGATTTCTTCGTAGTTTGACGAATAAAATTAATTTCCTCAATTCACATATTTGGGGATATTTTGTCTGAATTTAAAACAAAGAATTTTAAATTCAAGTTTTTGCCTTACTTTAAATTCAATATATATCAAAACTTTTAAAATCACTCATTTTTTGTTGTTTTTTTTTAATTTGAATTTTTACATCCTTCTTCATTATCCGGACACAAATCCAGATGCTGGATGGTCAAGCATCTGATGAAGCGTAGATTTGTAATTCCGGGAACATCCTGATTGCAAAAAAAAAAAACATAATGTGTCTACGTAGAGCAAACCTGGCATGAGTTAGTGGGGTTTAAAAATACAGACGTATAGACAGAATTTGCCGTTTATTTATAACATATATTGCTTGCCATTTATTATTCTACTTTCTAGATTTTGTGGGAATGTTTTTTATTTTTCTATTTTCAAAACACAGAGTAAGTATTTTCGCATCAAAATAATAGATAACTATTTGTATACATAAAGCAATGACTGAAATTTAGGTGTCATTATTTAATAGAAGCTTATTAGATTGCAGTGGGATTGCAAATATTGTCATTGCTTTCTATTTACATCGTTCGGATTGTTGTCCTCATCTTTATTGCCATATTCAAAACATTTCGGCTGTTGTACTCTCCGCCCTTCTTCAGTTGATATATGTTGGAATTGCGACTCGAACCCTTTATTTAGTCCACAGGTGTAGAATGTTTTTATTGCAACTCTCTTGACTTTTTTATATCTCAGTTTCAATTAATTCCATTTTGTAACTCAGTTCTCCAAGTTATTTTTTCCTGTCGTGGCCGGGTATTGAACTCACAACTCATTGGCTCAATTCGCTTTTCTGGATTGCTTCAACCAACGCTTTAATCCAATAACATCCGAAGAAAGCCGGGTCGTACAACGGCAAAAGCGTCGGGAAAATGGTAGTAAAGACAAGGACACCCGTCCGACCGAAATAAATAGGGTAGTTACAATACCCCATCTCAAAAATATAGACAGATGTCATTACTTTATTGGACGATTTGATTCCAGTTGTGATATAGATGAAAATACTGCTGATCTTCTGCCGAAAACTTGAATAATGCGAAACATTATTCCAAGAATGTTGTGACGATTGATGAAAAAAACAAAATATTATTTGGAATATATTCTTTACCATTTAATTATTTTGCGGTAATGTTTTTTTTTTTAATTCTTATTTTGGTTAAATTCAGAGACAGATCGCCGTTAGAACAAATCGCTCCTGGAATTGTAATAGTGAGATTTTCTGTTTCCTTAAATTAAACATTTGTCATGCATTGACCAACAAGCGTAATGTGCGTTAAATTTTAGAAAATATTTTGTAATTATCGTTTGCATGAAGACAGAAATCTCGAGTCCAATAACTGTTTGCGCTCTTTCTCGGACTGATGTGAGTAACCTTCTTTTTGTTGGAAATTATGCGAAAGATCAACAGATTTTATTAGACGATTATTTTCAATTCTCTTTACATCTGTCAACCAATTTTAGTTGTTTTTACTGTTGGAAGCCTTCTAATGTCATTTTTAAAAAAAATTGTTACAGTATTTGTTTGCAATTTATTAACACCGGTTTACAGATTCCTTTTTGACAAAGTGTTCATTCTCTTGAAACAACTTTTAAATATTGACCTGAGAAAACGTTTCAATATAGATGAGTTTTACACATTTCAGAAGGTGTGTGGTGCCGTGCAGGACATCCATATGAGAGTCTATATTTGATAAATCTATATAAACATATCCTCTCATGTTAATATTTTTGTTTTATAGCATTTCAAGTTGTGGTGCAGAATGAATTCAAATGCAACCTATTATGTGTTCGATTCCCTTTACTTCGCTATAAGATTTTTTTCTCTTTATGAAAGATCGATACACCGAGATATTTGAGTAACTTCAAATATATCGGTGAGTAGATCCGTTAACCATAAAAAAAACACTTAATGTATTCTAAAATAATTTATTTTGTGATTGATACAACATTTAATAAAATATCTGATATACAGAATGTAATTTAAAAAAAAAAAATAAAAACATTTTTAAAATTGTCTTTAAATAATTATTTTAAATAATAATATATTCCGCAATATCTCGACTTTATTCTTTAATATAAAACATAATATGACATTAAATATTTATCAGTCACGCAACTTGATATAATATTCTTAGTCACGTAATTTGCCATTATGTGATATTACTCGATTTCATTAATTTAATATACAGCTTTTTGAAATAATAATTGAATACCATATTATATGTAGAGGCATCAGGTTGCTATTACATATTTTAAAATTTCTTTTGAGATTTCTAAAAATATATCTTCATTCCATGATTTAAAAAATATTAATTGTTTCTTAGGTACAAAAAATGTTAATTTTACCGATAAAATGTCGAGATTACTAATGCAGAAAATGTAAATTATATAAATGCTTAGTGACTTAAATTTCTCAATCCAATTTGCTACGGTCAGTGTAAACTAATAATTTGACTATTTCCAATTTAGGTATGATCTGAAAGCTCAGCCTGAAAGAAATAAGAAAAAGAGAAAATAACAAATATGTTTTGGGCAAAAATTTATTCACTGCTCAAAAATTAATAAAAGTTGCATTGATCATAATTTACAGAAAACATCGCAAATAATCTATTCCTCTGCTTTTAGAAATTGTCATGGGAATATACCGTTGTATTGACTCACTTCGAATTGCAATAAGCCAGGATATTCAGTTCGTACTTACTCACCATTCACCCACCTGGAGATAGGTCTTAATAAACGTCAGACCAGAAGCACCTCTACATATGGAGGTCTTTTGATTGAATAATTAGTGACATTGTAGCCATCAACGGTTTGCTAGTCCTGCGTAGCGTACAGAACCTAATATTCACAAATAATTACACATGTGTGTTATATTCCAGCATCAACGTGGCTGAACCTCGCTGATCGAACGCGAACCAGTGCTATGGTTGTGAGCATGAAGGTGACATAAAGTACATCTCTAATGAGGATATTTTAAAGACGATAATGTATGAGAAATCACCTTCAGTGTTTGTTAATTTTAATAATCTTGTTTTATTAACTGCCATGTGTAGGAAAATTAAATACATTTCTTTTGAGGAAAATCTGAAATCAATCGGTGATAAAAGGCATTTAAATATCAGTAGCATGAAACAGATAAGGCTCATCTTGATATTATTCGAATTGACTAATACGAAATTCACTAGCCTCGAAAAATCAGGCGTCAAAATTAATGTTATCTAATTCGTTTCTGTTGTCTTTAATATGACAAATCCTTTCAAGACGCGGGTGATTATTGTTCTCCGAAACCATCAATCGTTTTATTACTGAATACAATATGTCTCTATTCCACAACGCTTTCCCTCTGTTTTGACAGCTATTCACACAAACACATTAAGTTAATTAATTGCTGTCTCACCTTGTTTCTCTTGATTTCAAGATATCCTGAGATTGTTAAATATTCTATACTGTATTTCCATTTTATGTATCCTAGATATTTCAGCTATATCTTTTTTGTTATAAGTATATCTTTTCTTATTTTTCGTATATTTACTCACAACTTCATCGTTGATAAAATATTATGCTCATGATACGCTTAGCCTTCATCAGAGAACCATATCTCCATTACTACAAGCTTTGTCTTTATGTAACGAGATTGTCCAGAATTCACTGCTATAACGGCCCTTAAATATTAGCAGTTCTGTCTATTAAATAATGGATTACTGAACTGTTATGTAACATCCGTCATTCTATATGGTAGTGAATGCGAGACACTTGAAGCAACAGAAATGTGGATATACAGAAGGATATTGATAATACCATGGACTGAACAATGTTCTACAGTAGGATATTTATACCATGGACTGAACAACAGCAAGGATCAAGAGACAATAGCAACGTAAAGGGGACGAATGCTTAACACAATGAGACAGATGAAATGTGCTCATAATATGGAAAATGGGCTTGAAACATTTGATACTCACTGGATTGATTGATGGTAAAAGATAGAACGGAAAACATAGTACAGACAACCTGGACAGCTTGAATTAATCGAAGGCGGATCATTTTCTAGCGAGAGATGGCGAAAAATCAAAAGTTATTAAAAGCTACAAAGGAAACTGGGGATAGCCATGACCTTCAACGTCCTGAAGAGACACGGGATTTAAAAGAATATACTAATGCGTCTTCAGAGTTCTGTCAACTTCTCCTACAGTACTCAGATATTTAAATTCTTTACCCGCTAGATTTCGGCGGTTCCAGTACATAGCTCACGCCCTGGATCCCATTTTGACGACATTCATATATTTTAACCTTTTACAAATATTAATTCCTTTTACTCACTTTCCAATATTACATAGCCTAATTATTCTTTCAATTTCCTTTCTGAATAAAACATCAAAACAATGTCATAGGCTTCCATTGAATTCTCTATTAGCCGCACTTATGTCAATTTAATTATCATGAATTCCTTTCCTTAGCATACATTTCTCGGTTGGCTTAACGCAGCCAATCTGTTTCATTATTACGACTGCCTAGTGAGAAAAATCCGTTCTTATTACTCAATAAAACATTCAAGTATTTTATAAACCGACAAGATTTTACATCGTAAAACAAACGATTTAAAGTAATTTTAATTAAATGCAAGAGAGGACAAGTCTGTTTATTGCCAGTGCTTTTTCTACTCCACTTCTTTGAAAAAGCTAATGGCGTTTAATTTGAACATGACTTTCAAAAGTTTATGAAAAACACTGATGTCTTTAGATGCGGATAGACAAAGATGTTTGTCTATACATTGAAATCCTTTTCTTCCTTCTTTCAATAAAAAAACTATGAACACAGATCCATATGAAGACAAGATCTGTATTAGTATAAGCATAAAAAACTCAGTTTAAATATAAAGTCCCCAATAAGATGCAATAGCTTTTGAGAGAATGCAGCTAATCATTGTTTTATTACAGACACATTGAGAATATTAGAAACATACACTGGCAATTAATAAAAATTGTTCCATTAGATTTCACTTACATTTTTGGTGTGGTTTTGTTTTCTTTCTTTCTTAAATTTGCGTTCCTAAACATATTTGTCTGAGAATTCTCTGAGACAAGATTCTCCTAATCGCCAGTCCATTACTTTAGTTATCCGCCCGTACAAATGTGAGCGTCCATCATCCGGGTAAGTAATTTAGCAAGTACATCTATTTCCACGCAGCTGCCCTTGTCTTATTGCGCCTGTAAGTCATTCGTCCTAACTTCGGATTTTCCGCTTGTCTTCATAGGCAAAATAACCTCGTTCTGATTTCAAGTAGAAAGGCAATCAGACATATTGAATCTTCCAGAGAAAAGACCCTCTCATCTGATAATGCTTTCGTTTGCTTTGCAATGAAGTAAACTGAATAAAACTAATCTTCTGTCGAATTAACGAATTTATAGCATAAAAATAAAACTGATTTTGTTGGAGTATTATCATCAAATTATTTTGTCGGAAGAGGAGGAAAACGTTAAATGGTTTTGTTTCTCTTATTACATGACATCGTTCTTTGATGTTTTTTATTGATAAGCTATTGTATGCGAAACATTTCAACGCGTTCGCTTAGATATAGGATTTAAAGTAAATCGATAAAAAAGTCAGTCGACTGGTCAAACTAGTAAAATATTCTTAGTATTTTGTGATCAATTTTTGTTATCGTACTTTGAAATTAAAACGAAAAACTATCAATATTACAACCTGCATTGTATTTTACAAGAACATACGTTTAAACATACCAATTTCACGATCTCTCTCTCTTTCATGGCTATATATATATATATATATATATATATATATATATATATATATATATATATATATATATATATATGTATGTATATATATATATATATATATATATATATATATATATATATATATATGTGGGTGCGTGTGTGTGAGGACACTGAACTCAAAGCCCAGAGGAGAAAGTCTGTTTCATGATAGAAGTAATCACCAAGGACTGCTAATTGCGTTTATCAGAAACACATTGTTGCCCCTATCCTCTGATCCTTAACTAATAAATATAGCATAATTTAAAACTATATGATATATATATATCATATATATATCTCATGAATATCATATATATATATATATATATATATATATATATCATTGCGGATCATTTAACAAATAATCCTACTTGTGCGTTGGATTTCAGTGTGACCTGGTTTTCTGTTTTGTCCAGGGCAGACTCCGTATTCCATATCAGGGTGTTGGAGATTTTGTACATCAGGTCCAGGCGACCGTCTCTTTGCAAACAAAGGGACTGTTTGCTTGGGCTTGCTGTGCTGGGCCTCTAGCTTCTTTTGTAGTATTACTTTGATTATATACATTTTTTTATTTTCTTTTTTATCTCTTTATTCCCTGCCACTTCATTCATGTCATTCATAACAGATATTTTTTCATAATTTCTATTCCCCGTTAATACTTCTGATGAGAGGTGACGAAACCGGTTAACTGGTGTTTTTATTTTAAATCTATCATGGTTTTAATAAATAGAATTGTCTTTTATGCCTTGATACGCTTCTGTACCGTTGCAAATATATATATATAATATATATATATATATATATATATATATATATATATCGTATATATATATATATATATATATATATCGTATATATATATATCGTATATATATATATATATATATATATATATATATATCGTATATATATATATATATATCATATATACCATATATATAATTATATATATATGATATATATCATATATATATATGATATATATCATATATATCATATATATATGATATATATCATATATATATCATATATATATATATATCAAATATATATCATATATATATATGATATATATCATATATATATATGATATATATCATATATATATATGATATATATGATATATATATATATATATATATCAAATATATATCATATATATATATATATCAAATATATATCATATATATATATCAAATATGTATCATATATATATATATATATATATATATATATATATATATATATATATATATATAATATATATATTAGAAACCGGCAATCAATAGCCAACGACGACAGTCGGTTTCAATCTTATACGCATAGGGCTGGGCATATGAATGATTGTTGTGTATAAGCATGAAACAGATTGCTGCCGCTGGGTGTTGACGTCATTGTACACTTTTCTTCTTACATCGTCTCTATCCCTTATATTAAGTTATATATATATATATATATATATATATATATATATATATATATATATATATATATATGTATGTATGTATGTATGTATGTATGTATGTAAATATATGTATATATATATGTATATAAATATATGTATATATATATATATATATATATATGTATATCTTTTTGTGCTTGTGTGTGAGAAAAACGAAAATTTCGGTTAAAATAAGACGGATCTTGCCATGCCAACATATAAATTAAAAATAAAAACTGTAATGGAAAGGAAACAGAGAAGAATCGGACAGAATTTTCGGTAAAATCTATTTGAATAAATCTAATGTCGAATTTTGTATAAATGAGGGTTTGTTGCTTAAATACTTATTTTATTCGCCATGGCCATTCAGGACGTAGACGTTCATGGTCCTAACCATCCTCCTGTCGCTTTAATTTTGTCATTTTCTCATTTCTTCCAGACCTTGTTCTGTCATCTATTTTTCAAACACATTAAGTATGGCACGCGTTGCTTTCCCCTCTCCTTCTTTTTCTCTATTCGTTCTGTGAGTATCAGATTGCCCGAGTCTCCTTCCTCAACACCAGTCCCATAAATTTCAGCTGCCTCTTCCTGATGTTAACTATATCTTTCCATTCTCTCAAAACCAGGTCGTTGCTGACATTTTGGGCACACTTTATACTTAGTATCTTCTTCTAGGACCACATTTCTATTGCTTCCAGACGCTTCTTCATCTTTGAGAAGATTTCCATTATTCGTTGCCATACACGAGGACAGATCTCACGTAACGTGTCATTACACTTCTCTTTGTTTCCAACAAAACTTTCCTATCTCTTAATACTTTGCTTAGATTTTGGAATACGTCTTTGGTGATAAAAATCCGTCTTCGGATCCCAGATTTCCACGTTCATTCCACGATTCCCGCCTTCACTTTCCAGATATTTTAATTTCTGTAGCAGCATGCTTTTAGTATCAACGACCTGTAATTTGCATTTCGGGTTCAGCTTTTTGCTGATGTCCATGCATTCTGTCTTCATGTAGTTTATGCTTAGTCCCTTTGTAGCAGCCTGGTGTGGGGTTGCTGTCGTTTTAAAGACGAGAATCTCAGGAATTCTTAATAAAAAACATACAGAGTAATATTAACACCAATAACTGAATTACAACAAAGACAGTTCTTAACTTGAACCCCCACTGTAACAAGTATATGACACAATGTCATTTTTTTTTAATGTGGGGAAACTTGAGGGGCTACTGGTCTATATACAGTCTTAACTGGTCGTAGCCAGTTTGGGGGTGGGGGAGGTGAGAAGAAGAAGGCTTCAGCATGGAACCGCTACTACAACAGCGTCCACTCCGCATCAAATTATTCTCCTCCTGGCGTTCCAGGAGGAAGTCTCAGGGGAGAAGCGAGCTGATATTTACCTTGTACCCCCACTGGAACAAGGATGTGGCACAAGGTCATTTTTATGAGGGAGCCTGAGTCGGGGGAGAATTTCGGTAACAGAATATGGTTAAAAAAAACATCGGGGTGTAGAAGAACATAATTTACCGAGTTACCTGATGAGACCTCATGGTTGAAACACGGATGGACAGAAAGGTAAAACATTTTCATATTTTCATTATATATATATATATATATATATATATATATATATATATATATATAGAGAGAGAGAGAGAGAGAGAGAGAGAGAGAGAAACCCGGATATGAGAGATATTTTCTCTGGTCCCAAATTAGAGCCTGTGGTAATGTATATATAATAGACTAAACCCGGATATAACAGACTTATCCGGTCCCGACAACTCTCTTATATCCGGGTTACACTATATATATATATATATATATATATATATATATATATATATATATATATATATATATATATGTATGTTTGTGTGTGTGTGTGTATATATGAACATTGTTTACAACACCCCCGCGGTGACTGTTTGCTTCATGGAAAAACGCAATCATCATTCCATTGAATATCGTATTGATGTATGAAGCAGATAGACATTATGAAATCTTGATTCCTATGACCATAGACATTCTCCATATTAAAGCTCTAACAACAATATTGACAAAACTTACAAAACAAATAGAACAGTTTCAATTTAAGGCATGGATTTTTCTCAATAGTATATATAACGGTTGAAGATCATATGAGACTGTCGCACAGATGTCGATCTATCTTCAACATTGAGTATTGTTTGCCGATAAAATAAGCATTTGAATATACAATTCAGATTTACACAAACACATATACACACACAAAACACATACACACACATACTTGTCTATGTGTTTTGTGTAGGCATTCATATGTTTCTGATGTCTGCCGGGAAGGCAACGCCTAATCACACTCATTTCACTGATGATTGAAATAAAAATCATTATTTTCGTCACTTAAGCATAATTCGATTTACTAATAATTCATAAAATTAATTATTTTTTGCCCAACAGAAAATAATATATACTCTCAAAATATGTCCGTTCAAATTAATGAATGTCACATCATTAAAATATTCAGCCTGAAAAGCTCATCATAGTTACTGCTCAAATTTCCTGATTATTAAATGGCACTATGACATCTGTTGAAATCTGTCAGAAGATTTACACTTGGTTAATAAAACCAAACTGAAAATATTGAAATTATTATATAGGATTTTAGTATTAAATACTCATCAAAGCGTCACACTACTCGAAAAATATCTACCGGAAAAAACAAACAACGATCATACAAAGAAAATGTCAAGAAGTAAATATCTACAACATTGCTAAATACAGACAAGTCATAATTCGCTGTATAAGAGTAGCTCATGATGAACAACTAAAATTCATATTATATTTAAAATACGTAAATCTCTTGCGAAATGATGGTTTAAATTTAAACAGCAAAGCTTAAAATTAATGTAAGTCCATCTGAATACCGGCACATACGCCTTGCATTAATCTTGCATTTCTATTTGAACAAAGGATGACAGGAAAATGACGATGTATCTGGCAATGAATGTACACCACTTAAGCTACCAATTTTCCACATTGGACTGACTAGGAGTTTCTTGACAGTTTTGTGTCACGAGTGTTCCGTGGCACGAATATTTCAAACTACTCGGTGCAAAATTCCCCTCTAGCCATACATGTACATGTTGGTTTTCATTTTAAACATGAACCTGCATCTAACTATACTACATAGGGAGGTAAATATATAACAATTTTTCGATCAGTCGTGAGTATATATATATATATATATATATATATATATATATATATATATATATATATATATATATATATATATAAACGCTACTTGATCGATAAAATGCGAGTTGAAAAATCAAATACATAAACAAATATTTCAGAATGGCTTCCCCATATCTCATTCTCCAACGAAGTTTTAATAAATGCGTAAGATTTATTCACCCTATCTCTCTCACATGTATATATATAATTATGTGTGTGTATGTGTGTGTGATTCGCAGACAGTACTGTTTCGCTGTATCACAGCTCTTCATTGCGAATAGACAACCGAATGCCTCAAGCCCGGTTCTAAAAAAACGATTTGATGTCAGTCAGACTCTGTACTGCCGAGCTATCCTCACTCGTCAGAATGAATCAGCCAAATCTAGCGTATTGTTGTTAGAAATGTAAACAAATGCCAAACAACTGAATTGCTCCAATCATTTTACAGAAGAACTTTGCATTATCCACACGCAAACTACCAGTCAAAAAACATTTGGCCACACTCTTTTTTTTAATTCTCATCCTAAAATTATTATTTTTAATTAAATAAGTTAAGCACCACAATGGTTTCATTTATTATGCTAAATACAAATTTTCCGCAGTAACTTTGACCTTGTATAAACAAATATCTTTCAAAAAATTGAGTTGAATGCGTTTTTCTTCTTTAATGCTGAGCGTGAATAAAATGTTTTCCAAAAGTTACATTATACTATCGATTAAACTCACATTATACTATATTGTGTTGAATTACTCTTTGTAAGTTACTACCTGTTTAACCTATGCTGTCAATGTACCTGGCCCAATAGTGAAATCTATTATTCTTATTTTGTTTAAATTAAAACCTAAATTTTGCAACTTTCTTGCGAATAAAAAAGTTTTTTTCTCAACAAAATGCCCAAAATACGTGAACTTACACTTGAACAAAGACAGATCATTACTTTAAAACTTTAAGGATATTCAATGAGAAAAATGTAACAAAAAGATATATTAAAAAATGTCCAGAACTACAGTGGATAATACTGTTAGGAGACATCAAGAAAGTGGACAAAACGAGACCAAAAGGAGAGCTGGTAGACAAAACGCAACAACAAGAGCAGAGGACAATTTAATCAGACTCACCAGGTTGCGTGACAGAAAGGCTACTGCTCCATACATCAATACACAACTGAACAAATGTCTTGAAAAAATGGTGTCAACATCCAATGTGAGAAGAAGACACTGTGAAGCTAGCCTATATGGCAGATCTGCTGTCAAGAAAGCACTGATGAGGAATCAAACCAATATCAAATGCCTCCAGTGGGCCAGACTGTACAAAGACTGGACAATAGAGGAGTTGAATAAAGTCCTTTGTACTGACAAATTAAAGTTCGAAATCTTTTGGGTCAAATAACAGGGTCTATGTGCGGAGAAGAGTTGCTGAAAGAGCTGCAACCCCCTGTATCACACCAATCGTAAAGCATGGAGGAGGCTCTGTTATGGTGTTGGGGATTTTCGCCAATTGAAAAGACTGGGATTTGCACCAGGTGAAGGGCAAATTGAATCAGACAGGCTATCACAGCATAACGCAGCATCACGCGATCCCATCTGGAACGCGGCTTGTGGGTCAAGGATTTTTTCTCATACAAAATCATACTACGAGACTCCTCCAGAGTTACATTAAAAGCAAAGACGAACAGAACGTCCTTTCAACTGATGTCTTCGCTGGACTTGGATGTGACCGTGCAGATGCCGAAATGGATAGCGACACAGAAATACATGTTATAATTAGACTCAGTCTATCTCAACACATTTTGGGATTAAATAGTACAACTTGTATCTGAAAAAATATCAGTGTAATTCTCAAAAAATGGTTAGTGTATATTCACTTGAAAAAAAAATTGTTTTCCTATAATCCACAAAAACGATTCGGCTTTAAATAACTCACAAAGGGTTGACAAACTGTAAAAAACAAATCAAATCAACCAATCACTATAAACATAGAATTTCAAACAAAATATATATTAAGTGGAACTCAGGCACATTGAACATTTCATTTCTAAAATATTGTCATTTTATACACACACATACACACACACACACATATATATATATATATATATATATATATATATATATATATATATATATATATATATATATTCATTATAATTGTTACATACGGACAATAATAACTTGCTAATCATTTTTGGTTCTCATCCGTCGAGAAGCAGCGGCATCGAAACATGAATTCATCTTTGTAGTGAGCAAGTTGTTTTTGTTTGTATGTAACAAAATATAATAAATATATATTGCTCCATTTTTGGTATTGATCCCTCTTTTGAATTTATGCTATGAACGTTAGAATTTATATTATTTTCATTCTCATTACATTCGAAGCTGGGTATATATATATATATATATATATATATATATATATATATATATATATATATATATATATATATATATATATACCCAGTTATTTGTAAATAGCAGGACAGACTGTCATCTATAGCCTTGGAGGGTAACTGGTCTAGAAGAAGGACAACTTTGAATTCAAAACCTGCAGAGGGTCGTTTGGGGATCTTGTGGCAAGTTGTGCATTAGATCTCTGTAATCGTTTCTTCAAAAAGTGTTTAGTTCTGTACAAATCCTTAACCACTATAATCAAATTATATGTACCGGTGTCTGGCTTTCGGTTCCTGGGAACTGAGTCAAGTATATATATATATATATATATATATATATATATATATATATATATATATATATATATATATATATATATATATATATATATATGTGTGTGTGTGTGTGTGTGTGTTTGTGTGTCTGTCTGTCTTTGCGCGCTTGTGTTTGGTTGCTGTGAAGACGTTCCTCAAAGAATACTTTTTTATATTATTTTCCAGCCCGAAAATATTAGTAACATTTTATAATCAATATATTTCAAACCAATGATAAAAATAACGATTTTCCTTATATTCTGTTATTAAAAATTAATTATTACAAAATTTATGCTAAGATAATACTAGTGGATTCTGACTGTAATAATTATTAAGTATGCTCGCCAAAAACAGGAATAGCACAGATATTTGTATCCGTGTGCCAGTCATTAATACCAAAAATAATGCATCGTGGTCTTATCAGGGCTCCTCATATTCCAGACTTCAAAGAGTTCTATGTTGTCTACGAGGCCGTCAGACGATTGCACTAGCATGAAACAGACTGTCGCCTCTAAGTGCTGACTTCCATGTCCACTTTTATATATATATATATATAATCATAAGTGGACCTTCTGTTAACACCCAGCGCCGACAGTCAGTTTTATTCTTTAACGCCATCATCAGGCCATACGTCAATAAATCTATTAACACGTCCGAAACGTGTTTATAGTTAAGTATAGTGGAACAGACTTTATATGAGCAGTTTTTCCCGTAATGGGAGACAACTCTTAAACACGTGACATTTAATGATAATGGTATAGATTTTAACATCCATACTCAGAAATTCTGCACGTATATCATACGTACAAAAACAAATCGAATTCTCAGAAGATTTTCAATATATGATTAATAATATAGTTTTCCTTAATAACAATATCTCATAAGAGTTCTCGTATTGTAACCGAATTTTTAAATATTTAAAACTTTATAAATTATTCTATATAATATTGTAAAAGTGCAAACATATCTTCATTTTCATATAATTTTTTCTCTTCAGATAGTATTGTCTTTAATATATATTGTTCATAAAAACAATTAAATGCTTCTATAATTAAATAATGTCTTAGTTTTAGTGTGTTTTTATGTTTCGATAAGATGGTGTCTGAATTTGTGAAAAAATTCTGTGAGTTACCTTGAAAAAATTCTACATTTAACTAACATAGTCACTAAAAATTATCACCGTGAATTTCTCAAGTTTTTATAAAATTTTCTAAGGGTGAAACACAAGTTAAAAATTATTTTACCAAGATTTTCTAATAAAAACATTCATAAATAATTTAATTCATTTGTGAATAATTCCTGATAATTTCATTAAAATCCGACAATTATTTCATTTTTGAAAGATTTTCAAATTAATGTGTCTGTCACCACAAAAAAGAGGCTATGCTAAAAGAGAAGGTTCAAGGAATAAACAACATATTTGGAATTAGTTTGGAGAGGTACCCAGAAAATCAATATGAAAAGACGCTCTTAGATTGCAAAAGAAGCCTGAAATTAGAAGTGATTCATTAGGCTTATTAGAATTTAAGAGACTGGGAAGAATCTGTTAATCTCCATTCACGTGACATCTGCACACAAATGAAGAAATTGGTAAAGTTTCAATTGAAGGTGTCAATCTCGCCATATACCCAAAAAATGAAAAGCGTTAACAAAAATTAAGAAGTTTTCATCGAAAATGCTTCTCAAAAGAGAAATGAGATTGTGACATTCAAGCTCAACTGTTTTTGCCGAAGGCTGATGTCAAACAGTGAATCAAAGAAAGAATGCACCATTTTAACTGAACTAACAAAAGAATTTATTTAATACATGAATGTGTATGTTCTTTAAAAAAACATTGACTATGTATATTTTTTCTTTTGTGTACAAACATTTAATAAGTTTATCCGAAGGTTAATATTTGAATGTTAAATGTAAAATCGACTCTGTGGTGCCAAATCCAAGATTCTTCTATTAATCAAATATTCAACAATATTCTACATGGCACTGCATAAATTTTTACCCATTATATAACTTAAAGTGAAATTTACCCATTCGTAAAAATAGTGTCAAAATTTGGTTAACGTCGCCCCACATTGTTTAATTGTATTATTTATAGTTAATGTAAATATCAAACAAAGCATGATGAAATTGTTTCAGTGAGAACGGATGTCATGGAGAATTTTGAGGTGTTAAAACAGTTGTATATTTGCAGAAAAATGATATTAATGTGTGGCAAAAAATTAAAGAGGAAGAAACAATCTCACGATATCCAGCAGAATATCGTTGAGTTCTTTCAAGGGAATTCATTGAAGCCGTTAATAGGTAGCATGTGAAAGATGGCATAACATCTGGATATTTCGCATAGGTCACTAAAGAAGATTGCGTAAGAGGATTTGTGGTGAAAACCATACGGCCTTTCATGACGACAGCTGCCCAAAGGAAAACTTGTTGACAAGGGAAACAAAAAAGTGATATAGTGTTCCGTAAGCCAAGTTTTCATTTGGTCGAACAAGGGTTTTTTTCACTGTGAAGTCTGTGGTCACCTGTCAAAACCGGTAAACATTTTCGAAGGTGTCCGGATATATTTCAAGCGATCTATGTTACCTAGACTTTAGGGATTTAAGAGCAATACTATATTTGCGACAAGGTCTCATCATTTTATAGCTGAAATGTCTAGCTGTAATCGTAAATTCTATGCTAAGGTTTCTTAAATCGCCCTCCTCGCTTATGGAAATCTCTTCCACCTTCTTGTATCCCAGTCGACCATGATATTCTGACTTCTTCATTTTTTTACTCTCTCTTCTTAACAGTATTTTTCTCGTTCTCTCTAACACTCAGTAACACTTTGCATCTTAGTAGCTTTATGGACTTGCTTGAAGTGAAACGATTAAAAAAAAGAAACAAATACTGTCATAGTTTGCGATACTTTTCCTTCTGTTTGTTCAAAATATCCCGGGTTATTCAATGATGGAGTGTAAATTAATAGTAGAAAATACGAGAAATATTGGAGGGAGATGTGTTGCGCCGGTTGTCAGCCACCTTCACAGGCCGCAACCTATTCACTCAAAAGAGAGCTACTGCACACACGGCCAATTTGACACAGAAGTAACGCGAGAGGCAATTCTGTGGATATTTTACGAGTTCATCAAGCCCTTGATGAGTGCTTATAAATTTAAGATACAGCCCATATTGCAGAGGGGTATTTCATGTATCTCATACTCAAGTTTGTTAGACATGAAAGATCAACTTATGACCAAGCTGTAGAATTTGAGCAAAGATGTATTGAAGAAATCATGCATACTATTTGAGAAGAAATAATGTGCTATAGGCAAAGACAGGTAATTTTTTTATTATATATAAATATATATATATGTATATATATATATATATATATATATATATATATATATATATATATATATATATATATGTATGTATGTGTGTGTGTGTGTGTGTGTGTGTGTGTGTGTGTGTGTGTGTGTGTGCTAGCTGGATTAACCGCGCCTTGCTGCGTGCCACACACTTTTTTGTTTTGTTCTCTAATAAAATGATGATTCGATTTTAAGGCAATGCTATCATTTCTGGCGCTAGGTGTCATTCACTTGTTCAAATTAAAATTTAATTCAAATCACCGGGAAAATTTCAGAAAGGAGGTTGTGCTACCCCCCAACCCCGGGACACCCTTTCATCAAAATGAAATATAATTATCCAAGTACACAAGGAGTCATATCTTTCAGTATCTGTCAATTTTTCTGAGATGAGGAATTATGTACACTATTTATATTATTCGGACTATTGTCCTTATCTTTGTCGCCATATTTATTACAACGTTTCGGCCGTTATACTCTCCGGCCTTCTTCAGGTGGTTGGAAATTAAATAGTAAGCCACAGCCTTGTCCAATTAAAATGTAATTTATATCAAAGGAAAAAAATCAGTGTGGTTTGTGCCCTCCAGGAGACGGCTTTTCTTTAAATGAAATATACTTATCCAAGTGCCCTGAGTAATGTAGTTTC
Organism: Acanthosepion esculentum; assembly: GCA_964036315.1. Lineage (NCBI taxonomy): Eukaryota > Metazoa > Mollusca > Cephalopoda > Sepiida > Sepiidae > Acanthosepion > Acanthosepion esculentum. The sequence continues at coordinate 55,075,420 of OZ038475.1, forward strand.
AGAATGTATATGGTAATAGGGGTCTACCTCCAAATCCCTATGAGGAGTTAGATAACAAATAGACAAAGGTTACACTCTAGAGAGTTAGGTGGGCAGATGTAAGTCGTGTTGTGGTTGCAGAAATTGTCTGACAGCCATGATTGTGTGCTCTTGCTTGTGTGGCATGTTGCAGAATCCCGCTGTCAGACTAGGTGCTGCCCTGGGCCAAGAGGGCTACTGTTGGAAGAACCTATCTCCTCAAGGCACTTGATATAGGCCTCCGTGTTGAATCTGAGGCCCTCTGGGAAGATGAATGACGACATAACGTAGACATCACACGTGATTATTCAAAGCAACAGGATGTTGAGTGAATATCTGGTTTTCGTCACTCTCGGTTCATCTTTGATGACGCAGCAAGACAACAGTTGTTCTCTCTGTTCGTATTGTAGCTTCCGATGCGAATGCTAAGCTGTACAGCATGCGGCTTCAAAGTTTTAGCGGAGTGAATTCGGTCATTATGTTATTTTTCTCACAGAGAGTGCCCAACTGACCCTACTATACTGTGCAGTCGATAAAATCAAAAACAAATGAATGCGCAGGCACGAAATGAAAAATATAAAATGGCAAGAATTTACCCATTATATCCTGTACTTCAAATATTCAATTAAACAAAAACAAAATAAATTGAAGATCAATATTTGAATGACATAATATATTATATGCGCAAGTTCTCCCAAACAAATTGACATAATTTAAAATGTGAATATCGGAGAAACTATATGTCCCAGGCAAACTGCATTAAATAAACTTCATGTTGAACAATAAAATATTTATTTATCAAATTTCGAACAAAATATTTAAAATTATGTAGATTTTATACCTGATTTCACAAAGCTTACCAAACGTTTAATATTCCCATCACCTTTGACACGGCACACTCAAGTCGGTAGTCCAGCTCCTGCTAAACACCTCTAGCATGTTTTGCGTAACACCTCTCAGAGAGTCAGTTCAGATTTATCTCAGACTGAATCTACCAGGAAAATGTCAGTGATAATGAAAATGTGCTGTTGAAATGGCCACAACTTTCACTTGATTTGCCACCTTGTTTTTTTGCTATAAGGTGAAAGGATAGGCCTATATCCCCTCCTCCTGCAAGCCCAGGGGTTCTTAAGTAGAGAATTACTGAGGTGCTGGAGAATGTTACGCAAGACATTTTGTAACGATACTAAAATTAGATTATCAAAGGAACACAGTAAAATAGCAGATAGAGAAAGTCGGAATGACAACGTTAGTGAAGGTTCAAGTGAAGTGACACATAATAAGACCATTATTGTTCATCGGTATATAAAACATGCATTGGAATCTGAATGTTTATATATCTGGACGGTTAAGCTTTTAAATGGTTCCTTCTGCACACTGTAATCAAATAGAAGGCATTTTTATTGAATTTCTATGTGTAGATGTCACAACATAATAGGCCTGAAGTTTTGTGTGAAGAAATAAATGAATCGTAAATCTGATTTGATTGCTACATTGAATTTTTCACTAACTTTACTACTTGCAAATGGCAAAACGAAAGTGTGAATTACAAAAAATCATCATCAGATTAACTCAGACTCTAAAGATACAGGGCGACACGTCTGTAGTCTTAATAAGGACCTTATCAAGCATATTCAAACTATATAAAGAATTTAATATTTTGAAATTTCTGTATTTGAGTTAACCAATCAGAAGGCTCAAAATATTCATGTGTATAAAGGCGGCCATGTTTTTACCGAATATGCACAGCCAGCCATAGATATCGAAGACTGAAGAATTACGGAACAGCTGCTGGTGGTATTGGCGATATAGTCAGATTCAGTAGAGTGTCTGTCTCGTGAGTGTTAATCTTTAACGTTGTTTCATTGAACAGATTACGTACTGCGATGTATTCTATATTCGTAGACTATGGTGAACATGGTCAACAATGTCAACTGACGTCTTCTGATACTTTGATCTTTCCCTTTATCTTCTCCCCAAACACGCCTCTTTACTCTTGTCCTCTACCCTTTGTAACGGCTTGCGTCCTAGTGGCATTGTCGCTTTGCTTGGGGTGAAATGCTTAAAAAAATTTGGCGAAGTTGTTGGGTCTTAATATAGACGTTAATCTGGTGTAGCAATAAAGGACTCTAAATAGATTTGAGAATACAAAATACACACACACACGCACACACACATACACACATATATATATATATATATATATATATATATATATATATATATATATATATATATAGACATTAGCTTTGATAACGGCTTAAGGAAACCGAAAGCGTAGTTTGGATTTAAACATGTATCAATATGGTGATTTCATTTCGTCTTTCAATGATGTTATTAAGCTTAACACAAAACATGAAAGGAACTAACTTAAAATAAATAGACAAAACTTGTCTATATTATTTAATGAAACATGCATCTATATATATATATATATATATATATATATATATATATATATTGAAGGCAGAGTTGAGATGGTCTTAAAAAACCGTGCATATAGTTTGGGAAAGGTTTGCATACATCTCTCCCGCCAACATATGGATAAAATTTTTCTGGAAAATCCTTTGTTATTCTCAAATAGAATAGTCAGCCTATGAAATTTTCAGCACAACCTCGTACATATAGCTTAATACGAGGCTCTATTTTAAGACTGTGTTTTTCTTTTCATTCATTAAATATAGATAGATAGATAGATAGATAGATAGATTGATTGCATGATATGGTTAATAGTTGTTTGATGGCTTGCAAAAAGTAAAAATAAACTAATAAAAATGTGAAAAATAGCAACAACGTGTATACAGAAATATACAATGCTCCGTTCTAAAGTTTATTTTTGTTCATTAAATATACATAGATAGCTAACTAGATAGATATGAAAAGACCGAGATAAATAGATAAATATAAAACAAACTGAGATAGATAGATATATACTGAGATAGATATAAGAAACTGACTATATGGCTATATTTATAGTGATTTTATAACATATTTATGTAATAATTTTCGAATAAATATGTATGTGTGTGTTGGGGGGGCGCATGAGTGTGTTTGGATAGATAGAGAGATAGATGTGCGACTGATAGCTAGGCCGGCTACCTTAGATTTTGGTGGGTTTCCAAAAAAAGTAAATCACAAAAACCAACGATTCTGTATGGGTGGTGTTATATGTTGATCCTTTTGTCTCTCCATCTTTTTAGTTTCGTTCATTAAATCTCAGCATTCCGTTTTTCGATTTTCTTGTGATATTCTCCGAATAATGTGAATATCTCTTGAGGTGTCTTTGATGGTGTCACAATCTGAGTGAATGTCACTCACTATAAAACCAGAAGGAGATGATAACGCCGACCGCGCGTATATCAATCGCTCTTATCTTTTCCCATTTGTGCCAAGCGATGGCCGTAGCGACAATAATCAGGAAATCGCTGGTCGATTTGCTTTTATCCGCAATATTATCAGTGATCAACGTTCATTTCTATTCATATGTTTACATATCTGGGCACGTTTGTCTGTTATCTTGAATATGTGGCCTCAGTCCTCTCTTTTTTTTACTTGGGGTATCTGAGAAAAATGCTTATTGGTTAGTAGATCGTATGGTAATTTGAGTGCAATGGTCACTTACTGGTAACATGAACGTGAATTATATATATATATATACATACATACATACATACATACATACATACATACATACACACATATATATATATGTGTGTGTGTGTGTGTGTGTATTTATATATATCATTGTGAAAAAATAAACTATTAGTAAATTATTCGATAGAAAGAAAGACAGATATGAAGAGACCTAGATAGATAGATAGATAGATAGATAGATAGATAGATAGATAGATAGATAGATAGATAGATAGATAGATAGATATGCCTTTATTCAGTTTCAACTCTCTTTTGATGATTTCTGCATAAATCTTTTATAACGATAGATGGCATATCTAAAAATAAAACTTGTGTTGCGCGCGTTATACACGTCGGATATTTTGAGTTGGAAAATAATGTGTCTGTTGGAAAACCCACAACAAAAATGGAGGAGTTGCATCTGTGTCCGCCATGACAAACTACAAAGAAACAAAAATCTAAATATGTATTAACCAGAAAGGTGCACAAGTAACAAAGACAAGTATCTGTGTAAAAAATATATGGAAACATTCAAAGTTCAAAGGATGTGAAGTAAGTGTATGTGCATCCTTGTTTGTGCGTTTGTATCTTCGTAAGTTTCCTAACGGGAAACTCATTTTCCTCGAGAGATTAACATGTTGGCGTGGTAGCGGAAAAAGTAACAAAAATGTCGCAGATTATTTATAGTCCGAAGAGCGTGCCCTAGTAGCTGTTTTAAGAAAGTAAGTGGAGCTACTACCACACCTGTCATATGTACGAGATGTGTGGCTTCTATAACGAGGAAAATTAATTCAGTCATTTCAACAAATCATGATTCATATACAACCGTCTTTTCAGATCCGAGTATAAATATGCCTTCAGCGAAGGAAACATTTAGGTTTTAAAAAAGACAATCCATCATTTAACTTACAGACTGGGGCTACAAAATCTCAAACAAAGAGCTTTACCAAATACCAAAGCTAGCATTCTTGAAGTCTCCGAACAGAAACAACACAAATGGCAGTACATGTAAATAGAAGAACAATGACATTTTTTAAAAGTTGGCCTTCCAACACTGCATTAATCAAAAATTTAGATAAACACACATCATTAACAAAATGAGCGATATAATTTAATGAATTTAATAAGGCTAATGTGACAAATATTTATAAAAAAATTAGTATATACATTTCTAAATTTCAACCGAGAGTAACTTTAAAGGCTCGATTAATGAATACAGAAAAGTTCATCTAAGGAAAGAGATAATCTCACCGTTACCACTATCATCTGAAAGGAGATTCTGGATCCACTTTTGGGAAATAGTGCTTCGTGAATAATAGATGCTACATTGTAATATCTAATTTGCGTTTCGGATATAATTTCTCGATGATAATAATAATAATATTTTATATATCTGTGCACTGCATTCGCTGTATTATGGATTAAGTAACCCCAAACTTTTTCACACTAAATTAATACAGTTAAGAGCTGCAAGGGACAGGAAGCTCCGGAAAGAGAAGATCACCCCACAAAAGTTGCATGGTACATAGAGAAAGCACATTCTACAAGATAACACGAAACTGATTTTTCTTAATTTAGAGAAAAAGTTCAATAAAGCACCCCTCTGGCTATACGGATTAATAAAATATTTACAATTTGTAACAGCCTGTATAGTGTCTACAATTCTTATGTCCCAGTGTGTAGTTGCAATAAGTATAGTATCAATAATAATCAATGCAAGTCTTCAAGAAAATGTCCAAATACAAGTATCTCGGAATACTATGATAAAGTTTGGCACACGACGACATCAGGTATTACAGCTTTGTTTGGTCACTGGGTTTGATAGACTCTTTAAAGGGATTCTGTCAATCCACGAAACGGAATACGAGAATTTGTTCTCACAAGCACAGTTAACATCTAACGAAGTTTTTATCTATGTAAAATGTATTTGTGTTTAATCTATTTTAATTTAATTTTTAATTCATTTTACACATATGTTAAATGAAAATGCCATGATGCCACTTTTGACTTTATGTCTGCCATTAGGAGGAGGAGGAGGAGGAAGAAGAAGAAGAAGAAGAAGAAGAATTATTATTATTATTATTATTTCCCCCCCCCCGAAGGAATGCCAGGAGCAGGCGGTCAGGAATAGGATCATTTTATTATAGTAAAAAATTAGAGCTAAGCAAAATATTTCGGAAATGAGGAAATAAATATGGCAAGGGTTTTATGCAGGATATTAGGTTGTTTATCAATATTTCTTTTTTTTCTCATATTTTCATTAATATATTCTTTTTCAATTTTTTCCTATTATCTAAGATTATTTTTTAAACAGTTCATATACGTTTTCATTCATTCCAGCCTGCAGGCATTACATTCGAGAAAACCAGAAATAAAAATAAACAAAAACTTCAGCTCCTCAATTAACAATATAGGTAGCAAGATACATTCATTATAAAACACACACATATATATATATATATATATATTATATATATATATATATATATATATATATATATATATATATATATATATAGCTAAATCAGTGCAGATTAGTGTACATTTATTACAAGCGGCGAGGAGTGTTACCATCTTCAGCTTAGTATTAAATACATAGATTCAGTTTTCCATATACGTTTGACTACCTCCTGAAGAAACACTTTCAACATAAGTACAGAACGTACATAATCGGTGTTTATTACATATTCCGATAATATTTTCAGTCTTCGGTAATCTTGTGGGGTGGTAATCAGTGCACCGTCTGAGTTTAACGGTGACTTATGCTGGGAAATATTTTAATATGGCAAACTAGTTGCCCTGTCATGGAGTCATATACATGTTCATGTTAAACATTTAAATAAGTTAAGAGGTGCTGGAAGTTAGATGATAAACGTGATGCTCCATTGACTTCTTCGCTGCTAGTAACGGTGATTAAATTGATATTCATATACTCTCGACCTGATTGGTTTATATTACCTTTCACCACATAAAAGTCTTTCTCTCTCTTATCCTCAAAGAGAGAGAGAATGGAGAAAGGTTACACTTAAAATTGTTATGATGAATTAGGTGTGTGCTATTTATGAAATGGAAGGTGGTAAATAGTGAGAAGATTATGAACATCCACGCGTAATTCTTTCCCACAAAGAAGCTGGTTATGAGCAAATGATGTCTGGGTAGAACGTTCTCATTGCATTTGGAATAGAGACGAAATGAGTGTTTAGACTCTGGGGAAATAGCATGTCGGCTTTTTGCTGAAGTAGTGAATCCTAGAATAGATCGCTTTTGAATAACAATAAATATTTGGAAATAATGAATAATGGAAAATAACGATAGATTCGTGATGCTTTTACATTAATAATAATATTTATTAAGAACTATATCAAAATCATGTTATAACCCGCTAAATATAAAAAATGCTCGACCACTGTTGACATTTATCTTAATTACACAGACATGGAAAAACAATTTCAGGTATTTATATAGGGGTTTATAAAATATTTTTGTTATAATTGTTAAGAAATATTATTATTATTATTATGATGATGAAGCTCTTTTTGCATTGAGCACTTTTAAAAATATATTGCTTGGACATTGGTAGTAACAAACGATACACTTGGATACTTTTAAAATATTTTTTACATTACATATTACGTTATCTTGTATCTTGTATATAAACTTTATTTTTAGTGTGTACATGTGTTAGAACTGTATATCCCTGTTTTGTATTTTCTTGTGAAATTAGTAACAACCAGTCGATAGTGAGGAGACTAAAATCTTTTCTTTTGTAGGACTTCTCAATCTTAATTTTAATTTTCTTGTTTATGCTTCGTAAGACCGAGCTCGTCAATCAGCTCATCACGCACGTCCCCCTGACTAACACTTGATATAATGCCTTACGAGACAACGCCTTGACGTTGGAGAGGCCATCCGACGCCCATAAGAGTCGTTTCAGAGCAATACGACACTCACGATAGAAGGAGCATTCGGCTCGGGACAAACGATGGGCATCCTCACTCGAGTGCACACTTCTCAGGGATGGGAAAGTTTTGCGGGCGTCTTCCTTCTAGACGGCGCCCTCCTCATCTGAATCACGACACATTCGATCTAGGAAGACGATGCGAAGCGTATATCGGCGAATCTCAGTGTTAGGCATACTCAGACCGTCTTCAGATGGATGAAAGCAACAGATCTCCCGAGATACCATAGCGGCTTTTCCTCTCCACAGGAAAGAAAACAAAAGCCTTACTAATGACATTAGTGTGGTATACAGAAGTGGAAATACAGCGAGTCGGTAAAGTAGAATCGGGTAGATGTGTGAAACATACTTCCGCCCTCCCTTTCAAGGAAAGATTCCTCCGAGACCACAAATTAATTGCGATTTCGGCCAGTCCCTCGCACCACCGACCAATTCCTTTCCAAATGGAGATCAGGGCAGAACCAGACGCCGAGAATCTTGACCGGCCCATCTGTCCAGAGGAAAGGTCCAGGAAGACACTCCCTTCCACGCACCCTAGAATACCTAGCCGGGGTGGTAGCCTCAGGCAGTGAAATTTCGCGCAGGACCGGATTCGCCTTTAATTTGCGAAGGAAAGGTTCCAACGCAAGAAGGTAAAGCAAAGGCGAAAGCGGACAACCTTGACGAATGGATCGAGACAATATGAAAGGCTCCGATCGTACCCCATTCACCTTCACCAGCGCACCGGGAGTCGCATACAGAAGTCGGATCCAGGTGCGAAAGAACGGCTCGAAACCGGCCGCCGAAAGGACAGCCTCCAGGAATCGATGGTCAACCCTATCGAAGGCTTTGGACTGATCTAAATTGATCAGTGCGGCTTCACTGTCGACTTTCTCAATTATCAAGCGTACTATATGAAGGTTGTCGTGAATAGTCTTACCCTTCACAGCACAAGTCTGTTCGGACTCAATCAGATTAGACAGGACAGCCTGCAAACGTTTGGTTAGGATCTGTATACTTCGTCGGGAAGACCATCTATTCAGGGAGATTTATCCCGGCAAACCACTTTCAACGCTTCCCAGATTTCCGACTCTGTGATGGGACCCTAGCACCCAGCTGCTTCAGCTGCCTCAAGACAGGGGAGTACGCCTAAATAGGCGTCCAACTGAGCAGTGTGAAAATTTTTTGAAAGTAATCACGAGAAGCCTCACATATGCCCGCGTTTGAAGTCACGGTCTGCTTATCCGGCAATGTGACACTTGCGATATGTCGCCGAGAAACATTCCGAGACTCCTCTGCGCGCAACTCAGCAGCCATATTCGTCGCCTCAGAGGACATTAGTTTTAACCTAGCCCTAACAAGCAGAGCTTGATCCTTCTTGATAAGCAAGGAGTACAACTCTGCCTTAGCTAAGGCTATTTCCCCACTATCACGGGATTTCACTGCCCAATCTACTTTTTTGCTCTAAAGCCGTTTGCGCCGCTAATTTATCTAGAATGTGTCGACGGCTAAAATCAACAGCAAACTTTCTAATTTTCGATTTTAAATTGCTCCACCAGGCATTCCCAACAACCGCACCCTCAATTCCCTTTGTATCATTAGTAGCAGCTGGTCCTGGAAACCCTGCTCACCAAATAGTGAGCAGTTTAATTTCCAGTATTCAGCCAACCTAACCTTAGGTATATCTAAGTTTACATGGACCTAGACATGCCTATGGCCCGTATAAACTATATAATGAAAACTTGGACACTCTAAGAGCCCAACATCGATTCTCCTAACTAAGACTCGGTCGAGGTAGTTAGACATACCCCCAGCGTCCCAGCCGCCACTATTTGTCCAAGTCCAAACTACCTCCCGATTGTGCTCATTCCTGTACTTATCGACAAGATCAAACCTATCGATGAAGTCCCGAAATGGTTTCACGTCCGGGTTGTTAGTACCCAAATTTGGTCCTATTCGATCTATATCGGGGTAAAGGACGGCATTCCAATCCCGCGCTAAAACTATGCGAGATGTCGTCAAAAACGGCTCGATCTGTCGAAACAAAGCAGGCCGCTCAGAATGGACATTGGGCGCATAAACCGCAATGAAACGAAGAGCCTTATCCTTTATGGTAATATCCAGCAAGTAAAGCCTGCCCGATAGTACACCCAGCCTTCAAAGACTTGCTCACTAGCCAACAGGCACCTCTCGAACGACCAGAAAAACATGCTGAATAGAGGGAGAATCCTCTAGACAGATTGTCCTCATAGTCATGAGTAGAGAAACGAGTCTCTTGTACACAACAAACATTCACTCCGAGACGCTGAAGGTCACGAAGGAGCCTCGCCCTGCGAGACTCTGCCCTCAGGCCTCGGACATTCAGACTAGCTAACCAGAGAGCCATAATGAAACCAATCAGTGTTGCTCTCCCACATTAAACATGGACGGGGAAATGACACCAACGACCTCTCCCATCGAGCCTGTTCCTATCTCAGCTTTGATGGTACCATCGGCAGACAGGCTGCCAATGTCCAGAGGGAAAGTGAATTTTAACGTTCTATACAGGGAGGGGTGAACAAAAATAGGGAACCTCCATGAACAAAATTGTTGCAATATTTTCACTGTGTCATTATAAAAGCAGGCCATGGGCGGAAACATGCCAAAGACTTCATTTGCCTCTGCAACAATGGCCCAAATTTGTTGACCGGCTTCACCCACTCTGATGACAGTTATGACCATTTTAGCGTTGGAGAAGTTTCTGGGGTCTTTAATGTTTAAATTGTTGATTTTTCTGAAATTTACTCGGGATTTGATATTTCTCATTTTCTTGGAGTATTACAAGGCCTTGTCCTCTAGTTGTTTAGAAACTCGGCACACGTCTTCCCCTGTGTTAAATGTGGGTCTGGGCTTTTTATTGGATGCAGATTCTATATTTTCAGGTGAAGGTCTTCTTTGCCTTTTAGAATTCATGGTCTTTTTTGGTTTTTGCTGCAGGAGTTTTGACAGGGGATGGTTTGGGGCTAATAGTTGAAGTTTGTTCTTTGACAGGTGAAGCTCTGATGAGGGCCTTTTTAATGTTGTCATTTTTGTGGGAGATAGAGATGAGTATCTTAGGACTGTAGGAGGGGTCATTATGTGTTGTTGGGCTGAGAGGGAAGACGGTGCCGAGGAGTTGGTTCCAGATTTTTTCCTTTGTTTACTTTAAGTGACTATTTGAGTTGGGGCTGTTTTTCGGCTTTTTCAAATGAAGGATCATATTTTTGCTTTTGTTGCCATAATTTTTCCGAATAGCTGGCCGTTGAAACATCCTTAGTACTGCTTGAGTGAGTGGGACTGTTTGTGTCTTTTCCCGTTGGGGCTTCATTGGAACGAGGACCCGCTAATGGGAGCTTCCTTCTAGCTTTACCAACAACCTGCCACTCCACAACCGCACTGGCGGCGGGCGAAGGCTTTTCGGGTAGTGGGGGCTGTGACTCAACCGGGGGATTTACCACACCCGTCCCGGCTGTTGGCATGCCCATTACAGGCGAGACGGAAACAACAGACTCAGCCCGAGGGGGATTTCGGTCGGTGGGGGGCAGAATTCCAGAGGACTTCATCTCTGGACAGGAAGAGGACAGGTGACTAGTCTGTCCACACTTCCAGCAAGCCGTTCTTCGACCTGTTACTATGATCGGCAACTTCAGGCCCTCAACATCGAGGCAGTTGCGAATAGAGACGATGGCCTTCCGATCCACCATCAATTCAAAGCTCCATCTCCCAGTCAGATCGTCGGAAGATGCACTGGGTATCTGGCCAAATTGGCACAGATAGGCGCCCAAGTGCTCACCGACAATCTGAGGAGGGACATCATAAACTGAAACGTTGGTACTACGTCTACCTTGATATTTGGTCCTTAGTACTAGATCTTTTATAATTAGGTCCCGAGTGCTCACCGCTTCACAGTCGGCAGGCGTGGGTAATAGTATGCCCCACATGAAGAAGCCTTTGCCGTTTATGATTCTGTAGTTTGATCCCCAGGGACGTCAATGACTTTATGACGGTGTCTTTAGTGGAGCGAAAACTTGCACGAACGCTTGTCCACCACAAAGACCGACAAAAGTCTTTTTTCAACTTTATGTAGCTCCTCAAGATTTGTCAAGAGCCTATCTATTCTAACAAGATGGGCGTAGCTTTTAGCTTTCTCAAGGAACTCCGTAATGTTGATACTGCATTTAGGAGCGGACGACCAGCAAGAGGACGTCTCCCCGACCTCTACATTGTCATCTTTCTTGGCTGTTGTCAGTTCTTTTCTTGAATTAGTGTCTTGTCCTGTTTTGGATTCCGTAGTATTTTCTTGGTTTTGTGTACTTTGGCCCGTTTCGGCCTCCGTTGTTTCAGCAGGAGTGGGAGAATCTTGACTCTTTTCCGCTAAACATGTTTCTTGAATTTCCTGGCCATTATCGGCCACCATACTTGTTGGTGAAACATTAGAAGTATCAGCATTTTTATTTCTGCCGATTTATCGGGAGGCTCAGTCTTTTTTTCCTAGTCCTTAATAAGTTTTTTTACGTTTTTCTTGGGACCCATTCTTTTTATATACTTAAGGACTATATATATTTTATATACTTAAGGACTATATGTATATTTTATATACTTAAGGACTATATATATATATATTTTCTTTTTACAAAAATAAGGTATTAAGGAAATAAGATAAATTAATCAGTAAAACAAATATAATGAAACAGACGTTCTAAAGACAACCTTACGGAAAATAAAGACAAGAATAAAACCTTGAACTTTACAAAAAAGACGGACAAAAATTAATATACAAGGAAATACAAATTCCTTTTAAACGGATTATACAGAAAAAAGGAGTTAAGCGTACGAAAAGCAATAAAAATACACGAATAATCCGGCCCTCGGCATCGTTATGCACATCGCAAATATCCACGGATACCTCATGGATGGTCACTTTTGTTCTCCGGGTACCCATGTTTTCTGTTTGCAGCCGCAAGTCTTTGGTGTTTAAGATGCTGCCTGCCAGTTCTCTTGCCTGCTGTTCTGTTGGTAGGAGGATGTCCATGAGAGTATTAGTCTTCCTCGCCAACACATTCGGAGAGATATTCAACGCCTTTAGGGCGTCTTCCATCGCTTCCTTGCTGATGCCAATTAGCTTCCGTGTGTTAATATCGGAAGTCAGCAAGGATATTTTTCGTGCAGTAACTGCTTGCAGTGCCTCCGGGATTTTTAGAAATTAGTTTCCCTTGAAAGACTGTTCAAATTTCTCTCTTTGGTTATTATAATAGGCGGCATATTTCGGCCTATTATTTTCCCATGAACTTTTCACCGGCGACACTGGTGGTGAAATATTTATGTTTATGCCCTCAGCCATATTGTCCGAAACCAAACAAATAAACTGTTCTTTTTCTTTTCTATTATTTTTCCTTTAACAATATATGTTCCAATATATTCAAACAAAATAAAACAGAAGAAAAACGTGGTCAACACAAACAATAATCAATTCAAAGATAACCTATGTCTAAATACCTGGCCCATGTAACGCTCGCTAGTCAAACGCTCCAGGGCCTCCCTAGCTAAGGCTATCTCTAGGGGATCCCCCCAGCCACCGCCCGGGGACAACTCGCCTTAAGCGTCATCACATTTTCAGTGGTGAACGACCTAATCCTACTCTTATGTCTCTCCCTCCACTTATTACCTATAACCGTCCCCACTAGCACCCGTTGCTCTAAGATAGTTAACTGCTCCTGGAAGTCCCGCCTGTCCAGTAAAGAGAGATTGAACTTCCAGTAACCAGCCATTCTAGGCCTACGATCTAACGCCACGCGGGCACAAACGAGTTAGTGATCCAAATAGCCTACCCAGTGGGATGTGGGATAATCTAATAAGTCTACGTCGGCTCCTCTAACAATATCTCAAGGTAGCTGATGGCCTTGTCAAAAGACCAATTAAGAGCCCACGTCCACTTTTTCCCCCGGGGTGATCGAACCGGTATCTATCGAGGAGACCAAACTCTTCGATCAGATCAACCAGGCTACGATCGCCACTACGCCCGATAGCTTCCCGCCCACTGTCTAACTTGGGGTCCAGGATGGCATTCCAGTCCCCTATTAAAACTAGGCGCGTTGAATCCACCAGGAACGACTCCAAATGCCGAAAAAACGAGACCCGCTCCTCCCGGTCATAAACCGCAACGACTTGGAACGAACCACTTTTCACGGCAATATCGGCCACCATCAACCGCCCCTCGGCATTGGTATGCACAAGGTCCACCTTCGGATCAAGAGTCCGCTTCACCATCAAAGAAAGTCCTCTGGCATGCCGGTCCCCATATGCTGAATAACCGACAAAGTCGGTTCTCCAGCACACACGCACGACGCTGCAAACAAAGTGGGTCTCTTCGATCGCGGCGACATCCACACCTAACGACAAGAGATCACGGAGAAGGCGGTCCGCCTTACCCCGATTCCTCAAGCCCTTCGCATTCAAAGTAGCTATCTTGATAGACATCTTCTAACCAGCAAAAATAAAGAAGCCAAAAAACTACTCACATACCGGGGGTAAATCTGTAGCGGTAAGGACCCCGACGGATTGTCCCAGGCTTCCTGTTCCCAACTCCATCGTCATCCGACCATCCAGGACAATCCCGCCGACGTCCGTAGGGTACGTTAGCTTAAGTGCTCTATATAAGGAGGGATGGAGTAAAACAGGGCCAGTCCCGGTACAAAAATCTCTCAGTCTTTTAAGATCTGAATTCATGTGCTCAAAAACCCTTATTTTTTGGTAGGCTTCTTGGGCGTCATATAAATGGCGCCATACGTTAAGATAAGCCCCAGTATCCCTGACAACGGTGATGACTCCCGGTGCGTGAGGTAAGACTCGCCGTCTTCCACCGACTTTCCGTCTACCTTGTCTATTTTTAAAAGGAGCCCTAAAAGGGCCATTTTTGGATTCGACAGGCTCTTTTTGCTTCCTCTTTGTCTACATTGCATATCTCATCACGCCCCGGGAAGAATTTCTTCTTTCTCTCCCTTGAAGGGTGAGGAGGGGAAAAGGTGGATGTATGAGGGGGTGTAGATGGTTGGTTGGTTGGTTGGTAGGGGTTTTATGGCATATCAAACACTATGCGTTATTTAATGCCAAATCCAGTTTCCACATTTTTATTAAATATATATACTTTGTAAACGTAATTTAAGGATAACATTGGCAACGTCATTGTTTCAAAAACGTATACCTGGCAACATCATTGTTTCAAAAACGTTTAGCTGGCAACATCATTGTTTCAAAAACCCGGATTCCTCTGCAATTCCACTGTCGGATTGCATTATTTTGTAATTTTATTGTTTGATGTGTAATTTTTCTGAAATGTAGTTACTACACTTTTTTGACTTGTTTTTAGTGTTCGGCTCATCGGTTTCCATCCTTTCTCCAAAACTAAACGTGTTTTCCGTGTCAATCTTTGAAGTTGATTGTTCTGTAGGCTGACTTGTTTGATTTGAAGACTGTAGACGTTCCCGTGAAGGAGATGGGGTATGGTCTCTCTTGGGTTGTGATGGACGTTCTTGTTTTGTATATTATTTTTCCCATTGTTATCGATTTTAGAAGTTGAAAGATAGATTAATGATCGTTGCAGATTTTGTTTTTTAGTAGGAGTCGTCTGTTTCAGTGATGTTTTTTTTGGTTATTTCTTTTCCATTCTTTATTTTGTCATGGGTTTTATTAATCGGAGCTGGAACTTCCATTTGGAATGTTTGTTGAGTACTATTGGTGTGTTCCTTCTTTAGCTCTGCCTGGAATTTTGTCCACTCGCTTGGATCTAAATGTATGGGTTTTTCGATTAGGGTTCTATATTTGTTATGTTCATAGCTAGTCTTACCCATATACACCTCTACAGTTTTTCTGGCCTCCCAGAAAGGCTCATTTCTCTTATGGTTTAACTCAATGATCTCTTTTCCTTCATGTGCATAAGTTTTACATTTGGAGTTATGAAATCATTTAATTTTTAGAAGGTTTTCTACTTGTCTTCTGTTATCCACCTCGACATTTCTCAATTTTTTTACATTTTTTGGTGTTGCTCGTGCAGAGATAATTTTTTCAATTAAAAATGGAGGGAATTTAGCGAGACAGACATCTTAGGATTCAATGATAATGAATCTGGGGAAGTCTGCTGTTTCACACTCAGAGTCTGATTCGGATAAATTTCTTTTAGTTTTTTTATTATTTAAGTATGCCATGTTTGGGTTTTTATTTTCACTGGCCCTGTGCTCCACCACCCACCACGGAGTCCAACTTGAGAAGGGAATGAACCAAGCGGGTAACCCGTTCGCCTTGGTTGAGACGTGGATACACGACCAGTATACTCATATTAAGCTACGGCATGTCGGGACCAGCCGATTGATCGGATCCGGCCTCTCTGACCGCCCTCTAGCCCATGTAATGACCTCTATGCACCCAGGTCATGACCTTCTCAACCACCAGGATCCCGTCCCCAGGGATTACGGGTCGCCACCCACGGTCAACAGGTGGTCCCCTTGGGGGACTTTTACTCCCTGCAGAGGTGCAGTCGGCGTATTCTGAAGCCCCGCCAGCAGAGCGGGGAGGAGATTGAGCTAAGGGAAGAATTCGAGGGAAGAAGCACGGTAAGGGGAAGCAGAGTAGCTCCTTGTTTTTGCCATGTCTACTTTAATAAGTCTTGGCGAAGCAAGGGCAGAGAGTGATCTGGTTCTGTCCAACTCTCTCTCTGCCCTACTCCGGCTAGAGTGGCTTTGCACAGGTTCTTCCTCTTCCTCTCTCATTCTTTTTAGAGACGCTCCTCGCGGTGGAGGCATTGTATCCACCTCCATTGGTGTGCCTGCGTCTTGCTTCTGCTTCCTTTCTACTTCTTCTTCTTATGGCTGCCGATGCTGCTGTTTGTGATGCTCCCGTCTTGGCTGCTGCACTTCTTTTTGTTGCTGCACCTTTTTCGATCGTTCCACCTCTTTAGATTTTTGTGCGTCTTTTTGTGATCGCACCTCCTTGTTCTTTTCTGTTCTCTTCTCTGGTGTTGGTTGTTTTTTAGCTTCTTGAATTTTAGATTCTTGTTTAGAAGGAGACGACACCTTAGGCGATTTTTGGCTTCAAGTCACCTCCTTTCAGGCATTTCCAGATTTTGAGGTTCCCTTCTCCGCCGGTAGTACTGCTGTTGTTACTGGTGTCGATGCTGTTGTTGCTTCTGCTGCCTTTGAAAGAGATTTTCCAATTTTACTGGGACACTCCTTGGCCATATGGCCCACCACCCCACATACCCAACTTTCTCCGACCACTAACATTTTCCGGTCCCTGCCGACCAGAATGTTTGGTATGTCCATAAACTGCTTTCGGTTTAGCGTAATCTGTAGTACCATATCACAGGTTTCGATACCGGATTTACTCAAGTGGGCCTTCACCTTGTTCACCTGGTGAAGAAGGCCCCCATCCTATCGTTCGAAATGTTTACGGGCACCCCGTGGACGGTGACTTTTGTCCTACGGGTGCCCATGTATTCAGTTTGCAAGCGTAGATTCTTTGTCGATAATACGCTTCCTGCTAAACTTTTGGCCTGTTGATTCGTTTGAAGTAATAAGTCTACGTACCAGGACCTTGGGGCTAATGTTTAATGCCTTAAGGGCTTCCTCCATGGTTTCCCTGCTTACCCCAATTAACTTGCGGGTTTTAACGTCGGAAGTCAGCAGGGATATGGTGCGTGTACTAACTGCATCCAGCGCCTTTGGAATTGGGAAGAACTCGTTTTCTCTAAAAGCTTCCTCATATTTAGGACTTTGGTTCAGATAGATAGCACCATCTTTTTTCACTGGCCTATTATCCGTCCAGGCCGTTTTCGTTTGTGACACCGGTTTGGTAACGGTGTTTCGGTATTATGGTCGACCATGATGGTGTCGGCAACACCGGACCAGATTTCCTTTTCCTTTTAAACTCTTCTTTTTCCTTTTTTGTTAAATTATTTCACACAAAAAGGGAACGAACAAAAGAACGTTGCAACGCAAAGGCAATAAACAATTCAAACAAATGCAAAAAGGTAACTAAAAGAGGGGGAGTGTCAAAATACATTAAATAAATAAACAAAAGCAAAAAAATACACAAAATGAAAAAGTACGAACAAATAAAAGAAAAACTGAAAAAAATGAAAACGAGTTGCATAAACGAAAATAGTAACAAATTAAAAAAACACACACAACAGTAAACGAACTTCAAGTCCACAAAGGAAACCGTAAGTCGCACAATGAACGCTCAGGTAGCAAAATAAATGAACAGCAATAGGTCTTAGACTTACAATAGCGTCCAATGTATTTATGAAGATTGGGACATACCCATGAGTGTTCCTAGGTACGGTATATGGCAAGAATAAAAATAATATTTATATTAATGTGAAATTCCAGTATATATAAGTCATTATTATTTTACTATCTCATCTATCCCACATCTATTACACATTTTTCTAGTGCGTTTTGTTTAAGATTCTGGTATGACTATCGATATTTTACAAAGATTTCAATTTATCAACAATTTACACGTCATTAAGATGCTGCGAATAGTCAGTAGACGTACAATCTGAAAAACCTATCCCGTAACGTCAGTTTGAAGTGCTTTTCTTTTTTTTTTGTTTTTTTTGTTTCACAATCTTTTGTCTTTCTGCTAAAAAATGAACAGCCATTTGTAAAATTTTACTTTAGAAAGAGCAGAGATTTTAGTTACATTTAGCACATCTTTATTTCAAGCAAAGTTTCGAAATATATAATCGATATCGTGATGTAATTATTACATTTTGTTGTTTCTCAAATTGAAAATAATTAAAAACTAATTGACAAGAAGTTACAAGTTGATATTAGTATAAAATTAATTTAATGACATTTTACGATAGATAACTCAAATAATCAACGGGTAAAATTTAACCATAATTTTAGAGTTATTTAAAATATATTATACTGCAGAGAAATCCCCATTGATTTGAGGACATTTTAGAGAATACGTGTTTTGAATTCTAACGCATTAAAATCTGACTACTACAGTGTAATTATCGAGCACTGATTTGACAAGGGACTGACCCTGTTTGAACATTTAATTGCAGGGAAATTACTGAATGGTGATTTGGAGGGACTAATAATCGGATGAAAATTATTAACATTCTCAGGGGAGTCGGTTGAATAGTTGAGAAAAAAAGAAACATGCCAAAAACTCGGATTATTTTTTAAAAATGAATATATGAACGGTTTCAAGGAGAATCGAACTCAGAATTAACTAATCAAGATTCAGTACAACTGAGCAAAACCAAGATTTCCCACCTACCAACTTCAGCCGATAAGAAGACGTGATTAATGTGTTGCCTAGACATCTTTAACCATGGGAATTTAAATTCGGATGTCTGTTTATGTTATATTATTTGTCCAAAACGTATGTGCCCTTACATGAAATATAAACCCAAAATCTTTTAGACAAAAAGTGCATCTGGATTTTGTTAATTCCTAAGCTTGTGAGGTGCTTGCCTTGGTTCTGATCGCCCAAAATCGAAATAATATTTACAGAAATATATCTAAGAAGATTCTAAAGAAATTACAATATTGATATTAACAAGATCTATTAAGATTAACACGGTCGGGCGCGGAGAAATTATATATATAAATATATATATATATATATATGTGTGTGTGTGTGTGTGTGTGTGTGTGTGTAAATATATATATATATATATGTGTGTGTGTGTGTGTGTGTGTGTGTGTGTGTGTGTGTGTGTGTGTGTGTGTGTGTGTGTGTGTGTGTGTGTGTGTTGAATTTGTGGGGAGACGACTATATAAGCGAGAGCTCACCAGACCCAAAGAAAGACAGATGAAGACAAGCCCAAAGGCGTCGGCTCAGAGATGACGGGGATTGCTCGCATGGAAACCATTGCTAATGACCACACCCTCAATTCCCCAAAGCGAAAATAGAGACACGAGCATTATAGAAGAATTGAGTGAGAAACTTCTGGCTGATTATTACTTTGAAGAATTTAGTGGGTGTCAAATGGATTATTATTACATTAGCGTTTGTGAATTGGTTTCTCAAATCAGCATCCGGCAGTAGAGAACTTGGCGAAAGAGACAAAAGTTAGCACGGCCGTAATCTGAAAATTATTTATTCTTAACTGCTGACAACAACGTATGTAGAAGGGGTCACACCAGACTTAGCAGTTAGTCCAATTATCGACAGATTTTGGGAAACCCGAATCAAAACTCTCAAGACAACGCACCGAACACAACCGAAGAGGGAAAAGAAAGCCATTTGACTCGTTAGGCTGGTATTGCACAACAAAGCTATCGGAGTTAGCGACACTGAAAGAAAAGGTGAGAAGTTACGGGAGAGAGAGAGTGCCTTTGAGAGAGTGGGTGTTGGTAATAATGATATGCTAAAGATCCGATTGAATAAGTATGAGTTTAAGCCTAAATCTCTAAAGAGATGTTTAATGATTTCACCCCAAGCAAGGCAATAAAACCACTAAGACGTGGGTTACTGTGTATTAAAAAATATGAGACCAAAATTACTGTTAACGAGAGAGAATAATCAAAGAACAAAAATTAAGATGACTGAATTCAAATTGTGAAGATCAAATTTGACAAGGACCATGATGCAGGAAGAGATTTGAACTAGCTATAAGTCCGATAGAAAAAAACTGTTACCATTCAAGTTAAAGAAATTGTAACCATTTCAAGTGAAATATCATCAGATGAGCTACCAATCTATTACTGCATTTAAATTCATAAAGTCTAGGTACCACAGAAGAAAGTTCATCAGAACAATTACTATAATATTATTTATTGAAAAGACACGGTGAGGCTACATTAGGGTACAACACTGATTGAAGGCTTGATGCTATGTTAGGACCAGTAACATTGTAGATTCTTTTTCAGATCTTATTAAGAATCTCTAAATATATATCAGAACTGTAGACCTCAAGTGGCAGTAATATTCAAATCAAGAAAGAAGTGTAATGCTATAAATACCCTTCAGCATTCCTAGAGAGAGAGACAGACAAATAATATGAGAAATAATGTCCTCATAGAAATCAATGATTTATGTTGATTGGAATTTTTATATATATATATATATATATATATATATATATATTGTGTATTCAGGTAGCATTGTTTCAATAATGCCTGTTTAATTAAATGATATAGACAATTTTTCTCTATTGATTTTAAGCAAATTCCTTTCATATCGTCTGATAAACTTAATAACATTATCATTGAATGACGAAAGAAAATCACTATATTAATACATGTTTTTTAATCCTATCTAAGCTTTCGGCTTACATAAGACATCATCAGAGATGACAAGTAAATTACAATACATATATATATACATATATATATAATCTATATATATATATATATATATATATATATATATATATGTATATATATATACAGGTAATCTATATAATTATATATATATATATATATATATATATATATATATATATATAGCTTGATGTTGTAAAGTCATGGCCTATTATGATGTTAAAACAAATGGAATCCTGTGAAGTTGAGAAATGTGATGTTACATTATTCTGGAAATATGTGTAGTACTTCTGGAAAGAGTTTGAGCCATGTTTTCTCAATAAATTTTGATATATCTCTGATATCAATAGTTGCATGATCTTGCATATGAACAGCCTTCTTCCTACATGACCCATAAATAATTGATTTGTGATGGACAAAATCTGTGTCCAGAAAATTTTATCAAGTCTCAAGAATACTGTTTAAACTAAAGCCCATAAACCTGTGTTCAGTGATATAGTATAGTATTTTTCCAGAATAAATTATTTTATTTGGATACATGAAGTCAATGAATAGGTGTAAATGACAAGCCATTGAAATAGTGTGCTCAAACATATGTCAAGTAAGCACACCATTATGGTCGAGACACCAATCTCCAGAGTGCTATGTTGATGAATGAGATTCAGAGCCACATATGATTACTGCCACGGTCAAACATTAACATGAGCCTTAAACAACTGGAACCATTACTGACAATGCCAAGACTCCAAGGTTAAATTGGCAAAGTTTGAAGATCACATGAAGCAGTAAAGAGAGATAAAATAAGTTTTCCGATCCTTTTTCTAATGTAAGCAAACTAACAGTAACTCACCTGTCTGTTATGGATTAAAATCTAAAATGTATCTCAGTATTAAAAAAAATATTGTCTTTTAAAATAAATTAATTTTTCATTCATCCAATAAAGGTCAAAGATTGTCAGTTTAGGCCATTTTTCTAAACTTCCCCAAAATAGAAATATTATTCTACAATCACAATCTAAGAGAACTGATTAATTACTTATACAGTTAGTTACTTATGTTAGTCTGTGAATTATAGTGCCCACAATAATACACTGAATTTAACAAATTTAATGATATTTGATGTTTTCATATAAAATGCATAAAAAGGCAAGACTTATTACATTTTAAATATCTCATATTGCTATTATGAGTAGGGCATGTTGCTTTTGGAACCATGGTATTGCACTCTATAAAAAAGTTGAGGTTTGACTTGATAAATAATGACACAATTTATTTTTTTAAATCATCATTGTTTTTTGAAAAAATGGTATTAATGATTAACTTTATGTTCAAATTAGAGAACTGAATTTTATCCAGGTGATTAGTGATTTAACACTATCGAAATCTTCTGTAACCTTATGAAAACAAATGTGTAAATGTCAATTAATAAAATGTTTTCGAATTTCAAAATTAACTCATTCTCAAAAAATATAAAAAAAATATAAAAAAAATAAATCAGTATGATAAGTAACATAAAAATATTCACTTTATAAAGACAAAATGGAGATTAAATACAATATGTACATAGGTTGTGGCCAGTGATGAAAATTAATTGTTTTTCTCTCATACAGAATTTAGGATTTGTCATTTTTCAGTGAAAAAAATATTAGGCCAATTTTTTAAAAATTCACATCATAATTTTTTTTTTCATTTTAAAATCAACAGTAGTAAGAGAATTATATTATGTTTATGAATTTCATACCAGAACATTCTTTTGATGGGTATTATCCAAGTTCTCATCACTATAAACATTTTGTTTGCTACTGTGTGTAAAATTAATGTTCTTTTGTATTTTTAGAAAACATAATTAAAAAATTTTGTTTAATTTACATTATATTATGTCTTCAAAGTGATTTGCAATTATTCAAAACATTGTGTTTGTTTATGTTATGGTCCAGGTTCCTTGTACCACGGTGATGGTCCAAGGTAGAACCAATGAAGAATAACTCGAACACAGGTATGGAATAACACAGAAAAATTACAAACAGAATATGTACAAAAGAAGTAGAAGTGTTAGTAATAACAATCAGGTTAGGTTAGAGAGAACTATGTTGTCTCGAAGTATCACTATTCCATGGTCTTACAGTAATCGTCTGACGCGACTCTGTCTCTGACTGACTGACACCATGTTCATTAACACGTCCACGTGTGTCAAATGTGACACAAGGCCGGTTTAATGTGGGCTTTCCGAGCCCGTAGGCTCGGGCAAAAATTGCCCGTAGAACCCGTATAAACGGGATCGGGTTGGTCAACCTCCTCGAACGAGGCTCTGCCCTTCGGCGGAGCCTCGTCCGAGTTCCTCTCTGCCTTTGGGCAGAGAGTTCCCCTCTGCCTCAGAGGCAGAGAGTTCCCCTCTGCCTCAGAGGCAGAGAGTTCGACCGTCCAGCCGAGTCGTCCAAAAACTTGAGGCGCAGTATTTATGGTGTACAGGATAGTCCATTACTATTATGGGTAAGTCCCCATAACAGTTTATTTCCGTGGAAGAAACTATATTTCCATATTTTGGTTAGTGATACTGTTTCCTTCTATTTTAGAGTTTCTTAAAATAAGGGAATGTTTGCACTCACAAGAAGATAATTTTAATTCTATGCTTGTATTTCTTTTTCTTTGTTTCATTTGAACTAGTTCATGTCCTGATTTTCAAAATTTATTTTAGTTGAAAAATGTAATATTTTTTCTGATAATCTTCCCTTCATATTGTCATTCATGCTAGATCTGCTTTTAAACTTTTAGACATCTTGAAAGTTAAGGTTTACATTGAATAAAGAAAATATTTAAAACAGAGAGACATCAGGACACAAGGTAGTTTTCACGTTGGAACTATTAATAATGATAGAGTTAGAATATTTTTTTTAAAAAGTGCAACTGAAGCCGAGAGATTAGATGGGTAGATTGAATGCTAGCAACAACTGAATTTTACACATGGTGCCTCTGTGTTTATTTTCCAAATGATGTTTTCCTGAGAAGAAACTACCAATGACAGTTTTGAGCCGGTGATACAGTCTAGGACATCTTACAATCTCTAGATATGCTATAGCACTTAATAAGGTTTATGTATCTTCCAACCTTAGGCATGGCTTGATAATGACGTTTTATTAGACCTACAAGATATGGGCTTTTCTTTATCTAATCATTAACTTAAAGGACATTATCATTGATAGGTCAAAAATAGAGAGGGAGAAGGCTAGAGTAAAATAAAACACCCATCAGAAACATGTACAAAACCATGAAAATATCATCTGCATTTATGCTAACTACAAAAGTTGATAAACACACTTTACATTACAAAAGATTACAAAGGAAAATGACCAAAGGACCAGGCCTCCAGTAGACTTTCACCAGTGATTGACATGGAAAGAAGATGTCTCACCCAGAGGGCTATCCCTAACATTGGTGCAACTGGTCTTGTTGTAGCAGAGGATGTTGCTGTTGCTTGAGAAGTATTCAACAGCTTAAATTCCATTAAGTATTTCTTGTGGACAACATGAGTACAAACACTGATTGTGAGTTCTTGTTACAATTCTGGAGAAAAATCATAAAAAAAGATAGCTGCACACATTTAGATGTTACTTCATCAAAATGAACTTCATTTAGGGAAGTTTTTTTATGCCCATTAATGGAATTACAAGAAACCCTACTACTTTTACTGTTCCACTAATAAACATTTGAGAAATGATTACAGGCCCCAGGTAAAATTTAACACTATCAATAGCTCTCTAGATAACTTCTATTTAACTGCAGGGACAATGGAAGATTCAAGTCGTGAGCAAAAACTGCTCTTAGAATATGCAGCACGAATATATCAAGAGAAAGTGAAGCCTAGATTTGCTGCCTGGAATATTGCGTATCTAAATTGAGCAAGATAGCTAAATTTAGCCTTCAGGTTAATGTACTTTTGGACCAGAGGTACCTATCCATCCTATGATAAATTGTACAACCTTATAAAATGTGTAATTGAAACATATGCAGTTAGTTGGTTTTAAATTAAAAAGAATAATGAATTGCATAATCAACAAATGTATATCTTCAACATGACCTTGAGAAGAAATCAACAGTTTACTGAAATACAGACTGCTGCATTATAAAATTTACAACACAAAATATCTTTTGTTTCGAAAGTAGAGAGCCACCAGGAAAGAGATAAAAAAACACATTCAACTGTTTCAGTCTAGTCAAATTTGAACCTTTTATAAAAAAGTGTTTGTGAACCTGCACATTGAAATGATGAACTGCATGACGTTTGAATGTAAGGAACAACAAATAGAATTATTTGTAAATCACTGAGCCAGGTTTCAACAAAATCTTTTTCTCAAAAAGAGGAAAGACATTGTCCTATTCAACCTCAAGTGTCAAGCCGAAGTCAGATGGCAAAATATGAATTAATAAGGGCCTCATCAATCTAACTTAATGAGCCAAGTAATTTCACAAGGCGGAATTGCTATGATATATATATATATATATATATATATATATATATATATATATATATATATATATATTAAAAATAATGAAATGCTTTTCTTGTGTAAAACATTTTCTAAGATTATGCCAGGTTTGATATTTGAATTTTTAATAGAGCATATATTGTATTTTGTCATCAGTAAAATTCTATTTTTATTTAAATATTAAACAATGTTTCATTTTGTAATTTGCAAAATGAAAAAAAAAATTATTTGCCCTCCCAATATAAATGAAAAAAGCCATGACATTTGTGAATTAAAGATTCAAGGCAAGATTGTCACATTATATAAAAATGAAATATTTTACATAAAATGTTTAAACACAAATCCCAATTTCAAAGACATAATTTGACTTATATATATAGAAATAGGTATACTTATTTTTAATTTCCCGTGTTAAAACTTTGTATATACTTAAAAACTGTCATAAACCTCTTCAAATAAAATTGTTAAAAAACTTTAAAAGTCAGTTTTTACTTTTTCAAGCATAAATTACTATGACAAAATATTTTCCCATTTAAAAGTAATAAGCTAATATTGGAATTTTGCATGGAAAATATATAAAATAAACACTCATCATGATAACATACCAAAAAATTATGAATACAATGAATATGTAATTTCACCCTTTGTCACACAATTTAACTGGGAAAAGTGCCGTCAATATAATTAATCTTGCTTTGTAAGAACCGTGCAGCCGAAAACCTTCTATTGGATATTCTGAGTAGACATCTAAAAACATAGATCAAAGGATGTCAAATATCCTCCCACCATTTCAAGAATGGAATGTCCCATCTGACAGGAAGCTATGATCATTCAACTTTCAAACACAGATAATTCATGTAAAGGAGACAATCTTAGAATTAAGTCAGAATTGCCATATTCAAATCATTAGCTATTATAATTATCAATGACTTATACCAGCCCAAAAGAATGATGTCTGTTGATATTTTAGTTCATGGTTATATAATCTGATAGATAACACAACTGAAATGATGTTTCTGAAAAGGAGAAGTTATACAAAGGAGCAAGAAAGCTTTATGTACTTGAAGAAAATCTGTGTATTAATAGGGATTTAAATGTAGCCTACTTTTTCTGAACGTCACAACTTTTTGATGGGAAAACAATGTCAAATTTGAAGCAGAATACTTAAACAGCAATGGGGAAGACTTGTTAAATTGATGTAACTCATAAAGTTACTCCATTGCAAAGTCATCTTCCGACTATCCTATAAAATACTGGATCACATATCTTAGCCAAGATAAAGTGATCAAAATGATTATTGACATCTGTAGTTTGGTCCCGTGGCTGGAACAGCCTGTGACAGATGTTACATTTCACAACTTCTGCTCAGAATCACCAACTTCCTGCGACAAATTTCACAACACCAAAATAAAAATCACTTGTCCACTCACAAAAACAGTGAAAGACAACTTGGTATAACATCCTATTTTGTGATATACTTCGGGTGACTGATACCTGTGGATCTTAGATAGCAGCATCCTTTTAGAATCACTAACAAAGTTTGATACCAAATAATAGAAAACACATCAGTTAAGGACTTTCAAGAGTAGCAACAACTAAAAAGGATAGCACATGTGACACAAAAATAAACTAATAACTTAAGTTGACATTCCACATAAAATTAAACAAAAGGTTAATTAGGAAGATCTTGTCAACATTATTAAGAGTGAATGCAGTTAATGGAGATGAGAAAGCTTTTTTCCTGAAAATTGTTTTAAAAGATATATTTTATAAATGATAACAGAAATTAGCACTGGATACTGTTGATGAATGCCGAATGTTTCCCTATGAGAAATGGCTAACATTGCGATTACAATTTGATATGACTAGACTGGCTGTTGTCCATGTTGATATGATGCCAGCCTAGTAGCATGCTTAAATTCATGCAGTCTGGGAACTAGCGAAAGTAGCTCATCAGAGTAGTTACCTTGAAAGTATTTGCAGAAAAGACAGAGAGAGGTGACAACACGTCTGTGAGAAACGAAATGCCAGATCAGGGCGAACCACATGTGTGTGTGTGTGTGTGTGTATGTGTGTGAGTGTGTGTGTACGTATGTATGTGAGCAAAACAGATATATAATATAGGAGAGTATGATATGATATCATAAAGATAGTATTATTTATGCTAGATTTAATGTCCTTCCCAATCTATATTTCTTCACAATCTTCCTTTCTCAATTACACACACACACGTGTGTGTATATATATATATATATATATATATATATATATATATATATATAATGAATATCTGATGCAAATATATGTTTTAAATCAAGATATTTATGCGTATAATTGTACAAAAAGCATAAGTAAATGTAAAAGTAGATACTGAGTTCAAGCAACATCGAGAGGCGACAGTTTTTATATATATATGTATGTCTGTGTGTGTGTATATATATATATATATATATATATATGAGTGTGTTTGTGTGTGCCTGTGTAAAGTTAGAAAGTATGAATGCAAGTGAAAACATTTGCACTAAAATATAATGAATAGGTGACTAGAAATGCAATTGGAGATTGACGGGCTATGACTAAATTTATGATCAAAGGTATTCAAATTTCCTTAGGCATTTTGTGAAGATTAATGAAACATTAGAATTTTCAAACAGAGTTTAAATCTAACATGTGATGCAGTCATATTAAATATTTCATGATGTTTATCTTTTTTTTGCATTGCAATATCTCCATGACTATGAAAGATATGTGCAGACAGTTTTACACTGATTTTGTTGGCACTTATGGTAAACATGCAGGTGATTTTATGTGCATCATTTTGATGAGTAAAATTCACTTTAAACTGCAACACACTACAAATTCTTACCTACTCACAGCTTAAAACGTCTCTGTAGTGGCAAATTATGTAACCTCACTGCAGTAAAGAACAGATCATGAAGTTTAAACAGACATGTGCACACATACATCATACACAAAATATAAGTATTTTCTATTTTAACTAAATACTACACAGTTACAATATTTTACCAGTGAGGACAGATGGCAATGACATATATGACAATGGTAGGCTGTGGGAAAAATGTAACAAAACTCAGACTAAAATGTTCGACCACATGAAAAAATGTTAATTTAAAGACTGGAGGTTATATCCGTTTTATATATGCCGTCATCTTACATTATACGTATATAAATATATATATAGAGAGATATATGTGTGTGTGTGCATATATATATATATATATATATATATATATATATATGCATACATAGATAGATACATATATATAATACATACATATATACATATATAAAAAAAATGCA
Organism: Acanthosepion esculentum; assembly: GCA_964036315.1. Taxonomy (NCBI): domain Eukaryota; kingdom Metazoa; phylum Mollusca; class Cephalopoda; order Sepiida; family Sepiidae; genus Acanthosepion; species Acanthosepion esculentum. The sequence goes on from OZ038475.1 coordinate 55,104,110, forward strand.
CACACATATGCATATATATGAGCATACATATATACATATACATATATATGAGCATACATATATACATATACATATATATATGCATACATATATACACATATATATGCATACATATATACATATATATATATGCATATATACATATATATATGCATACATATATACACATATATATATGCATACATATATACATATATATATATGCTTACATATATACACATATATATATGCATACATATATACACATATATATATGCATACGTATATACATATATATATATATGCATACATACATATATACATATATATATGCATACATATATACATACATATATATATGCATACATATATACATATATATATATGCATACATATATACATATATATATATGCATACATATATACATATATATATATGCATACATACATATATACACACATATATATATGCATACATACTCATGTACATATATGCATATATGTGCATGCATACATACATATGAACATATATATATATGCATACGTGCATACATATACATATATGTGCATACATATACATATATGTGCATACGTAGATACATACATATACATATATGTGCATACATACATATATATCTATATCTGTGTGTGTGTGAGTGAGTGAGTGTGTGTCTGTGTCTGTTTGGTTGAATGATATCCACATCAGTCTCTCCAATATTTTATTTATTCTTTCAATTACTTTTTTATCTAATCATTAAAATTAGCAGATATTATATTTATTTTCATTATTTTTTACAGTGTACATTCCAATGTTGCTACATTCATTTTCATGTATTTCCCTTTTTGTGTGTTTAGGTAATTACGTTTGGTTGCTTCAGTTTAATTTAGTCTGAGAAACACACAAAAAAGGAAATAAGTGAAACTAAATGTATCAACATTCGAAAGTATAGTGAAACAAATGAAATAAAAATTAATATGACCGTTGAGAAATGTACCAACTATATATAACAAATTATCTGGTTATTTGTAAAAGTTAATAAAAAAATGAATAGACTGAACGTGTCGGTATTATTCAACCAACTATCTTTGAAATAATTCTTCTTGACGAAGTACAGGGAGCATTATTCTGCATAAAAATGAGCTTGGCGGGGTCGATTTACACCCTTTCAGCAGAGGGGAGGAGACAAAATTCTCTTGTACTGCTCGTTCCTGAGGGTCTTTTCAATAGGTTTTAAGAAACCAGTTCCATGAAAAGAAAAGCATCCCCAGAAAATTATACTCAACGGATGCTTGGCAGTACTTACTGATAAATTCAAAGACTTTGAAAGCTTCTTATTCGGATTTTAGATCGCTTATCCTTTGAATTTCGCTCAACTTTCGTTTCATCGGAGAAGAGAACATTTATTAAAAAAACATCAGGTGAGTCACTGTTATCGAACATCACTATATATATATATATATATATATATATATATATATATATATATATATATATATATATATATATATATATATATATATATATATATAAGATAGATATAAGTGATATGTTTATGAGAATGAGGCATTAGATTCAACCCAGAACTTCAGAAAACTTTAGCGGCAAAATGTTTTCTATGGAAGAAAATAATATATAAGAAATTAGATTTGTTTTCCTCGGGGATCTTTTAGGAAGCTGTGTGTAATGTTTGGCGCGACACGAAAAACATCATATTTTTGGTAAACAGCATATATATATATATATATATATATATATATATATATATATATATATATATATATATATATATATATATATATATATATATATATATATATATAATGTTATATATATGTATATGTGTGTATGTGGGGTTTGTCCATTTCCTTTCTGCCAAGAAAGTCAGAAAACTTAAGACGCAACATTTGCTGTATGTAAAAAAATTATATATATATATATATATATATATATATATATATATATAAACTGAGATTTCCTTTTCCAGAAGGAGAGATTATGAGGACGTCTGATATTTTTGCCGAGACAAAAAAGACACTAAGTAGCTTGATAAATGCGTGAATCTCCAAACTGCTCAATTTGTGGCATAATGCGTTCCACCTACGGGGCATTCTGTAAAAGAGAAGAAAATAGAGGAACATATAGAGCAGTAGCAGGATTTCTTTTTGATTTCCGCATAAAATACCATATCTCTTTCAAAATGACGGTGACAGGATGGAGGCAGTGTGCGCGCTGGTTGAATTTTGACATCTCCTCATAGAATGCTGTCGATGCTCTTAGTTGAAAATGACTGCAAAATTTTAAGCGTTGTTAGATTTTATTACTTTAACAAAGTAGTATATATATATATATATAAGCGGGACTTATTACAACTATGTGATTTAAATTATTTTCATGAAGATTTAACGATTGCGCAAGATGTTTGGCGTAATACAGACTTCTATTTCAAGAGTATCCTCTAATAATTGTTACTCGTAAAAAAACGCAGGCCAATAAACCTTTAATTTCGAGTCCATGTGAAGCTTTCAGGTTCTGGTAAATTAAACTATAAGTACTGTTTTATATATATATATATATATATATATATATATATATATATATATATATATATATATATATATATGTATGTATGTTAGTGAATATACATACTATTCAACGTCGATAGCTCGACTGGGCGTTTCATGCAGTTCTTGCAATCTTCAGGTGTAAAGTAAATATGTTCTGACCGTTAACTCTTCGCGTCCTCGTGGTTATGATTCAAAACTGTGGGTTAAAACTTGTTTATTTAAGTATTGTTGCGTAAAATATTATAATTAACTATTAATAATTTATATCTTTCAAATTCTTAAGTTTTGAAAGGGAAGAATTAGAAAATTAAAAACATTTTTTTTAATTATTTAAATTTGGATTCAAAATAAACATGATATCAAGGGGGATAAACCTCTTTTTTACATAAAATACCTTAGTTATACAGATTAACTTAAACGAGAACACAAGGTGGAAATATAATATATGAGTTCACATATAAAAATAACAATATAAAATTAACAGGTCGGGACTATATATCTAATGTACTTATAAAGGTGAAATTATATATACACACAATATAAATTAATCGATTACCGTAATATTGAATTGTATGTGTCTATAGATATATAAAAAATGTTATTAATAATAGGTTCTAACAATAATAAAAATTGTTGCATATTATATTAATATTTATAATATTTATTTTGCGATCTCTTTTAATCGGGGTCAATGGGTTTGAACAGGTGCTTACATTTACGGCTACATGTAGATATAAATTCGGACCTCGTTTTCAGCAAGTTAGGGTTATTTAAGTGTGTTAATATCAGAAGATTCTCCAACAAACGCAAGTTACATCTGTATCCCTTTCCATTGTATGGCTTAGCTTTCGCGATTATCTCCCAGCTAATTGTTGTGTTCTTATTGATTTTTGATCGTCAAACATATTTTGAAAATGTTGTACAGTTTTTGTATTTGATATTGC
>OZ038475.1:55110097-55127597 GCA_964036315.1 Acanthosepion esculentum
TCATGTATCATATATTAATGCATAAAATAATAAGCATATAAGTTATTCAGCGATGTTGGTATACTATTAGAGTTATATATGTTCTATCTTCTCTGTATCTGGGCCATATATTTAGAATAATTTCTGTTTCTATTTTTGCGTAATCAATCCCGACATCATTAAAATAATTCATTAATGACATTAAATACAGATATGAACTGAAAGTCCGACCAAATATTTCTCATGAACAAATATGAAAATACTACCATCGTCGGTTGGGTCATTACATGCTTAATATGAGATCTTACGTTAAATAATATATTTTCTAGTGGTTTTGATACAATTTGAATAAGCACTCATGAATTCCCATGTTTATTGTATTTACTTGTAGTCATAATTACCTCTTAAAGGAAGCATAGGGAACAGTCCGGCCTAAGGCGTTAGGATTCAAATTTTGGGATTTTCCACACTTTCGCAACTTAGGAATCATTGTTTGAAAATACGTTTTTCCAACAAATTCATCTTTTATAACATGGGACTCGGGTATGTGCAAATTCTTTAAATTTACTTTAACATTACTGAACTACATTCATCCATGATATTCATAGAAATTTCTGAAATTTTACTTGGACGCGCATATCAGTTTGTAATTATAGAGATACTCACTAAAAAATAAAAACATGTATCAAACAAGTATAAAATCAGTTACATGTACGGTGTGTTAAGAAAAACACATTCCCTGTCGGATAAGAAGGATGATTAACTGACCGTACGATCTGAATCATTAACTTACCGTACGAACTCAACCTCTAAAACTGTCATGCACATTCTGGTACTTCTAAAATAAGGCAAACTTCAACAAGAACAATTGGATAAACTAGAGGAAAGAAAAGTCATTCTACGCGGTGACCTGCATATATCCACGTTCAGTCACGGAATCATTACATCTTTTATGATATCCTTAAGTTTGTCAATGCAGAGAGAGCCATGTCATACCGATGTAGGTTTTTTGCTATTGGATTGCATATTCAAAGCCATTTGCAACATCGAGGTATTGCTTGATGCAAACAATGGGATAAGATGCGATGCAAAAGAGGTAATACGTGTGGAAGAAGGAACAGAATTCCTCAAACATAGCTCCCATGACCCAGAAGTTATGATACGAATATTTTCACGATAATATCAGCAAGTGATTTTCTCACTCACTTGATATAAATACTATTGGTTATTACAAATATTTGACATTTGTTTACATCAAGCAGAACAAGATTGCTTTCAACGGATCAAGCAAATAAATGAAATAAACCTATACAATCTCGCAAGTAATTATTGCATATCCTTAAGTCATAATGATTATTTAATAGCAGCCATATTGTACTTAAAATACGACTGGTAATAAAAACAATTTGACGGTGATATTTGATAGAATTTCTAGAAATTTGTGGCGGTATTTTAAGTAGTTATAGATATTTAATTATGTACAAAAAGAAATTGTAGATTTTTCTCATTTACAAAATTTAGTATTATAAAATTGTGAAGAATATTCTTGTACTTAATTCTGGAATTTTTGATGATTCTTTGTATTTTGAAGATTATTCAACTAAAATCTCCTAATTTATTTGTTATGTTATTCCAAGAATCTGGCTATAATGGCTGTCCATAACTTTCTGTCTTGTAATAATTCCCTTCTTCCTTACTCTTATTCATTATTATATCGCGCACTCCCTGAAACCTATTCACTCAGTTAGCCATTTTTCTCATATTTCTCTTGAAGTCAGTCTATCTTGTTGCTTTAATATTTCTATAAAATGTTCTATTCACTAATTCTGTAAGACATTTAGATTCAGTTTCTGACTGTTCACAGCAATTTCCTAATTTGTTTTTACTCTTTCTTGTGGGAATACCGTAGACGCAGACCTTATTCCATCTGTCGGTGCACAACGACGTGAACCAGTACGGGAACGCAAAGACGAGTAATCATTTGCCGGTGGGCAAAATGAATGGTGGAGATACACGTTGTATTTGTCTCTTTTATCTGTTCCAAATACATTCTATCTTAATATATTACGTTGTTTCTATAAGGTACATTTTAATATTACTATGTTGTGACATATTTCAGTGTCTCACATCTCAACATCTGTTACATCTCTATCAAGAGGCTTAAAATTTGTAGTTGCTACTACTAAATCCTGTTATGTATTCTTGTACTGCAAGGCTCGATTCACTGCTTCAACAAATCCCATAAAAACTAACATTCTTATCGTATTGCTCTTTAATTTCTGTTGTATTCACTAAACTCTTAATCTCTCAGAATGAAAGCTATTTTCCAAATTAAATTTGAGGATTACTCAACAATTGTACACGTGTAAAACGATGTTTTCTAATAGTTCCATTTGGTGTTCGAGACGTACTCTATCAAAAAATACCCATTATGGAATTTTTATAACATAGAGGAAAAAATTCCATAAAGGATAATTTTCAGATTCTAATGAACGATCAGTACATTGTCAACCGTTTCCATTTAAAAGCATAATGAAAAAATTACGGTAATATATAGCAATGCACATCTTTGTGCAAATATTGTACCCTTGAACAACATATAGTTCTGTACTACTTGCACTCCTGTAGATGGTCTTGGAAGAAGATCGAAAGTACTTGGGAAATGAAAATAAAAGCAATTTAAACAGTTATAGCGCATTTCTCTCAACCTTTAACGTCAATAGAGGGAAGGTTATTCGTGAATATGAAAGATTTTGTTAAAAATTAGCAGACATAATGCCTGTATTTTATTCAATCAGACATACCTAAAAGAGAATTTGTTGTCTAAATACACAATTTTTAATATATATATATATATATATATATATATATATATATATATATATGCTGTGAATGAGTTTAAATAAATTGAATTTAACGAAAGTTTAATAAGTAGTTAAGTTATCTTTTTAAGTTTTAATCCATTTGGAAATGTCGAAGTACTTAAATATTCATTGTACTCGAGTTATTTTAAATAGGAAGTATTAACAGTTATTTTGCTTGTATCTAGACGATACTGTGACCGTCAGAGGTAGTGCATTATAGAGTTACATCGTTGTTCTTATATATACGTCTATGAATTGCATTAAGGATCAGTTCGCAAATAAAGAGGACGCACTATGTTACTCCTATTTGGCGCTGAAATGCAGTCATATCGCTCCCTCATGACAAATTAACCATTCCTCTGGCAAAGTCTCCATCGAACCGATAAATGAAACACGCTATATGTTATCGATTTCTATTAAACCTTCTAGTCTTTTGCGCAGAAATCACATTTTCACTTCTAAAAAAAACTCCGTCGTATATAAAAGAGAAAGGGACTTTTCATAATTGATATAGCCGAACGTATTTCATTGAACCATCTAAACAAATAGCGTCAAGTCAAACATATCTGGTGCTTATTTGCTGATTACTAGAGATAAATATATTTTGAAGTTAGGCACACAAAGAGGATACACTCGTGCGCACATGCAAACTCAAACGCATGTATTTGTGCTTGCAAGTGTGTTTGTGTGTGCATTTGATGTGGCGTCAACCTTTTGATAAAATATTCTATGTAGACATTAAGTTTCTTTCATATCACTCAACATCTATTATGTCAAATTTACTTTGACACGCACAAACACCCAACTATATATATTGCGACAATTCCCAAATCTATATTAAGCATAAAGAAGTGTCCCTGTGGTAAAATGTTTAGAATGATAGCGAAATGATTGCAAAAAACAGGTTCGAGTCTCACGCTGACCGATTTTTCAAGGATGATGATTGTAGCGTTCGACACCTTTGATAAGTACCTGAGAACCATATCGCCGGTTGACCAAATCCTTTTGAGTGATATTGCCGAATCTCTTCGGAGCTAGGTGGTTGTTGTCTTAACGTGAATCAGAAGTGGTTGTTGAGTTATGGTTTGAGCCTACAGTTTAGTAAAAAACTATTGATCACGCCAAATTATACGCACTTTCCGAGAAACAAAATTTTGCTAAGCATATTTGCGGTATGAAATTCATGTTGCACCTGCTGTTGTGTAAAATAACTGACATGCATGAGCAGGCATCTGCAACATAGATTATATAATCACCCTAATATTTGGGGATACAAGGAAACGGTCACCCAGTCATTTACTTTAAGGAAATAAAATATAGATAACCGGGGCGAAGCTATTTGCAATACTTCTGAATGGACTTGCAAAGAAATTTTAACTGAAAAAACAAAACAAAACAAATTCAATCAAATTGATGTGTCTATGAATTCAAAATGGAATATATTAGCAGAAACTCTTGTGACATTGCCGAACGAGATCATCCCAAAGAAAGTGAGACAGAAAAAAGCAAATGGAAGAACAAGGAAATCATTGACTTAATGAATAAATGACATCAAAACAAAGCTAAGAGATGATACAAAGAAGAGAAAGTTAAACAGATAAAATAGAAAAAATGCAGGCAGCCAAATGAGGAAAGACAAAAGAAAAAGTGTGGCAAAATAGAAAGAACGAGTCGTAGACACGATAGGTATGCATAAAAAAAGATACATTTCAGCTTGTCGCTTGATCTCCGAGTACAGCCAGAAGCAACCTTTCGTGACTTACAGCTCCAAAATGTACCTGACTCCTTCTATGCTTTATATCGTTAGATTAGATTAATAACTGAGTACCCCTCTCATGTCAGAGGTGGAGATGATCACTCTTCACTTTCCAGCAAACATAGAGTACAAAAGACTTTATGCGTCCTTAACTATTTTTCACTGTAAAACCACATTCCCACAGATGCAACTTAGCAGGTCTGTAGCTATTCTATTGCTATTATCATGGCAATTCTTCACCTGCGCACCATTCTTTAGTTCCGTCAGCGTAGGATTTTAGATTAGGATTCACTGAGCCGAATATTTCCTCTTTATTCCATCTGTAAGGCAGAAATACCTCTCTGATGATTCTGAAGATCTGCTACTGTGTAGAACAAAGAAATGCCTGGAAATATCCTGGAAAATTACATTATTAATTTCTAGAGGTCAAGTGCCAATAGAAATCTCTGCAATTTGCGCTCATAATTTTAACTTTCTTTTTAACACGTTACACGCATATGACACAGCGGATTCTATTACACCTTGTATTAAATGAACTTTAGTAAATCACACACCCACACACGCTTATATATATATATATATATATATATATATATATATATATATATATATATATATATATATATATATATAGGCAGCAATCCCTCTTTCATGCAAGCTACATTAAATATGACAGACAAGGTTCTTTGATTAAGTTATTTATATAATTTCTCATATGATCTTATTTTTTCTTTTCTGTAGATAAATTATGCAAAAACTGTCCAAATGTCTTCTTTTTCCAAGAGCTATCGGCTATACCTTTAACCATCATCAATGATAAATTATTTTTACTGTTTCCTGGTAACGGACTGTTGTGTGTATATGTTTAGCATAAAATGCTTTATTTTCAGAACACAGTCAACATATCGTGGTCATGTTCATAATGATATTATTGAGTGTTGATTTTTATGTTCTTATTAATAAGGCTGCCATTATTTTATCCTTTTTAAAAATGTTGACGATGCTATTATATTTACATTATCAACAAATATGTTGAGAATAGGGTCCGGTAGGACTCCATGAATATTTAAATATGACTTAATTGAGCTATGGTTAGAAAGATGGAGCGTCATTCTTCTTGTTGAACATGTTGTGGTGTGGCCTACATAATTGTTTACGGATTTTCATTGATCAGGAACACAATTCCTTAATGAACATTCAAATTCATAAATAATATTTGTTCTATTTAATTTTGATGTAAGAGGTGAATTATTATATTAATAATTATAAGATTGGCTGTTTTAATTTTTTTGTAATAAACTAATTTTATGCTGTTACCTAAGGGTGTTGTGCATTTTGTATAATGTTCTTAAGTCTAGTTTCATCTTGTTTGTAATTATCAGGTTAATGCGCGTTAAAACCTAAAAGCATATACAGTATGAATACATAAAAAAAAATGTGTGTATGTACTTACATGTGTAATTGACGTACATGTACGAATTATATATTACCGGGGGTAACATATTTTTAGAAATACCAAAGTGAGGCATGGCCCAAACTTGCTTGAGAACTACTGGTTTACGAGAAGTAGCTGGTTATCAGTGGCCGGTTGTCAACTTGTTATGGTTAAACACACCTATACTATAGTTATTAGACTCTCCCACCTAGTATAAGTAGGAGTAGTAAGAGGAACGAGGGTTAGTCGTTACAGTCTGAACGGTTGAACTCTCTGCCTACGGGCGGGGAGGAACCCGAACGAGGCTACGCCGAAGGGAGAAGTCTCGTTCGGGGAGGTTAACCGGCCCTGAATCCGTTTATACGGGTTCAAAGGCTATATATTTTTGGCCGGGCCCACGGGCTCGGGGATCCCACGTTAAACCGGCCTTGTACTACATGATACCCTCGTGTGGGGGGGTGACTAAATATTATTCGATGTCGGACAGTAGTCGACAGTTAGTCGAATACAAAAGTAGTCAGCGACCACAACAAGCTTACTCTGCGTAATACCTATTATATGAAGTTCCTAACGTTTGGTATGTCGAACTTATTTCGGACCGATTTTTATTACAAATACAAGCCTCCACTGCGAAATAACTCCACAACACAACTTTCGCCCATTCGAGATAATGTAGCAGACAGAAACTATTTAGAACATCGGGACCTTCTCCCCGTTACCAATCTCGACGACAACAATCTTTGGAACACATGTAATATGAATATATAAAAATTATATGAATTACGTGGTTTAGAAGCTCCAAAATAATTATCATTTTTAAAAATACATAAAACGTTAGGCAAATAGAAACACTAGAACGAAAGGAAAATTACGAAATAGTCGTATATACATAAAGCAAAACGCAAATATCGAAATGATTGTTAATTTTAGAAAGAAAGATATCAGTAAGAATAATGAAAATACAAATCAGAATATTCGGTGATTTTGAAGTCATTATTTTTAACATACAATTGAATAAATTATACTGCCTTTTCCATAGTACTTAACAATCTAACAATTAATAAAAAATGAACGACCGTAGAACATTCAGTACTAATAAATAAATCTTTAGATAAGTAAAAACGGAAAGTACAAATAATACCGATGGTCTCCAGGTTAGTTAATACAGGAATTCCCGATAATTGTGGAAAACAGTTGAAAGAAATATTAAAAGACAATTCATATGCAACTTTAAATATATATATTAATCATTATATATATATATATATATATATATATATATATATATATATATATATATATATATATTTGGGTGTGTATATGAAATAAAAGAAAAAAAAATCATAGCGAATATTAAATTATTATAATACATTTAAGCAATATTTACATTTTTCAATTAAACTAAAAATCCGTTAAATTTTAGAAGCTTGTAAAAATGGTATCATCTCTCCTTGAGATGAGAAGAGCAAAATCTCAATCTCTCTCCCTCCCTCTCTCTCTCTCTCTATATATATATATATATATATATATATCTATCATTTCACCCAAAGCAAGGCGGGAATTCCATTAGTACTCAGGGAGCTACAGAAAGTGAAAGTGAGGGAAAACAACTAAGCATTGTTTTAGGATTGAGGAACGGGAAGAAGGTGAACGCGATTCAAGAATATAGAAGATTGCGATTGACATTACAGTTAAATCTTTGAAGATTGTTGTTAACAGGGAAGTAGTTAAACGGAATAGAGTTACACAGGTGGGAAGTGCGGGAAAATAAATTGTTGAAATTGTGCAAGATGGATTCTGACGAGAAAAAAATTCTATCACACACTCTGACCCAATTTGCAGTAGATGCAGGTAATGATTCGATTCCACTCCATGTTAGAAGATCTGAGGCCAAGCAAGCACAGTGAGTTACTCTGCAAAATTCTAGCATCAGCCATGCTAAAACATTCTCTATGGTGGTTAAATAAGAGCAGTTTCGTTTTTGAGGCATTAAAATTTACAAGCCATTTCCTGCTCCAGTTAACCACGGATTGGAGGTTCTTTCAAAGTGCAACAGCCAGGTTAACTTTGTCACTTCTGACGTATTTTCTATTGCGACAGGAGGTAGTGTTGTTGACCATGTTCACCGTAGTCTGTGAATGTAGAATCCAGCACAGTAAGTAATTTGTTCAATGAAACAACGCCAATACCACTAGCAGTAGCTGTTCAGTCTTCGATATCAAAGGTTGGCAGTGAATATTTGGAGAAAAAACAAAATGGCTGCCTTTATACACGTCGGATTGAATATTCAGTGCTTTCTGATTGGGTAATCTTTTCTTGGTGGACTATAAAATGAGTCAGCTCATTTTGGTTGTCTCACTAGTACATAGCAGGTACCCAAAAACCCCAACAAGTGTCATCTGCATAAATGCCTATTTGTGAACTGATGATATCAGAAAGATCACTAATGAAGATCAGAAACAGCGTAGAACACAGAGTAGAGCCTTGCGGGGGCTGCCTTCATGTGAACTGATCTGGAAACGTATCCGTTCGGAACGAACTTTTTCACGATTTGATGGGACTGATTAGATTACATTAAACTATCATCATGTAATACTGTAACCCTAGAGCTTACGTAGAAGACCGATTTGCCAAACATTAGTGTGTATCAACAATACTTTAAAATTTGGGAGCGGTTCCCTCACACCAAAATAATGACAGAAGTTCATATAAATATATGACCGCAAATCTTTCGCTTATGAGTTAAAAATTTTAATATTTACGTTAGACACTGTTAAATTTAATATCCAAGATACAATCCAAAAATAATATTACAAACGTTGGGCGTGGACTTCTGAGACCAAAACAAATTATCCAAAAGGCCATCGTTGTACATCCAAATAGCAATGCATTACAAATTTTTAAATTGTCCTCTGCTTTCTTCTACACACGCACGCACCCGTCGTATCATTGAGGGTGGACACTTTCAAATACTTCCTACACGGTGTCGAATGGTTTGGCAGACCCCTAAGTCAGGTTAATGAAGCGACTTTGCATTATTCCTGTTTGCTGCATAGACCAATTGTTGTAACTCACCCCACAGATAGACATCCAAAGGATTGAGGTTTGGGGAACGCGAAGGCCATGGAACCGGGCCTCACTAACATTTCCCTCTTTCTTGGTAGATATCAGCCAGTGCAACGCGAACAATGTCACAAAAATGGGCTGAATCCCCCATCATACATGAACCACATTCGTCTTAGCAGAGGTACATCCTCTAACAGGATTGGAAGTGGTTCGAAATAATGTCCCTGTAGCCAGCGCTTGTAAGAAGTTCTGGTAGAGCGTATGGTCCTACCAAACAGTTACCTACCATTCCAGCCTACACATTAATTGTAAACAGATGATAGTCTAGCCTGTATTGCACCATAGTTATTCCGATCCGCCCACACATATTAGTTGTGTCGATTTGTTATTCCATCTCTTCCAAATGTTGCCTCATCCATAAACAACGATGAAAAGATAAAAAAAGCGATCGGCAATTTGAGCAGTGGACAATCAGCAAAAGTTCTCCTGTGGTCAGCGATCAGAAAGCGAAAGAACCTGCACATGTTGCCAAGGATACGGATAGAGGAGCTGCTCATGAATTACTTTCCATGTCGTAATATGAGATATATGACATACTAGAAGCACTTGCCTTGGGCTGATACCTGGATTGTCTCCAAAAGCCTGTAGAATGTGTTCTTCCTGGTCGGGCGTACGCAGAGATCTCGATCTTCTACGATCCATAGTTAGTGGTGCCACGGATACTGTCTCAGCAACCTGACGATCATCAAACGTTGAATGACTCGGATGCCTTCTGGAAATACGATCTCATACAAGCGTGCTATTTTCTATTCTCGTGGACGTAATGTAAAAATCATATCTGCCTGATCACGACATTAATATACTGCCATTGTTAAACGTTATGTACGTAATGTGGATATATTCTGGGCTCCTGTAGCTAAATTGGTAGCAGTATGTTTCGAGTATAATCGTGTTTTTTTTTTAAGATAGCAGCTCACTTACTGTCGGTATGTATATTTCCTTTTTTCAGTGTATAAAACAAAACAGGGATCACAACGCAAATGATTGTTCCCACAAAAATAAATTTTATATTAATGAGAAATATTGTAGGCTCAAAATTACAGTTAAAAATTACTTTCGGTCCCGTTTCGTGTACCAAAATGATGATAACATATATATATATATATATATATATATATATATATATATATATATATATATATATATATATATATATATATACAATAGATATATACTGTTTAATTCGTGTAATTTAACTTTGCATTTTTAAGATGGCTTCGCGTATCCAGATATCTAACACCACCACGACAGTTATATTGGAATTTTCTTTGTATTTCAACTGCTGTCTCTCCGCCAATTCAACCGGGTTTCTCTCCTAGCTAGATGCAACCGGACGTCTAGCCACATTGATGAGCTGTGATATAACGAATCAGTCTGTCTGTGTATGACTATATATATATATATATATATATATATGGCTCTGGATCTGTGTGGATATGATCACGGATATCTGTATTAAAGTAAATATGATAAGTAACCTTGATAAAATCCCCGTACAAGTCAAGAAGGCTAGTCATGCTTGCGGAACACAGGACGCATATCGACGGTCTGATCATGGAATTTATTCTAACACGTTGTTGAATGTTTACAGTACATGTATTGTTTCTATATTGTTGTATGCATGTATAGTGGGTATCCGATGATAAATGCACGAGGGGGATGTTTTTGATATTGAATGTCGCACAGTATCAGGATAAAGTCTCTGGTACATCACACAAGATACGATGGAATAGTTATGTGAGCAACATGAAGAACCAATTGTAGTTAAGTTATTTCTCTATCTCTGTACAGTGAGCTGGTTGACAGGGATAGACTAGCTTACAAATCTGATTTGAGATATATAAAATATACATTAAGAACAAACCAAGAGACAGAACCATCTTGTAATGTGACTGGTAAAACGTACTTTAAAGACTTGAAGAAATCAGTGAATGTTAGGAAGATAGATTTTGAATCGTGTTGAGAAGCAAAAACTCGAGAGATGTTCATAAGTGCCTTGATGCTAATCTCCCTGACAATATTACGCAAACAACTTCTGCAAAAGGTGACAAACCCTGCGAAATCTAGCTGAACTAAAGAGCTATATATGCGCTGCTTATATATAAGGATATATCAAACAATAAAATACCAGGAAATCGAGTATGCCTCTGTCCATGTATGTAGTCATTTATCTCCCTCTCTCTCTCTATATATATATGTGTGTGTGTGTGTGTGTGTGTGTGTTTGTTTGTGTGTGTGTGTGTGCATGCGCACGTGCATGTGAGATAGAGATATATTTTCATGTGTCAAGAATATATTGGGGAAAATATTTGAAAACGTGGACAACTTTTTTTTTACGCGTTTCAACCTTTAGATGGAATATTTCCCCATTTGTTAATATATATATATATATATATAAGTTGTATCCAAAATACCTTTAAAAACTTTGGGTGCGAGATCCTCAAGCCAAAACAAGGAAAAAATCCAAACGTTTGTTTGCAAATCCTTCATTTTTGTATTAAGTTTAAATTTTATGGTAGATGCTGTTAAATTTACAATCCAAATATGCTTTTATAAACTTTATATATATATATATATATATATATATATATATATATATATATATGAAGCTTTGTCAGAGTAATAGCGATATAATATTTACAGGATTAAGTGTTTGCAGTGTGATATATAATTATACCATCTCATGTATATACACACCTATGCGGAAACTTATACATACATCATACATATGTAGATATGCATGTGTGTATATGGATCTGAATCAATAGATTTAAAAATGCGTTACATCAATTATCCCAAAATATCCCTTTGGTCTTTTTGTCATATTATTTACTGACAGAATATTATGTTCACATATAGGTAATATATATACTTTTCAGTACATTTTAAATACCATTTTCTTCTTATATAGTAGGAGGATATATTCTGTAATATAGCATATATGATTTGCCAGGTAGAGACGCATTTCGAGATTGCAAATATAATAACTGTAAGCAAAAATTGGTAATTGATAGTATAATGTTTCAAAACATTGTACAAGCAATATTTTTATTTAAATGTGTATGTCTGTTTATATAAAATATTAACCATTATGCATAATCTGTAATCGGTGTGCAACATTTACTTGCCTTTAAATGCATTCGGAAGCACACATACACACTGTGTGTGGGTGGGTGTGAGAGAGAGAGTGTGTGTTCTGAAAAGAATGTTTCCGCTCGACCAACAGCATAAAGAATGATGAAATGACTGAAAATTGTTTTTTCACCTACCTTGATCGATTCGCGGATATCTATCTATCTATCTATCTATCTCTGTGTGTGTGTGTGTGTGTGTGTGTGTGTGTGTGTGTGTGTGTGTGTGTGTGTGTGTGTGTGTGTGTGTGCGCGTTTACAGTTTTCAATATCCTGACTTGGGTGAAGCTTTCCGCGTGTTGAAAAATCTTATATGTTTCTCTCACAAAGTTGCTTAAAAACACTTGACAGAACTCGTGTTCCTATGCGCATCTCATCAAATTTCATAGCATGTTGACATCTACGTTCCACCTCATCTACTACAGGAAAAATACGAAATTTATTTGGTCAGAAAGGAATACACAGCCGATTTAGAGAATGGGTGAGGGAAAGAACGAATGTCAGCTCAAGTGATACGTGAAAAAGTGGAGAAAAATGTAAATGGTGAAAGCATGATTGAATTTATAAATTACGTTTGCTAAGAGTTCTTGGCACATTAGATTGAAAGCTAGTGGTCACTGATCCTTGATTTATTTAGAAATAAGAGTAACCGATCATTTCTATGCATATGTCATTTCACTTAACCTCATGCTGGATTTATTTATTTATTTGCATACACAGCAAATCGAATAAAATATAAATGATGTATTCAATTTTTTTTAAATATATATGTTTTGTTTAAAACACGATCAGAGAAGCAAGACCCCGGTGGGAATGAAACTCCTTAACAAATCTTGACTATGACATTAAACTGATAATAATTATGACATTGAACATATAATTTTATTTTACGTCTTGAGCACCTCTATGTGATATGATCTATTTACTTAGACTAAATTTCTGGACTGAGATTCACCTCCATTTTTTTCATATATAGGGAAATCAAGACCAGTAATACAAGCAGGCTTTTCCTCCAGTACTTTTAGAATGCTAAAATGGAATATTTGAACCCAATCCAAGTTCAGGGCTTTGCACTTTATATGCAGTGAATCACTCCTCACTTTAATTCTTGCAACACCTTTAAGTTCATTACCTGAGTGATTTCTCAGAAAATGTCAACGTTATTAGAGATAGAGTTCAATTTTTACTTAATTTATTTTGATTCTGGCTTGCAAAAATCGACTAAAATATCCATTGCATATTGTGTCAAGTAAGACTGAAAACAGGCGTAGAGAAAGTAACACTCATAAAACGCACACATTCTCTCTCTCTCTCTCTCTCTCTCTCTCACACACACACACACACACACACACACACACACAGACACACACACACATATATATATACATACATAAGGAGTGGATATGTAGAGGATAGCGCCTCGGATTGAGGAATCGGAGAGCCGAGTTTGGATTCCAGTCAATTCAATGACATTCATCTACGTGCTAATACGCTCGTGAAAGCTATTAATCCTCTTTTTTCTCCCTCCCGCTATGGTTAAATAGCAAGACAGACTGGGTTCTATAGCCTTGGAGAAGGCCAACTTTGAATTCAACACCCGCAGAGGGTCGATTGTGAACATTGTGGCACGTAGTGCAGCAGGTCTCTGTATTCAGCTCTTCAAAAAGTGTGATTGTTTTTGAACAAATCCTTCACCACTATAATCAAATCATATGTGTTGGTGTGCAGATTTCTGTTCCTAGGAACAGAGCTGCCTGACCCTCATACGTTGAATACGACGAGAGAGCCCACAATATATATATATATATATATATATATATATATATATTCTGTTTATACGTTATTTTTATAGGTATCATATTTAAGTAAATGCTCTGTTCATAAAAAAACAGTATTAACAACATTTACCGAAGAATTTTAATAGAATATATGGGTCTATTACGCTCAGATAAAACCATCAGTCCCTACCCCTCTAGTTTGTACAGTACTTGGTCATTAATTTGGGTGAACATTAGAGCAAAAAAATACTTTTGTGTGTTAAGATGTAATTATATTTCTAACGGGTTTTCTATTTAATATTTAAGCTAATCAATATTAAAAAACGAGTTGTTATGATATCTTCCTTGAATACTTGCTTTCCCCCAAAACTTCCAAATTTTGTCTGATTGTACATAGAATAGAAAGAATAAAGAATAAAAAAGAAACATTATAGCATTCATAATCTGATAAAGTATTAATTTAAAGAGTGAACTAAATTAATTAAGAAGTAGAAGTAATCATTGCCTGCGGGTAATGTTGAATATTGTTTGTATATTTCTGATAAAACGGTTCGAAAAAAAGAATAGTTATTAAATATATATATAAAGTTCTACAATGAACGTTCGTCGGTCCTCGGTTATCCAAATCTATGTCTGTAACAACTGATTTATGCTAAATTATACAATTTAACGATTATTATTTGATAGATTACTTAGCTAACATTTTTAATCTATTTTCTGTTAATATATATTTATATATATTATAACATATATTTTCTGTTAATATATATTTAATATATATTTTGTTAATATATATTTATAGTATGTCTGTCGATGACTATATATATATATATATATATATATATATATATATATATATATATATGTATGTATATATATATATATATATATATATTAAGAACAATTTTAGGGAAAAACTATGAAAAACTGGAAAAGATTTCGTGTGGCGTGTTTAGTCCATTAGGACTTGATCAAACTAATGTATTCGTTGATACGACTACACATAGAGACGCGCGCACACATACATATGTGTGTGTGTGTGTGTGTGTGTGTATGTATATGTTTGTGTGTGTATGTATGTTCTAGCCCCTCATTCTTCATTATGCACGCGAGAAATTCCAACTGATTTTATTCTGTTTAGAAATATATGTGTATATTTCATTAACATTTTCCTTAAAAGTTAATCATTACTCACATGATTTGTGCATACGATTCTCAGCTTCCTACTGTAGAACTACATTTCTGATGCCTCAAGTCATTACTTCGTCTGTGAGATGATTATCCAACATTCACTGCCATATAAGAGGAAGGTTATTACATAGCAATTCAACAGTCTATTCTTCGAACTGAGCGACGGAGAGTGAGAAATAGGGACTAAGCATAAACAAGAAGACAGAATGCTTGGTCAACAGTAAGAGGTTGAGCCAGAAATGCGATTTGCAGGTCGGGAACACTAGAATCAAGCAGACACGGAAGTTTAAATATCAGGGAAGCGTTTTGACAGAGGACGGTACGTGCGACATTGAGATCCGTAGACGTATTGGGATGGTCAAGGACACATTCTAAAAGCTGGGCTGAGTATTGCGAGAGAGGGTGATTTCTTTGGTAACAAAGAAAAGAATACTGAGCTGGTACGTGACATCTATCCTTCTTTACGGCAGCGAATGTTGGACGATTTTCTCAAAGATGAAGAAGATACTCGAGGCGACAGAAATGTGGTTCCACAGAAGGATGCTAAGGATATCATGAGCCGAGCGTGTGAGCAACACTGAGGTTTTAAAGAGGTTGCAAACAAGGAGGAGGCTTATACTTAGTATCAGGAAGAGGCAGCTAAAGTTTCTGGGACATGATGAGGAAGGAGGGCCTTGTGAATCTGATACTTACGGGTCGAATAGAGGGAGAGGGAGAGAGAGAGAGAGAGAGACAAGGGAAAACAACGCGTGACATACCTTGCGGGTTTAAGCAAGTGGATGACAGAACGTGGACTGGGGAGGAAGCGGAAGGAAGGAACTTGTTGAGAGTAGCAAGGGATAGATACAGGTGCAGAGCCATGATCACCTACGTCCTGAAAGGTCATGGCACATAAAAATAAAGAAATAAATCCATCTTAGGATTTTGGTCTCGCTTTGCCAATTCTCTGGTAATGCATTTCCTAGATATTTAACTTATTTTTTTACTTGCTTGATTGCTAATACTTTGCATTTCAGGCTGTTACTTTTGCTAACAAGTATACATAAAGCTTGCTTAATAAGTATTCTATGTCTAGCAAATATACTGCTAATACGCGTACAGGGCGACATAGCCAATGTCTAAGAGGCATTCTTTTTGTGAGGTTAAATGCTGCGCAGTAGCAGAAGAACGACTCGGTATGATAACGCTAAACTTACCCTGGTTGCCTAACGGTTTCCAACAACTTACGAAAAATTCCCACTGGCGTATATGCGTCATTGACAGATTCTTCAAAGTTTAGTCGAAGTTATGCACCTAGCGATTAAAAGAGGCGGAATAGTCTTAAGGACGGGATATACATATATGTTAATAATATGTTAATAAACACAAACACAGAGACACAGATTATTATTATTTCAAACAGAGGTTTTAGTGGACTAACGTGTTAAAGTAGAGGCACAATTTTTAAAACAGTATTTTGCCTACTAGCCTGTGCACTCGAGAAAACTTAATAATGAAGTTGTGCTCACTGGCAGCGTTTTCTTTATTACGTTTTTTCCGAGTGCGAAGGCCGGTAGAATTAATAAACCCTGCCAAATACATATGAGACCTCTCTGCAAGGAAAGTTATTCACAGAAAATAAGTTTTTGAGGAATAACAGTAATAACTAATATTAAATGTCGGATTAAAAATAAAATTATATACTTCTTTATATATAACATATCTTTCTCTCACGTGGAATGTACGATGTCATAGAACCTCATTATGAATTCCCGATCTGCGTCTGTTATCCTCCGACCGTTATCGTCGCATAGAAAACTTGTATATAAAGAAAACAGGATGTCATCTTTCACAGTGAATATCTCTGGTGTAATGTCCACTTAATCGGTCTGAGGATGGCTCATATGACACACAAGCTTACATCGACGACCAATATTATAAAGAAATATCTAATTGTTGAACCGTTTTGTCGTTATTTTCTCTTGAAAATAAAAATATTATACGACGCTTGAAAAGGCTCATGATAAAACATATTAAACATTCGTTAACTGTTATATTTAAACATATATATATATATATATATATACACCATATATATATATATATATATATATACACCATATATATATATATATATATATATATATACACCATATATATATATATATATATACACCATATATATATATATACACATACACCATATATATATATATATATATATATATACCATATATATATATATATATATATATATATAT